>JAWNPC010000454.1:1257500-1857500 GCA_035045365.1 Drosophila leonis
GTGTTTTTGAATTAGACTCCAATATAAACCCAATTTGAGTTCAATTGGCGGTTTTAGTGTTCAATTTTGAGTGCATGTGTGAGAGAGAAATAGATAGAGTGTATGAATGTTACTTCAGTAGAGTTTAAATAGTAACTGAAATCCCACTTGGCATCCAATTGGCAAACAATACAAGGAATTTCGTTTTGTGTTCAATTTTGATTGTGAGAGAGAGATAGTGTGTGTGTGTTACTTAAATATAATCCAATATCAAATGGAATCCAAATTGGAATCTGATTGGCAAACATTACAAGGAATTTCGTTTGTGTTCAAGAGAGAGAGAGAGAGAGAGAGAGAGAGAGAGAGAGAGAGCGAGAGAGAGAGAGAGTGAGTCTGTGTGAGCGTGCGTGAGTGTTATTTAGTTATGGCAAATTTTTTAGTGCAAAACATTTAGCCGATAATTAAGATATATATATATATATATATATATATATATTGGAACATTTCACATTGTATATTGATAAATTCGTGAGCGAATCGATCCGTTTTATCCAAGTTCAATCTCTAGGGGTGCTAGACTGAGTTATATATAAATATTATAAATATAAATATATATATATAAGGATATATATATACTATATATATATATATAAACGTAAAAAAAACTCTTAACGTAAACGTAATTCAATTACCTTTTTGCAAAAGAATAAAGTATCAAATACACCAGACTAATTTGCAATCTATATATGTACAGACCTACATATTTGTATACCTATATACATATTATACATATATATATTGATATTTGTAAGAAATACTTATATATATATATATACTTGCATTAAAAAGTTGAAAACCTTCCATAAACCTGGCCCTAAAGGTACTTTGTAAAATCAGTTAAACACACACACACACACACACACACACACACACACACACACACACACACACACACACACACACACACACACACACACACACACACATACATACATACATATACTATATATTTACATATATAGATTTTAAGCAGCAACAACAAAAAAACAACTATAAATTATTATGAGCATAAAATACCAACACACAGACACACACACACACACACACACATACACACACACACACACACACACACACACACACACACACACACACACACACACACACATACTATATATTTACATATATAGATTTTAAGCAGCAACAACAAAAAAACAACTATAAATTATTATGAGCATAAAATACCAACACACAGACACACACACACACACACATACACAATTCCTAAGATCGAAAAGGTATATATAATTATATATAAACTGTCTAAAATTCGACTGCAATGTTGTATTTTTCAGCACGTAAACTAAACAGAGAAACTAAAAATAAGTTCAAAAAATAAAAGTTCGTTACATTCGGCGCGCAGTCGCGCGCTGTTTGAAAAACAAAAGTAAATTTCCCCCCAAACAAATTTCCCCCCTCAAAATGTGCTCAACATAAACTAACTATGTAATATTCGCAAAAAAAAACAAAAACAAAAAGAAAAAGAAAACACCAGAAAAGGAAATACAGTTTGTTAATGAAAATTAAGGTTTGAGAAATGTAAAAAGAGTTGCGTGTAAGTGGTTCGATTGAGAATAAAAACTAAAAGAGCAAGTGAAGCAACAGAGAAGCAAAGAAAAAGAGAAAATGCGCAAAAATGTGTTTTAATTTTAACGGCCAGGCAGGTGTGGTGGCATAGCAGTCAGCTGTTGTCAGTGTGGCTAGGCGCTGAATAACTGGAAATGTGAGCGAGCCAAGCAGGCAGCTGGCGTGAGCGAGACAACTATATAAGCATGACAGTGTGCTGAGCAGTGGGCTGGGTGGCTGCTTGGCGCGCGTTTGAATTGAATTTCAATATTTTTAAGATATATTAAATAACGACTGTGTGTAATATACAATTGTTTAATAGGCAACCAGCTAAATTTATTTCTTTTGCTTTGCCTTAAATGTAATTTACATTGATTTATTAGCAATAATGAAAAAGTTGGAGCTAAAGCCAAATGCTTTAATTTGAACGGCCAAGTAGTGATATAGCAGTTAGCTACTGTCAGTATTGTCTGGCGCTGAATAACTTGAATTGCCAGCGAGCCCAGCAGGCATACTAGCATAGAGCGAGACAACTATATATATATCATTGCAGTGCTTTAGCAGCGTGCTTATGAGTTTGACAGTTTGGCGCGCGTTTGCATAGAATTTGAATGCGCAGCAAATGTTTTTAACTTAATAAATATTAAATTGTTTAATGGGCATTATGCCAATAGGAGTCCAATTGGTAACTTACTATTTTCTCTAGCCTTGTCTTAACTGTCATTTGCATTGATTTCTTAGCAATTATGAAAGATTTCGAGCTGAAGCCACAGATATCCGAAGTTTGGCCCTTGAAATGGATAATACCCCTGACCATCTGTGGCTACCTGACGGGCATTGGCCTCATCCTGCTCTGGTACGAATGGCAGCCAGCGCACAGAACACGCGACGTGACGCAGCTGTCGCTGCTCTACGTCTGCCTGGGTCTAGTCGGCACTACGATGATCTTCTGTCGCTCCGTGCGGTGAGCAAGTGCATCCAGTTGCAGCTCCGCTCTAATCCTCGCCTGCTTTTACAGCTGTATATTTACACTCGCCTTGCCTTCGCTGGGCAGCAGTCGAGGACGCGCTCTGCTCATCGCCTTGGCCTTCTTTTTGGCCGCCCGCGGACCCATTGCCAATATCTTGGCCAATTTGATGGCTTTGCTGCGCAGCTTGGCCTGTGGCCAGGAGCTGCTGCGCCAGGCCCTGGGCCACATGATGGATATGATTATGGAGCCGGTGCGTGCCGTGCAAATGGCCATCGAGCAGCTGCTGGACGAGCTGCGCCGTGTGATGCGACAGCTGCTGGAGCTGCTGCTGCGCATCCAAAGCTATCTGCTGATCATCAGTGAGTCCTATGTCTTCCTCTCTCTCTCTCTTTTTATCTCTCTCTCTCTGATTACTTATGCCTGCCTTGCAGTTGATACCTTCAAGACCTGCGCCGGCTGGCTCAAGGCCGTGCTGGAGCTGTGCAACTCGGAGCTGGGCACGCCCTGGGCGCGTTGCCAGAAGGCGGCGAAGCGGGCGATGCTCAAGTGCCGCGCTCGACTCGGCTTCTTGAAGTCTCTCTGCTACGCCACGAAGATCTTTCTGGCTCTTTGCTATCCCGCCAGGCTGGTGGATGTCTTTTGCGCTGGCGTCTGGGATGGCAGCTGGGAGATCGTGGACACCATACTGGAGCGTGAGTTTGTCTCTATATCTCTCACTCTTTCTCTCTCTCTCTCTCTATCTCTCTCTATCTATCTGTTCTCCTTCTGTATACACTTTTCTATGAGCTCTGTTTTCTTTTATTTTTCTCTAGACCTTTTCGCTCTAAACCTCTTTCTTTATCCCAGATTTCTCGCTCTGTTCTGCTGTAGCTCTTTCTCTCCGTTTTTCTCTCTCTCACTCTCTCTCCCTATCTTCTCTCCTTTGCAGGCTACTACGAATTCGTCGCACAGCTGGAGCAAATGTTCGATGTGAGCATCAGCTTCGAGCACGAATTCCACTTCCAGACGAATGCATCCAGGAATCTGTCGGATGTGGGCGAAGAGATCATTCACGATATCAAAGTGCGCATGCGTCCCTTCATGATATTCGACAGCTGGCTGGACTTGCTCTGCTGGATCATGGTGCTGACCATATTTATCAAGTAGGCAGCATCAATCATTGATTGACTGACTGAGTGACTGACTGACTGACTGATAGGCAATGCAGGAGGAGCTACAGAGCTTAGATTCCTCCGAACATTCTTTAGCTTTAGACAGACTCATAACTGAGTGATTGATTGACCGACTGATGGAAGGATTGACTGATTAACAGCCCACAGAAACTATAGACGAGGCCTAAAGTGGGCTTCTCTCCTCTTTGCTGCTCATTCAGCTCATAGCTCTCGCCCACAGATCCATATATTTCTATCTGCGCTACATGCACAGTCTGAGGTATCAAAACATATATCTGACTCGGGCGCTCTATGCCATCGATGCCAAGTGCCGGGCGAGGGGCGAGCCGACAGTTATGCCGCTGCAGCGTCTGGAGCACTTCAAGTACCGCAAGGTGAGAGCTCGACAAATATTGATCCTTTCGTAACTATATCCTTGAGCCTTGCTGCAGCTGAGCAGCATTCGCCTGACAGCCGTTGAGTATGTGTTGCTGGCAGAGAATGCGACTTTAATGTTCAATACGTGCCTGCAGCTGGGCATCATTTGCCTGGTGGACTTCAGCGTCTTCTGGCTGCTGGACATGATCACGTACTATGGCGAGCAGCAGGACGATATGGAAATACCGCCCTTTGTCGATGTGCAGGTGGAGGGAGGCGGCTTCGTGGGCGATGTTATGCGAGGCGTGGCCAATGCCTTTCGTCCGATGTCCCAGAAGACGCCGGTGGACTCCAAGAGCTGTCTGCCCCAACCTGTAGAGCCCGATTATAGATATTACATAGGCATCCTAGTGCTGTGCTTGCTCGCCTGGTTCATTTTAGTGGCGGAGCCATATTTGCTGCGCCTGCGTCACGCGATCATGCAGCGATTCTATCCGGAACGGGCGCATGTCCGAGCGCTCTACCTGCACAGCAAGATCATTGCGAAGAGAGGTCTGATCTGTAGTTATATATGGGAGCTTGGGTTATTAGTTTAGTTAGCTGGGGATAAGTTCACTTGTGTGTGTGTTATGAACTAGTTCTCTGCTTAGATACTATGTTCATGCTGAACTACTTACTGCCTTGGTTCGGTTACTGAACAAAATGAACTAAAACTGAACACTGATGTAGCTCAGTTCATGTAGCTCATAAAGCGGGCTATTCTTTAGTCTATTATCAGGTGTATTCACTAGGTCACATGTGAACGATAGAATAGATGCCATGGTTCACGAGCAGGTGTACAGTAAATGGAACTAATACTGCCTGAACTTTTATAGAATCTTTTGAATAACTAATCAAAAAGTATAGTTCATCACTGAACTGACTCTTTTACTAGTTCATTTCCATGAATTCTTCAATTGATCAATTTAAAACCGATATAGAATCTCATTGCATAGCTGAATAATTCAGTAGATGATATGGTTCATTGGAACTAGTAGTGCCTGAACCTTTATATAAATAGAATCGTTTGAATATCGAATCAAAAATTAAAGTTTATCACTAAACTGATTTATTTAATGAGCTGAAAGTATAGTTCATCAGTGAACTGACTCATTTACTAGTTCATTTCAATGAATTTATCAATTGATTCGCCTAAAATCATCATAGCTCTAATAGTTTATAGTCTTACACTATCTATATATCCATTGAAATCTGATGTATTCTCAATGCTCCTAGTCAGCTTCCTTAAGACGATGCGTCGCAAGATAAGAGCAACGTTTATGTATCAAAACTCGGGCTGCTACAGCTGTTGCTGGAGTTGGATTAGAACCAAATTATGCTGGTTCGTACTGCACCCACATTGAACTATCTCTCTCTCTCTCTCTCTTTCTCTCTCTCTCTATTCACTTCTTGCTCTCTTCAGGTGCTGCTGTTGTCTGTGCCTCTCGGGTGGTCCTCGCAAGGAAGCGTGCATACTGTGCGCCCAGCTGTTGAGCTCGTTAGTGTAGTACTTCGATAGCCTCAATTTAAGTCAGCTTCAACCAGGACTACCTACTGTCCTTTACAGCTCGAACCGCATACAGTGCGATACGCCCAACTGCCGGGGCCTCTACTGCCAGCGCTGCTACAGCGAGTCCAACCACAAATGCTGCCTCTGCAACAAACCTATCGATTATGGCGATCACAGCGACATCTCCGACATTCAGTAAGCCTTAATGTAGCTATCGATAATATTCCATAGTTAGCTAGCTAATCGCTCTGTCAGAGACTCCTCCGATGATCCCGATACGGCAGCGGAATCGTATGGCAAAATACGCAAACGGACTTACTGTGCCAAGTATCGCAGGCAAGAGGGCAAGAAGGAACCATGACGGGGGAGAGAGAGAGAGAGAGTAGAAGAGCTCTATGGGAGCTGAAGAGATCTAAGTACTGTTTGGGTATAATTATCGGGTATTATAATGATATCTTTGGAATATTCCATTCTTAGTTAGTAAAGTATATTTAAAAACTATTTCTACTCTGTTAAATGATCTAAGATCACGATAGCTGCTCGCAAAATTGATCTGTGTAGCTATGAGTTTATTTTCGGTAATACATTAAGGCTTAATTCTTGAACCTAGATTTCCGATTAGTCTAGTGTACTTTGAGTTAGATTTCAGAATTGAATCGATTTCTTTCTAAGCCCATCATTAGTTCCAAAATAATGTCAATGTATAACTTGAATTCCTCGTATCAGTCATCGTCGGACGATGAATGGATGGACGCTGGATCCGTTGGAAAAGCAGATCGTAGGAAGCAATCAAGCGACACGAATCTAGCTAAACATGGCAGCGACTACGTAAAAAAAATAACTAACTGATTGCTTTTGATACGTCATTCAATGAATTTACCCAAAGCCCAAGTTAGGTGCTTTACCCAGATATGGAAATATGCATTCGTTTTATCGATCTTTTGACAAGAGCCAAGCAGCCATTTATCCGATAGAGACGGAACCCGCGGGCGATCCTGATCCGAAGCGGCAAGAGCGTGAGATCAAATCAAACAATCCAATGATCTTTGCAATAATTGGCTATATATCGGGCGTTATCTTGATCTTCCTTTGGTATGCCATCAACTATCGGAAGGAGCGCGAAGAGTTGAGCTTGAAGTGGTTATGCATTGTGATTCTGGGACTGCTGTTCCTAATAGTCATCTTCAATCGAGCAACGCAGTACGTAAGACTAGACCTTACTAGCTGTGAGGGCTGTTAACTATATGATCTCTTATCTTATCTGATAGAATATATAATCCATATATTCTATCTGTCTTCCGGTTGTCTTCCTTATATTTTTCATCATAATTTCCATTATTCTTCTATCTTTCATTTATCTTCCATCTTATCTATTTAGCTTCTATCTTCTATCTATCTTCTATCTATCTTCCATCTATCTTCAATCCATCTTCCATTTATCTTCCATATCTCTTCCATTTATCTTCTATCTATCCTCCGTCTATTTTCCATCTATCTTCCATTCATCTTCAATAAATTTTCTTTGCAGATCCATTGGCGTTTTATCCTTGATCTCCTTCTTGGGCTACACAGCGCGCGAGCTATTTATCTGTCTGGCTTTTATCCTTGCTGCCCTGGGTCCTGTTACGAATATTATGGGGAATATGGAGATACTGGCATATAGTTTGTCCTGTGGCCAAACGCTGCTCAGGGCTGCGCTGACGCCCATGCACGAGATCATGGGCTCACCCGTCTACGTAGTCGAGCAGGCGGTCTACACCTGTTTGAGTCAGGTGCGCAAGCTAATGGATCGGCTGGATAATGTGCTGCGGAGCCTGGAGGAATTTATTCTGCGGCTCTGTAAGTGAGATGCTCTATAACCCTTGAGGATTAACTATTCTATTTGCTATTAAAAGATTCCGGCTATAAGGGCTGCGATGATTGGCTGTTGCATCAGCAAAGCTTCTTCGAGCATCAGATGGGTTCGCCCTATGATCGTTGCCTGGGCGCTGGCACAATCAGCGTGCAGGACTGCAAGCTCAAGTTTAAGGATAAGCCGTCCGCTTGTGCGCTCGAGAAGCATTTCGAGTGGTTCTGCGCGAACCTGAAGGATTTGTCCAGCTTCTTTGATACGCACTTGAAGGAGCGGCCCCAGATTGTCGATCAGGTCTTCAGTCGTAAGTCCAAGTGAGTCAATTAAGTGATCTGTCCAGCATTTGTGCTCTGTTCGCAGGTCCTATAGATATGTTTGCCAAGATCCGCGCCATGTTCGAGGTGAGCATTACGTTCGATCATAGTGCCAATTCCCGCGAGACGCGTGACGCCTTAGGCAGCGATCTCGATCACAATATTGCCATTGAGTTTGATCGGCAAATGCAAATATTTCGGCTCATCTACATCTGGCTGGCTGCCATGCTGATCTTATTGATTGTTCTGTTGGTGCTGCACGCCATCTACTTTCACATCAACTACTTGGGCAGCGATCATTACCGCAACTACTATTTGACCAAAGAGTTTTTCGATATCAACAAGGAGAAGCCGACTGGCTTATCGGAAAATCTGCTGCCACTGCGACCCACCGAACAGAAGGCCTTTGTCAGCGTCAGTAGTTTCTAGATTGTGTCAATCGAATACTTCTCTCAGCTTCTTCCTCTTGCAGCTGGGCTCGTGGCGCCTGTTGCCCTGTGAGACGCGCCATGCCCAGGTGTCCGTCGTTCTTTTAATCATTATTAACTTGCAGCTCTTCACAATCTGCGCATTCGACTATTGCTTATCCTGGATGATGGCCGACATGACCTACCACTTGCACAAGACAGCCGAACTGCAGCGTAAACTCAGCCATGCTATGTGTGCCTATCTCAATTATATTACCCTTTCCTTAGCACCCGAATATACGAAGATTGTGATTAGAAGAGGCGGATTCATCGCTGAGATTTTACGCGGCTTGGTTCAGGCCTTCGAGCCCTTGTCCAAGAATCTGATTGTGGACATACAACATTGCCTGCCGCTGCCTAGGCCACCAAAATTTCTACGCTACTGGGAGATTATGATGCTGTGCCTGTTGGCCTGGGTTCTGATCATCGGCGAGCCACTCAATCAACGCGTGGGCCACAAGATTATGTCCATGTTCTATCCAGTCCATGGCAGACGTCGTGCCGCTTTACTACATGAACGCTTGCGTTATGGCAGAGGTGGACAAAGATCTATACACATTTCTGATTAGCTGATTAGCTGCTTAGTTCTGTTCTGTCTGCTTGATGAAAGTTTCCCAAGATCTGGCTTTGGATACACTCCAGCCAAAGTATGATCTTTGGTAACATGATATAATTGATTTGAGTTAAAGGTCTAATGCATTTAGAGGTGAACTATCGAAGAGGAGTGATCTTTAAAGGCATACAAAATAATATGCAAAGTATTTAAGTTTTTGAAGATTTGCTTCCGATTGGTCTATCAACTTTACTTCCTTGACTTCCTTAGATAACTGATGGATCCATCGGAAGCGAATCTTTAAAGACTCAAAAAAAAAACTCTTTTCAAAACATGCAGAAATATATCTAAGAGAACCCTTATCTTATCTGTGTCTTCTAAGTTTTTGGTTCTCTCGTCTAAGTCATTTTCTTCTCCATGTTTCACCTGTCTCATGTTAGTTAAACTTTTCCAAAGATCTACTCCTAGACTTTAGGGTTTATCAACACATCCGCTTAATTCCTTCACATATCTTCAGCTTCTTCTTAACTCCTTTACTTCTCTCTCTCAGCCATCTTTTTGCGTAAGGCTAGACGGCGGGCGTATTTGCTTAACTTTTATGTACCGGATAAATGCAAGTGTCTAACAGCACTGATGGCCAAGATCAGTGGAACATTATACAGGTGGGTTGAAGTCATTCTATATATTATCGATAATAACATATGAACCTCTTGTTAGACTATCCAAAGGCTACATTGGCGCCTATGAGGGTAAACACTGCATTCTCTGCAACTCAAGGCTGCTCTAGTGAGAACTTTCCTAACTTCTTTCTGCTTTCTTTCAATGCTTTTTGCTTGCAGCATGAGCTACGTCGTTTGCAAAACGCCCCACTGCAGAGGCATCTTTTGTGAGTTGTGCTTCTTGGATTTGAATTCGGAATGTCTTCTATGCTCGCCTCGTTTCCGTTATGAGGACCTCACTAATGTAGCCGATGTTGAGTGAGTATGCAGTCGCATTAAGCTGATGTTTATTTCTATATGATCCGTGATCTATTCCAGAGACTCATCGGATGAAGCTGACAATGTACCAAAGCCGCCAACGCAGGATATCAATTATTAAATAATTAAAAGGCATTGTTCAATTGGCATGGTCTTTTAGATAAGGCATCAATAGTATTTGTTTGTGATGTGCCGAGGGCCTAGAGGTCATAGTTGCCAGCAATATTTTTCTGTTAGATGAATGTCAATGGCTAGGACTTAGCTTCTAGTATATGAGCAACTACACTATGTGTTGCTAGTGATAAGTCTCTCAACTCTCAACTACTCGAACAGCTTATAGAAATTGTTCCATATGTCTCAGGAAGAGTCTACACTCTAGAGTATATCAAATAGTAAGACCTTTCAATCCTTTCAAATCTCTCTCTCTCTCTCTCTCGCTCTGTCTTTCACTTTAAGTGCGTTTATCAATGGCATCAAGAAGTCGTGCTCTGTCGTGCCTTGTCGTGGCTCTCTCTGTCCATCTCTAGCTCAACTCAAGTTCCATTTCTTTTTCTTTTGCAGTCGGCACAACATCTTTCTTTTTTCTCTGCGCTCAGCTCAGCCATCCAGCTGCAGACCTTACTTGGCGCTGGGAATCTCAGATTCTGATGAATCGCAGCTTTTATTTAGCAAAAATGACATTGCGTCTGGCTCATCAGCTTTGAGGCCCATTCGGTCAACGTCGCGACGTCGGCGGTTGTGACTTGTTCTGGTTTGACTTTGTCATGGCCATCTACAGCTACGCTGTCAGCTCGTTTGTCGCCTTGTCAAGGCGCTTGTCCACGACCATTGTCCAGTGGGCCATAACACTTTGTTTTCAATTTGTGTCTGGGCTGGGCTGGGCTGTGCGCGCCACGCCCCCTTCTCGCCATGTGCACATTGTGGACATAGCTTGGCGCACATGTGGGCAACAATTAAATGTTCATTAAATGCGACAAGCCTCACAACAACAATTAAGTCGGACAAGGATTGGCTATCTGCTGATGATGACATCCTCAAAACGGTTCGAGTCAGAGGCTGAGACCGAGACAGAGACCGAGACTGGATCCAGCGTGAGGAATGTGCTGTGTAATTTACAGCCATAAGCTATGGTGGTCCATCCTCCGCTCTCCCTCTCTCCCTTTCCCTCTGTCTACTCCAATCCCTTTCTTATTTATGAGCCACAATTTTTGACATTTATTTCTATTTTGGGCAAGCAATATAAAAACTGTAACATGCTTTTTATCTCAGCGGTCGGCGTTTGATCCGTTCTACTATTTTCTCTTTAATAAATTCTCTTAATAAATTCTCTGTTCTTTTCAGCTCAGCGTGCGTGTGTGTGTGTGTATGCTAATGTGTACACAAGTGTTTATTTGTTATTTAACACCCGGAGAAACCACACACTGACCACCATCGTCGGCATTCGTCGCTTGACATTAAAACCACACTCGAAGAGCTCGCAGAAGAACTCTCGCTCGGCGGGTCATCGTATTTGCCGTAGTGCTCATTCAATTGGGTTCTTGGGTTACCTGCTCGACTATTGAAACCTGAGCTGTTCGTTTGCAGAACTGTTCAACAAGCTGACTGATCAGACCATCAACTGATCCAATTGCAAACCGTTATTAAACCATATTTAAGGGTTGTAAGCAAGTGGGATCGAAGGCTTTAACAGTTTTGTGCTTTGTTTGCGGTCTGCGTGAAACGAATACCTTGAGCTCGAGCTTGTGAAGTCCTTAACTCCTTTGTGGCCGAGATGCCTTACTTGTTGAGCGCCAATTGTGAGCGATTGACACTGAAGAGGAGGGTTTTGGTAGGGATTAAGGAGAAAAGAGAAAGCAGCAGCTAAGGCGATCTGATAGGGTAGTCTGATAAGCTTTAGTTAGTCTTATAATGTACGTAACAAGCACTAAGTGATATCTTAATCAATAGCTGAACATCTAGTTATATATTTTTATAGTCAGAATTGAGTTGCTTTTGCTCTTATGAACACCTGGGCTACCCCACCTACTACCAAGGTCTACAGTAGGCTCTCTTCTTAAGAACCTTCTTTCTTTGAATAAACTTTTATGTCCTATGCCCCAAGGTCTATAATAACCTAGATTCTTGTTTGAGTTTCTCGAGAGCATTAGGACATCTTTCTAGTCTATTTCGTAGTGTGCCCTAGGAAGCTATTGCAGCTTGAATGGGATGTGCTACCACACCCACCATATTCTCCAGACTTGGCACCTTCGGACTATTACTTGTTCCGGTCTCTGCAGAATCTTTTGGATGTTACAACCTTCACCTAAAATCAGGACGTCAAAAACCATTTAAACCAGTTTTTTGCCAGCAAGGATCAAAAATTTTATGAGCGTGGAATCAATCTCTTGTCCGAAAGATGGCAAAAGGTATTAGATCAAAATGGAGAATACATAATTTCATAAAATGTTTTATGAAATAAAAAAAATTGTGTTTGAATTGCAATAAAAAAAAACGACATTACTTAGTGAACGACCCAATATATACTTGACTATCTATCATAAGCCTGGCTACCATTTAGTCTATGCAAAGTCTAAGCTAGTCACCCTATCTAGTGCACCCTCTGAAATAAGCCTCAATTTTGAGATTTTATTTATAATGCTAGACCTATTTGAGAGTACGTGACATAATATTTGAGTATCACACATTTAGGTCCTCACAGCCTTCTTATTGGGATAGCCGAAGAAGCCAATGCTCTTGAGCTCAATGAACAATTCCTGATCGTTGCCAATGGCCCTGTAAATGGCTTTCTCCAGTTCGTCGTATTGGAAATGTGGTGCGAAGGGCATATCGTTGAGGGCCTCAAACAAAGTGTTGCCGCGCTCATTGCCCACGACCAATACTGTGCCGCTATTGGAGAATCTGCAAAGAGAGCAAATTCAATTACAGAGCATCGAGCGTATCGAGCGTGTCGACCGTATCGAGTGTGCCTTACTGAGCGATAGTATTGTAGGAGGCGTCCATGTCGTGCTTGCCCATGGGCTGGAGTATGTTGCGACGTAGATCCCACACGCTGCACGTATTCCGATTGATAGCCACTATAATTGTGGAGTTGATGGGACTCCATTTGGCATAGTGTATGGGCTGGAAGTCATCGAGCAGTTCGATCAGCGGACGGGTAATGCCATCCACCCAGATGCGCACATACCTGCCAATGAAATGATAATGAGGAAAAGCTGAACAAATATGGAGCTAGCTGAGTGGCTGTACCAGTCGTTGCCACAGGTGATAAATAGCTTGGGTGACCAGGGCGAGAACTCCATGACATTGACGGCCCCATCGTGGCACTTGAGCACCTCCAGATATTGGTGCTGATAGTTGATGGAGCACTTGTGTATGCAGCCCTCGTCGGTGAGTATGTAGTAGATGTCGTTGTCCACTGGGTGCGTGGTGATGTAGATGCCTTGTGGATGCCTGTTCGCGGCAACGGTCATGGTTGGGGAAATGGGCACGTGTATGCCCTCCGGATGACCTTCAATGCGCTCCAAGGTCATCTGTGTAAAGCCCAAGAGATAGGGACTCTTGCCCACGTGAAAGCGCGTCACCGAACCATCCTGCGACAGACTGAGAAACGGATCTATCTCGCCCACATCGTCGTCGCCGACCTGCTTCAGCCAGCGTATGGCGACCACAGGCGAGCAGCCCGGCGAGCTGCTACGCTGTGATACAGCAATTGGCATATTGCTGTCGTCGGCCACATCTCGCACCTCAACGCTGCCGTCGTACATGCCGATGGCAATGAGCGACGGCAGATAGGGAGAGAAGCAAATGGCTGTCACGGGCGTCTTGTAGTAATAGGAACGCTCTGGTTCACCCGGATTCTTAATGCTCCACACGAACACGTCGCCGGTGGAGGGCACACGCTGAGAGGAGAAGGAGAACAGGCCATAGCCAATGGCCACGATGTCGCTGTTGCTGCGACAGAAGCTAATATCGCTAACCGCTTTGCGGTCATCGTTGTTTTGACTGGGTATCAGGCGGAAGAGAGTCTTCATCGAGTACTTGTACTGGACTTCCGTGGAGCTGCGATTCGGTTTGTCAAAGTTGCGGAAACGCTGCATGCCCGTGTTGTAGAAGTTGCTGGACAAGGTGCGTCCAATGAATAGTATAGCCTTCTTGAAGGCTGGATTCTTAAAGAGCTGTTGGGTCAGCGAGCGCATCTTGGTCCGCTCAATGGCCTCCTCTTCGTGAGCGATCGTAGCGCGGTTCTCCCCACCACCCGGGTGACCAGCCTGAACTTGCATATTGGCCGTCATCTTGGTCTGCTTGTTGACCACGCCCTGCAGTGTGTCGTACATCTCAAAGTTGGAGACATACGAGCCCACGGTGGCATGGCTCACAAAGATCGTATTTACGGCCCGACAGTTGGTCAGGACTATCTCTGTTTGGGCATCGTTATCGGACCGACGACGCACTTTGCCCTTGCCAACGGTTAGATAGTCATAATGGCGATTATCCGCCTCAACGGCATTGCCCTGTTCAGTGCCCTTGGCCACAGTCGTGTTGACCTGTGAGTGCAATTCAATAAACTCGGATTTGCGTATGGTTACTTTGACAAAGGACTTTGTGAAGGGAACGGGAATGCGGACGGGCTGGTCGTCCTCTTTCTGAGCGGCAGTCGAATCAAAGACAATCGTCTCAAACAGTATCTAAGATATAATATGGGCTAAGGCATTGATATTGGTTAGGATAGGTCTAGATCTTACGCCATTGATGAGCTCATCGATCGACTGCTTATTGCCACCCACGCCACCTCGCATGCTCGACCTGGTCTTCGAGCGTAGCATGCTGCCTCGCGAGTGATACAGCTGCATCATCGCCATGTCATGCATCAAATGCAAATTGAATTTAAAAAACTTCTCATTATATTGCGACTCGACCAAAGGATTGGGCGTGAAGTCCACGTCTTCGCCGTCAATCTTCTCCGTTACCTGAGTGCAAACGGTTAGGCATTAACTGTGCTTGAGGCAGGCCTCGTTAAGTCACCTTGAATTGCGAGCGATACTCAATATCCGTATTGACCTCAATTGCATAGTGGTGTAATTCGCGTTTCTTCGTCAGAAGTGTTGCGGTCGATGCGTCGGGTGCTACAAACACGGATCTCTTCATTGTCTTACGATCGGAATCGTTGGGCATCTTTAAGCTCGACTCCATTTCTCCCAATTGTCCAATTGTTTAGGTCTCTAAGTCTGTTAGAAGTCGAGTCGAAGCTATAATACTTGAACTCGAAAACTAGAAATTCGTTTGATATGCTTGACTAGGGCAAACTTGATGATGGCTTTGAAGGTGAGTTGAAAACTGTTTAGCTTCGCCTTCCTTATGGGCACGCCGCTGCGTACGTCTCTGCTTAACGATTTTCAGTCAATTAGCTGCGCGAACTTCTATAATTTTAAATTTAATCTACATGGAGTTTTGCTTCCCATTTGATTTCGACATGGCAGCTCACGTGCTGCGTACGAACTTCCCCTGCGCTGTACATTAGATAAAAGCCAGATAAAGCTAACACTTTGGCCTGGCTAACCACCACCGGCGAGACAGTTGAGAAGGACTCGACGTTTCAGTAACAGTTGAACTCGCGCGCCGTGCGAAAGCAAAGCAAAGCAAAGTAAACTTTTTTTTACACGTAACAAAGCAAAAGCGGAATTAACTTCGACGTAAAGTTCGTGTTAGAGTAACGGCACATACGATACATTTGGATCTAATTGATGTGGTGTTAGACATAAGATAAATCCAAATATCAATAGCCAAGCAGCTAATTACGAGCATGTCCATTGCACAACAACTTGAATTGGCATTGCCTTCAATGGATTGCCAAAGTGAAAACCAACTACCAGAAAACTCAATTAGGAATGTTGCAAAAACACAGACAACAACGTTGGCCATGCCGCCGCCGCCGCCGCCTGTGGCAGCAATGGCAGCAATGGCAGCCACAGCTACAACGTCGACTGCAGCTCTGGTCAAGCAACAGCCGACGCAGTACGTCATAAATTCAGTGGCAATGCATGCGAAGGCAACCACCGCCGGCCTCATCTCGGGCGGCACGCTCCATCTGCATCGAGTGAAAAGTGCGCAGGTACGTGAAATATGACATTCATTGAAAGTTCAACCGCACACATCGAACAGCACGAGGTGTGCTCAATGGAAATTAACAATTATTTCGAGCCGAGTTACAGGTATTCGATATATATATGCATTGATAAAGGGGCATTCTGGGTATACTGTTTCTGTGCAAATGTTTTGTAAGAGAACAAATGGAGGCGTGTCACATTGCTATAAAGTAATTGCGATGTATTCTTTGACGGATGGACGTGCTGAGTTGATCTAATCTGTCGCCTCGTCTGTCCTTCCGTCTGTCCGTCCGTCTGTCTCTTTCTTCGTCTGTCCTTCCGTCTGTCCTTCGTCTGTTCTTCCGTCTGTCTTTCCCTCTGTATTTCCATCTGTCCCTCCGTTTGTTCCCCCGACTGTCCAACCATTATATGTCTATCCACTTCCACAGTGATGTCAATAATGCAGTCCTACGCTTGAGTGTGTCATGTCGAGAAGCCAGAAATGGTAGAAACTATAGTTCTCTGTAGTATGCAGAGTATTTGTTAGTAGCGCACTTCCGAGTAAAGCTTTCTTACTCTTACTTATTATTCTTATTATATATAACATTCTTAAGTGAAACTTTAAAACTTATAGGCATAATAGCTCTTGCCTATATCTACATAAACATATCTAATAGACATAATAGCTTTAGCTGATATCTTGCTATATACATATCTATAGCTTGTTGATAGTTTCCTTACAAATTTCCATACAAACTCATGGAGCCACCCTACCTACTCCACATTCGTGTTCAGCGCAATGTGGCTAAGAGTGAATACAAAAGCGAGGCATACACAATGCTCTGCTCTAGCTCAAGGATATATACATACATATATATACACATATATATATATAATATACATACATATATATGTAGTCCCATGTACAGATACCTAGCCATAGTGCAGGGTGCGTAACGTAAATTTGTGAATCTCTGTTGTTTTTTTTTTGCTTTCCTTTTTTGCCGGCACCGGCAGCCGTCGTCGTCGTCGTGTCTGTCCTGTCCCAGGCCTTCGCTGAATGGGGCATGCGTGTGAGCCTGCGCTGCATGTAGCTGGAGAGACTGACGATGCTGACGATGCTGGCGATGCTGGCAAGCAGCGTCATAGCCATGTTATGTAAACATTCAGAGTGGGCGGCCGGGTGATGACGACAGCAAAAAGAAGCTGAAGCTACGCAGCTGCCAATGCTGAGTGCCTGATGCTCGATGGAGTTAGCCGGGCTTGGATGTTGGCCATGGCTGTTAGGCAGTTAGAAATAAGTGCCGCGCAGTTTACTGCCGCTGCTGCTGCTGCTGCTGTTGCTGCTGTATCTGATGCTGCTGTCAAAGTCACGTCATTCATCAGATGCGCTGTGATGCGAAATGAATTTGTTGACGCCATTCAAAGCGAATTTATGATTAGGGTGGGTGCTGCATAGCCATAGCTACATATATACATTCATATGAGTGTGTGCGTGTGTGTGTGCCTGGGCTGTTTGGGTGGTCCAACATCTTAAGACATTGTTGGCTTCCACATTTGCATTTGCCATTTGGTTGGGCCAAAGTTATGCAAAGTTTTCTTTTTACTTCCTCGTGGAGACTAAAGAAAACAGTTTTGTTCCCTGGAAAACTTGAACGTTTTTCCTGGGTGGTGGCTGTGACTTGTTTATGTTTGCTTTCAATTTTATCCCTGACATCGTTTGCATCCTTTTTGTTTGGGCTTTCGATTACGACTTTTTTTTGTATTTTTTTGCATGGGTGGGTGGCCAGCGTCCTTGCCCGCTGGCGTATGGCAGGAGCCAGCCAACAGCCTTGCACTTGCCCGCAATTGAACTTCATTTTTGGGGTTGTTTCGCCCGGCTGTGCTGTGCTCCCATTCAGCGATTTGGCATCCCTTTTTGCTGAATTTATCTGAGAGCTCAATTTGCTCTCTCTCTCTCTCTCTCTGTTTGACTCTCTGACTGACAAGCTGTATCTCTGGGCTTGCCCTTAGTCAGAGTTTGTTATCCTTTGGTCTCTCTCGCTTCGGGTTTCGCCCCTTGCATCTTGGACTCGTGTTTGTTTTGCTTTAGCATCGTCTCAAGGGGTTAATCAACCTTCTTCGAGTTGTTACTGAAACTGGCGAATTTGAGCTCGTGTCCAAAACAATTGAAGTCATGAGCTGTACTTGTCTTCAGAGAATTCATAAAGTTAGTTTCTAAGTGGATTTATGGCCATACTTGTTACACAGCACACGACTTAACATTTCAAGTATCGATTGCAGCTGATCAAGTAGTATATCATAGTGACTTTAAATATATAAAGTATATATGCCATAACTTTATATATTTCATATTTAATAGTATTACAAATTGCTTCAAAACATTGAAATTTACATCGAATATGAAACTCTTATACCCTTTAAGAGCGCATTTGCATCGGTGCTTTTGATCCCGTTTGCAGCGCAACAAAAACAATGGCTGTGCTGCAGGCAGAATTCACTCACTTGTTCACTGCTTACACATTATTGGTCGCAGTGCTTTTGATCCCGTTAGCTGAGTTCTCAAGCAGCCGAAAACGTCTGAGCGAGCAGTGCGAATGACGTGCGCACAGGAATTATAATAGTTGTGCTCTTAATTGTCATTGTATTAGTGAGAATGCCGGCTTAGCGTAGGCGAGCGCTTAATGAGGCAATTTAGTCAGTCAGTGCGCGTCTGTCCTGTTGATCGGTTGTGTTCTGTGCGCGTGCCTATTGAATTGTTTTCTAGTCAAGTTCACTTAACTACATTATGTTTAATGCCTATGTATATAGTGTGTGCTGTGTGTGTGTGCATATGTTTAAATTGTCATAAATCACTTTAACACTTGTTTTTCGACTTAAATACTTAACTATCAGCCAAAGACGTGCCGTTCAATTGTTGCTGCGGAGCTTTTTTCACCAGCAGCAAATTGGCGCGCATTCAGTTATGCGTATGGAGAGAGCGGGAGAAAGAGCAAGTGAGTAAAATAGAAGCTGTTCTTAGACTGCATGTGCATATAAGTACGTACATGTATAAGAGACACTTAAATGTCATTGTATGCATGTATATGTATATACCATACATATGTATATACATATTTCTGTAGTATAATTTAACTTATACTAGGCACTTATTATAATTTATATGTTCATTGTGTGAATATATAAATAGCTGGAGTTGCTGAACTTATACTACACTTATACGCGCTGCTATTACTATGGCGGCCATTTGAGCATGCATTTAATATAAAGAAAAGAGTTTCTTTGCTGAACTAAAGTTTTGCATATGGAAAGAGAGAGGGAGAGAGAGTAAGTGAGTAAGATTAAGACTGTCTAATGGGCTCGGGTCAGGCTGCATATGGATATAAGTATGCATGTAAAAGAGACAGTTAAGTGTGTTTGTGTGTGCGTAAATATATATTTCTGCAGGGTTATTTAACTTATACTAGGCACTTATACTCATTAGGTATATTGAATGTGTGAATATATGCATAGCTGGACTTACTGATCTTATACTACACTACACTTATACTGTCAGTTTTTACAATGGCGCCAATTCAAATTAAATGACTTTCTTTGTTTAACTATAATAGTCAATCAAACTATCTAGCTGCACTTCAATCTTTATAGACTTTATTTATCCGCTTTGTATGCTCAAGTATTTAGATATTTATACAGATTTTGATTTATGAGTGGCCCAATGCCAAAAAGTATATGTAAAGTCAACAAAAAACTGCGTCAAATGCAGTTTTGTGTGTGCGTATGTGTGTGTGTGTATGAACGGTCATTGAGCTTCAAGTGGAAGTCCATGGCAAATAATTCAAAATCCACTTCAGACTGAAATATTGTGCATGGCAAAACATTTCGGGGTCATAAATTGAAATGCATGTAAGCAGATTTGCCTGTTGACCACGTCCCCCTCTCTCCGCTCTCTCGTCTGTCTCTTTAAAGTGTGGCGCTAATGGAAGACAGCGAAGCTCTCTGGCTGGCTGGCTAGCTGGCTGGCGCCAACATATTTTGCTGTCGCATTGAAAATTATGAGCGCTGGCTGTGAAAATTTGCATAAAGTCCAAAGAAAACACAGGGAGAAAGAAAAGAAACATAAAAGACGAGTGAAAATGCATCTTACAGAATGCAAACGGCGAAAGCAAGTGGAAATGCACAGCATGAACTGAAGAATTTATTTGTACGTGTTGTTAATTCCTTAATTTCGTTACCTGCCGACAGTCGCTAGAGGAAAAACAAATTTTCCTCACGTCATGTGAAATTCTTGTGCCCAAATTTTGATGTTGATTACGTGTGGCACATTCAAGAATTCTTTCCTTTAATTTCCTACTCTCTGTTTGTTGTCCAAAACACCATTTGATTACATAATTTCAATTGCATTTTGGGAAATGTTTTGCCCAGTTTTTCAGTCGACGACGACCATTTAAGACAGCTGCCATAAATTTAGCTGGAGAGCTACCGCTGAATGCGCTAATCAGCGCTGTCAAGCGTTGCAGATGCTGGATGCTGCAGATGCAACAGCTAAAGATACAGAGCTATACTATATATATATAGAGATGTATCTGCAAGATACTTTGGCGCTTGGCAAATTGTTGGGGCAAGCAGTAGGCAGCAGCAGCAGCAGCAGGCTGCATGGCTGCTCCACAAAAATATCTCACGCATTCTTGCAACGCTTTTTCTGCGGTTTTTTTCGGTTAATTAATTTATGCAGTTGCCCCGAGATTTTCCAGTGCAGATTAAGCTCGATGGGGGCATTTAATAAATTGCTGTTAAATTATAGAAGATGCGACAAACAGAAAGAGAAACAGATTTATGGCAGCAGTCGACACTGCGCTTTGATTGGCGACCAGAGTTGTCACCTTTTATGAATATCATTAGGGATAAATATGTATGCAGATTATGTAGAGTTGTCGAAAAGAAGGTAGATTTATGCCTCTGACATCTTCTGCTCTGTTTTGAACACTATGTAGGGTTATCATTAGGCATTATTATTTAGATTATGTAGAGTTTTCGTCGATAATCTGTCAGATTTATATATTTATAGATGCACCAGAGTTTCTTGTGTGGCACTTTAATCTGCTTGCAGGGTTGCCACCTTTGTCAAATAACACTTAACATTATTATGCAGATGAAGCGCCGCATTTAGCCAAAATTCTTGTATAGCACAACTGACCCATAAATCCGAAAAGATGTCAGCTGGCTGCCCTAATGATTCGAATCGTTTTTTTTTTGTGGATATTTTTTGGTTTGGGGGCGCCCACGTTGTGGCCCCGGGCCCCCGTTTTTTGGGCTGTGTCTCATCAAATTTGTAGTTCGCGTTTATTTCCGATGCTCGCGTTGACCTTATAAATCAAGGCAGGGGCATCAAATTTGTACACAATCAAAAGATTTCTATCCATAAACTTTTCATTTAAATATATTTTTAAGTTTGTTGGTTTTTTTTTTTCAGATTTTTCAAAAATCTAAACATAAATTTTTGATTTACGCAATGGGCGCGGGCGGGCGCCGTATTTCGTTGATTTATCGCCAACAATTTCAACAGCCATAGAGTAATTTGGTCTCTTAGACAAATTGGTAAAGACAGCCACAAACAAGTAAAAGTGCTCTGGTCGAGAGTGTCCGACTAGATGATACCCTGAATCCTATTCAGAGGTGCAATCCAAATGGGATTCAATGGACTCAGCTTGCAGTTCGACTCAAAAAAAAAAAAAATATATATATATATATATATATATATATATACTTTGTGGGATCTGCCACGCCTCCTTCTGCCTGATACATACACAAAGCACTACTATTTTTATGAACGTCCAACTTTCAATGCATCACTCTAAGATCGTCAACACGAAATGAATTCTGATAGAAAGTAATGCGATTTTTTTCGCGATTCTCTTCTTTGCATTCTAAACTAAACAAAAAGTAAGCATATTTTTATTTTTCAATAGGTAAAATGGTTTTCGTTTATGATTTCTGTACTGCAGCACTACTATTTTTATGAACACAGTACATAACATTTTCACGAAACTAATATACCCCAAATTCCCATTTTCAATGGGTTCAGCGTATAAAATGATGACGAAAATTGAAATGATGTTGATCTGCCTGGGGTTTTCTGGTCTGCCATCGATAATCGTGTAAAAGTTTTTATTGACCAATTTGCTTAAATTTTTATTTGATTATTACAGTCGAGAGCTGAATTGAAATTTGTTTATTGTTGTTGGCTTATATATCTATTGAGTTGATCGCATCAAAGGCAAACGTTTTTAGCTCTTTGTAATGCCTGTCTAGCATGCGCTTATCCAATAATCCCATATTTATGAGCCATATAAACTCGAAAAGCTTTGTGTAGTATCATTTCTGATATTTTATATTGCATATCATTTGTCTGAGTAACCTCATTTGGCTGATGAGCAAATGATATCACAGTAATAATATTTATCTTTCACCCTTATCTGTCTCAATCTGTGTCAACATTTGATCTTAAACAAGTATGATTTGCTACAGATGTAACTGAATGACGGGGATATACTCTAAATGTCAACTCATGATGCTCCTTAAATGTTTCTTAAATTATTGAACTTCGATCTATACAAATTTTGGATTTAAGACTGTCACAGCTCCGCTGGATGTTGATTGATTCAGTTTGATTCTGAATTGAAATTTGTATTCATTCGTAAACCAATTTATTCAAATTTTATGTTGTTACTATCTATTATTATTACCATCTTCTTCTATTGTTTTCTTCATTTTATTAGCTCTTATTCAGATAATATACTTAAAGCTTGCTCAGTTTAGCTAGAGAAGCTAAACAGTTCTGCAACTTCTCACCCCTACACTTGGCTGTGCTATATATAATCTATACAATCCAAGATCTTTATCATCAATATACCCTCTTTTACTCTGGTTTGAACGAGTATGAAAACATTTCATTTAGCAAGCTTATCTTAAATCTGAATTCCAGAGAAATATTAAGAAACCACTTGAAAATTTCGCATATCAAGTATTTCTGTTTGTTTCTTAACTTTGCGATATAGATATTTGCTCAAGTGTGCTGGAAAATATTTTGTTATGCCCGTTCAACAAGTAATAAGGGTATATATATTTTGTCTTGCTATCCAGTTAACTTTAATGAATGAAAGCAAAGATTTTGAAAGCTGAAGACTTGAAATTTGGAATATATAGTAATCGGGTTTCATTGTCTTATAAAGTATAATGATTTTTTCAGTACGCCCACTAGGGGCGTGGCAAATTGTGATATACTATAGCTATAAGGCAGCTAGAGACTTGAAATGTGGAATATAGACTCTTCAAGATAAACCCATTTGAGCTGTGAACGAGTATTATGTAGTCGTCCGCTCCCAACTTTAACAACTTGACAGTTTATGAATTTATTTATGTGTTTTGTGGAATTCTTGGCTGGAAATTTATGAGTTGAGAGTGGGCCACAGACTAGATGGATTTTCTGCTCAAAACATAAAAATATATATGTATATGTGCATATGCACATAGTATATATAGAGGTAAATATCTAATCTTATCAGAGCTTTCGCATTAACTTTTACTGTTTATTTATTTCGCATTTCTGCATGCATATTTTATATAATGCGAATCGTATAGATAGAGTGGGCTTTATTTACAATAAGCGTCGACTGCGATAAGATACGAATATGTATGTATATATAGTTGTTTAATGTGATATAAACTTTAACTTTTCGTGGAATTTGTCCGTTGAGCAATCTGTATAAATAGACCATGTGCTCTATATATATATAAATGATTGTATTTATCTGATGCTCAGATATTAGACTTGTTTACTAGTTTCTGTGCTAAAAATATAAACAAATCAATCATAAATGCTACGTGACGCGGCAGCTCGCAGATAGATGAAAATGAAAATGAAAATGTGGCTGATGGCAGCGGCTGATTGATTTATTTAGTTGATGGCTCGGCCACATCATCAGCCAGCTCTGGCTGCTGTTGCTCCATCGACAACCTTGATTTCAGCACTCTTTTTTGTTTGACGCAATCAATTGGCACCGTTGTGTCTGCAATAGCTGATAGTGTTTGATAAGATGTAATGTGTGATATTATTCATTAACGCTTTACCTGGCTTAGTCAGCGTCACGTCGCGCGTCACGAGAATTTCCGCCCCATAAAAATTTGCAGATTTGACGTCAATGGAAACATTGTTCACCTCAATTGTAATCGATTTATTCCAATTGTCCATGCGAAACTCAGCTGACAATTTACGCTTCAAATTATCAATTTAAATCATTGACTTAGGTCATTGATCTAGAAAGACTAAAGCTGAATCTTAAGTTACTTGTAAGTGGCAGCAAGTGCGAGAGTTTCTTCATACTCTTGAGGCGTTTTCTGAGTGTGACAGGAAATGTGTCATGCACTGAGGTAAATAACTGTAAAGCTATAAAGCATACATTCTTGATAAGTTTTAACAAACTGGAAGTTTATGTTATGAGTATGTGACTACATCTATCTCTATAGGTTTCTTCAACTGTTAACAGCGTGGACTATATCAAAGTGTTTTGAATGAAAAACTATTTTCTTGACTATATCATATAGTAGCCATGGGTGCTTGAATGTTTACCCTTTCTTCCTACAACCTCTAGATCTGGCGAGCTTTCTTATGCTATTTGTACAATGAGACAAACTATTTGATTGCTTTAAAAACCCATCTGGGAACTTACTGAATAAAAAACTTTTACCTTTTTCCAAAATGTCAAACATCCCCTATGCTCCCTATTTTCCCTATTCTATATATATTTCAGTTCTATCTGTTATTGAAAAACTCTTTTCGATTCATAACAACTCCATGATAGAATGTTATGGACACCCGCAAGGTTATTTCATCGACAACACACTCGAGCACATCATGCCCATTCGATTTTATGAATGTTCTATCATTATCTGAATGCCTCATCTACAAGGAAAACAATCTGTTAAGCGAAGCGTTTTCAATTTGTGCTGGTTCCCAGGCATTTAGACAGCATCCTGCATGCTCCACGCTGGGGTCTACAGTGCTAAAGTCGAGCTCGTAACTTCATGTCTGAGTCATGCAGCAGCCAAGGCGAATGCTTTGCATCTCGACTGTCGACTGTTGGCTGTTGGCTGTTGGCTGTCAACTTGTAGCGCGGGCAAAAACAAAGCGCATTGATTACAATTACGCGGCAAAAGTGTCGGCCACGCACAATTGATAAACAAAAAGAAGAAGAAGAAGTATAAAATCGAAAAGAAAATAAAGTAAAGCAAGGGAAGTGAGTTGTTGGCGGTAATTGTAAGCGCTGTATCTGTATCTGTATCTGTATCTGTATCTTTAGCTGTATCTGTAGGTGATGTATCTGCTGGATAGTTGCATTGTTTGTGGTTGTCACTTGAAGTGCTTGCAACACTTTCTCAAGAATGCCCCAGCAATTGTGACGCAAGCAGCCAGCCATCCAGCTGAACAGCCAGCCGAGCAGCCAGGCAGCCAGGCAGCAAGCCAACTTGCTACAATTGTATCTTGTATCTTGTGTATCTTGCGGACACGAAAAACAACTTTCGATAGCGAGCGAACATTTTGGGCCACACTCGACACCCGATACCCGACTTATACATACATTATATGCACATCTGATGAAGTTGTCTCCTCTGTCGTCGTTGTCGTTGTCGTCTTTTGGCTGCCGCGTAACAGTAGCTCAAGAATGTTTATTCTTGGCAAAGTATCCGCTGTATATTGCCTCCTGCAGCGGCGACGCTCTTCGCGACGCTGACTGCAATTACCGCAAAGTCAAAGTCGTTGCTCGATTTGTAACCGAATCTTTTGTTGTGCGGGACAGTGACTCTGGGCTGTGACTTGATTCTGGTTAGTCATAAAGTTTCATTGATGAAACGGGGCAAGACAGACAGGCAGACAGATAGACCAGGCCTCAGACCAGACTCAAACTGACCACAATTCAGCTCATGAATGAATGTGTAAAGTGCATGTTGAATGAATGTCCGATTGTCCGAGTGTCCGACAGTCCGAGTGTCCCGAAGAGCACACATTGCAACCGTATGCTGATTTCAACACTTTGTACTTTCCGCTGTGTAGAAAATTGTTTAACCCAATTCCAAAAGACGCTGCGACGCGACGCGACTCGCCTCGTCTCGTCTGCTCTTTTCTAACAGCAAACAACTTTTATGGCCGAGTCGTTGAGTTGAGTGTTTACTGTGCATTCCTGTAGTCATTTAGGGATACTCGCCGCGCTGCCACCAAGTCGAGTGTGTTTTCTTGGAATTTTCATACTTTGTGATTCTTTGCGGACCTCTTCTAGCTCATTTTGGTTTTGTTTTCTGTTTTTGCTAACAGAAATAACAGATACTCTTAGCTGCAGATTGCATTCTTGGCCAGTGCGCTTCATATATATGTATATGGCGTTGAGTTGAGAGTGTCGATTGCAGTCATAAAACAATGGAAACTGTAAAACTTCATGTCATCCCGGACAGCATTTCAAACTCTTTTAAAGTGCTCGAGAGTCGATGGAGTTTTTGAATGCCTAACTGATAGTTCGACTCATGAGTCAGCAAAGCTATATATTTTTGAAAATTTAACAGTGCTATAAAAATGATATATTGAGTAAAAGGTGTATCTATTGATAGAGATTGCAGTTTGAGTTAGTAGAGTAGTAGAATTGATATAAAAATGATATTAAAAAGATCTATTAGATAAAAAGTGTATCTCTTGAGAGCGCTTACACTTTGAGTTCCTCAAATAGTTTCCGATTTGACTAGGTTGGCAGTAGAGTAGATGCTGCTTAGGTGAGAACTAGAGTCGTTGCTGCTTTAAGTTTTGGTTTTTGTGAACTCATCAAGTTTATTATCCTACTTTATGCTGTGTTCTCGAAGCAACTCATGGAAACTTTAGTAGTTTAGATAGTTTCTTTTACATATGGCACTTTGTGTTCAGGTAGTATGTTTGTCTTAAAGGCCATGAAAAGTTTAGCTCATAGATCATTCGATAAACAATCTTCTCATATCTAAGTGAATGTAGAACTATTTTAAACTCTATTTCGCCTATAATTCCCAAACAGTTTTAGGCTGCAACTACATCTTGTTCCTTATGAACTTCTTCCTCCTTATATGCTGTCTTCTCTAACACACTTAAGGGAAACTTTAGATGTTTCTAAAGTTCTTTTCAAGCTGCCACTCAGCCACTTCCATTTTGCTTCATTGATATACGAGTTGGCAGCCAGCCCAGTCTTCCGCAGCACAAAAAACAAAAATCTGCCAAGTCAGCAAATTGAAATTCAATTCTTATTTTCAGCTGGAGTTGGGATGCTTCGTTGGCAGCGCTATCGAAGCAAACTCCCCCGCACACATTCAGCTCAGCTTCAGCTGCGACTGCAGCCATATCGCTATGGCTCTCGACTCTTTTGTTTATATCGTGGCATTTGTTTTTGGCTGCGAAGTTTTGTATCTCAATTTGCAATGTGCTTGTAATGAATGGCTGTGCCATGCATGATCTACACTGAAGGAGTTGCCGGCATGCCCCATGCCACATGTGGGTGCAACTGCAACTGCAGCCGATCTCATGAATTATGCAAACACGAGCAAAATGCAGCCATGCCCCTGACTCTAACTGCAAGGCTCCGTCCGGCCTTTACTTCATTTCTGTTTTTGTGGAAAACAAACAAATTGTTTGTTATTATCGCTGGGTGGCAACTGGTCGCAGATCGCGTCAGGAAACTGCCAAACAGCACCGGATTAGGAGCCACAGCCACAGTCACAGCCACAGCCACCGCCACATAGATTAGAATGAGGCGAGGCGGCAAATTGTCAAAGGCGTCGCAGCTGCCAACCATTTGCTCAGGCCTCACAATATTTACTCTCCCATATATACGTATGTATATTGCTTTGCTGGCTCTGTTCTACACATGTTTGCGTGGATATTTTTAGGCCTTGCACAATGTGTGAAATTTGCCGACAAACTTTGCCTGCAAATCTTTCACTTTATTTCAATTATCTCAGACTTTCAGTCTTTCAGTCTATCCAGTTCCCCAGTTCCCCAGTTGGCAATGATGAAGTCGTTTGCTCTTTGACGTTTCGTTTGGCTACAAACAACCATTAATAATATTACTAAATTGTCTGCGCATGGACTGGGTAATTAAGCCATTGAGTTGGAGCGGAAGCTGGGTAGAGGGTTAAGTTTTAAAGGACTAATGAGTAGGAGTGGGAGTAGGAGCTAAGGAATTAATGATGGGCCATTGAAGCAGTTGAATAATTGAAAAGAAAATGTTCAGTTGGAGGAAGCTGAAAATATAATCTCATAGAAAAGTAAGGAAGAAAATCGTATTCATATTCTTCATATTTATAACATATAAGAGCTTAGACTAAGGGTTAGATTTGAGCTTGACTTTAAGGCTAAGCTATAGAAATGTGACTCTATAGTATATGTTGAAGCTTTCCTTCCTTCCTTCCCTTCCTTCCCTTCCCTTCCTTCCTTCCCTTCCTTCCTGTCCTTCTTTGCTTATATCATTATCATCTTTAGAAGGTTCCCTTTCTGAGGTCTAAATTTAAATTCTGTATTGTGGTTTATCTCTATTATCTATATCGTATACCTAGAAGTTTTTAATTCATTCTCTTAGATCTTCAATATGTTCTAGCATATTTCAAGTCAATTATCTATGCCACATATTTAGAACTTTATTTTCCTCTATATTAAGCAATAAATGGAGTCAAAGTCCTCGTTTAGCTTTGGCATATTTCGATTCAATGGTCTCTATCGCATCTTTAGCAGTTCTCTTCAAATCAAGTTCTCTTCGACGCACATGCTTTGCATTATTCATTATGGGCTAAATCAACACATCAGAAAGAAACAAATGTTTCTGTTAATTAGCTGCTATTTTCATATCTGGTCAATTGTTTTGGGGGCACTGCGTGCTCCATAAAATGTGCAGAACGTGCCGCAGACGCAAAACAATGCAAAATCGGAGCTGTAACAACGTCGACAATGGTATTCACTTAACTTGAGTCAAGTTGAGCCAATGAAAGAGCCAAAGCAATCGCATCCCAAAAGTAGCCAGCCGAACATCAAGAGTCGAATGTCGGAAACAAAGCGCTATGAACACAGATTGGAAATGAGGCGAGCAGCCCAAAAAACAAAGTAGAAGAAGAGGAGAACAAAATGCATTTTGTAGTTCCAAGAATCTATTAACCCAGCCGGCAAGTGGCGTTTTGCTGGAGAGCTTGAAAGAGAGAGAGAGAGAGAGAGAGAGAGAGAGAGAGAGAGAGAGAGAGAGAGAGAGAGAGAGAGAGAGAGAGAGAGAGAGAGAGAGAGAGAGAGAGAGAGAGAGAGAGAGAGACCCGTGCCAGTCCAATTAGAGAAACAGGCAAACGCCTGGCTGCACTTCATCAGCTAAGCGGCGCGTGATAAGCAGCAATAGCAGCAACGGCAGCAGCAGCAGCAGCGGCAGCAGTTGCAATCAGTAAAAGTGATGAGGCAATAGTCGAAAAAAGAAGTTGGAGTATTTCATGTTGTGCCATAAATTCATCAATTATCAGGGGACTGCCACACCCCCGCCCAATCCACTTCTCTCGCATCCCTTTTGCCACTTGTGGCTGTAAAACAATAGAGTTGCGGCTGACGTGCCCGAAATGGGGCTTTGGAAAGTCGAAAGGATCGTCTGCCAGTCGGCACAGCTGTGGGCGCAATTAAGATGGGCATCTTAATGAAAGTCAACCTCGACTGATGGCCTTTCGGCTGATGCCCGCTCGCCGGATAAGGAGTGGAGCGCAGCAAGCGGTTTGACACTCCTTGATTGAATGCACTTAATGCCTGAGGGAATTACGTTATGTTGAATTGGTTTGGTCTGGTTATCATATGAAGCCGGCATTTCTAAGTGTAACAGGAAATACTCGTTTTATTATGACCTAGCTACCTAGCTAACAGGTAACACAGTCAACAGGAGGGTCTTGAATTTGTACTGATTGATTGATTGATAAACAATGGCTAGGAGTAAGACGTAAGAGCTACCAGATGTGGTTTGAAATATATTTAACAATTTGTATATGCTGAATTGCTTTTCTTGACTGAATGATTGACTGATTGACTGACTGATTGATAATGAATAAGAGTTAGTTTCCATATCAATTAACAGCTACCAGATTTGAGTTTCAATCTTTATATGAGTATATATATCAATCTATATACATATAACTGCTCTTCTTGACTGATTGATTGATTGATTCATTCATTGACTGATTAATAATAAGTGAGAGTTGTTTTGGTTTTCAATTTAGTCTATATAAATAATATCTTATAATAATAAAAAGCTTGTCCTGACTGATTGATAGACGTACTGATTGACTGACTGATCGATTGATTGCTAATCAAAGCACAGCTCAACTCATAAGAGTTAGTAAACTCCACTTTCAACAATAGTTGCCTTGACCTTCAATTGTTTTATAAAGAAATACTAATACTGAATGATTGATTGATGAATATCTGATTGATGAATAATGCAAAAAGTAAGAAGTATGAGTTAATGTGAAACATTACTTGACTAAAACCTTTACAAAGATTAATTGATTGATCGACTAATTTATGATAAACTCAAAGTCTAAGCTCCATTTCTATTTGAATAGTTGGGAAATACTTGTAAAACTTTTTGACGTTTCATTTTCATGCGAGGGTAGTAAAACAAGAGCAAATGCAATTCGAAATTAAATAAAGCAGAGTTGCTTAGTTTGAACTAGTATAATAATATGGTTACAGATGCTATTCATCGCTCTCTATAGACATCGTTAGACGAAGCCCTAGGGAGAGTTCGACTGTAGAGTCTACTTTGCTTGGGGTTCCATTGAAATCGAGGGTTGCTAACACAAAAGTGCTACAAAAAGTGTGTTCTAGAGCGAATGGTCATACAAATTGCTCAATTAAGAGGGAACAAATGCCAAGCACTGATTGCGATATTGAGAAATGGGCATATTTGAGGGGGAGATGTGACTGGGGAAGCTGCTAAAATTTGTTTGGCAATCTAATTTGTTGTTGTTTTTTATACCTGCAACAAGCAGGTGCCAGAATGAGAATGAAATGTTTTAGATAAAAGATATGACGCCTACAAATTGTGTATATTGGGTAAGCAATGGAATGTCAAAAAGATGTTTATATATTTTGCTGTTGAATGCAGAGCAGAGCAGAGAGTGAGAGAGAGAGAGGGAGAGGGGCATATTTATGAAGCGTGATGCGTGGTCGCATTAACATATATTATTTATTCAGCTTCCAAATTGCAAACAACAAAACATTTTTAGCTTGTTATGAGGTGTTGCAGAGACGGAGACAGAGACAGAGACAGAGAAAGAAAGACCTAGATGAAGCTGTCTCATTTGCATATTTAAAATGCCCAAAATTGTGGCAAATCATAAACATATATAGCGTGGGTGGCTGCATAGCTTTAGGAGAGCTCAAGCAGATGCTTTTGGAAATGAAACTCTGACAAGGCAATTAGAGTTATAGTGAGTGGTCAGCTGGCTCTCTTTGCCACCCTCGCTAACTGCGCTTGCCCTTCTCTAACAACAATTTTGTCCACTAATTCCCTGGAATGCGGGCGGGCAGACATTTAATTGTTATTTGAAAACGGCAATGGAAACGAAAGGCAAATGACATGGAAAAGTGTGCATGGATACAGCCAGAGGCTGAGCGTGACTGGGACAAAAGGACGACATGCTGTTATTGTTGCCGAAACAGACAATGGCATAAATGGTAATGGCCTTAAAGCAGGATAATGCGCATACCACAGACGAGAGTAGAGAGAGAGAGAGAGAGAGAGAGAGACAGAGGAGAGAGAGACAATTAGAGCTGGAAAAAGAGTGTCCGAAATACCTGGTTACCCACGCAACGGAAATGACTTGGTTAACAAACAAGTTAACGATTGCGATAAGAACTTGACCTGGCTAATAAAGTTAATTGATAGAAAGCCAGATCAACTGCTGCTTCAAATCAAATCAAATGAAATAAAATGAAATGAAATTCAATAAAATTCAAGCTGAAAGCGACCATAAAAACTCAACGAGTGTCAACGAGCGCTGCGGGTCTGCTTGAAGCGATCCTAACTCTCAACTCAACTCCATTCAGCTCCAGTCAACTCACTTTGGGTGTCAGCTTGAGTGACGTGGGCGTGGCACTTGGCATGCAAATCATGTCAAATGTCACTTTCAACTTCACAGTTGCAACTGCAGCAGCTGCAGCCGCACCTCAGTGCGCGCTTCTCAATCTGGTTCTGTTCTGTGCTGCTTTACTGAATGGGAATGGAAATGGAAGCATAGAACAACTCGTGAAACGAGTTGCCCGGACGACCTGACCTTCGGCAGAGAGTGAGCTTACCCTTTGGTAATCGTATGCACGGCTCACATGCGTCTCCCTCGAGATGTAGCGGAGCAGAGCAGAGTTATCCCAATGTCATTGTTTGGCTCTGGCTCTGGCTGTGGTGCAGGCGACAAAACTTCACGCCCCCCGGCGACACGAGGCGAACAGACGGCGAAATACACGAATTGAATTGTTCCACTCGATTTGTTTGGACAGCTGCAGGCGCTACTGTAGCCGTAGCTATAGCCGCCCTCTATCCCATGTCTCGTTCTTTTTTCGGGTATCATCTTTTGCTCATAAACTGTCTGCATTCGATATGGCGAACACAATAATAAAAGATAATATAATATGAAGCGTATTCACTTACAATAGATAGCGGAGTGAAATTTAATGGGTTTGTTTCTCATATAACCCAAGAAAAATATTTGAGATGGGGCACTGAACTGATAGAAGTGGTGTGAAGTTACTCCCAAATAGAGATATAGAGTTATAGACGTTGCTGCTAGAGTTACCAAAAATTCCACTTAATTGTTCCAATTTGATCGAACAAAAGGGTATTCAACTATGCGAAATAGTAGTAGCAGCTACTACCTTTTTACCAAACATACAAAATAGTAGTATAAACTACGAACAAAAACGAATTGGCTTCGCATGCAATCGGCTTGCGTGAACAACGCACACACACACGAGCCGAATGCTTGCCGAAGTTGTATTGTTTCACAGAGAGAGAGAGAGAAAGAATGCAAGAGAGCGTAGAGAAATATATATGGCATATATGCGCTCACTGTATACTCTAGCATGTCAATGCTGTGCGTTGGTGGTTGGTTATGTTTCAAAGAGAGCAGCTTGCACTGCCAGCAGCCAACTGCTTCAGCAAGTCCATGTGTTTTCCGTCAGAGTATTCGAACAACCTATTGGTGGTAAACGGCAACCGGCCGAACGCATGCTGAACCGCTATTCAGTGTCTTTTGTTGTTTGCTGCCGAGCGGAACGTGTAGAGTGCTTAACGCAGAGCTAAATTTCGTCTTTTCGTTCGTTTTCGCTGTAAAGTTTTGTTTTCTTGCGGGCGATTGGAAACGCTAGTAAGTCGCGACAACAAGAAAGCAGCGATAATAATCGCTAAAAATCGGCAAAAATAATTCGCGGTTTTTTATTGTTGTTGTTGCCGTTGTAGTTGTGGCATCTTTTGTTTAAAAAGCTACGCGAATTGATTTTTATTAGCGATTCGTTCAGCGCATTTCGTGTGGCCCCCGTGCAAAACTTGAATTTTTAAGCTGATTCCGCAAAAAAGAAAAAGAAGAAAAAACTCAAAGTCAAAACAAAAACCTAAACCCCCAACCCGTCTCAAGAAAAAATACAAAATTGAAAAACATATGCTGATGCGAGCATTGTGCTGAGATACAGATACAAGTGAAGTGCACAAGAGTTGAGATACTTGAACTATATTGTCCTGGATTAAATATATATTAGAGTATCTCTACTGATTGAAACATGGAAAAAGCCTTCAATTGAATCCTCCGCCTCAATTTACGATCCCATACAAAATGCTGGACAAACAAAGCGCCATCTCGATGTCTGGCTCCTGCTGCAGCTCGAATGCAACCAATGCGGACCTGGACTACGATGTGCCCGTCTCACGGCGCATTCACATTAAATCGGTTAGTAGCCATAGCTCATAAACTATCTGACTTTATGTACGCCAATCTATCTATGCGATGCACAGGCGCCGATAAAGCCATTGACAACTCATTACCAGCCAAAAGCTGTCTCGGATTGGTCATGGCAATAGACATATAGACATAGCCATAGCCATAGTCGTAGCCACAGCCATTGCCATTTCCATTCCCATTCGTATCGTGGTTGCATCTTCTGCTTCTTCTTCTTGCTGCTGTTGTGACAGCCGTGTTAAACGGCGTTTCGTGTCTGCGCCCAGGAAATTGTAACGGATCTGCTTGGCTATCTCTCAAAAAGAAGAGGAAAAACACTTGAATTGGACGCGTTTTTAGCCAGGCAACTGCCACTTGCCACTTGCCACTTGCCACATGGCACTAGCTGCCGCAATTTCCGCAATTTTGCATTGGTTATCACCTTCGCCTAAGCGTTTGATGTGCCAGTTATATTTATTGCCCAAGTGCGATATCTCAGCTTCGTGCGATAGCTCTAAACAGCTGCTCAGGCCGTTTTTCTGCTCACCAACAAAAAATAAATATGAAAAGAGACGAAAGCAATAACACTTCAAAACAATGAGTTCATCAGTTGCTCTGCGTGATTCCCTGTTATCACAAGGCTGTGATTAGATAAGACTTCTAAAGAACCTCAAAAGGTGCTCAATATGGTCAACAGGAGTGCAGGAAAAGTGGTCTTAAGTCATAATAAACGTAAACACATTGATAAGATTTATATGATTTAAGAAAAACAAGGAAAAAATAAATAAATAAAAAAGTAAAAAACAAAAAAAAATATATAAAAACAAAAAAAAAATTAAATATAAAAAACAAAAAAAATGGCGGTAAAAGTAAAAAATAAAGAAAAGAAGGGAAAAAAGTTAATTGTAGTTTTTTGCATGTTAAATATATATATAAAGTGCTATAAAAAATAAAAAGATTTCTTAGTCTTTTATTTAAAGATAATTTAAAACTTCCCTTTATTAAATTTCTTAAAAAATATACATTTTTTATTAAGATAAATTAGACATAATTTCAACATATTCAACACACTCCACTGCAGCGTACAAAACTTTGCCCTTAAAAATCTTGAAATTACAAAGAATTATATAACTCATTACTCTAAAAATTCTCCCTTCATATTTGTTCTCAAATTTTTCTTCATATTCTTGCCCAAAAATTCGTTTCTTTTGTCTGGCTGATTTATTATGCCTTAATTTAAGCATATGTTGATTGCTTAATTAACTTCTTGATTAGTTGATAATGTCGTTTCAATTGTTATTTGGGGCGATAAAATTCCTTTGAGGCAACCCTCGCGAGTTAACTGGCATTAACCTTGAAGCTACAGCAATCGTTTATCGTTGTTAACAGACAACTGGAGCTGTTAAACAAATTTGGTTTGTTTGCACAAGTTGAATGCTAAAATGAAAATAAATTAGTTTGCACCTGAGCACGAGCTAGCTAGCCAGCCAGGTGAGAGCTAAAGAGCTAAAAACAAGTGCATTCCCAATGGCCAGTGGCGCAACAACTAATTTGATGGGACTTGCTCTAGGCAAACACTCGCTGACATTAAGTACGCCATAATTAAAGGGTATATAATGCAGGTGCATCCATCATTCCTGGCACAGGTGAGATTAAAACGAATGTGCTCCAAATGCCAGTCTCCAGAGCGAAAGCCGGTTATAGATCGCGGCGAGGGGCGTGACAAGAGCTTAGATTTCAAAATGCAAACAGCGGAAAACATTGAAGATGACCAGCAGGAGACGAGACGAGACGAGGCATTGGCTCTATTAGCATGCCCTTGACTGTGCGCAATTAATGAAGAACTGGACTGAAAGTTTGCCTGGATTGCCCAGTCGCACAGCTGCCCAGCTGCCCAGCTGTCCGTCTGCAATTAAAGCGCAAATCAGTTATTAATAGAAGTTGTTTCTTGTTCTTTGATTGCCATTGATTGAAAAGGGGCAGAGCTATAAATAAAGCAGCCAGATGCATGCATCCTGCAGCCAGGACCACGCACGTTGCGGCTCGCACGACCCTGGCTATGCATGGACATTCGTCGCTTATCCGATTCAAATTGAAGGCCGACGTTTGGGCATGAACTTCTCTGATAAGTCTAGACCCTGATTAACTTATCGCCAACACACACACACATATATTTCATCAAATCTAATCATTGCCTAAAAGCAGCTATGTATGTCTTCTCTAATATTAATTACGAGCGAGTCTGCCATGAGTCGAAAGTCCTATCGATATTTATACCTCCTGTGGGACTGGCTGTCCTTCAGCTTACCCCAGTTTGATTAAGTGGCGTCCCATGGTTTCTTCTCCCTCTCCCTCTCCCTCTCACACTCACTCTCACACTCACACTCTTGGTTATTGGGCACTTATTTTTTAGTGCCAAGTGCCTGGAAATTGATTAGAATTAATGTGCGGCGCGTTTTCAATTTGGAAAATTAAGAAAAACCACAAAAAGAAAAAAAAAGAGAAAGAAATCGAACCCTGTCGCACACTCGCAATTGAAATTGATTGAACGCGCCGCGCTGAAAGCTGTGTCATGCCTTGAGCTATATAGTTATTGATCTATATATATATATTGATATATATGTATATCTATTTTTTATTGTTTGCCAGTTGTTGTTAAGGCAATTCACAGCTACGCTGCGATTTGTTTTGTCACTATCGATGTGAGTCTTGGCCATTAAATCATTCTTTCAGCGCTCTCTTGCATTAGGCTCACAACTGTCGAGCGAGAAAATAGTTAGAAAGTGTGCTGTAGTTGGAAGTAGTAGACGGGTAGATACCCTACTAAGCCGTAGAGAACTACGCACTAAATAGACAACAAAAGTAGTTGACTCTAGTTGATATCAGCTTCGAGTTGGGGTCATAAAATTTAAATTAAAAATCGATAATTATCGAAATTGTAAAAATATAATTATTTTACTTTATTAACTTTATATTTGAGATAAAGTAAAAAATTGCAATTTAAAATATCTGATTTATAAACAGATATTTAATGATGTATTGAACATCTGAAGTTTCGAAATCTATTTCTTTAAAATGAACTTTCAATACCAATTTTTTAGTTTTGACTCAGCTTAAGCTCTGTAGTCTCTGAGATATTTATTCCAAATTTTATGTCTTCCACTGCCTACATATCGATTATTTGAGCTACGATGTATATTTATCGATATCCATAATTAAAGTTTAGTATTTAATCTTTGAGATATGCAGAAACTAATTAACTCATGACTTCCTCTACTAAAACAGGTAGATATAATGGCAGACACTAACTAGTCTAGTTTTTGCCTCCTTCTACCCGTCACATGCTTAGCCACAAAATCGTAGCAGTCCATTGCAGCTATTTGAACTATTTGTAGAGTATTTAAAAGATACTTGAAAGCACTTTAAAGTCCATGCATTCATAATTGCCATAGTTAAAGTTCGTGTAAATTAACTTTAAGTGAACTTTTATGATTGTATAATAGTAGAGTAAAGCGAAAAAGTGTTGCAATGCTTCGGATTGCAGTTGATTGCATTGTGAATAGCTATAATAGGAGTAGATAAAAGTCAAGAAGTCAAGAGTGCTTAGTTTGTGTCAGACTCGTTTGAGATCGTTGACATGCTGAACTCAGTCGAATAACTCTCTCTATAGCTAAGGTCTTAGCATATGCACATAGGTCTTGCTCTACTAAATTTAATATTCAACTAGTGAAAGTCTTTTTAATAGCTCTATAAATTAACTTTTATTTAAATATTTCATTTATCAAAACTGGCAAAATGCACAGTTTCTTTTGGCTCACAACACTGGCTAAAGTTCAAAGCATTTTCAGTTATCAAATTGGCTTTTCATTTGCTGCGTCTATCAAATGAATTGAACTGCAAAAGCTCACTAAGAAATTGTGCAGCTGAGGTGCGATAATGAGGCAAATACCTGCAGACACCTGTTGGCTTGACTTGGCCTTTGGCTGACTTTCTCGCCGACGCGTCGTCGTCGTCGTTTTGGCAGAGACAAATGCGCCTGCTGATAAGACGTTTGTGATAAGTTGTGGGGCAGACACTGCACAGCATGGGCTTGGCCCCCTTATGAACATTTTACACGTTTTGCTGCATGTTAACATTGCCAACAACAACAACAACAACAACAACAAGAACTACACACAACAACAAATTTCAAGCACGCAAACTTCAGTTGTTGTTTTGTTTGGTTTGTCTATGTCTTTGGCTTATCAGCGGTTAAAGCGCGTTTTGCGCCCTGAACCCTAGAGCATGTGTAAAGCGGGTATATTGTTTCTGTTACAGTGTATGTAAGAGGTAGGCGTGGCAGACTCTATGAAGTATATACATATATACTTGATCAGGCTCTATAGAGTAGTTGATCTAGCTCTTGTCTAGCTTGTCTTGAGAGTCCGAGTAGATTATTATATCTCTAGAAGAGCTGAAGATGTGAAATGTAACACATAAGTAGTTCAAACTATAGTTTATCGATAACATTTTCCACTTTCATAATATCGATTGCAATGGTTGATAAACTTATAGTACCTGATTGGTCAGGGTATCTGCTAGTTGTATACTTTCGATTAGAGCACTCTTAACTTGCTTTCTATCTGTGCAGTTTTGTCTGTCAAAGTTATTGCTGCTGTTGCATGCGTGCGGCATTTGTGATCAACTTGTTTTGACATATATCATGTCACGTTCAGGATAACATGGACAGACTCAATACAGCAGCAGCAGCAACAGCAGCAGCCGCTGACTCAGCTGTTAAATGTAAATGTAAATTGTATGTAAAGCAATATACACAGTGTCTGTCATACTAATTAGCCAACACCTACAGTTGCCACGCCTCATAAGTCATAGAGCCGACATTGAGTTTGTGAAAAAGGGCTTATGTATTATATATATATTTCTATATACTATATTACGTAACTTTGCATTGCGCAGCTCGAACAATAAATACATTGATATATTTTTGTAACAATTGCAAATTGGCGAAGCAGTTGGCAACGCGCGATAAGGTGCACCACATTTTTTTATGGCCCGCACCGGAAATGTGCTATGTCATAACAAAATGACAAAATGACAAAATGCCAACAACAAGTTCTATACTTCTGCCTCGTAATACATACGAGATAAGTTAACAATACAGTTTCGAGGCAGAGTGGCCGGAGTAGTCAATTTGCACGCCTTCGGGCCACCTTAATGGGCGCCCATTTTCATTAAAGCGGCATCGGCTACTACACTGCACAACAAAGCACGCAGACCCTCTAAGGCTGTGAGTCAGAGCTGTTCTTCACAGACTGGGGAAGGTTCATAATTATGGCAACAGACAACTGATGGTTGAGCAGTTAAAATGTGTATCTGTTGTTTACAGCATACTAAATTACTTAAGTACACTGAGAGAGAGAAGAGGAAGTGAGTGAATATAAATGGAATAAGAGTTGCGAATTTAAATGGAATAAGCTCTTATTTTAGAATACAACAATGTATATTGGAGTTGGAATAGATTGAGAATGCTTGACAGTTGATTAAGAATGTTTCATGATGATATCAAAAATGTTTACTCCTTGATTGAAGTACGTACACTTAAAGCTGAAACTTTCTTCTCCCGCCAAAAGTTTTGAATTGAGCAAGATTTGCTAAACAAAAAGACTTTAAACTCAAGTAGAAAGTTTGTATTGGAAAATATGTAAGATTTTACTAGAAACATCTTTTTGCTAGATCTTAAATAAAAATCAATCAATTATTTCTTCAAGTGTAGAGTGTTATAAAGAGAGATAGACATAGAGTAAGTGCACAGCTGCTTCTTTTCACTTTTATATACCTTTACTCAATTGTTAGCTTCTTCTAGTTTACTCAGCTTCATGTCTGAGCAGCCTAAGCCCTGCTTCAACGAACCTTTTGCGTGGGTCCGCAAACATAAGCTCTAGTACCAGCCATTTGTAATACATCACAGAATTTCTAACGAGCGTAAAGTTGCTCTCATCGACCAGGTTCAAGGTGCCAGCGATCTTCAGTGCATAGAGACACGAAAAAACTGGTTAGCAACGCTTCCAATTGATGCCCCAAGCATGAGTCACAGACACATCCGGGGAATTCCATTCATGACGTAGCTAAACAACGAAAGAGTTGCTTAAGATTGCTTTGGAATTTGAGCAACCGTTAAAAGATAACACGGCAAATCGAAAGATACATTTAAGCCTCATCTAAGACTTCTGCTCTTAATGTATTCAAATGATTACTAAAGACGGCTTTTTAATTTATATATGGGCATACCTAAAGCCATTGGGGTATATCAGTTTATGTTGAAATGTTGTAGCAGGCACAGAAGAAGGTGTGATTGAATATAAAAAAGATATCGACTTGTGATCAGGTTGAGTAGTTGAAATTATCTGGCTCTGTCCGTCTAATTGTTTATATGAACTAGTTCATAGATTGGAGTATGGCATAACAATTAGCGTAAAGTATACTTGGAGATATAACAGATAGAGAATGCTTGCTACTTGATTAGGAGTATTTCATGAAGTATATATGAACTTATTCATTTTGGAACTTATAAGAGCTGAGGACTTTACTGAAGTACTCAATAATTCAGATACTTCCACCATTTCCCTCAAAATTGTAGTTCAGGGTATACAATAGTCAAGCACTCCCGCCTAGAGCACTCTTACTTCTTTTCTTTCCGATGTTTTTTTATGATATATTTTTTTAAGCTTATTTCGAAATTCCTCTGTCGTTCGCTTTCTGACACTTTGCAACACTTAAACACTAAATGTTTTGATATTTTTTAGCTGCGACATTTATGATTCCCTTGTTGATTATGTTTTTCTTTTATTGTTGTTGTTGTTAAATGCTTGTTCATGTTGCTTTATCAAATGATTGATCTTGTGTTTTATTGGCTTTCAAAAAGTTTTATGGCGGTTCTGTTTTTAGCTAAAAGCCGGAATGCAATAGACTCCCTCAGAAAAAAAACAAAATTTTTTTACGCTTTTAAATTGACTTTTTTGCAGTTGATTCATGAGCGGAAAAAATTTCGTGTATTTCTTAAATTTTTGTTGTTGCTGTTGGGGAAGTAATTTAGCAACGCTTTTGCGTATTTCACTTGAAATTTTGTATTTATTATTTATTTATTTTTTTGCGAAGGTCAACAATACCTTTGTGAAGTCGTTTATTTGTTCTTAAACATAACAGCAAACAGTTAATTTGCAATGGGGATTATCGTAGCTATTGTGACTCACTTTTGTGTGAATGCCAACAAATTAACAATAAAAAAGAAAAAACAAAAATAAAACTAAGTTAAGAGCGGCCCTTAGAATAGTTAATCAGGCGATTTCATTGGAAATTCGTGTGGGTTTTTGTGATAATATTTTATTATTTATAAAAATCGGCCAAGTGCAATGCGAGCCAATTAAACGATCTTTCTAAGCTGAGCTAAATCTATAATTAAATCATTCAGTCAGCCAGTCAATCAATCACTTTTCATGTTGCCTAATCAGAAATTCAGTGAATCAGCTAAGAGAGAAAACTTTTTCCATATGTAAATAAAAAGTAAAAATATAAATAAGCATGAAGAAAGTCTAAAAGTATTATAGAAACAGATTCTGTGCTAATTATTTTACCTAAAACTAAAATTATTTCTTTTAAAATCGTTTTCAAACACAATATTTTTCTCAGTGTAGTTTTTGTCAGTAGTCGAAGTCAAGACTTTATTAAACTAAATCAAAGATTTTTGTAGATTAATTCAATTGAGCTCGTAGCCTGAGGGTCAACAATACGGCTACATTCCTGAAGCCACGCCCCCTAACCAACCCTCCCTCCCTCGCGCCCCTTGCGGATTACGCTCGAGTCACATCCATTAAAGTTGATTTATAGTTAAATGGCTCAACAGACACTTGCAGTTATTTCAGTGCTCATTGTTCATTGAGGTTGACATGTAGCCAGAGGCGGCGAGCGGTCGACGGTAGACGTCATGGGCGTGGCATATCGGAAACAGAGTATCTGTTGCACTTTCATTGACTCGCCTGCTGGCGGCGACACTGACAACGACAACGACAACGACTCAGTGAAGCGTTCAACGTGCATCTTAGACGATTGTGGGAGTTGATTTCGAGCAGTTGTCAACGCATTTTAGCATCAACTTTAACAGTTGGTTAAACTCTGCTGTGTGTGTGTGTGTGTGACTGTGGAACGTGTTTTGGTTGAGTTGGCCTGCTTTCAAGTCTTTTATTGTCACATTTTTTGCACACGACTTGACGAAATGTGCCGAAAAGGCTAAAGCTGTCAAGACGCAAAACATTTTGTTTATTTTTGCACTCAACAACAACAGCAACAGCAACAATAAAACCAGTTCAACGCAACATATGGCGTTTTTTATATTGCGCAGACAAGTGAGCTGAGAAAATGAACAAAAGTCTATATAAATATATACCTAGATATATACATATATTTGTTTTGATATAACTCAAATATTTGCTGTACTCCAATTTGCAATTATCTTTCAAAAATATAGCTACCCTTCTTCGCGCTCTTATGAAGGGTATTCTCACACATGGCAGATGTCAGTCCTTTGATTGATTCATTATAATCACATTCACTTGTGAACTAGTTCATTTAACTACTAATATGTATCTAACCCTTTTTATACTCTTCTGGCTTCTGACTTCTGGCTTCTTTGACTTATATGTATGTATATTCTTGAATACCATTAAAAATGGAATCATAATAAGCACATTGCCTGTGAACTAGTTCTTCCGCCTATAATTTGCTAAGTTCTCTTTCATTTATCTAAAAATACATCTCGATTTAATGCTTGCAGAGGGAGTTTCTGAGTCAATGTCTTAAAATATTCTAACCCAACTTGGATTCATTTATTCCCTATCAAATGTAACAAATCATTTCAGATTAATTTATGTCTCATTTAATAATAATATAATATTATATTTAATACCCAACCTTAGCTTTTAAGGGTATATGCTGCTTCGTTTCAATCAAGTCAACCATTTTATTTATATTTTGCTTTTTGAGGTATTGCCACAGACCTTAAGCAGGTTAAATTCCCGAGGTTTACTTAATCAGACCTTACACTTAGTCAATGCCAATGTCCAAAGGTTGACACACACCAAAGAAAACAAAAACCTAAAAATGACGCAGAAAATAAACAGAAAATTGATTTCTGCTAATTAAGCTAAGTGTTTCAAGAAAGCAAAAAGGTGATAAATATATAAATATATATAGGTATATATGTATATATATATATATATATATATATATATATATATATATATATATATATATATATATATATATATATATATATAAGTATGCTCTATAAAGAACTCCTGCCAAATTGTTTTAATTAAAAGCAAAGGTAAAGAAAAACACAAAACTTTATCAGTCACGCAATGACAAGAAGCTCAAAAATAAATATATATACTTATATACATATAGTATATATATAATATAAGCTTTATCAGTTTTTTTTTGGCCAGAGGTTATCAGCAGCAGAATTTGCTATATATATTTTAATACTCGCTCACTGAATGAAAAGAGTATATTGGAAAAGTCCGTCATGCTAGAGACCTCAAATATTGAACATACTTATGCTATTCATCGTCTTATACGCTAATTAGGGTCATGGCAAATCGGGAAATACTATATATATATATATGTATATCTATCAAAGTTTTGGAGCTAGAGTTACAGAAATTTGAAAGTTAAGTCAAGTTGATATATACCAAAAATGACTTAACTATTTTTGAATCATGAACGAGTATTGAGCAGTCGCTGGCGCCCGACTGCAACATTCTTATTTGTGTTTGGCATTTGCTGTAGCTTAATGCGGTTAATGGGCACCTCTTCAAGTCAAAGATTGTCATTGTTGAGGACTCAACTTGAAGCTCATCAAAAGTTGAGTAAATTTCGCAGTTGTTGCCATTTTTTTTGTTGCTCTTTTATTTTTTATTTTTAATGTTTTTTTCTTTACACAAACTTTTGTTAGTGAATTTTAAGTGCTCATTAAGACGCTGTCGCCGGCGGCTTCTGTTGTTTGATTTATTTTCTTGATATTTCGATTTTGTCTATGTGAATTTAGTTATTTATGGCTTTGCGGCAATTCAGCCAGCTAAGGTCATGCTCTGTAGAGGAGTGTAAAGAGTAAAAAACTAACAGATCGTATACTTTATAAAATGTGTCGGACTTTCTACAAAGGCCTCCCCACTTCCCAAAAAAAAAAAAATGGACTGTCTCCGTCTTTATGGCCCACATGGTGAATAACCTTTGAAGTCAGCCAAGCTCAAAAAAAATGTATAAAGATTTCTGTTGTTTGGCATTGTTGTCTTTTGGCAAAATAAAAAATAAATACAAATCTGCGTACATGAGAGTTATGTGGAATTGGAACTTTGTCTTAAAGCTCTTAAGCTCAGTGTAGTTGCTGTTGTTGTTGTTGTTGTTGTGGTCATATACGTGCCGTTTTAAAAACAATAAATCGGCGCAGCTCTTTCACTTTGAAGGAAAAACACACAGAGTAAATGGCCCAAAGGCAGAAATGATGTTTATTCAATAAATTTGTATATAGATTTTGGCAGATTGATAGCAGCATTTTGCATGCATAATATGTATTTGCAATTTATAAGACTTTCAAACTCTTATAAAACATTTGGTATGACACTTCTCCAAGCTTTCTAGTTCCATTGAACAGCTTAGCACACATCTAGTTCCAATTTTGTGGTTCCATTGTGGAACGCGCTAAACAAACCAATTAAAGTCGCCGCAGACAAACAGAAATATATCGATATTTGATGTTTGTTTACCTACAACAACAACAGCAATCGCTTAAACCACATACCAAACGCCCAACTATAAATATTTGCCCATACAATTAGCGCTGTGTTTAAAATAACCATTCGAAGAAGAAAGCAAAGCAAACTGCAAGAAAGAAGAAAAAAATGGAAGCCTGCAGCCCTGGCAGCTGCTAGAGATGCGCCATCTCACTCGCACGCACTTAACAAGTTCATCGATTACGTTTGTCGCAGGCAAATTAACAAATATTTCTTGAGCTGCTTTTGTGTTGTTGTGGTTGGTGTTTGCGGCTTGACTGTTTGAACAACGCGATGCTCAAGTATTAGTTGGGCTGCCCTGTGCTTCATGCACATGAATTTCAAGTGAGCTCATTTTCTTTTTGACATTTCGAACGGTTTCAGCTTTCCAAATTGAAAAGTAGAATATACAAAATGCGCATTGCCCTAACCCAAGTAGTTGTTATTGAAACGGGTTCCGCACTCACACCAAAACCCGAGTTGAAAGTTCAACGGCGATTCATCGCGCGATATTGTAATCGCTGGCGTTTTGTATAAGTTCCTCTGTGAGTGTGTGTGTGTGTGTGTGTGTGTGTGTGTGTGTGTGTGTGTTTCTATGCGATATCCGCAGCTCATATTAAATGAGCCAGGAGCCGAGGGTTAAATGAAGCGAATGAGGGGGACATAAAAAGCAACGATATAAGAGAGAGAGAGAGAAGGAGAGTGAGCGGGGCAGAACAAGTTGTACTAGTGCAGTTAACGGCAACGGTTTGTCGGCTTTGGTTTGAGCTCGGGAAATGTTCACTTTGGATTTTTGTTCGATGCGGTGGCGAAATTAAAAGCAGCACGCTTAACCCGCGACCGACACACACACACATAGATAGATATCAGCTCATTCATTGAAGAAACCTTTGCCCAAACACACACACACACACACACACACACACACATAGGTACAATGCACAGTCGTGCGCCTTGCTTTAGAGACGCTTTTTATAGAAATTAATAAAGGCAACGTTTAAGTGCGTTTGGCTGGAATGCAACTGTTTAACAATGGAACAAACGCTTAACCGTTATAAAGCGTGTCTATGGCTTTAGCTGAAAGCGCAGCAACGGGCGCACTACACTGAGCGAAAAGTTTCAAAAGCTCAAAACTATTTAATTGTAATTATATAAAAATTAACTATAAGTAAAATATAATATTTATATAGATTTTTAATCTTTGATATGTATACATATGTATATATATCAAATATAGCTCATATTTTTCTCTAAGTGTATAAATAGTAGAATCATTAGAACAAGTGTCCAGTCATATCTACTTTTTCTAAAATTTTCAATCCAGCTCAAACTTTTCTTAATATCATTAGGAACACTCACATGATTTCTTCCAGTGTAGCATTGCAACCATTAGAACAAATTTCCGTTCATATCTAATAACATATATTAATTATAATCATGGTTGATCTCTGGCCATATCTCAAGTGTTAAGAAACTGAATTACTCGCAAATGCCGCAAGCGTTTTTTTGTTTAGCAAATTTAATAAGGCGTGTGTTTCTGCATTGATTGCCCGAGCTGTTGGCCGTGTGTGCTCTGACCTGAAATACCAGGTAAACTAATGAAGCGCATGGCCTGAGCTAAAACAGAGAAACAACAACAGCCACAACAACAACTCGCTTTGTTTTTAGTTTTGCCCGAAATTCGTTTTGCAGTTTGTGCAATTTTTTTGTCTTTTTTTGGATTTATGTTTCGGAACAGAAAAAAAAAATAAATAAAAAGAGAAGAGAAATAAGAGCTAAAATATGTTACCTGTGCAGACCGCAGACGAGTTCTTTTGAATGATGTTTTGGTTTAGTTTGGATTTTGTTGGAGGCAAAAGTCAATGTCGGGGTCGGTCAGCGACTGGACCAAGTTTCACGTCTTTGAAATTCCATTGAAATTGGGCCTGAATCTTGTTATTGTTCTGCTTCTGCTGCTGCCTCTTACTCCTGCGGCTTCTTAGAAGTATCTGCCTTGCATGCAGTTTATTATGATCATTATATATCGTAGGTATACAAATTTCTTTATTCTGATAAGCTATACAGCAATCGAGAAACTGATTTTAATTGTTACTTTGTTTTTTTCTGGTATTTTGCCTGATTTATTTGCAGAAACTTTATGCCAAGGCCATTTATGATAACGATGCGGATATGTCCGACGAGCTGTCCTTCAAGAAGGGCGACATCCTTACAGTCATCGAACAGGACACCGAAGGCATCGAGGGCTGGTGGCTATGCTCGCTGCGCAACAGACAGGTGAGTTGGGTTCGTTGTGGGGTTGGGTTGCGGTAGATTGAGGTAACTCTAAGTGTGTACACTTAGAGAAAAGTGCAGTAGTTAGTTTTAGATATTTTTGTTTGAATAAAAAGAAGACAAACGAAAATGAGAAAGAAAGAGCACAAAGGCTGAAGAATCTGGTTGCCATAAGTCTATATTATAATGTGAACAATATTTTAAACTTTTTCGATAATTTACCTGGTTTAAGAAAGCTTCAAATAAGCTTAAATGAAGTAATTTGAATACTTCCTAGATTGAGTGGTATATATACTGAAGCTGTATTTGAGAATCGTTCGTATAAAAGTTTTCCCAGTGTAGCTTCAAAGCCTTAAGAGCTGCCTTGAGACTTCTCGTTTTATGAACCATCAAGATTTTCTTTCAGTGCATGCCAAGATTCCACATTTTCCTTAAGTGAAGCCAGCTTCTTTACAATTCCAAACAGCAAACAAACTTCTTTGTTTTTTTTCTCCCAGTGCAGCTTCATTCAATGCCTTCAGCTCCACCTCCTCGATTCCTCGTTTTCTTTCACTCCAAGTGCAGCTCCATTAATGTCTAAAGGGCAACGCCTTTTGCCAGTTGTCTTAGCCAACGTATTTGCTTGGTCTTGTTTTTGCTACGTTTCTCTTCAGTTTCTTTGGCCCTGCTAATTGCCAAAAAAGGCAGCCATGCCACGCCCATTTGTGCTTGGCATCCATAATTAAACAATTCAGAGCATTCTGCCTGGGCCAGAACTCCTCAGTTTGCATAACTTTTTGGCCATAAAAAAGTCTGTTCAAATTTGCATTTATAATTTAATTTTGGAAATATTTCAACAGTACACAGAGAGTTCCATGATTTCTCTGCCCATAAACATGATGCATCACCATCAGCATCCACATCATCAGCAGCATCTCCGGGCACGTGTCAGACACCCGCCTCGTTGCATGCGGGATATAAATTTACAACTTTGCCACTTTAATTGTGTCCGCAGCTGTAATAATAATCCACATAATGGCTCGATGCGCGATTACCACACTGTGCAACATAATTTGGACATGCTGCAGGTCCAGTCCGCTGGGGCAGAGCAGTGTAAATAGGTCGATGTTGTTAGTTTGATTGCCTACAAAGTGGAATGAAATGTTTCACAGTTTGTTAACTTTGAAATTTGTCTGAATTGAGTTAAATGTGGAACATGTTCTGAATAGGAAATAAGCTTTTAGAATGCAATTTGGTAAAGTTTTTCTATGAAAATGAGACTTTTTGATATTTTTATAAATTTTTATAATAAATATTTATTTATTTTATATGAATATGAAATTTTTGATATTTTTGGAAATGTTTATTAGTATTATTTATTTATTTTGTATAAATATTTTGAGAAATAATTTGCCAGTCATCTCAACTGCCTTGATTGCCATTGTTATATAGGATTTTAATTAATTAAAAAATACCCATCTGACATACGAACACCAAATCAGGCAACAGAGTTACTTCAACAGCTTCTCTCAGTTTGTCTTTCAACTCTCTACTATTTGGCTCATTATAAACTTCACATAATCTGTGATCTCTTCATGTTCACATGTTCGTTCAGTCTGTGTTGGGGGCAACCTTGAAGTTTTGCTCTACGATTAGACCGAATGCCAGCTAATCAACAGCTACAGTTAATACAGAAACACTCCCATTGGCCAAATTAAAAACTGATTAAAGCCTGAAAACATTTTTGCACGTCGCTTGGAAAATTGCAGCGCCGAACCGATAAATTTTTGTTGTTATTTTGTTAATTAACAACTCAATTGGGCTGTGGCTGAGCACGGCGCACAGACAGCAACACTCATGAATACACTCATGAATGCACTCAAGCTGCTGTCTGTCGACTGGTGTCAAAACACATATCAAAATGGAAATCAAAATCACCAAACACAGGCAAAAAGATACAAAGATACATGGCTACAGATACATAGCTACAGATACATAGATACATAGATGCAGCTATATAGATACTCGATGTCGGCCAATTGCTGTTAATTAAAAAGTAGCCGCACTTTTTAATGGAAACAATTAACCCAAAAAGAAAACCAAGTCAATTGAGTGTCGACAACAACAACAAAAGCGTTTTTTGTGCATAAATTTCAAAAATAAATAAAAAAATGGAAAATATTTTGAAAATATATTTTTTTAGCACTACAAAAAAATTTGAAGCATAAATTGTTTTGGCGCAACTTTTTGTTGTCGGCGTCTAAAATTTAATTGAAATAAGTTGCAAACACATGTTGACAAGAGCTGGGAATATTTTGTATGGATTATATATATATATATTGTATATATATATTGCTTATAACTGTCAAAAGTCTCTCACAGATGTCGAGCCAAATTGATAAAAAGAATTGCGTGAAAAAAGAGCTGCGAGCTGATTTTAAATGCAGCCTGACAGGCAATTAAAAAAATAATAATTGCAATTTATTATAGTTATATGATATATATATATATATCTGATATATCTATATATAATATATGATATATATCTATATTTTATTTATTAAGAATGCACTCAGCATTGGAGTTAATTAAAAGGCAATCGAAATCAATTGGATTCAATGAGTGGCAGCCATGAATTTCATTTGATAGCCAAGTGCACTGTAAGAGTAATCTAGTTGGGAGTGCACGACTAGTAAATACCCTGACTATACTCATTTCAATTGCTATATTTCTTCTCCTTACAGGGTCTGTGTCCCGGCAATCGTTTGCGCATCTTAAACTCCTACGATTCGGGCTGCTTTTCACCCTCGCCGGCCAGCTCGCCGATTCCATCGCTGGCGGCCAGCACAGCGACCTTAAACAGTTCCATCTGCTCAGCGGAGATCTATGAGAATAGTTCGATGCTGAATGCCAGTGCTGCAGCTGCGGACACACAATCCACCAACTCCAACTCCCAGGGTCGAGGTGGACGCAGATCGTGGCACGTATCACCAACTAAGGTAGGTTTCAGCTGACTTACTCTTTTAGAGTTTATTATATTTATATCTAATACGCAAGAAAGCCGCTGATGTCATAAATTATATTTATTCTTAAGCAGTTGAGTTGATAAGACCAATTTCAGCTGAAATCTCATTTATAAGGAAATCATTTTACAGCTGGCTCAGCCTTGAATTTCTATCGCTGGCAGATATAATGACGTCGAATTTAACGACATATAGTTGCCATATAGGCTGTCGTCTAAAGAACTCAATTTATTTATAAGAAAGTTTTGTTTTTTACATACTCGTTCAGGCAGTGAAAGGAGATTAGAGACTTGAAATTTGAAATAAAAATTAAAATGCCATTTGGCAGTCATTGTCTTAGAAAGGTATGCTTAATACGCCAACTAACTGTTTTTGGAGAATGGACGAGTATTGTGCAGTCGGTGGTGCCCAACTGCAACATTCTTAGTTGTGTTGTTTAAGATATCTTTACCATTCGCAACATTTAAACAAAGCTGTATCAAAACTTTGAATTTTATATAGTAAAAATTCTTAGAAAAATCTTTTTCTGCTATAATTTTTTGTATACCCTCATTCCTTGATAAAATTCAGAATAAAGCAAACTGTTATAGTTTGAATGCCTTGAGCTGCCTTGAGCCAACAATCAGTCGGAAATCAGAGCTTCAGCATTCAAACTACTACTTTCTTGAGCCCACATTTCTGTTAGGGTATACACTCATTCGTATACCTCTCAACTTAATTCTTTTCTTTTTGGATTGTTGTAATTTTTTAATTTAACGCTTCGTTTGCATGTGCCTTGACGCAAGCCCGCGAGAGTTGCCCCTTGAGGCAGCTCCTAATTGATTTGATTTCATTTCATTTTGTTTTCGTTTTCGTTTTCGTTTTTAATTTAAATTTTTGCATTTTGCAACGTCTGGCTTATATATTTTTGGCTACCGAACATTTCGTTGTTGTTGTTGTTGTGGTTGTTGCTGTGTGAATTATGATATCCGTCTGGAAAGTGAAAGAAAGTAATTTCTCGAACTACGCCGGTTTTCCATCATTATGGCCAGCCATCGTTCACTCTCTGCACGTCAATTGCGTGTCGTAATTGTGCAATTAATAAGACCCAACTGCAGAGGAGCAGGAGGCGGAGGAGGAGGCGACATCGAGTGGACAAGGCTGATGCACTGCATCGACAGCATCGACAGCATCTCAGCCAGCTGGACTGCGTGTGTGCATGTCCAACGGGTTTCCGCTCTTCCAGTTTTCTTTTTGAACTCGTCTCGTAATTTGCCAATTTGTCAGCTGGACATGCGTTTTATTTGCATTGCAGTTGCTCTGCTTCCTTCAGCCTGCAGTCTGCATATCGAGTCTCTCTGCCTCTCTATGATTTGACCAAATCGATGGCCATAATTAAAGGAAACGAATAATTTGCACTTGGCCAGACAGCTGGGCATTAGTTGAAGAGCGGCTAGCTAATAAATGGCAGCTATAAGCAAATATATAGCAATAACTAAGCCAAGATTGCTTTTGAACGCAAGCTAAGAATGAGCTATGCGAATTTTTAATACTCTAACTCAAGCAGTCTGTAATACTCTAAAATGCAGTTTGAGTCGCAGATCTGGAACTTTGTCCTTCAAGTCACATAAGTTTTCAAATTTAAGCTTGAACTAGTTCGGTTAGCTGTCTTGGCTATAGAGTCTTATGAATCTTAAGTTGAACCAGTAGTTCATGAACTGTAGCAGTGGAAACTTCATGTGGCTTCGTTTTCGTATACCAAACTATGTTTAGATCTTATATGTCTCTCTCTTCTCTGCTCTGTGGATGTTCTTTGTTATGCTCCAAGTAAGACTTGGCTATAAGCAGAGCTGGAATTCAAAAATCTATTGCGTATAGCTCATTGCGTATAGCTTGTCTGAACTGGTGTACTCTTAGAGTTTGATGCCCGCTTAGAGCTAACTTTCTAGAAATATCACTTAACTTCGCCGCATGATATAAAATACATCTTAAGGATCCTTTCCATCTATTCGAATCTGTGATACTCCAATTAAAACTAAGCTTAAAGCAGAGCTGGAATATCAGTTTTTGGTTCTAGAAATATCTTTTGACTTTGCAGATCTTAAGACAGTCTGATTTAGTAGAACTTGAACTTCTCTTAGCTGTGGTATTAACTGATGATCTGATAATATGATCCGTAATATGGAAATTATGGAAATATCTTTGAAAAAAAATATCTTAAAGATCATTTTTTGATATCAAACTTAACTTCCATCCAAATGAATCTGTCATACTCTAACCAAACCTTGAGCCAATAGCCTTGCCTAAACTTCGCTTCACATTTCCCTTAAGCTATCAGGACTCTAACTCTAACTACGCTGCATCTTAACTCCAACTGCTCTCAGCTTCCAGCTGAATGCTAAGTGTTAGCCACATAAATATTGGAATACTCTTACCCAAGCCATTGGCTAACACCCTTCACAGTTCTCACAAACTCTCTCAGCCCAAAACGACCCATCTCACAGCTCTGACAACTATTTGACCCACTCAATGGGCAATTACCCAGCCATGGCAATTGTTTCGTTCGGGCCTTTCAATTTCATTTAGCAATCCGTGCCGCAGCACTCCCACACGCCTTCACTCTGCCCATAGATTGCATAACATTGCATTCATAATTGTCCATTATCATTAGCACCACATGCAACGAATTCGTTCAGCTTTGAACTTTGCCATCTGCATTTTCGATAGACCTATACATATATATATATGTATATCTGTATAGTTGTAAATATCTAGCTATAGCTTGGCTCTGGATGCTTGGACTTTCGCTTTTCTTCGCACTTGGCGCAGCAAATCAAATAAAATAAAGTCCAAATTACAGAGTCGTAAACATTTCCTCGCATTATCGGCAGCTATCAATCTTGCATTCTCTCTCTCTCTCTCTGCATCTCTCTCTCTCTCTCTCTCAGTCATACTCTGGCAAGTGAAACCATAAATTCAAATTCAAATAAACGCTGCGCCAGAGGAGCAAAGCCGTCCACCCGCCTCTCTCCCAGCTATCAGCTTCAACTTGAACCGCCTTTTGATTTCTTGTCTGTCTGTCCAAGCTGCAACTGCAAATTGCAACCGATTCGTTGCCACCGGCTGTGGCAGATTGCGTTTGCATGGGTGAAACCTTTCCTATGTAGAGACGAGACCTCGACGTTTCCACACACCGCTGGCCATAAAGCTAGGCGAGTCGGGGGACAGCTGGCCAGAAGAAGAAGTGCCTCTCAAGTGGTAGCTGTAAAAAGCAACAGCAAAACAAGTAAGAAAGCTCTCTAGTTGGGAGTGAACGACTAAGAGATGCCCTGAACACGAAATAAAGAGATCCAAATGTGGGGAGGAAGAGAAGATATAGTAATCCATAATCCGAATGATTCAAAATCTGTATTCAAACTAGATCGATTCAGCTCGTCATCCTCATCTTCTGCCTGTTACATACCTTAGTAGAAAACTAATATACCCCAACTGCCCGTTGTCAATGGTTACAGGGTATATACAAACCAAATTAAATGCCGCTTTTGTTGATTTGACGTGTCTGCTGTTAGGTTTTATTGATTCGGCCACAAGAAACATGCGAGTGGAAAAATCACACGCTAAAAACGAGCTTCAAATTGAAAAATCTCCACTCGAAAGCGTCAGAAAGTTTACGCACTGCAGTTGAGAATTGTCGGAGAGGCGATTGGAGTGCTCGAGCCGCAACACTTAGCGTGGCCAACAAAAGACTTGGCCTGGCCAACAGGTGTAAAGGCAGCAAGCCAAATACAATAATCTGAAGTGCCGTCGCGTCTAGTCACTCGCATGAGCCATATCAAGCGCATATCAGCTGCATTCCCCAAATAAACAAAAACTAACTTAATTGAGAACGGAAATGTCTTTGAACATTGTTGCGCAACTGTTGGGCAGCAGCCACAAACCACAAGCTGCAAGCAGCGAGCTGCAAGCTGCAAGCTGCAAGTGTCTGCCTGCCACACAGACCCAAATCCCACACAGTCCGCAGCAAATCAAAATTTGAAGCAGACTCAGATAAGCTGAGTAAATTTCAGAGTCGAATCTTGAATACCCTTGACAAGCTAATTAAGCGCTTAAGAATTTTATGAAAATGAAGTCAAGAATTTTGAGGTAAAAAAAGTTTTCAATTCTAGTCCAAAAATATGGAAACTGAGCAGATAGAAGATGGAAGACAGATGGCATAAGATGGAAGATAGAAAATCAAAGATGAGTAGATGAAAGGTAGAAGATGGAAGACTGAAGATAGGTAGAAGATGGAAGATGAAAGATGGAATATGATAGATGATAGATGATAGATGATAGATGATAGATGAAAGATAGAAGATGGAAGATGAAAGATGAAATTTGGAAGATGGAAGATGGAAAATGAAAGATGGAAAATAAAAGATGAAAGATGGAAGATGAAAGATGGAAAATGGAAAATGAAAGATGGAAAATAAAAGATGGAAGATGGAAGATGGAAGATGAAAGATGAAAGATGGAAAATGAAAGATGGAAAATGAAAGATGGAAGATGGAAGATAGGTTGAAGATGGAAGATGAAAGATGGAAGATGTAAGATGGAAGATGAGAGATGAAATTTGGAAGATGAAAGATGGAAGATGAAAGATGAAAGATGGAAGATGGAAAATGAAAGATGGAAGACAGAAGATAGGTAGAAGGTGGAAGATGGAAGTTGGAAGATGATAAATAATAGATGAAAGATAGAAGATGGAAGCTGAAAGATGGAAGACAGAAAATAATTAGAAGATGGAAGATGAAAGATAGAAGATGGAAGATTAAAGATTGAAGATTGAAGATAGCAAATACAATAGAAGATAATAGATAGTAGATAGAAGACACAGCCTTAAAAGCCTTGAGCAAACTATGTTATATAGTGTAATAAAATCCTATTGCCACACACTCGCCAACAAAATCCATAAATACTTAAGTCTTCATTGTTGGCCTGGCCAAATCAGAGTCGCAGCTGTAGTTGGCTGGCTGGCGCGCGCTCTCTCTCCACCGTTAGGCTGGCTCCAAAAAATTGTGTGACAATTTCAAGTTCCTTGAGCCCACATAAGTCTGAGCAGTCAGCCAGCCAGGCAGCCAGGCAGCAAGGCAGCCAGGCGGTCACGCACTGGCCATAAAACAGCGTCCAGCTCTGCGAGTGCAACGAGCCATCAAGATTTATGGCAATGTGGTCGAGTCTCTGGCTCTGGCTTTGGCTCTGCCTGTGGCTCTAACTCCAAAAAGAGTTTTCGAGTTTTGTGTGAGGAAAACATGTCATTTTTATTTCAATGACCAAAAATGGCAACAAAATGCCAGCCAGAAGCAAATGCGGCAACAATAACTCTTTATTGTTGTTGTTGTTGTTGTTGTTGTAGTGCAGCATCTTTGGTTCTGTCGAGATTTGTGCATGACCAAAGTTAGAGCAGAAAAGAGAGGTTTGGCCATATGAGAAGACGTTGCCAAAGAATGCGGATTCTCTATGGCTTTAGCTTACGTTGTGAAATCGCTTACGATATCAACAGTATATATATCTATATATATCGCATATATGGCAAGGTCACAAGTGCCAGTCTCTGGCATTAACGGGATACGACCTAATGAGCTCTCTGATCTGCACACTTCAATATAAATAGCCATTAATTAAGCGAGGCAAAGCAAGGCAAGGCAAGGCAAGGCACACTTGAAAGATTTGCGACCAAGTGGCTCAACATGACGCCACAAAATCAAGAAATGAACTAAGGAGAAGAGTGAAAGAGAGAGAGAGAAGGAGGGAGAAATGGGCTACAGCCTGCGGGCATCTCTTAGCCAATCTCCAGTGCCCTGCCCTGCCTGCAGCTGAACAACAACAATTTGCATGTGGAATTGTGTTTTTGTACGTGAGAAAATGTTAAAATTTCGTTTGTCAAAGAACTGGCCATGCCCAGGTGTGAGCAGCAGCATTGAAATGCATCAAATGAGCTGCAAAGATACAAATCTTTAACAGCTACCGTACAGAATTTCAACAGGCCCATCAATAAAAACATACAAAAAAAACCATAGAACAAATGTTGTGACAGCTACAAAAGATTTCAGATTTTCCTACAACAAAAAAAAACAAGTAAGAAAACTCTAGTCGGGGGTACCCGACTAGCAGATCCCCTGAACCCCGTCCGATATGCGTTTTTAAATATATTCCGTATCTTGTATACATCACAAACTTATACAAAATTTAATTAAATTGCTAATCTTGCACTTTCACAATCAAATAGCATGTTTTTTTTTTAAAGAATTTAATATAATTTTTAAAGAGTAATAATAATTTAATTAAAAAAAAAAAAATAAATATTAAGAAAATACGACATAAAAGTATTTGACATCGGCTGGGTTTGAACCCAGACCTGCAAGGCACGACGTGCCCCGCTTCTATCAACACCGCCACTGCACTGCTTAGACAAGCAGTAGCAAATTTGAAACTAAAGGCAGTTTAGAATTATAACAAAATTCACGCAGTCAGCTGTTATTGTTGTGATTCTTAGAACAGACAAGAATGCTCGCATTCGAATGTCTCAATGTATGTGTATAGAAAAAATGAAAACGGGGGTGGGTTTCTGGTCACATGTTGCAATTGACAAAACGTTTTGTTTAATTACTTTTGTGATACTTAATGGATTTCAATGAAATTTTCAGCATATGATCTACATATAATATTGAATATCTTGCAGTTGTATAAAATTGCAAACTCATTCACATATTGGCTATATTTGCAACTAACCTTCAATTTGAAAATTTTTGAAAAATTTTGAACCAATATCCAAAATCTAACAAAAACCGAAATTGTATAAAATATAAATGAAACTAAATGCAAAATTTGGAGACTCTAGCTTCAAATATGTACGAGATATAATTTATTAACTTCATTTCGATAAGGTTTTTAATCGATAACAAAAGAACGAGAAAAGTTATCGATTTTTTAAAACAAACTCGATATGCGCGTGATATACAGGGACTTCCAAAAAAAATTTCAAGTCTCTAGCTCTTATAGGTTCTGAAATCGACGCGTTCACACATACGGACGGACGGACAGACGGACAGACGGACAGACGGACAGACGGACAGACGGACAGACGGACATGGCTATATCGACTCAGCTCGTCGTCCTGATCAAGAATATATATACTTTATGGGGTCTGCCACGCCTCCTTCTGCCTGTTACATACATTTGACATTTTAACAAAACCATTATACCCTGAATTCCCATTTTCAATGGGTTCAGGGTATAAAAACAACTATCAAAATAAACTACAACAAAAGCAACAACTGAAAGAAATCTCGCCGCGATCGTGCTGTGAATTTTAACTTTCAACTATCAAAAACCCATTAAACAGCAAGTAGGAGTGCTCTAGTCGGGAGTACACGAATAGAAGATACCCTGAAAACTGCGCTGAACTGCTATTCCAGCGGATTATTTATTATTATCGACAATAAGGAAATGAAATGTTATCGAGAAAAACGATAAGTTCGTATTCAAATTCATACGGACGAACAGACGCACATGGCTAGATCGACTCAGCTAGTCATCCTCATTTTATGGGCTTGGCCACGCCTTCTTCTGCCTGTTACAGACATCTTTACATAACTAATATACCCCAAATTCCCATTTCCATTTGGTTCAGCGCATAAAAACAATGGCCGAAAGCAAAGCCACACATTGCCAATTTTAGATTAGATTGCTGCGCCCCCTGGCGGCCATTTTGGTCATTGTAAAAATTGCCCCAAATGTGTCATAAGCATATAGATTTCGAAAAATGCTACCTAGATCCATCAGCATAGAACAAAAGTGGGCTAAAGCCAAACAAAACAAAACGGTAAACGGTAAACGGGAAAAGTCAGCATGAAAATTGCGTTGGAAAAGTCAGCATGAAAAGTAACGTGAAAATGGTGCTCCTTGAAGCCAGCTACAGGCCGCGCCTCCCTGCTGTTTTGTGTGCCATTTCAGAACTAGTTCAGGCCAAGCCCAAGAAAAATGGAAAGAATCGTTCCTTTGTTAGCCTAGACTAATGGCTAACTGAACTGGTTCCATTTGCAGTTATTTAACATCAAAGACAATCAGCGCTGATTTGGCTGATAAGAGCTCTTTGTGAGTGAGTGAGTGTGTGTGGCAGCTGCTTTAAGGATCGCCTCTTACGTATATCCTTTGGCGAATTGTGGACTCGTGTTACGCGTCAACTGACACTTCACGGACAAAGGTTCGTGGCAAAGTTGAACAACTGCCAGCTGAAGTGGACCTCAGGTAGCCCAGGGGTTGGGTCGTTTAACGGTTTACCTAATTGGCAATCGATTCAATGCGCTGCCTACTGCTTTGGCAGTGGGCGTGGCGCGGCCTGATGCCTGTCTCATTATGCAGGGGAGCGACTCGCTGTTGATGAATTTGGCATATGCTGTAATTTATTGTTGTATTTCCAATATTTCATCAATCGAACATATGGACGGAGGGAGCAAACCCCTTGCAGATCGTCTTTCATATACACAGCTGTGTTCATAAAAATAGTAGTGCGACTGAAATGTTGCACTGCTGTTCATGAAAATAGTAGTGCGACTGAAATGCTGCACTGCTGTTCATTAAAATAGTAGTGCGACTGAAATGTTGCACTGCTGTTCATAAAAATAGTAGTGCGACTGATATGTTGAACAGCAAAATGCTGTGATAAAATGTATATTTTGAAAACTATCTAAAACGAGTATTATATTCAAATTCTTCTCAAAATATTCTGTTTATAACAAAATGTTGCTTTCCAACATTGCAGTCGCACTACTATTTTCATGAACAGCAGTCGAACATTTAAGTCGCACTACTATTTTCATGAACACAGCTGTATATAGAGTTGATGTAGCTTAGAGTATATACCCTGTATTTACTTTAGGGTTCATTTCATTTCGTTTTACCTTGACAGTGAACGGCATTGAACTGCAACAACAACAACAACAACAACAGCAACAACAGCAGCAGCAGCTGGGATATATTTGTACCCAGTATTTGCTCATGGTTTGCTCTGCGCCTGCGCGTAACTATTTCCCAGTATTTTTAGTCCAAGTTGCATTTTCATCTGTGAGCCGTTTCACAGTCGTCTTTCGGCCATTGAACAGTGAAGTTTTTCTCAATTTTCTCCTCTTGCTTCCGCTGATTGTCTATTAATTGGCATTTGATTGTTAACAAAATGTGATAATTGTCTTTGGACTTCCAGCAGCAGCAGCAGCAGCAAGGCAGGACAGCACAGCACAGCGCACAGGTGTGTTATCTGAACTAAACTGTGAAACTGTTCATTCATGAAAAGGCTCTGCGAAAGGCAGTTTACAATAACAATTGTGAAAATCGATAAGTCAGCCGTAGTCGTAGTCGTAGTCGTAGTAAGGGGCGTGGATGGGCGGTCGCGTGTGGGCATGGCAGTCGTCTGTCGCATGTTTTGCGTGCTTTGACTCAGGCACAGTCATAGCCACAAATATACGTACGATTTTTATTTAACGAAATTTTATTGAATTTGTGTATCGAATTTCAAAGGAGGTAAATGAGGTTTCTATATAAAAAATATAGTTAATCAACAAAACTGATTAAATTTTATTTATAAAATTAAATTTTAAGAATTATGAGGGTTTCATATTAAATATTTATAAATGAAATTAAAATAATAATAAATATAATATTAAAATATGGAACCATACCAAGGGCGTAGCTATAGGTGTACCATATATATTTTTAGTCCGGCCAATCCACTCAAATTAATATTGTTCTCTTCCGCTTTCGCTTTGTTGCAGGTCATAACGCCACAGCGGCACGGGGATGAGTACATCTACAATTGTTCGCCTGGTACATTGTGTGGGGGAGCGACGCGTTCACCGAATCCGAATCCGAATCCACAGCAGATCTACGGCAATCAGTGCATCTATCAGAATCTGGGATCCATGATGATGGGCAACGGTTCGTTGGGCAATGGCAGTGAGTTCGAGACTTACGACATACCCAAGCCAGCGACGCCAGTGCAATTCAACTACGAGGGCGGTCGAGGAATGGGCGTGCGCACGCCCACGACGGGCTCAGCTCTGGGCGCACGCTTCGACTCGCTGAAGAGTGTGGAGGAGGAGTCCTACGATGTGCCACGCCCACTGCTGCTACCACAGCATCAACAACAGCAACAGCAGCAGCAGCTGCAGCATACACTAACGCCCAGCAGTTCGGCCTCATCTTTGCTAACCAGCGATAGCTTGTCCTTGAGCTTCTCCAGCTCGAATCGCAGCTCGCTGGCAAATATGCCCGACTACGATATACCGCGCCGTCATCCGCTGCCCGTGCGGCCCCATCAACGTCCGCTCGCCACCGCCAACTATGAGTTTTCCTTGCCGCCGCTGCAGGAACAGACGAGCAACGCTAGCCAGGGTAGCCAGGGCAGCCAGGCGAGCACAGTGAAGGAGTTGCCGCTGGAGCTGAACTCGGCGCTGGAAACGCTGGCCAAGCTGCAATCGCAGACAACGATGGCCATCACACGTCTGCTCAGCTTCGTGGTGCCGCACTGGCGCACGCCTGCACAGCTGGAGAAGCACATTATGGAGCTGAAGCTGGCTGCACTGCGTCTGCGCACAGCTCTGCACGATCTGGCCGAGTTCGGTGAGGGTGCGCTGGGCAATGCCCAGAGCTCCGAGGATCGCAATTTGGCCTTGAAGCTGAGACCCTTGGTGCGTGCGCTACGCGATGCCAACAAGCTGATACAGGACACATCCGAGGCGCTGGACGGACAGGGCGGCTGGTCAGTGGAGCAGCTGGCGCGCAGCGATGACAAGCATGGCTGTCGGCCGCCAGATAGTCTGGATCAGCTGATGGCCTGTGCCCAGACCCTCACCGAGGATGTGCGCTCCACCACCAGCTTCATCCAGGGCAATGCCTCGCTGCTGTTCAAGCGACAGCTGCCGGCGGATCAGCAGCTCAACAGCCAGAATGGACAGAACGGGGAGAGCAACATTGCGGGCGGACGTGGCAGTGCGGAATGGCTGGAGGACTATGACTACGTGGCCTTCGAGTCCAAGGATGCGGCGGCCAAGAAGAATCAAGCACTGAGAGATGTCATACCCGCCGGCATGAAAACCCAGTTCGATTGCGCTCTGAAGATTGCCGAGTCAACGGCCATGGGCAACACGCCAACGGTGCCGACCACTCCCACACAGAGTGTGCCGCAGCCGAATAGATCACCCGAGCTGACCGACAAGGACAAGAAGGTGGTGCGCTATTATGCTCAACAGATCTCCACGCATATGGGAAATCTTCTGCGTGCCATCGACTCCTTCTTGGAGACCGTCGAGAAGAATCAACCGCCGAAGTATTTCATAGCCTATGGCAAATTTGTGGTTGTCAGTGCCCACAATCTGGTGACCATTGGCGACAATGTCTATCGCAATATCTCCAAGGAGGCGCTGCGAGAGAAAATCCTCCACTGCACCAATGCCCTGTCGGATGCACTGAAGACTTGCGTGCTCAAGTCGAAGAAGGCAGCGGCCCATTTTCCCAGCGGCAGTGCGGTTCAGGAGATGGTCGATTCGGTGGTGCACATCAATAACTTGGCACGTGAACTGAAAACCGTTATGCTGCAGGCCGTCAAATTGTCAGCGGTTGATGGATCCTAAAGAGGCGAGCGAGAGCGAGAGCGACTAGGCTTACAAAGTCTTCCAGGCTGGCAGCTGGCAATTGTTCCTTACGGCTTATCTGAATTGGCATATCCCAGCACGCATCGATACTCGATATATGATTTGCATTGTGATATTTTCAGAAAATGCACAGAGCTACCCATAGATCGTTGCCACGATCTCCCCATACATACATATATACATATATATATGTGTTATATATATTATATATATACGGCTGCATGCATATGTATATATAATGCGATCAATACATATTAAACTACGATTACGATTACGATTACGACTTAAGTTATATTTATTGTTAGCTTTTAGGTTTTGTTTTTAATTTAAGTCTCTGTAAATAGCGATTCTAATTGTAGTTTTTGGTTTTTTTGTACATTTGTATTTCAAGTGTTGTATCAGTGAAGCATTTCAGCAGATCAATTTTGTGTATGTAGTATATCGTAGAAATAGCTTTAACGCATTTATATACATAACTATAATCGATGATAATTAGCATACATGCATACACACATCTATATCTATATACATACATAGTCAAAATCTGTAAGATTTGCAATGAACATTTTCGTTTGTGCAAGGCAATAGTCAGCAATATACAAGAAAACTTACGCATTAGCCATACCAACTATTGTATTTAATAAATAATAATATCAGCGCGATCGAGAGTAAGCACAGACTATAAAGTAATAATAATAAAAAATAATATATATATTAAATTACTTGTATTTTCTATTGGGCAGAAGCAACTTTGTAATCGCATTCAAATTTAACTGAAAAGAGATGTGCGATAACAAGAGCGCACAAATATCGATAGTTAATGCGATGAATACTTCAGCCACTAACCATACAACACGTGGTTAGTGCCATACATATGGTAAGTGCTGCAGCCAATGTAATTGGCATTTTTCAATACGCAACAAATCCAAATAAATTAGAACTTAGTAAAAACAGAGTGTGGTAAATATTGTGAGTTGCTAATTTTTATAAATTAATATTTAAAGCAAAAGAAATTTGAATAGAATTTCAATTTTGAAGTTTGCTTATGGCGCCAAACAACTTGTGCTTCTTCTTGCATTTTGCCATTCATTTCATTTGCAATGCTCGCTACTTGAGCAGATATCGATAGTTCCAACGATATGTACTTTACCCATTTTCTTTGGGTTTTTCCAACTCGATTCCTTGCTGACTAAGATACGGATGTGAGAAGCGGGTAAAGATAAAAGCAATCTACGTTAAGCCACCGCACTGAAAAGCCACACTTTGGTTATTTACTTGTGGCGGCAAATAGAAAAGTGCAATTTCTTTCGCTTGTCATTCATTCATTTAGTGCGCAATACGATCTGTCAACTGGTTCGCGCACCTTTTAATATCGCGTTGCTGTTGTTTGCTATTTAGCTGGCGTAGGAGCATCAATCATCATGCAGTGCATCTGTTGCAAATGCGGCGTGCACGAAAGTGGAAATTCCAATTCAATAATTTGCCTGTCCGCCGCCGGGTCTCGCGCTTATCACTGCTTTTGTTGTGCAGAGCCGCCGCTCAGGAAGTGCATCAATTGCAACATGGGGCATGAGCTGGAGCCAATGGATGCGCATGGGCCCTGCATTGGCGGCATGCTGCATGTCTTTGTCTACACGGCACCCTGGCCACCGTTTCCAGATAGCACGCCACCGTTGCCGCTGCGTGCCATGCCCATTGCCGAGGGCGATCAAATTAGGGAAGCATCTGCGTCGCCTACTCATTCGAAGCGTAGGCACAATGATGTGGAGCAACATGAGTTTCTGGATCAGAGTAACCACAGCTATTCGGATAATGTAACTATAAGTCTTATTGAGGACGATGAGCCCGTGCAGCAGGTAATCGAAGTCAAGCCCGATGTGGATATCAAGCCCGCAATGAAGCCACAATGGGTAACCATAGGCGATATACAGCGTTGGACGCATTGCTATCGCTGTGGCCTTGTACGCATTAAGAAACCCGGCTGGCTGCGACATGCTCAGCTGTGCGCACAAGATTCCAAATACTCATCTAGAAAGTTCTTCATATATCTGCACTCCAAGGCCTGGTGTGGCGCTCTGGTGCGCGATGTGTTTTGGGACAAGCACAGCAACCCTGAGAATGGCAGCTGTGCCACTTGCCGGCTAAGGTAGCTATCAAATCGTAGTTAAATATTACATATAGGTATATATATATTGATTGTGCTTGGCTTATCTTTATAGCCGTAGGAATAACGTACCTTTGCCATATCAGCCAAAGCCGCCGCCACGCAAAAACGAGGGCGCATTACAGAGGAGCCGACGCACTCGCATGATCAAGAGCCGCAAGAAGCGCAGGCAAACGATCACCAATGAATTGGCTCAAACTAATGCAGCGGACAACTATCCCATGCGAATTGTTACCTGCATCTCGTACCGTTAAAGCAGTCGCAGGATAATTGAACTTGTTGAACTTACCAAACTTCCACATTGTGGATTACTTATAGCAACTGCTGCCAAATGCGCATAAAAGATATTAAGTAATATTTAAGAGATATGTTAAATGTGTCTGATTTTGTCTTCACTATGTTGGATGCATGAAGTAGCTTTAAGAGACGATTCATATACATTCTATATTCCATTATATAAAATACTTATATATGTATGTACAGCTGTGGTCAGAAAAATAGTGATGCGATCATATATTTGAAAACAATTTGAAACGAGTATTAAAATGAATATATATACACATATTCAAAATATCAGCCGCACTACTATTTTAATGAACAGCCACACTTAAGTCACACTATTTTTTTTTTTTTTTGGCTACAACAAAATGTATATATAGATATTCCTGTGCCTTATGTTACTATCTTAAAATTAATAAAACTTATGTTATTCTGCTCAGGACATGTCAAGTTACTCAAATGAGATATGAAGGAATATGTTTCAGGTTCTATGCATTCTTGGCGCAGCGAAATCCCAAATTGCCAGCCGAACTATCTTCGGTGTTTTGGGAGCGTGCAGCGCAACGATAGCGATAGCAATAGGACTTGTGGCAGAGGTAGGAGCCGCCCTTCTTCACCCGATTGGGACTTGGGCTGGTGTCGCCGGCCTGCCACAGATCTGCGGTCCATTCCCAGACATTGCCCACAATGTTGTAGAGATCGTAGTTGTTCTGACGGAACTGGTCAACAGGGCATGTGAATTGATAGCCATCCTCCTGGGTATTGCCATCGGGAAACTCGCCTTGCCATATGTTCAGCCAGTGCTTGTCCTTGGGCATCAGTTTGTTGCCCCAGGGGAAGAGCTTTCGCTGTTTGCCGCCACGGCAGGCAGCCTCCCACTCCGCCTCGCTGGGCAATCGTTTGCCTGCCCAACCGCAATACGCCACAGCATCGCGCCAGCTAACATGCACAACCGGATGTTGCTCCAGACCTAGAAAGCAACTCAATCATAAAGTGTTTCCTTTCCGGGCAAAACGTACCATCTAAATTGGTGTCTTTGCCATTGGGATGACGCCAGTAATCCACACGGTAATCCTCCAGCTCTGCTTGTTGCTCTGGCTTTAGCAGTGTCTTGAATATGAAGCTGTCGCCAAACTGCTCCGCTTCGGTTGTATAATTTGTAGCTTCGACGAATTTAGCAAAATTGGCATTTGACACTTCGTATTTGTCCAAATAGAAATCATTTAGCTTCACCAGCCGCTCTGGCGATTCGTGATCAGCTTTAAAATGGGGCTCATCTGTGCCTATAGGCTGACTGCCACCTGGTATGAGGGACATTCCCTCAATTTCCTCCTCAATTGTCTCCTCGGGGTAGTAGTCTCGATAATGTTTGTTTTTGTTGAGCGCCTGTTGTTGACACACCTGTTGCGCCGGCTCTGCGACGACGGTAGCATCTCTCTCCAACTTGTTGCAGCCGCAGTCTGCGTTAACTTGCTGGCTAAAAATGGTCAACAATATAAATGCAGCTTTTAATTTGCCCATTTTTATTGTTTTGTCAGCGGTTGATGGATCCTAAAGAGGCGAGCGAGAGCGAGAGCGAGAGCGACTAGGCTTACAAAGTCTTCCAGGCTGGCAGCTGGCAATTGTTCCTTACGGCTTATCTGAATTGGCATATCCCAGCACGCATCGATACTCGATATATGATTTGCATTGTGATATTTTCAGAAAATGCACAGAGCTACCCATAGATCGTTGCCACGATCTCCCCATACATACATATATACATATATATATGTGTTATATATATTATATATATACGGCTGCATGCATATGTATATATAATGCGATCAATACATATTAAACTACGATTACGATTACGATTACTACTTAAGTTATATTTATTGTTAGCTTTTAGGTTTTGTTTTTAATTTAAGTCTCTGTAAATAGCGATTCTAATTGTAGTTTTTGGTTTTTTTGTACATTTGTATTTCAAGTGTTGTATCAGTGAAGCATTTCAGCAGATCAATTTTGTGTATGTAGTATATCGTAGAAATAGCTTTAACGCATTTATATACATAACTATAATCGATGATAATTAGCATACATGCATACACACATCTATATCTATATACATACATAGTCAAAATCTGTAAGATTTGCAATGAACATTTTCGTTTGTGCAAGGCAATAGTCAGCAATATACAAGAAAACTTACGCATTAGCCATACCAACTATTGTATTTAATAAATAATAATATCAGCGCGATCGAGAGTAAGCACAGACTATAAAGTAATAATAATAAAAAATAATATATATATTAAATTACTTGTATTTTCTATTGGGCAGAAGCAATTTTGTAATCGCATTCAAATTTAACTGAAAAGAGATAGATAGAGTGCGATAACAAGAGCGCACAAATATCGATAGTTAATGCGATGAATACTTCAGCCACTAACCATACAACACGTGGTTAGTGCCATACATATGGTAAGTGCTGCAGCCAATGTAATTGGCATTTTTCAATACGCAACAAATCCAAATAAATTAGAACTTAGTAAAAACAGAGTGTGGTAAATATTGTGAGTTGCTAATTTTTATAAATTAATATTTAAAGCAAAAGAAATTTGAATAGAATTTCAATTTTGAAGTTTGCTTATGGCGCCAAACAACTTGTGCTTCTTCTTGCATTTTGCCATTCATTTCATTTGCAATGCACGCTACTTGAGCAGATATCGATAGTTCCAACGATATGTACTTTACCCATTTTCTTTGGGTTTTTCCAACTCGATTCCTTGCTGACTAAGATACGGATGTGAGAAGCGGGTAAAGATAAAAGCAATCTACGTTAAGCCACCGCACTGAAAAGCCACACTTTGGTTATTTACTTGTGGCGGCAAATAGAAAAGTGCTGTTTCTTTCGCTTGTCATTCATTCATTTAGTGCGCAATACGATCTGTCAACTGGTTCGCGCACCTTTTAATATCGTGTTGCTGTTGTTTGCTATTTAGCTGGCGTAGGAGCATCCATCATCATGCAGTGCATCTGTTGCAAATGCGGCGTGCACGAAAGTGGAAATTCCAATTCAATAATTTGCCTGTCCGCCGCCGGGTCTCGCGCTTATCACTGCTTTTGTTGTGCAGAGCCGCCGCTCAGGAAGTGCATCAATTGCAACATGGGGCATGAGCTGGAGCCAATGGATGCGCATGGGCCCTGCATTGGCGGCATGCTGCATGTCTTTGCCTACACGGCACCCTGGCCACCGTTTCCAGATAGCACGCCACCGTTGCCGCTGCGTGCCATGCCCATTGCCGAGGGCGATCAAATTAGGGAAGCATCTGCGTCGCCTACTCATTCGAAGCGTAGGCACAATGATGTGGAGCAACATGAGTTTCTGGATCAGAGTAACCACAGCTATTCGGATAATGTAACTATAAGTCTTATTGAGGACGATGAGCCCGTGCAGCAGGTAATCGAAGTCAAGCCCGATGTGGATATCAAGCCCGCAATGAAGCCACAATGGGTAACCATAGGCGATATACAGCGTTGGACGCATTGCTATCGCTGTGGCCTTGTACGCATTAAGAAACCCGGCTGGCTGCGACATGCTCAGCTGTGCGCACAAGATTCCAAATACTCATCTAGAAAGTTCTTCATATATCTGCACTCCAAGGCCTGGTGTGGCGCTCTGGTGCGCGATGTGTTTTGGGACAAGCACAGCAACCCTGAGAATGGCAGCTGTGCCACTTGCCGGCTAAGGTAGCTATCAAATCGTAGTTAAATATTACATATAGGTATATATATATTGATTGTGCTTGGCTTATCTTTATAGCCGTAGGAATAACGTACCTTTGCCATATCAGCCAAAGCCGCCGCCACGCAAAAACGAGGGCGCATTACAGAGGAGCCGACGCACTCGCATGATCAAGAGCCGCAAGAAGCGCAGGCAAACGATCACCAATGAATTGGCTCAAACTAATGCAGCGGACAACTATCCCATGCGAATTGTTACCTGCATCTCGTACCGTTAAAGCAGTCGCAGGATAATTGAACTTGTTGAACTTACCAAACTTCCACATTGTGGATTACTTATAGCAACTGCTGCCAAATGCGCATAAAAGATATTAAGTAATATTTAAGAGATATGTTAAATGTGTCTGATTTTGTCTTCACTATGTTGGATGCATGAAGTAGCTTTAAGAGACGATTCATATACATTCTATATTCCATTATATAAAATACTTATATATGTATGTACAGCTGTGGTCAGAAAAATAGTGATGCGATCATATATTTGAAAACAATTTGAAACGAGTATTAAAATGAATATATATACACATATTCAAAATATCAGCCGCACTACTATTTTAATGAACAGCCACACTTAAGTCACACTATTTTTTTTTTTTTTTGGCTACAACAAAATGTATATATAGATATTCCTGTGCCTTATGTTACTATCTTAAAATTAATAAAACTTATGTTATTCTGCTCAGGACATGTCAAGTTACTCAAATGAGATATGAAGGAATATGTTTCAGGTTCTATGCATTCTTGGCGCAGCGAAATCCCAAATTGCCAGCCGAACTATCTTCGGTGTTTTGGGAGCGTGCAGCGCAACGATAGCGATAGCAATAGGACTTGTGGCAGAGGTAGGAGCCGCCCTTCTTCACCCGATTGGGACTTGGGCTGGTGTCGCCGGCCTGCCACAGATCTGCGGTCCATTCCCAGACATTGCCCACAATGTTGTAGAGATCGTAGTTGTTCTGACGGAACTGGTCAACAGGGCATGTGAATTGATAGCCATCCTCCTGGGTATTGCCATCGGGAAACTCGCCTTGCCATATGTTCAGCCAGTGCTTGTCCTTGGGCATCAGTTTGTTGCCCCAGGGGAAGAGCTTTCGCTGTTTGCCGCCACGGCAGGCAGCCTCCCACTCCGCCTCGCTGGGCAATCGTTTGCCTGCCCAACCGCAATACGCCACAGCATCGCGCCAGCTAACATGCACAACCGGATGTTGCTCCAGACCTAGAAAGCAACTCAATCATAAAGTGTTTCCTTTCCGGGCAAAACGTACCATCTAAATTGGTGTCTTTGCCATTGGGATGACGCCAGTAATCCACACGGTAATCCTCCAGCTCTGCTTGTTGCTCTGGCTTTAGCAGTGTCTTGAATATGAAGCTGTCGCCAAACTGCTCCGCTTCGGTTGTATAATTTGTAGCTTCGACGAATTTAGCAAAATTGGCATTTGACACTTCGTATTTGTCCAAATAGAAATCATTTAGCTTCACCAGCCGCTCTGGCGATTCGTGATCAGCTTTAAAATGGGGCTCATCTGTGCCTATAGGCTGACTGCCACCTGGTATGAGGGACATTCCCTCAATTTCCTCCTCAATTGTCTCCTCGGGGTAGTAGTCTCGATAATGTTTGTTTTTGTTGAGCGCCTGTTGTTGACACACCTGTTGCGCCGGCTCTGCGACGACGGTAGCATCTCTCTCCAACTTGTTGCAGCCGCAGTCTGCGTTAACTTGCTGGCTAAAAATGGTCAACAATATAAATGCAGCTTTTAATTTGCCCATTTTTATTGTTTTGTCAGCGGTTGATGGATCCTAAAGAGGCGAGCGAGAGCGAGAGCGAGAGCGACTAGGCTTACAAAGTCTTCCAGGCTGGCAGCTGGCAATTGTTCCTTACGGCTTATCTGAATTGGCATATCCCAGCACGCATCGATACTCGATATATGATTTGCATTGTGATATTTTCAGAAAATGCACAGAGCTACCCATAGATCGTTGCCACGATCTCCCCATACATACATATATACATATATATATGTGTTATATATATTATATATATACGGCTGCATGCATATGTATATATAATGCGATCAATACATATTAAACTACGATTACGATTACGATTACTACTTAAGTTATATTTATTGTTAGCTTTTAGGTTTTGTTTTTAATTTAAGTCTCTGTAAATAGCGATTCTAATTGTAGTTTTTGGTTTTTTTGTACATTTGTATTTCAAGTGTTGTATCAGTGAAGCATTTCAGCAGATCAATTTTGTGTATGTAGTATATCGTAGAAATAGCTTTAACGCATTTATATACATAACTATAATCGATGATAATTAGCATACATGCATACACACATCTATATCTATATACATACATAGTCAAAATCTGTAAGATTTGCAATGAACATTTTCGTTTGTGCAAGGCAATAGTCAGCAATATACAAGAAAACTTACGCATTAGCCATACCAACTATTGTATTTAATAAATAATAATATCAGCGCGATCGAGAGTAAGCACAGACTATAAAGTAATAATAATAAAAAATAATATATATATTAAATTACTTGTATTTTCTATTGGGCAGAAGCAATTTTGTAATCGCATTCAAATTTAACTGAAAAGAGATAGATAGAGTGCGATAACAAGAGCGCACAAATATCGATAGTTAATACGATGAATACTTCAGCCACTAACCATACAACACGTGGTTAGTGCCATACATATGGTAAGTGCTGCAGCCAATGTAATTGGCATTTTTCAATACGCAACAAATCCAAATAAATTAGAACTTAGTAAAAACAGAGTGTGGTAAATATTGTGAGTTGCTAATTTTTATAAATTAATATTTAAAGCAAAAGAAATTTGAATAGAATTTCAATTTTGAAGTTTGCTTATGGCGCCAAACAACTTGTGCTTCTTCTTGCATTTTGCCATTCATTTCATTTGCAATGCACGCTACTTGAGCAGATATCGATAGTTCCAACGATATGTACTTTACCCATTTTCTTTGGGTTTTTCCAACTCGATTCCTTGCTGACTAAGATACGGATGTGAGAAGCGGGTAAAGATAAAAGCAATCTACGTTAAGCCACCGCACTGAAAAGCCACACTTTGGTTATTTACTTGTGGCGGCAAATAGAAAAGTGCTGTTTCTTTCGCTTGTCATTCATTCATTTAGTGCGCAATACGATCTGTCAACTGGTTCGCGCACCTTTTAATATCGTGTTGCTGTTGTTTGCTATTTAGCTGGCGTAGGAGCATCCATCATCATGCAGTGCATCTGTTGCAAATGCGGCGTGCACGAAAGTGGAAATTCCAATTCAATAATTTGCCTGTCCGCCGCCGGGTCTCGCGCTTATCACTGCTTTTGTTGTGCAGAGCCGCCGCTCAGGAAGTGCATCAATTGCAACATGGGGCATGAGCTGGAGCCAATGGATGCGCATGGGCCCTGCATTGGCGGCATGCTGCATGTCTTTGCCTACACGGCACCCTGGCCACCGTTTCCAGATAGCACGCCACCGTTGCCGCTGCGTGCCATGCCCATTGCCGAGGGCGATCAAATTAGGGAAGCATCTGCGTCGCCTACTCATTCGAAGCGTAGGCACAATGATGTGGAGCAACATGAGTTTCTGGATCAGAGTAACCACAAGGATATCAAGCCCGCAATGAAGCCACAATGGGTAACCATAGGCGATATACAGCGTTGGACGCATTGCTATCGCTGTGGCCTTGTACGCATTAAGAAACCCGGCTGGCTGCGACATGCTCAGCTGTGCGCACAAGATTCCAAATACTCATCTAGAAAGTTCTTCATATATCTGCACTCCAAGGCCTGGTGTGGCGCTCTGGTGCGCGATGTGTTTTGGGACAAGCACAGCAACCCTGAGAATGGCAGCTGTGCCACTTGCCGGCTAAGGTAGCTATCAAATCGTAGTTAAATATTACATATAAGTATATATATATTGATTGTGCTTGGCTTATCTTTATAGCCGTAGGAATAACGTACCTTTGCCATATCAGCCAAAGCCGCCGCCACGCAAAAACGAGGGCGCATTACAGAGGAGCCGACGCACTCGCATGATCAAGAGCCGCAAGAAGCGCAGGCAAACGATCACCAATGAATTGGCTCAAACTAATGCAGCGGACAACTATCCCATGCGAATTGTTACCTGCATCTCGTACCGTTAAAGCAGTCGCAGGATAATTGAACTTGTTGAACTTACCAAACTTCCACATTGTGGATTACTTATAGCAACTGCTGCCAAATGCGCATAAAAGATATTAAGTAATATTTAAGAGATATGTTAAATGTGTCTGATTTTGTCTTCACTATGTTGGATGCATGAAGTAGCTTTAAGAGACGATTCATATACATTCTATATTCCATTATATAAAATACTTATATATGTATGTACAGCTGTGGTCAGAAAAATAGTGATGCGATCATATATTTGAAAACAATTTGAAACGAGTATTAAAATGAATATATATACACATATTCAAAATATCAGCCGCACTACTATTTTAATGAACAGCCACACTTAAGTCACACTATTTTTTTTTTTTTTTGGCTACAACAAAATGTATATATAGATATTCCTGTGCCTTATGTTACTATCTTAAAATTAATAAAACTTATGTTATTCTGCTCAGGACATGTCAAGTTACTCAAATGAGATATGAAGGAATATGTTTCAGGTTCTATGCATTCTTGGCGCAGCGAAATCCCAAATTGCCAGCCGAACTATCTTCGGTGTTTTGGGAGCGTGCAGCGCAACGATAGCGATAGCAATAGGACTTGTGGCAGAGGTAGGAGCCGCCCTTCTTCACCCGATTGGGACTTGGGCTGGTGTCGCCGGCCTGCCACAGATCTGCGGTCCATTCCCAGACATTGCCCACAATGTTGTAGAGATCGTAGTTGTTCTGACGGAACTGGTCAACAGGGCATGTGAATTGATAGCCATCCTCCTGGGTATTGCCATCGGGAAACTCGCCTTGCCATATGTTCAGCCAGTGCTTGTCCTTGGGCATCAGTTTGTTGCCCCAGGGGAAGAGCTTTCGCTGTTTGCCGCCACGGCAGGCAGCCTCCCACTCCGCCTCGCTGGGCAATCGTTTGCCTGCCCAACCGCAATACGCCACAGCATCGCGCCAGCTAACATGCACAACCGGATGTTGCTCCAGACCTAGAAAGCAACTCAATCATAAAGTGTTTCCTTTCCGGGCAAAACGTACCATCTAAATTGGTGTCTTTGCCATTGGGATGACGCCAGTAATCCACACGGTAATCCTCCAGCTCTGCTTGTTGCTCTGGCTTTAGCAGTGTCTTGAATATGAAGCTGTCGCCAAACTGCTCCGCTTCGGTTGTATAATTTGTAGCTTCGACGAATTTAGCAAAATTGGCATTTGACACTTCGTATTTGTCCAAATAGAAATCATTTAGCTTCACCAGCCGCTCTGGCGATTCGTGATCAGCTTTAAAATGGGGCTCATCTGTGCCTATAGGCTGACTGCCACCTGGTATGAGGGACATTCCCTCAATTTCCTCCTCAATTGTCTCCTCGGGGTAGTAGTCTCGATAATGTTTGTTTTTGTTGAGCGCCTGTTGTTGACACACCTGTTGCGCCGGCTCTGCGACGACGGTAGCATCTCTCTCCAACTTGTTGCAGCCGCAGTCTGCGTTAACTTGCTGGCTAAAAATGGTCAACAATATAAATGCAGCTTTTAATTTGCCCATTTTTATTGTTTTGTCAGCGGTTGATGGATCCTAAAGAGGCGAGCGAGAGCGAGAGCGAGAGCGACTAGGCTTACAAAGTCTTCCAGGCTGGCAGCTGGCAATTGTTCCTTACGGCTTATCTGAATTGGCATATCCCAGCACGCATCGATACTCGATATATGATTTGCATTGTGATATTTTCAGAAAATGCACAGAGCTACCCATAGATCGTTGCCACGATCTCCCCATACATACATATATACATATATATATGTGTTATATATATTATATATATACGGCTGCATGCATATGTATATATAATGCGATCAATACATATTAAACTACGATTACGATTACGATTACTACTTAAGTTATATTTATTGTTAGCTTTTAGGTTTTGTTTTTAATTTAAGTCTCTGTAAATAGCGATTCTAATTGTAGTTTTTGGTTTTTTTGTACATTTGTATTTCAAGTGTTGTATCAGTGAAGCATTTCAGCAGATCAATTTTGTGTATGTAGTATATCGTAGAAATAGCTTTAACGCATTTATATACATAACTATAATCGATGATAATTAGCATACATGCATACACACATCTATATCTATATACATACATAGTCAAAATCTGTAAGATTTGCAATGAACATTTTCGTTTGTGCAAGGCAATAGTCAGCAATATACAAGAAAACTTACGCATTAGCCATACCAACTATTGTATTTAATAAATAATAATATCAGCGCGATCGAGAGTAAGCACAGACTATAAAGTAATAATAATAAAAAATAATATATATATTAAATTACTTGTATTTTCTATTGGGCAGAAGCAATTTTGTAATCGCATTCAAATTTAACTGAAAAGAGATAGATAGAGTGCGATAACAAGAGCGCACAAATATCGATAGTTAATGCGATGAATACTTCAGCCACTAACCATACAACACGTGGTTAGTGCCATACATATGGTAAGTGCTGCAGCCAATGTAATTGGCATTTTTCAATACGCAACAAATCCAAATAAATTAGAACTTAGTAAAAACAGAGTGTGGTAAATATTGTGAGTTGCTAATTTTTATAAATTAATATTTAAAGCAAAAGAAATTTGAATAGAATTTCAATTTTGAAGTTTGCTTATGGCGCCAAACAACTTGTGCTTCTTCTTGCATTTTGCCATTCATTTCATTTGCAATGCACGCTACTTGAGCAGATATCGATAGTTCCAACGATATGTACTTTACCCATTTTCTTTGGGTTTTTCCAACTCGATTCCTTGCTGACTAAGATACGGATGTGAGAAGCGGGTAAAGATAAAAGCAATCTACGTTAAGCCACCGCACTGAAAAGCCACACTTTGGTTATTTACTTGTGGCGGCAAATAGAAAAGTGCTGTTTCTTTCGCTTGTCATTCATTCATTTAGTGCGCAATACGATCTGTCAACTGGTTCGCGCACCTTTTAATATCGTGTTGCTGTTGTTTGCTATTTAGCTGGCGTAGGAGCATCCATCATCATGCAGTGCATCTGTTGCAAATGCGGCGTGCACGAAAGTGGAAATTCCAATTCAATAATTTGCCTGTCCGCCGCCGGGTCTCGCGCTTATCACTGCTTTTGTTGTGCAGAGCCGCCGCTCAGGAAGTGCATCAATTGCAACATGGGGCATGAGCTGGAGCCAATGGATGCGCATGGGCCCTGCATTGGCGGCATGCTGCATGTCTTTGCCTACACGGCACCCTGGCCACCGTTTCCAGATAGCACGCCACCGTTGCCGCTGCGTGCCATGCCCATTGCCGAGGGCGATCAAATTAGGGAAGCATCTGCGTCGCCTACTCATTCGAAGCGTAGGCACAATGATGTGGAGCAACATGAGTTTCTGGATCAGAGTAACCACAAGGATATCAAGCCCGCAATGAAGCCACAATGGGTAACCATAGGCGATATACAGCGTTGGACGCATTGCTATCGCTGTGGCCTTGTACGCATTAAGAAACCCGGCTGGCTGCGACATGCTCAGCTGTGCGCACAAGATTCCAAATACTCATCTAGAAAGTTCTTCATATATCTGCACTCCAAGGCCTGGTGTGGCGCTCTGGTGCGCGATGTGTTTTGGGACAAGCACAGCAACCCTGAGAATGGCAGCTGTGCCACTTGCCGGCTAAGGTAGCTATCAAATCGTAGTTAAATATTACATATAGGTATATATATATTGATTGTGCTTGGCTTATCTTTATAGCCGTAGGAATAACGTACCTTTGCCATATCAGCCAAAGCCGCCGCCACGCAAAAACGAGGGCGCATTACAGAGGAGCCGACGCACTCGCATGATCAAGAGCCGCAAGAAGCGCAGGCAAACGATCACCAATGAATTGGCTCAAACTAATGCAGCGGACAACTATCCCATGCGAATTGTTACCTGCATCTCGTACCGTTAAAGCAGTCGCAGGATAATTGAACTTGTTGAACTTACCAAACTTCCACATTGTGGATTACTTATAGCAACTGCTGCCAAATGCGCATAAAAGATATTAAGTAATATTTAAGAGATATGTTAAATGTGTCTGATTTTGTCTTCACTATGTTGGATGCATGAAGTAGCTTTAAGAGACGATTCATATACATTCTATATTCCATTATATAAAATACTTATATATGTATGTACAGCTGTGGTCAGAAAAATAGTGATGCGATCATATATTTGAAAACAATTTGAAACGAGTATTAAAATGAATATATATACACATATTCAAAATATCAGCCGCACTACTATTTTAATGAACAGCCACACTTAAGTCACACTATTTTTTTTTTTTTTTGGCTACAACAAAATGTATATATAGATATTCCTGTGCCTTATGTTACTATCTTAAAATTAATAAAACTTATGTTATTCTGCTCAGGACATGTCAAGTTACTCAAATGAGATATGAAGGAATATGTTTCAGGTTCTATGCATTCTTGGCGCAGCGAAATCCCAAATTGCCAGCCGAACTATCTTCGGTGTTTTGGGAGCGTGCAGCGCAACGATAGCGATAGCAATAGGACTTGTGGCAGAGGTAGGAGCCGCCCTTCTTCACCCGATTGGGACTTGGGCTGGTGTCGCCGGCCTGCCACAGATCTGCGGTCCATTCCCAGACATTGCCCACAATGTTGTAGAGATCGTAGTTGTTCTGACGGAACTGGTCAACAGGGCATGTGAATTGATAGCCATCCTCCTGGGTATTGCCATCGGGAAACTCGCCTTGCCATATGTTCAGCCAGTGCTTGTCCTTGGGCATCAGTTTGTTGCCCCAGGGGAAGAGCTTTCGCTGTTTGCCGCCACGGCAGGCAGCCTCCCACTCCGCCTCGCTGGGCAATCGTTTGCCTGCCCAACCGCAATACGCCACAGCATCGCGCCAGCTAACATGCACAACCGGATGTTGCTCCAGACCTAGAAAGCAACTCAATCATAAAGTGTTTCCTTTCCGGGCAAAACGTACCATCTAAATTGGTGTCTTTGCCATTGGGATGACGCCAGTAATCCACACGGTAATCCTCCAGCTCTGCTTGTTGCTCTGGCTTTAGCAGTGTCTTGAATATGAAGCTGTCGCCAAACTGCTCCGCTTCGGTTGTATAATTTGTAGCTTCGACGAATTTAGCAAAATTGGCATTTGACACTTCGTATTTGTCCAAATAGAAATCATTTAGCTTCACCAGCCGCTCTGGCGATTCGTGATCAGCTTTAAAATGGGGCTCATCTGTGCCTATAGGCTGACTGCCACCTGGTATGAGGGACATTCCCTCAATTTCCTCCTCAATTGTCTCCTCGGGGTAGTAGTCTCGATAATGTTTGTTTTTGTTGAGCGCCTGTTGTTGACACACCTGTTGCGCCGGCTCTGCGACGACGGTAGCATCTCTCTCCAACTTGTTGCAGCCGCAGTCTGCGTTAACTTGCTGGCTAAAAATGGTCAACAATATAAATGCAGCTTTTAATTTGCCCATTTTTATTGTTTTGTCAGCGGTTGATGGATCCTAAAGAGGCGAGCGAGAGCGAGAGCGAGAGCGACTAGGCTTACAAAGTCTTCCAGGCTGGCAGCTGGCAATTGTTCCTTACGGCTTATCTGAATTGGCATATCCCAGCACGCATCGATACTCGATATATGATTTGCATTGTGATATTTTCAGAAAATGCACAGAGCTACCCATAGATCGTTGCCACGATCTCCCCATACATACATATATACATATATATATGTGTTATATATATTATATATATACGGCTGCATGCATATGTATATATAATGCGATCAATACATATTAAACTACGATTACGATTACGATTACTACTTAAGTTATATTTATTGTTAGCTTTTAGGTTTTGTTTTTAATTTAAGTCTCTGTAAATAGCGATTCTAATTGTAGTTTTTGGTTTTTTTGTACATTTGTATTTCAAGTGTTGTATCAGTGAAGCATTTCAGCAGATCAATTTTGTGTATGTAGTATATCGTAGAAATAGCTTTAACGCATTTATATACATAACTATAATCGATGATAATTAGCATACATGCATACACACATCTATATCTATATACATACATAGTCAAAATCTGTAAGATTTGCAATGAACATTTTCGTTTGTGCAAGGCAATAGTCAGCAATATACAAGAAAACTTACGCATTAGCCATACCAACTATTGTATTTAATAAATAATAATATCAGCGCGATCGAGAGTAAGCACAGACTATAAAGTAATAATAATAAAAAATAATATATATATTAAATTACTTGTATTTTCTATTGGGCAGAAGCAATTTTGTAATCGCATTCAAATTTAACTGAAAAGAGATAGATAGAGTGCGATAACAAGAGCGCACAAATATCGATAGTTAATGCGATGAATACTTCAGCCACTAACCATACAACACGTGGTTAGTGCCATACATATGGTAAGTGCTGCAGCCAATGTAATTGGCATTTTTCAATACGCAACAAATCCAAATAAATTAGAACTTAGTAAAAACAGAGTGTGGTAAATATTGTGAGTTGCTAATTTTTATAAATTAATATTTAAAGCAAAAGAAATTTGAATAGAATTTCAATTTTGAAGTTTGCTTATGGCGCCAAACAACTTGTGCTTCTTCTTGCATTTTGCCATTCATTTCATTTGCAATGCACGCTACTTGAGCAGATATCGATAGTTCCAACGATATGTACTTTACCCATTTTCTTTGGGTTTTTCCAACTCGATTCCTTGCTGACTAAGATACGGATGTGAGAAGCGGGTAAAGATAAAAGCAATCTACGTTAAGCCACCGCACTGAAAAGCCACACTTTGGTTATTTACTTGTGGCGGCAAATAGAAAAGTGCTGTTTCTTTCGCTTGTCATTCATTCATTTAGTGCGCAATACGATCTGTCAACTGGTTCGCGCACCTTTTAATATCGTGTTGCTGTTGTTTGCTATTTAGCTGGCGTAGGAGCATCCATCATCATGCAGTGCATCTGTTGCAAATGCGGCGTGCACGAAAGTGGAAATTCCAATTCAATAATTTGCCTGTCCGCCGCCGGGTCTCGCGCTTATCACTGCTTTTGTTGTGCAGAGCCGCCGCTCAGGAAGTGCATCAATTGCAACATGGGGCATGAGCTGGAGCCAATGGATGCGCATGGGCCCTGCATTGGCGGCATGCTGCATGTCTTTGCCTACACGGCACCCTGGCCACCGTTTCCAGATAGCACGCCACCGTTGCCGCTGCGTGCCATGCCCATTGCCGAGGGCGATCAAATTAGGGAAGCATCTGCGTCGCCTACTCATTCGAAGCGTAGGCACAATGATGTGGAGCAACATGAGTTTCTGGATCAGAGTAACCACAAGGATATCAAGCCCGCAATGAAGCCACAATGGGTAACCATAGGCGATATACAGCGTTGGACGCATTGCTATCGCTGTGGCCTTGTACGCATTAAGAAACCCGGCTGGCTGCGACATGCTCAGCTGTGCGCACAAGATTCCAAATACTCATCTAGAAAGTTCTTCATATATCTGCACTCCAAGGCCTGGTGTGGCGCTCTGGTGCGCGATGTGTTTTGGGACAAGCACAGCAACCCTGAGAATGGCAGCTGTGCCACTTGCCGGCTAAGGTAGCTATCAAATCGTAGTTAAATATTACATATAGGTATATATATATTGATTGTGCTTGGCTTATCTTTATAGCCGTAGGAATAACGTACCTTTGCCATATCAGCCAAAGCCGCCGCCACGCAAAAACGAGGGCGCATTACAGAGGAGCCGACGCACTCGCATGATCAAGAGCCGCAAGAAGCGCAGGCAAACGATCACCAATGAATTGGCTCAAACTAATGCAGCGGACAACTATCCCATGCGAATTGTTACCTGCATCTCGTACCGTTAAAGCAGTCGCAGGATAATTGAACTTGTTGAACTTACCAAACTTCCACATTGTGGATTACTTATAGCAACTGCTGCCAAATGCGCATAAAAGATATTAAGTAATATTTAAGAGATATGTTAAATGTGTCTGATTTTGTCTTCACTATGTTGGATGCATGAAGTAGCTTTAAGAGACGATTCATATACATTCTATATTCCATTATATAAAATACTTATATATGTATGTACAGCTGTGGTCAGAAAAATAGTGATGCGATCATATATTTGAAAACAATTTGAAACGAGTATTAAAATGAATATATATACACATATTCAAAATATCAGCCGCACTACTATTTTAATGAACAGCCACACTTAAGTCACACTATTTTTTTTTTTTTTTGGCTACAACAAAATGTATATATAGATATTCCTGTGCCTTATGTTACTATCTTAAAATTAATAAAACTTATGTTATTCTGCTCAGGACATGTCAAGTTACTCAAATGAGATATGAAGGAATATGTTTCAGGTTCTATGCATTCTTGGCGCAGCGAAATCCCAAATTGCCAGCCGAACTATCTTCGGTGTTTTGGGAGCGTGCAGCGCAACGATAGCGATAGCAATAGGACTTGTGGCAGAGGTAGGAGCCGCCCTTCTTCACCCGATTGGGACTTGGGCTGGTGTCGCCGGCCTGCCACAGATCTGCGGTCCATTCCCAGACATTGCCCACAATGTTGTAGAGATCGTAGTTGTTCTGACGGAACTGGTCAACAGGGCATGTGAATTGATAGCCATCCTCCTGGGTATTGCCATCGGGAAACTCGCCTTGCCATATGTTCAGCCAGTGCTTGTCCTTGGGCATCAGTTTGTTGCCCCAGGGGAAGAGCTTTCGCTGTTTGCCGCCACGGCAGGCAGCCTCCCACTCCGCCTCGCTGGGCAATCGTTTGCCTGCCCAACCGCAATACGCCACAGCATCGCGCCAGCTAACATGCACAACCGGATGTTGCTCCAGACCTAGAAAGCAACTCAATCATAAAGTGTTTCCTTTCCGGGCAAAACGTACCATCTAAATTGGTGTCTTTGCCATTGGGATGACGCCAGTTAACGCCGCTGACTTTGTACCACCAGACCGCATTAGCCACACGGTAATCCTCCAGCTCTGCTTGTTGCTCTGGCTTTAGCAGTGTCTTGAATATGAAGCTGTCGCCAAACTGCTCCGCTTCGGTTGTATAATTTGTAGCTTCGACGAATTTAGCAAAATTGGCATTTGACACTTCGTATTTGTCCAAATAGAAATCATTTAGCTTCACCAGCCGCTCTGGCGATTCGTGATCAGCTTTAAAATGGGGCTCATCTGTGCCTATAGGCTGACTGCCACCTGGTATGAGGGACATTCCCTCAATTTCCTCCTCAATTGTCTCCTCGGGGTAGTAGTCTCGATAATGTTTGTTTTTGTTGAGCGCCTGTTGTTGACACACCTGTTGCGCCGGCTCTGCGACGACGGTAGCATCTCTCTCCAACTTGTTGCAGCCGCAGTCTGCGTTAACTTGCTGGCTAAAAATGGTCAACAATATAAATGCAGCTTTTAATTTGCCCATTTTTATTGTTTTTATAGCCGCAGTTGCACAGCTGAGTGGCAGGGTTGCATACAGTTGATGTTTAATCGATAGCCGCTCGATAACTACCTGCCGCCAATTCGAGTTTCAATTCAAATTAATCGCAATCGAAATGCCCCCTATGAGACTCTGTCTTAAAACATCAATAAACACTTTATTCATAACACAAATATTGCTTTAATGGCTATTGTTAGTTCATATTTAACTATGCTTTCTGAAGTTGCTTCAACTGCTGCATGAACCCGGCGTTGGGCTGTATGCAAGGCCGCCACGATTTCACCAGATTGTAAGCCTCCTCAAAGCGCATGTCGCGCCGCTGCATAAGATAACCAATGACCACTGAAGCGGAGCGTGATACACCTGCATTGCAATGCACCAGGACACGGCCCTTCGCTGCCTGCGCCTCCTCTATAAAGTCAATGGCCACGGGCAACACGTACTGCAGGATATTCGTCTCGGGCACATCGAGGCAGGGCAAATACTTGCACCTAACTGTGGGCGGTAGTTCGACATTGGGTTTTTCAATGCCTACACTTAAGATGTGCGTCAGCTTATACTTCAACACGTTCTCCGAGCTGACGGCGTCCTGCGAGCCTAAGTAGAGAAATTCACTTAAGATGCACGCAGGAACTGCATCCGGCTTTGAGTCAACAACGAAACCATATTGGCGCGACTCCAGCTGTTCCGGAGGAGCTTCGTCGGTGGAGGATCTGCGCCGTTCAATATAACGAGCGCCGGTGGCTGTGGTTACAATCGTCGTGGTGGGCCTTAGACTGGCCAAACGCTTTTGCAGCTCATAGAGCAGAATCATCTTAAGCACTAGTTTCGTCTGGAAGCTCGAAGGCCGTGTCTCTGTAGTGAACACGGCACAGGTACAGACCACACGCCGGTGCAAGTTGTATGCGATGATCCCAGCTATGCTTGGATGGAATTGTTAGCATTTGGTAGATGCAGCGCTCGTCGATGCGACCCTCTGCTAGCGCCAGCAGCGTGCCCACAATCCGTCGCACCTGTTTGTACAGAAAGGACTTGGCCCTGATCTCTATGTCCCAATAGTCGTAGTTGTCTGTTGCCAACGCAGCGTTTGGGCCCAGAGCAAGGCTTCGGCCAGGACGTATATTGATCTCATCGATTTTGCGCACTGTGAACATGGGATGATCCCGACTGGGACTCTTCTGTCGACTGACGCTCATAAAGGTGCGATAGTCGTGGACTCCAATGAGCAGGCGAGAGGCGGCCTTTAAGCGTTCAATATCAAAATTGTTGTTTCTGGAAAGAGCAGGGAAATTTAACGAGCTAGGCTTCGCTTGAATAACCACCAACAACTTGCTTACTGCAGAAAATAACACCTGTCCCACTCCTCGACGGGCAAAAAAGCTTCGTATGCTTTGTTCCTCAAGCTGCTGCTCGTCGCCGCATCTGTCTTCTGCTTGGACACCGCTATGCGATACAAATAGGTGCGCCCAATGGCGTGATAGCGACAATGGAAGCTGTCCGCCACGCGCTGAGTGCTTAACACACGTATGGGGAGGCTCTGTTTGTCCAGGGTGCGATTGAGCACGCCCGTCAATGTAGTCGTATCATAGCACTTGCCATCATTGCGCTCCAAGTCGACGTGGACAGTCGAGTGCAGGGCGTGTACGCCGGCATCTGTGCTAAATATAAGATCCCATTACAAATCGCTGTTGGATATAATCAAATTTATGTACCTACCGACTGGACAACACGGTTTGGATTTCGTTGAGGGGTCGAAAAACACGCAATGCCAACTCCAGGCAGCCTTGTACTGTATTTGTATCTAGACGCGATTCTTCCAATTTGTTGATCGTCTTTTGAATGCCACTGTGCGTTCATTTTGGCTGTTATATGCATTTTGTTTCATCTTTTCAAAGTACTTACCGGAATCTCGTGCCAATGTAGGAAATGTTGAGTAAATACCTATGCATTGTGGCAATCGGAAAGGCGGACACATATGTTCTGCTATCGATTAATCGTTTCATGGTTAATTCAGCTGATATGTTTTTGTAGTGCGATAGACAGCAGTTGAAATGCTGTCATAACAACAACATCGACTAGTCGATTCTTAAAATTGACAGACATCGTAGTACTCGTCAACTATCGATACTTACGCCTTGTCAGTTTTGTAACCTGAATTAAAGCGAAAAAAAGGGCAGACGTGCAAACAATTCGGCCGACCGGTTAACATTTTCATACTCGCACAGATCAATTATTGTCAATACTCCATCAGGATCAGGTCGACAATGGCTAACTTCGTTGATTACACCCAAAATGAGGAGACCGAGGTTAATAGCTGGATCCGGTTCGGCTTGCGCCTTGGTGTTAGCGCTGCACTCCATCCATTTGAATACTCAAAGACCCTGATACAGATTGGATATGAGCCCATAGCCGCGATACCGGGCAAATCAATGATGGGCCGACCCATGATGGTTTTGCCAAACATATTTAAGTACGGTAAGTCAATCGCATAACACTTGCCACCGGCCGGCACTTGAAATCGCACTTCGATCTCTGCTCTTTTGCTTATATCACAAAAACAAACAAAGCTGGCCATATCAGGAGGGTGGATGGCTTCTACGGCTGTTATCGTGGCCTGGCCCCCAAATTGGCTGGGTCCGTGTTGAGCATGTATTTTAGTGAGCGTATCGCGGTGAAGCTGGGACTTGCTCAGCAGGAGGATAAGGACGAATCCGAGCTGACCGAAGAGGAGCAGTGAGTAGAGTTCCCCTCTTAATATTTCATTCAATTATCTTTTCTGTTTCCTTGCCAGCTATGTGCAGTTCAAGTACAATCTGAAACGCGACATTGTATTGACGGTCAGCGGGATTGTTGTGGCGCATCCTTTCCATGTGATCTCGTTGCGCATGATGGCACAGTTTGTGGGTCGCGAGACTCTATACAAGTCGATATTGGGGTCGATTTTCGAAATTTGGAAGACCGAGGGCATACTGGGCTTCTTTTCTGGCCTGATCCCCAAGCTGCTGTGCGACGTAGCCTGTCTAGTGCTATCCAGCTCCACAGTGTTCGTTGTGAACAAATACTTCATCAAGGACAAGCTGGCCAGGCAATACAATGCGGGCTTCATGCAGTTCGTGTTCTCTAGTCTGCTCTATCCACTGCAAGTGGTGTCCACATGCTCCTCAATCAGCGGCTCACGCCTTATGGCCGGCCAACCGCCAATAATGCCGAGCTACAAAAACTGGGTGGACTGTTGGAATGACTTGCAGGGTCGCAGAGAGCTGAAACGTGGCAGCTCGCTCTTCTTTCGGTATGTAGAAGCCGCTATGGACTTAGTATTTTAGCTGACATCTCTCTCTTCGCTCTCTCAATCTCTGTCCTTAGCTCGCCAATAAGCCAATCACCAATAATTGCAACGTCTGCCTTTGCCCCACTGCCCAAGTTGTCCCGCTACCAATAGATGAACCAATAGATGCGATATACGGTCGTAACCGTAACAATGGGAAGAGCCGGAACTAACTACCATCTACCGAGAGAGTCGCGTCTGCCTGACAGGACATAAATGCATTTCTTTCTCCGTTGCGATTATTCTGCATAAAAGTAAATCTCTATGTTAAATGGGTTGCTTAAATTATTTTTATGATCATCGCGTAACGAGTAACAGTTTATTTCTATACTATATCTATTTCCTTGTTGGCATCCAATGCCTTTCCAAAGAATCACATCTGCGATGAGACTCAATTTATTTTTATTAATTAGCCAGCAATTAGCTCTTGTTACCATTTTAATCAAGAACAAATGTAAAATTAAAAACGTTTTGAGCAAATGAAACGCTGTCTTAGTCCAGCTTATCTTCAAATGTCTGAACCATGATCTATATATGTCTATATATAGTACTTTATATATGTATATAGAGAGAGAGAAATTAATATGTAAACTCTTAAACTGATGCAGTCTAGAGATTTAGAGTTGAAATCCAAGACTTCTCTTTAGTAATGTATTTCCGAAAGTTGAATCGACTCCGAAATCTACCTTTGATAAGCTTTATAAATATGACGTTAAATAGTTCAAATGAGGTCGGGTCTTCAAAAGGCATGCCTTTTCGAACTCGTAAGAATGGCGACTATATCGATTGGCATACAAAAAAAAAACTGAACTTGAGACAAAGTTTATCGAGTGCGAAATCCGACATTTGAAATCTTCGAATGACAGAAATTTGATCAAATACTGTTCGATCTTCGATATCTATAACTTTCTTGCTTCAATCCATATAATGTCAACTGGTTGCATCAATATTTTTCAGAAATTTTTGGGTCGACTCCGAAGTAGTGAAACTTTTCCAGGTCGTACAGATGCCTTCGCTTGACTCTCAATGAATTCACAGTAGACCCACATACATATAGACAACTTTATACATTTTCAGTGCAGGATGTGTCTAAAAGATAACACAATCTAGCCAAGCATCTGGAGTATCAAAAATCTACTCAAAAACTTCTTGTAGCAGTTAATTTGAATTAATTTAAAAGTAATTCGACTTAAACGATGTTTTTATTTTTTTTTTGCTTACGCTGCTCTAAAACGAGTATTCCGATGTGAGAAGTACGTAGTACGGCATCTATAAAGACTTCAACTGAGCCTCATGATGCAATTTCAATTAAAATATGGGCAGAGAGGGAGCCTGTCTCGTCGTCGTCGTCGTCGTTGTCGATAACGCGTTTCTCCTACATGGTTCAATGTTTCGATTTTTAGGCGGGATCTAGTTTATGTTGCCATTGGCGGGCAGGACACTACTAGATATTGTTGTTGCTGCTGTTGGCTGACATTGGCATTGACTGCATTGACTGTTGGGAACTGGTTGGGGAATTGGAAACTTAAAATGTTTGCAGCTGGCCCGCATTGTTTGATGCACTTGCCACCGTTTAGTCATGGTAAAATTCATCTAGCTCTCAGCAAATGTGTCCAAATTGAGATTAAGCGACAATTTCAATCAAAAACAACAACAGGCGACAGCAACAACAGGCAACCAGCAGCAGCAGCAACAGCAGCAACAACAACCTGCCCACAACTAAACCAGCAACAATGCAAAGCAAGCAACAGCAAACAGCGCAAATGTTGCACTTGACTGCACAATACTCTGTTTTAGAGTAGACTAGAGTTTACTTGCACTCATAAGCAACTAAGCACAATACTCTGTTTTTGATAAAAGGAGTCTATTTGCACTTACTCAAGAATTGCTTAGGAAGAGTCGAAGAAGATATAATATTGACTGCAGAATACTCTGTTTAGAGTAAGAGGAGCTTTTTTTTTTGCTTTGTGACTCTACAACTGTAAGCTACGTAGAGGAGACTTTCAAACTGTAAATATGGAAAATATTCAAAATAACTTTTTTGATTTTGGTCTTAAGAGAAGCTCAACAATAGATAAGAAATATATGTTATTAATTTGTGCGAGAGTGGTTTGAAAAGTTTTCGCTTCAATCAAAATATATATGTATATATTTAACATATATTATGAAGATGAAAACTTAGTGTAGACCACTTTTCTTTATTAATTTTCTATCTTCTATTTTCTTTTCATTTTTCAAATAGCCCTCGCTTAATAATATCTTCCAAGATAACTTGGCTAAGCGATAGCTTACAAATTCTTTAGATATTTGTAGCCATTTCTAGTCAGCTAACAGGCAGACAAACCTACGCTCACACATATGCCTTACTTCACGCTGTGAACAGAGCATAACAACAACAAGTGGCAACAGCAACAGCAGCAGCAACAGCAGCAGCGACAGCAGCAGCGACAGCAGCAGCAGCTACTCATTCAGTTCACCAAGTTGGGCAACTTCATTCAGTCTGCAGCGTGAGTTTCAGCCGAACAGACGTGAACGCGACCTCAGCTAAAACACCAACAACAGCAACATAAACCACGGCAACAACAGCAGCAGCAGCAACAACAACAGCAACAAGTTGCAAGCTGGGCGCGTCCCACGGGCAGTCAGTCAATCAAAACCGAGTTGAGCTAATAAAAAGTGCTAATTGTATGTGTTTAACTATTGTGAATAAGTGTGCAAGCGTCTAGAAAAACACAAACAGAAACAACAGCAACAACAACAACAGCCACTAAAACAACAACAACAACAACAACAACATCAATCGGTTTATATATTTTCTTTTTGGTGCGGCAGCGAAATCGCATTTGCATTTCTTTCTTGCCTTAGATTAATAACTTTTGTGTGCTTCGCTAGAGAGCAGAGAAGAAGAGGAAACTTAAATCGCAGATTAAATTGGTTCAGGCCCAGTTCGATAAACGTATTTTTCATCTCATTGTTGTGGGGCTTTGTAGCCGGCTTATTGTTGCCGCTGAAGATGAAGTTGTTGTTGTTGTCGATGTCGATGTTGGCCCACAAATAAATTTGAATAATCAAATATCTAAATGCAAATATTAGAAATCTATCCGTTAAATCGTTCAACTAAAAAATAAATAATCATAAAAAGCTGCACACAACGAAAGCGACCTGAAAGGCTAATAGATATATTTACTCAAATTATATCTATATATATATCTATATATATATATTGTGAATGAAACTTGTTGAATTTTTGGGTAAGTTCTGTAAACTATTTACTTTGTGTGTGTTATAAGGCAATAGAGCTAAATGGTCTAAGGCAAATGTTTAATTAATTTGGAAGATTTGTATAAGGTACAAACTTAAAGTTTATTAAGTTAAACAAATCAGTTGCATTTATTAGGCGGATTTCTTGTATTATAGGATGAGGATGAGGATGAGGATGATAAACTTTTGTCAACTTCTTTTCCCATGCTGTAAAAATCAATTTTTGTGAAGATCACCATAAGATTCAGCTGCTTCTTGGACGCTGTCTTTACTTGTTCAGTCGCAGCCTCGCTTTGTCCTTTCATTGCCAACTGCAGTTTTGAGACAAAATAAAAAGTCACAGGGCATCAGAGCTGACGAATACGCTGGATGGTGCGGCGTCTTTAGTGTGTTTGTTTTGGCCAACAATTTGGTGCACATTCTTTGCTCAAATTTTTGGTTGGAATAGGCAAAACTCGAAGACGAGGCCCAAACACAGCTATGGAAAAATGAACTGAGTATTCAAAATGGCTCAACTTGTCGGCATGAGTGAGAGACATGAATGTTAATATAAGGCCACAAGTTAAGAAATGCTTTTTGAAAATTTCTTTATATAAATATAAAATATAAAATAATTATTAAATTTATTTATATTTATAGATTTATGCTAAAAATTGATGTAAAGAAAAAGTGTTAAAGTTGATTTAAACTAAAATGAAAACCAAATTGGATTAGCTGCAAAAAGTTGGGCTAAGGCATTCATAACATAAATACAAAGAGGCAAAATTATGCTCTGCTTTTGCCTCTTTGGATTTATGTTATGAATGCCTTAGCCTTATAACAAATAAATATAAATATATATATATATATATATAATATGTATAACAAGCATACCCCTAACGACAGTCTACGAACAGTCTAAGAAATATGAACTTAACTTTAAGCAATTAAAAGTAAAATTAAAACTGAATTTTGATTCAGATTTTCCCCTTCCGGCGCTGTTAGACTGTTTTCATCAATATCAACAAATGTACGATATATATATATCTATATATATATATTTATGATCAACTGTGGATCGCAACTGTCGCTGGCATTCAATACTAATTGCATTTGATCGTAATGCTGCAGATAGCGCGCAAATCCAGTTTCGATATGAGAAATTCGCCCAAACAACTTAATAGTCTGTGGTCGGTCCGCACGATTCGCACTCGACTCTTTGCATCGCAGCTATTAAATAATTAATGGCCAGCGATGCAAAAAATAACAAAACAAAAATAAGAAACAAAAGAAATGCTTGTTACATGTGGAGTGGAGTGGAGTGGATAGTGGTGCATGCTGCTTGTTGCTGCATTATTTACGGCCTGCTTAGCCAGCCGCTTGCCGTAACTCTGGCGAATTCTCATTAGAGCGGCCAACGGAGTCATATAACCAGAACCCGAGAGCATGTGCTCAGCTAGAAGTGGAGCTCGTCGGCCATGGATCATCTTTTGATTGATTTGCCGCTCATGTGTAGAAAGTTCAGCTGTCAATTTGTCTGCCAATTACATAAAGCCCCCATTCACCCGCCGCCAATCACCCAATCGAACCCAACAAACTATAGACCAAAATTACGTTAATTATTGGGCAAAAAAATAAATTTACCTAAAATAGAAATTATTTTCACTCGTGTCGTTAGCTAATGTGTTTGTAGAGCAAAGGGAATACCCTTAATTATATTTAATTTGCAACTAGACTAGACTATATGCCATGCAAGTCCATCAAATTGGCAAGTAAAAAGTAGTATTGGTAGTAGTAGTGGGATTAAAGGTAGTAGAAAAGGAATACCCTTAATGTAATTTGAAGTAAGCATGCTATGCATGCCACATAAACCACAATTAAAAAGGAATGTAAAGAATTGTCATTCCATTATTGGTTAAAGCAAGAGTGAAAGTATACTCAATATAGTAAAAGGAATATCCTTAATGTAATTGAATTTGTGAATGATATATACATAGATCACATAAGCTAAGTATTCCAAACATTATTCAGCTAAAGCAAATCTGAAAATACACTAAATAAAGTTAAGGGACTACCCTTAATGTTATTTACTGAACAAGCAGAATCAGAAGGACAAGTAAATATATTTAAAGTATTTCAAAATAAACACATATAGCTAAAACTGAGTAAAATTGCTCAATAAAGCTTAGAAACTTAAGGGAATACCCTTAATCTCAATTTTTAAAATTAAAATTCCAAGTGTTGTTTTCTTAAGTTATGGAACAAATTTTATATATTCATTTATATATTTTATATATATAATTATATATTCAATTCGATAACACTTTAATCAAATCGATAACAAATTGTTTGAAGTTTGTTTTCGTTATCAACATAAATTTTCAGTTGCATTCAGTTTGTAATTTATATATGATAAGATATGATGCATATACAATTTACTTAGCAACTTTAAATACAGTCCATAAAGCATCGATAAATTTATCGATTTGTATAATATTTGATTATACAGATATACAAAAGATAACTTCATGTTATCAACTCTATATCATGTAAATATATACCATACTTCTAATATCCGAAGAAAAGATACTGTTATTTATTTATTTATATTATATTATCGATAAATGTATCGATTTGGATACTAAAAAGTTCTTATCAACTCTCTAACCATTCGAAAAAAAAGAAACTTTCAGTTCGTTTTTCACATCTTTTATTTATTACACTTACAATGATTTATGTTTTTGGGGCATACCCTTAACATCTTAGTCCCTGCCCACCTTGTGGGTGGCCAGTGGCTTGTCGACGCGCACCACACGCTCGGCCACATTCAGATACGCCTCGTACTCGACGATGTCGGGCGTGGTATCGTAGTGATAGTGGCCGCCCCAATTGCTGAAGGAGAAGGAGTGGAAGTGCTGGAGGCGTAGATCGAGATCGTGCTCCTTGGTTACCAAAGTGCCCAAAGCATTCAGCTGGGCGGGCATCTCGTAGAACTTGAGCCACTGGTTGAGCTCCTCATCGGTGTTAAGGGGCGTCGTGCTGAAGTCTGGCATCACGTGCTGATGGACGGAGCCTTTCCGAATCACAAATATGCCACCCAATCCGACGACCTGATCTCCATAGTGGTCCTCCAGGCCCTTGCGTATGCACTCAACGAAGTTGAGGTCGCCCTTGCGCTGCTTGGCGCTGATTTTCAGCACAGCGCCTGGCTCACCACGACTCAGATACAGATTCAGCAGCAGAGCACAGCGCGGCTCTGAGCTGGGTATGCGCTCCAGCACGCATTCCTCCTGCTCGCCACGCACCGTGGCCGTGTAGCTGCCATTGGTCAGCTCGTCGGCGGCGCTGACCGACAGATTGAAGATGCCCTCGCAGTTGGAGCTGCGTATGGGATAGGGTCCAGCGCCGGCGCCAATGGCAAATATCTTGCCAGCACCCTGTATGCGCCGCGTGATCTCCTTGATATTATAAATCTTTTCCCGCTGCACCTGGGGAAGCAAATACGGCGGACCGCCCACCTCCAGCAGCGTTGCTTTGCCGCCCAATCCAGACTCGACTAGCCCATACTCTTTGGCCTTCAGATCGGGGCAGGCGCCCACCTCAACAGTCGAGCTGACAAAGTTTTTGCATAGTGCACCCTGTATGACTGATAGAGAGAGGGAGAGGGAGAGGGAGAGAGCGAGTTAGTTGTGTGTTGACACTGGCAAAAGCTTTATCTTGCCCTCAATCAAGACAACGCTGAAAAGCTAAACAAAAAGCTCTCCAGCTGACATTCACATTTATTATTGTGCTTAGAACGAATAACAGAGAGATAGAGAGAGAGAGAGAGAGAGAGAGAGGTGTTTGAAGTGCAGCACTTGAAATACTCTTACCTTAGTTGATGTGCCTAAGCAGCAGATAAATGCTTGAAATTTTTGATGTGAAAAAATCTGTGTTATAAGAGCTTTTTGTGCTATGGAGTCTTTGTTGCATTATTATCATCAATTATTATCAATTTTACATTTACATACTTGTATATTAAATGCATTGCTCTATATAATATGTAGCTCACAATTTCGAATATTATAAAAATTCTATATGTGAGCTATTATTCTTTTGAATACTATAAAAATTCTATATTTGATCTATTACTTTTTTAAAAATTATAAAAATGTTATATTTTATCTATTATTCCAGCTGATTTTACCAGGCATTGCTTTGCAAGTATTTTAGCCAGTTCTAACCATAAAAGCTCTATGAGCAGGCTTTATAAGCACATCAGAGTTCAAGACAGTTGACATCTAGTTAGAGTTATTTAGATAACAAGTATTATTATATATTATAGCCTAATTTATACCTATTCTTCTTAACATCTAGAAAAGCTAAGCGTAATTTTTATCAGTTTATTCGCTGAAGATTGTGCTCATATGTCAAGCTTAAGATGTTTGAAAACATTTAAAATCTTTTCATAACTCAGCTCCAGCTTACTTTTCAGTTCATTTTTATGACAGATATACGTATATGGATATATATAGCTATGTTCACAAAAATAGTAGTGCGACTGCTGTTCATGAAAATAGTAGTGAATGAAAATTGATGCACAGCAAAATCTGGGGATAAACATATATTCTAATTTTAATACTCGTTTCAAATAGTTTTAACAAAATTTTGTTGTCCAACATTTCAGTTGCACTACTATTTTGCTGACCACAGCTATATATATCTATATATATGGTATTCAATTCAGTTACTGTCTATAATCAATAATGGATCAATCCAACAAAGCAAGTCCCTTATCAACATATCTTCACAACTTGTTATCATATGAAGCAGACACAATTTACCTAATTTTAGATCAAGTTTCAGTCTAGCTAAACTCAATGAGTTTCTTGCTCACATCACATACTTTCCAACGAATGCGTTAGGCCCCCTGCTTATACCCTATAAGAACACGCGAAGAGAACACGCCTCAACAAAAAAGAAAAAACCGGCTATGGAAAGTTCGGCACAGTTTGTGAAGGTCATTTACTCTGTTGCTGCTGCTGCGTTTCACTCTGCTGCAGCATTTTACTGCTGCTGCTGCTACTTCCACTGTCTGCCCCCCTTTACTCACCCTGCTGCAGTTCCTCCAGCTTGGGCACATGCAGTGGCTTCTCCTCGAATACCAACTGGGCCGTGTTCAGTTGACTCTGGCTCATGTTTCCTATTTGCTGGCTGCTCGAATGGCGCTCGTTGAAGTCGCGACTTGATCGATGTCGTTTAGAAATGCGACTGAGTAGCCGCAACTGCGCACAGCTCGCCTTTGCCTCGACTTGTCCTATAGTTAACATTGCCCGCTCGTACAGGGTGACCCGTGCGATGATAAGATAAACCGCATTTGGTAGCTTTTCCAAAAACATATTTAATTAACAGCCAAATCTTTGGACAGCGAACGCACAATAGACACGCCTTAAGTTCATGTTTTCGCTCGTGACTTAATGGTATGGGAGTTGGTACAGTAATCACTCGAATTGGGGCACCAACAAAGGGGAGTAAGAGTCAAATGTTTTATATATCATTTCAGATTAAATTTTGTTTTTGGTGTAGTCTCTGAGTTGACAGAGTTTTCAAGCAGCTTTTGTTTCAAGAAGCTTTTGCTTTAATTAGTAATAGTCTACGGAATTAGCTTAATAGAAATCTCCAAAATATGACTGAAAGAAATGCAAAAAAAGATTTTGTAAGGAATTTACTAAAGGCAAGCTTTTCCATTGAGAAACTTTCGTTTCAAGTAGAAACAACTACTAAGCTTACCTAGCAGCTTTGATCGGCTGAAGCTAAGAAATATGACAACACTTAAGCTTTTTTCACATATGCTAATACTCCTAATGCTTACTTTTAACTTAATCTAGATCTTTTTTATATATTTGATCTAGAAACAGAAAATTGTTGAATGCACTTAAAGCAAATTAGAATTAACTTAAAGAAAACATGATATTTGTATTGCTGCCAGCACTCCTACTAGACTTCTTTTTGAATGCAGCTCTTAAGCCCACACGAATGTTTTGTTTATTTTTTTTTTATATTTTATTTCGATGTCTTTTAACCTACCCTACGAAAAATTTCCACGCGCCCGATAACTTTCCCCTTCTGCATACTTTGTCATGGCAGTAGAAACTGGAAACCAGTTTCAGATTTGTTTTCGACTCGCGACTTCTACATATTCTAGTTTACATATTCGAAAGGCAACATTGTGTGAAAAACCATAAAAAAAAATGGTCAAAAGATTTGTTTGGGCCAAATGTATTTTTGCCATTATACAAATTGGTTCATTTCTCCATGGAATACAGTTAGAAGAGAATGCTTGGACGGGGCGGCGGCGGCGGCGGCGGCTCATTCATCAATGAAATTCTGCAGTAAGCAGTCTTTACTGTACATACAGTTAAAGCTCACAGCTTTGCCCTTTGAGTAATTTGAGTAGATCACAACAAAAATCTATTCATAATGTTCTTTCTATTGAGTTGCTACTGTAGTGTGCATATACAGTTGTGTTCATAAAAATAGTAGTGCGACTGAAATGTTGAACTGCTGTTCATGAAAATAGTAGTGCGACTGAAATGTTGGCCAGTTGTTCATGAAAATAGTAGTGCGACTGAAATGTTGGCCTGTTGTTCATAAAAATAGTAGTGCGACAGAATTGATGCACAACAAAATCTGGGGATAAACATAATATTTTGAAAACAATTTGAGTATACATAAATATATATATTAATTAAAATACTCATTTCAAATAGTTTTAAAATTTTATTGTGCAACATTTTTAAGTCGCACTACTATTTTGCTGACCACAGCTGTAGGCAAGTGATAAGCGCTGTGTTTACACGCAATCTTGAGGTTTAGTCTCATCTGTGATAGTGGCACCACAGAGATAGTTGGGGCTAGCCACAGAGCTGACAGCAAATAACACTTGGTCCGTAGTCTCAGATAAGGTTTTCCATGGGCGATCCTCACTAAATTGGACAAATTTGTGTGTTTGGTGTGAGGTTGATGAATGTGTTGCATGTGATTGACCCAAGCTGCTGATTGACCCGCTTGCGACCCATATATCAGCAGTGTTTCCAGTATGTGCCCATTAGCTGACAAATCGCCTTTACAGATATCTGTGACACACGCTACACTACGCGAAAAGCTGGGCTCTATGATTGAGATGGCATTCATGCAGCTAATAGAGCTAATTAAATGCATGGCCAATGCTAAGCCATGTCTAGACCTGATTGTGGCTTAGAACCAGCTGCTGGTTTTCGCTGCGTGTACGCTTTGACGCATCTAATCACACTGGCCATGTCCATGTTCATGTCCAAAGAGATTATTACCAAAACTGGTCCGAGCAAGCGCTCAGTCCATCAGATTGTTGATCATAATTATGAGAAGAGGTAGCAGGCAGCAGGCGGCGGCAGCTCTTCAATTCTCAATTGAGAACATTTGCCAAGGATTGCCTTCTATGCAGCAGGCTGAGCTTATTGTGCTGTCCGGCGTTGACCCCAATAGACGCCGTCTTCAAGCGAGCTCGAGCGAACGCGCTGCTGACCCAATTCCAAACGCCCATTCGCAGAGAAGTTGGTCGTTCACTTCACTTTTGCGCTTTTTTACCTAACCAACTGGTTACGAACTATGTCGACACACAACACACACACACACACAACACACACACACACACACACAGAGAACATTTACTGATCATTCTATTTGTTGATTAATCGTCATTCGTGTTCCTTGTCACATTAGGCAATGCTTGACAACGGCGCAACACAATTGTAATGGGCAATCGCAGTGGAGCACAGAGATCCCCAGCTGGAGCTGGCTACGAGGGCAGTTCCCAGTTCAATACGCGCCGTCGCTATCAGCAGCACAAGCGGGAATATTGTCTGCAGGATGAATTTCGCTCCAAGACTTTGCCCGCCCGCTACGTGCCGAACGAGGCTAAGGCCAATGCAGAGCAGCTTGGCTCCAGCAGCTGCCTGGGCTCGGGCAATGCTTCGCATGGCGGCGAGACGTCGCGCATGCTCTTTCTGCTTTACCTAATACATCGCACCTGGAACGTGGTCACAAGGTAATTAGTCATAAATCTATCTATGCACCTAGTACTAATTGCCATGCTCCTTCCGCAGTCGCTCGACCACACAGAAAGTCTCACCTGTGCCCACACAGCAGCAGCGCTCGCGTCGACCAGATGAAGAATGCTCCATTGGCATGACAGACATGGATGCCTCTTCCTACTGCTCGCAGTACTCCAGCTGCAGCTGCAGCTATTGCTATGAGGATGCTTTGGATAAGCGCTCAAATGCAGATGAATATTCGTTGGACTCCATTTGCGAGAACAGGTGAGCTAAGAACACAAATCAAACTTGAATTTACCGCCTGCACAGCCAGCACATAGCAGGCAGCTTGTGTCAGCCAACAGCTGCACATAAGTGTTGCCTACCTTCAGGCTGCCCCTATAAATAAGTGCACTGCTTGCAGCTGCAAAGTTTAACTGCTTGGCAGTTGGGCTTTAAACACATTTGAATTTTCGCTTTTTTATATAATCATTTATTCAAGTTTGAGGTCGTCAAGTTTAGAAGCAATCGTTGATGGAGGGCAGAGCACCATCGCAGAAGTGCCAGGTGGACCAGGCGGACCAGCCCTGCTGGCTGAGGATCTTCTGGGCACAACGGACGGAGTTGGTGATGTCATCGGTCAACAGGGCGTTGCAGCTGAGGGCGCACTCGTTGTAGGAGAAGCGGCCGTTGGCAGGCTGGCACCAGTAGTAGTTGTTGATCTGGAAGATGCCGTAGTCGTTGGAGCCGTTGTAGTTCTCGGGGCCAACAACGCCGGTGCGGAAGGAGCTCTCGTGCTCGGCAATGCAGGTCCAACGGGCCAGCTGGTCACGAGGAACGCCCAAGTTGGACATCTCGCGGGCCAAGGAGCAACGGTCCATGGTGCGACCGAAAGCGGGAGCGGCCAAAGCCAAAGCAACCAAAACAATGAAAGCCTTCATGATTCTTCTACAGAAAACTGATGTCAAACCTCCCAAATGCGTGCCCTTTTATAGTCGAAAAGTTATCTGAGTCCGTGGCGCTATCGCTATCTGCCGTGCGCCTTAGCTACCTCTTATTAATGACATGCAAGTTTTCTTCTTTAGTTTCTATCTGACTTAGACAATCGATGGGCAGTTGGTATTTGATAAGGCAAATTGTAAATCCCCCCAAAATTTGAATAGGCCAATTCGAGTGCACTTGAAGTTAGATAATCTCTAATTATGCTTGAAGTATTTTTCAAGTTTCTTATTTAGAATATCAATTTGTATATTAAGTGGTTTGGCTAGAGTTTTCTAGAAGTGTTTATGATTTAGTTAGAAAAAAGAAATTAAATTATGTGCTATAGCGAAAGGCCTTGCCTAGGCATCACATCCGAATTGAAGTAAGGCTTAAATGCAACATCTTAATATGATGTATACTTTCGAGGGCAGCCTCAAGTGGCTAGTCCAAAGTTGTGAGTCCGACGTAGAGTCTGCTGCCGTAGGAATCGCTCAATCAAAATCAAAACTCTTGCCTATGACACTGCAGCTATATTATCGCGTCTGCACAGTAAATATTATTTAAAATGTCTAGCTGATTAAAGCTAGATTAATTCAATTTGAACTATCGTCAATTCCCCAATACGCAAACTACTCCAGATAGCAACTGCACAGAGATAATAATTCCTATAAAAGCGAAAGTATTTGGGAGGTCTGACATCAGTTTTCTGTAGAAGAATCATGAAGGCTTTCATTGTTTTGGTTGCTTTGGCTTTGGCCGCTCCCGCTTTCGGTCGCACCATGGACCGTTGCTCCTTGGCCCGCGAGATGTCCAACTTGGGCGTTCCTCGTGACCAGCTGGCCCGTTGGACCTGCATTGCCGAGCACGAGAGCTCCTACCGCACCGGCGTTGTTGGCCCCGAGAACTACAACGGCTCCAACGACTACGGCATCTTCCAGATCAACAACTACTACTGGTGCCAGCCTGCCAGCGGTCGCTTCTCCTACAACGAGTGCGCCCTCAGCTGCAACGCCCTGTTGACCGATGACATCACCAACTCCGTCCGTTGCGCCCAGAAGATCCTCAGCCAGCAGGGCTGGTCCGCCTGGTCCACCTGGCACTTCTGCGATGGTGCTCTGCCCTCCATCAACGATTGCTTCTAAGCTGATCCCCAATTGATATTTGAATAAAACAAGACAACAATTTATAAGCAGAAATTTGTGTGTTTTAAGCTACTCTTATACTCGTGCAGAGCGTCTTATACAACGGCGCTCGCGCACTTCAAACAAGTTGAGAAAGTTAAGCCAGCCGAGAGCCGTGAGCCGAGAGCCGAAGTAACTGTCAACGCGCATCGAAGCTGAGTTTACGGTTGCTCGGCCTCGGCTCTGCTGCCTCAGTCGGTGCGTGACTTCAGAGCGAAACGGACGTGTCTGTGCGGCGCAGCGAGTGAGCGAGCGTCGTCAATGAATAACTGTGCTTAGCTTAGCTAAAAATAAACGAACGATGGCTTTGCTAGCCGTGCCTCAGGTCTAACAAAGTGCATTCGTCAAACACCGTTGAATGGATTTGGGCAAAGGTTCTGATCGGCTGCGAATGTTGTTAATTTGACAACAGCAACGGCTACATCCACCTTCACTTCAGCATTGTTACGTGTCGTAGACGCGATTACGCGAGATATATTTACTTATAATCACATATAGATTTCTATGTATGTGTATGTGTATTTATGGACAGTTGTGCGTTCTCGTGAGAAACAAGTTTATATTGGTTAGAAAAGTGCCGTCTCCATACGTTCACAGCCCCCTCGCTGCCGCTCTCTCTCCCTCTCCCTCACTCTTTCTCTTTGTCGCTCCTTCGGCATTTCGAGCGCGCGCGCTGATTGCATTCTAACGGTAAAACGAGTACGACTCTGACAACTGGCCCCGGCTTGGCCTGTGCTGTGCTGTGTTGTTGTTGTTCTTATGGCCTATTGCAGCATCTACAACAGCAACAACAACAACAACAACAACAATTGCAACCGTAACTAAGTAGCATAAGAAGTTTTGCGCGTTCGCTTTGTGCTAATCTTCTCAATTTATGTTTCTTGTTCTTCGATGACGCTGCAAAGTGCACGAAAGCCAACATTTCCAATCACAAAATAAATACATGAAAAGTGTATGTGTATGTGTGCATGTGCATGTGTCTGTGTGTGTATGTGTGTGTGCGTGTGTGTAGACATTTTGAGTACATTGTGAATTGCCCCAATTTGGATTCGTGTCATTTTGCTCGCATTTGCTCCAAATTGGATTTCGTTTTTGGCCTAGAAGTGTGAACGGAATAAAGCTAAACGAGGTAAGCGAACAACAACCCAAAGCAACCCCCCCTCCCCTTGCCCCCCACACACACTCATTGGTCAACTCAGCGTGCAGCTTAGTTGCCCATGACCCAGCATTGTTCTGCCTGGCTGATACGCCCACCGCCTAATCTACATCTTATGCATATATGCTAATAGGGCTCGACTTTCTCATCTCTCAGCTCACTCACAGCAAATCCTCTCGAACTTGGCTTCGTGTGGGCAGCCCTGGCATTGAGCTGCCAACGGTTTTTTCAGTTTTTCAGTTTTTTTTCAGTTTTATCTCTCTTTTATTTTGGTTGCGTTTGATAGAACCACTTGAGCGACAACGACGGCTCGTTAGGCTGACAGTCGATGCTATAAAAATATTGTGGCCATATAAATTGCTGCGTGTGTGTCGAACTAAAATGTCAAAAAGGAAATAAATACTAAGACATGCTTGCCATATACCCTGTAATTAGGTTTTGCTTGCTTTAATAGGAGTAAGCTCGACTAATTGAAGCAACTTCTTCTTGGTAATCATATGTATTATATATAACCTTTAGTGTTCTCTTATACTGCTTTCTATTAATCACTATAGGGTTTCTCTAATTCTATATACCCTGTAAAGTGTTGTGCTACTTTCTTGTCTTAGACTTGCTTTTTCCTAATGAAGTGTACTTCTGCCTTTCATATATGTAGCTTTTGACACTAAAATGCTCATAATTTCCCATGTTACGTACTAACTCACAAATACAGCATACCCTATACTTTACCCAACCATCACGTTTTTCTCAACTTAATCAACTCGACCTCTTCAGTTCTATCAACCAGTTACATACATACACATCAGTACAGCATACCCTATACCCATTGTTACAGGGTATGCAAAAACACATATATAAGACAAATTACATTTAACCGTACTCGAAAGCGGCAAAAAGTGTAATTCCATTTGATGAAAAATTGAATTGGCGACGGCACGCTTCGAGCCAAGTCACACACCAGATCCCCTCATCTCCCTCAAGCCCCCTGCATTTGCTAGGTAGCCCCAGTTATAGTCGCTAACAATGCCACTTGCCACACAGAAACAGAGCCAAGTGTAAGACAAACAATGAAAGAAATATCAGTGGGCAGCAACAGGCCCAGGCACAACTCATACAACTCGTACAACTCATACAGGTCTGTACTGCGGGCAGTACACGGTTAGACGAAACTGTTCCGGTCTGATTTAACAATTGTTAATAATAAATAGCTTATGCATTGGACACGCTCCAGCTGGACAGTTGGGCGTCACACGCAATCAGACGGCCCAAACATACGAGCCGCACAAAAAGACTTTCGGCTAAGACCCGAAAACCAAAACAAACGAAAAGAAAAGAAATTTTCTTTTGCGGTTAGACGTAAATTCTTGGTAAACTTAGGGTATCTTCCATAGTCGGTTAGGAAATTGTAACTCAATTATAGACAATAGACAGTTGTTGTTGCTGTTGTTGTCGGACACCTGACAAATGAGGCAATTGTTGATTGAGTAACCGCAATTCGCTTTAAGTTGCTCTTTATGCGGCTTAAGCAATGGGCTCTGCATGCCCTCTAGACCTTAGTTGAGTGGGTATATTGTCTATGGATTGAATATTGGGCAACTGTACGAATATGAAAAGACATTTTTGTATGTAGTCTAATCACCTATAAGAAATATATTACATTATCTCACTCTATACCCATTACTATATAGATAAAGTAGATTTTTGGTATGTAAAAAGGCTAAGAAAATGGATATATAGAAGTTTAACTAACTTACGGCGGTTCGTAAGAGTTTAAACTTCAGCTACAACAGTTTGCATATGATTACAGGGTATCTGCTTGAAGCGTGAGCTTCTCACTTGTTGTTAGCCACAAAACTAATTGAACTAAATGGAACTGGTGCAAAAGCATTTGGTATAGTTAAGGTGTTCAAAGCAGCAGCAGCAGCAGCCATCGCCAGTTAATTGGGCTTAAAGGCCAGCTGTCCACACACAAAAGAGACAACAAAGCCAAGCTAACAATTTGCATTAAGTAAACCAAGTTAAGTTATATGTTGTAAGATGTGCACAGCTTGAGGCCTAAGTGGACCTATCAAAAGAGGGTAAAGAGATAGGCCTGGGCCTATATCACTCGAAGCTATTTGAGTTGAGACAAATTATACAAGCAAATTATTTATCATATTGAAGGAGAGATAAGTTTAAGATAAGTTTGTACTGAAGTTGGAGTTGTGATATAGAAAAAGGAGCGATGCGTATAGGGAGAGGGCTAAACTTAAGAGAAATAGCTTTGACTGCATGAATTCTACTAAAGGAATATCGATCGGAAGGAAGGAAATATTAATCAAATGGAAGGGAAGAAAGTCTTGAAGTTGAACGGAGAAATGTGATATATAATAAATATAATGAAGGTTTTTAATATATAAATTTAGATATATAGATATATAGATATACATATATAAATTAATTTTTAAAGATATTACTTTATTATTTAAATGAAGTTGTCCTTGGAATACCAAAAATACCTAAATACCTAAAAATAGATTTTACATTAAAGTTTGAATCCTGAACCTCAGCATCTGTTTGCCTATTGAAGTCGACTCAATCTATGTGGGCCTTAGTTTATATACTAGATATATGTATATGTCTAATGCTTTCACTATAATTTAAATGAAAATTTCCTTTTTTTTTGCCTTTCATAGCTTAGCTTTGCCTTCTCATATCTTCTATAAATCTCATGTATATCAGCTCTCGACCGCATCTAAAGCTCAGCTTGACGCTTTGAAAACTTCTAGTTGAACTGAATTTTCTTCTAGACATTGATTGGCCAACAAATTTGAGTGTGACAGACACGTAAATTGCGCTTGGTGTTGCTTTTGGTCACTTTCTCCACAATTTACGAATCAGCCAATCTTTGGCCAGAGGCGCCAATGAGGATTATAATTCCCAAATCATCTAATAATTGTGCGCATATCGTGCGCCAGCCCTGGGCGATTGTCAATCAAGCTCACGCTAGCCGCGATTCATCTAATGAATACGACATTGTCATAGCCAGCAGAGTATTGGGGTTACCTTCGACATATGCATATCTATATGTCTCTCTCTCTATATATATATATATATATATATATCCATTCATTGATCGGCGGAATATGCGGAACTGCTACTGCAGAAAAAAAAAAGGAAAAACAAACTTTGGATTATTTATTTAATACTTTACTATGAATTAAAAACGTTGTCGCTTTATCTCCACAAACAAAACCACAAAAATACAAAAGCTACAAATATAAACACCTGTTCAACTGGTTTTCGAACATATTGATGCCTCGAGCGATCATAATTAATATGTTTTGGGTTGGCCCATAAATTGGTGTTGAGCCGCCGTCGTTTCTGCTCGCACACCTACCAAGGCTTCAAGTTTACTTTCTATCAGATATAAGCGAGCGAGGGGGACCGGAAAAGTGAGCAAAAATTTAAGATTCACAGGTCAAATAAATTGATTTTTAATTATATGGAAATTTCGAATATGATAAGCCCACAAAAATATTCTGTCGAAAGTTATTATAATCAAAAGATAGAAGAAGCAGAAGGTTTCAGAATAATTTGCAAATTTTATTGAAGCTTTAATTTCTTTTTGGGGGAAAAAAAAACCAAGAATCCAATCAGTGAACAGTTTAGAAGCAATCGTTGATGGAGGGCAGAGCACCATCGCAGAAGCGCCAGGTGGACCAGGCGGACCAGCCCTGCTGACTGAGGACCTTCTGGGCGCAACGGACGGAGTTGGTGATGTCATCGGTCAACAGGGCGTTGCAGCTGAGGGCGCACTCGTTGTAGGAGAAGCGACCGCTGGCAGGCTGGCACCAGTAGTAGTTGTTGATCTGGAAGATGCCGTAGTCGTTGGAGCCGTTGTAGTTCTCGGGGCCAACAACGCCGGTGCGGTAGGAGCTCTCGTGCTCGGCAATGCAGGTCCAACGGGCCAGCTGGTCACGAGGAACGCCCAAGTTGGACATCTCGCGGGCCAAGGAGCAACGGTCCATGGTGCGACCGAAAGCGGGAGCGGCCAAAGCCAGAGCAACCAAAACAATGAAAGCCTTCATTATTACAATTTCCAATAAACTGATGAGGAATAGCTAAAAGCCTTGCCCTTTTATAGGCCAACATTATCACTGAAAGAACTTAAACTCAAGAGCCTTCAGTCTAGTATACAAAGTATTTTACTGATAGCAGGAAGTGCCCTATACTATCTAATCAGATGTTTTACATTTGTTAAGTCTAGACTTATTCTTAAGTGAGGCGTGAAATTTAATTCAGATTTCCAATTGAGATTTTCATGCTCGTCATAGCTAATAGATAGATAGAGAGATGAGAGAGCTGGCAGAGAGAGGTAGATTGACAGATAGACAGATGGATAGAAAGATTAACAGAAAGATGGACAGACAGAAAGATATCTATCTATAGAGAGATAGAATGATGGATAGATTGATAGATAGGTAGCTAGATAAATAGATAGATAGATAGCTAGAGAAAGAGATAGATATACGGATAGATGGATTGATGATATATAGATAGGTAAATAGATGGTTAGATAGAAAATCTTAAGTTCTTCGCTTCAAAAGCATCTCAGCCATTCTTTGCTCAGTTTTTTTTTTAGTTTTTCACTTATTTTCGTTAGTTTTATTATTATTTCTGGATGAGTTCTGCTTAGCGATTAGCTAGAGATTCGTCAGTTTGTCTGGTTTCTTGTCTCGCTCTGATATCATAATGAATAAGTTGGGCTCTGTTTATAATCCGTGTCTGACCCGCGCTGTCATTTGGAAACTGAGCTTCGTTCAACTTTACTTTCTATGAGAGAAAATCTGCAATAAAAAAAAAACAACAAAAAAAGTTTTATTTTTTTTTATGGACACGAAGCAAATTTTTTGTTTGTTTATCGTTTGGCAAAAGTTTCTAATTTGATGGTCTTTATTTATGGACGACACACATTGAATTAGATTAGTGTTCATTTCAAGTTAATAAACCTTAAAAAAAACTAGAAACTCTCGAGAAACTCATTTGAAGTTATTTCAATCAATTTCTAGTTTTTGTTCGTCTTTTTTATCGTATACAAAGATTTGAAAGTTATTTATTTGCAATGGGGTTTGGTTACCCTTATTTCTAGACACATTTCTACGTAATTCACTTTTGGTCACCTTTCATTTCAAGATCATTTCTGATCAAACTAAAATTCCTTCATAACTTGCCTTGGTCACTCTCAATTTCTAATTTATTTTGGTCACCCTAATTTTAATATGCTCCAATTGAAGCATCAATATTCATGTGTTTTACAACACTTTTGTTGATAAGCAAAAGAAATCTGAACTAGCTCATAATTGAAACTCTGCTGAGTTCTAGTTCAGCTTCTACTTCAAATTTGAACTTAGATTCTATAGACAAAGCTCTATATTAAGTCATTTATTAGTTGACCCATTTGCTTAGCTCAATTTTGGGGAACTGTTCTTAAGCTGTTCTATTAACGTAACTGTACTTTCCTTTGCTATAATTAGAGAATTAGCTTCGACTTTTTTGTATAAATGATGCATAATTGGTCAGCTGGCGAGGCCGAAAGGCCCAGCTCATGCATATGCGATGAAGTTGTTTTTTTTTTTCGAGAAATTCTTCTATTCCGATTGCAGAACTGTTAGCTGACCCATATATGTAGGTATGCTAAGCCAAGCTCTTAGCAGTTAGTTAGAAGACTTTGTTCTTTGAGAAAAAGTAAGAGTGAATATGTTGATTATGTTGATTATGTTGACTTTAACAAAGAACTCACAAGTCAGCGCCGGCTAGAAAATCGATAATTCATGGAGAACTAAGCGGGTCACAGAGCTCAGCTCGGCATGGCATGGCATGGCTTGAAGCCACTTTTGTCAGTCATTTGGCTTTGGCCAAGACAACTGAAAATGACTTTTACAGTAGCCTTTTGTCATTTAGTTTCGCTGTTAACCCAACGTCGGTAAGGTTAACAGCTTTCTGAGAAATGCGTGTGGAAATATGTGTAGAAATCTGTGGTCGCCTACAGATCAACAAGTGCCTGCAGCGGGGGACCATAAGGAATACCGCTAGCAGATGCAAAAAAAAAAGAAAAAAACCTGAGTGGCATACGGTGGGTGCCTCTGCCTCACAACATGACTTATTATGCATGTACACTGAGAGAAAATTGCGAGTGTTAATCAAGACTGAAATTGAAGCTTAAGACTAGTTAAGATTTCAAATTCAATTCTTGATAATGCAGTAACTTAAATACAAGTTGAGTCTTAATTCTAGTCTTTTCTCTCAGTGCACCCAGCGTTCCATGCACCGCGCTTGAATGGGGTTAATATAACAGCGCGTAGCGTCAACAATGACGGGTTTTGCATAGTTGCGGTTAGGTCTTTAGACCCCGCGCTCTATCCACTGTCAGCCTCCATATGTCGTGAAAGCCATATGTGCATCTGAGTTGGCGTTAATGTTCACGTTGATCCATCTCTGTCTATGACTGAGTGTGTGCCAGCCTTGGGGTCTGTGCCGAGTCAGTAGCTTTAACGATTCAACTTGTGACCGTTATGAAATGTAACCATAAGTACACACAGTTGCTGAGTTCTCTTTCGGTTTTGTGTTTTAGAAAGAGTTTCAGGCCATGGAGCATGCTCTTCACACCTCAACAGTGTTGGCCGCATTAGGGTACCCAAAAAAAAAAAAAACATGGCAAAAAGTAGCTAAAGGGCATGATTGAATGACTGGAAAATAAAGCTAAAGAGGCTAAGCTCTAGGCATTGTTGAAGCTAACTTCTTTTATGTAGCTCATTTGGTATGAAAAAAAGGAAAGATCTGAAAGATCTTTAAAGGGAAGATTTAAAAGATATTTAAAGGGAAAGACCTGAAAGATCATTTAAGGAAAGATTTAAAAGATATTTGAAGGGAAGATTTTAAAGATATTTTATAGGAGAAATCTGAAAATATTTTCATATGCGTTTATGGAAAATTCAGAAAGTTGTCGTCACTAATTTTCCTCAATTCTTATTATCTATAAAACTAGTTAGATTTGGCATTAAAATAGCTCAACTGCCAGCACTGAGCTGCAGCTACCTTCTATTTTTCAGCTCCAAATGTTGTGTACAACGCTCGAAGCCTGCTTTAAATATCAATAGCCAACACTTAAAGCATGGTAATTGTTAAGCGAAGAGCCGAACAAGGTTAATGGTTAACATTTAACTGCTACTACAATATTTGACTGTCAGAAAGAGCCAGAAAAATCAGGCTAATTAAAGCTGCAGTTAAATGGTTCGATCTTATTTACTTTTTCTAGCAGTTGTTGCTACCTAAGCAGAAAGATAATATTTTTAACATATACTTGAAATTTTTCTATTGCTGTTTGCCTTCTGAAGTCTTTCGATTCTATTGAAGTGTCTTGATTGGAGGAAAAATCACAGCGAAACACGCGCCCACTTCAGAGATAGCAATTTAGCATAGATAATTTCTAGCTATAAAAGCGCCAGCCTTTAGCCTATTCATCATCAGTTACTGCATTGTAAATTGTAATAATGAAGGCTTTCATTGTTTTGGTTGCTTTGGCTTTGGCCGCTCCCGCTTTCGGTCGCACCATGGACCGTTGCTCCTTGGCCCGCGAGATGTCCAACTTGGGCGTTCCTCGTGACCAGCTGGCCCGTTGGACCTGCATTGCCGAGCACGAGAGCTCCTACCGCACCGGCGTTGTTGGCCCCGAGAACTACAACGGCTCCAACGACTACGGCATCTTCCAGATCAACAACTACTACTGGTGCCAGCCTGCCAGCGGTCGCTTCTCCTACAACGAGTGCGCCCTCAGCTGCAACGCCCTGTTGACCGATGACATCACCAACTCCGTCCGTTGCGCCCAGAAGGTCCTCAGCCAGCAGGGCTGGTCCGCCTGGTCCACCTGGCGCTTCTGCGATGGTGCTCTGCCCTCCATCAACGATTGCTTCTAAATGATTAAGACTGTGTTCATTGCTGATCAAAAATAAACCCTATTGAATAATAAGGAATTGACTTTGAGAGTGTAACTCACTATACGATTTCTACGGCTATAACAAGTCTACTCCTAGCAACTTTGCTGAACTAAACTAATTCTTGAGAAGAGGTTCATTTTAGGGTAGGGTATGTGAGTTAGGGTATATAATCTTCAGCTTTCTCCATTGAGTAATAAACAGAAATTTTCAAGTGAAGTTTTGGTCAGCCATTCTTGAGGATCAGTTGGAAGTCGTTCGTAATTGGCTGTTTCTCCACATGTTCGTTTGCTTTCTAAAGCCACAGAGAATTGAAGAAAGATCAATACAGAATAACGAAAGCAAGAATCAATTTGTCTCAACACAGACACAGACACAGACTTGGCCAAGAGACTGGGAAGAGTAAAAGCCATGGCTAGACTTCTTTTCCCTTCCATTCGCCGTGGCTGGCCGCCGTAATAGGCCGTTGACTTGGAGCGGTCAGTGAATTGTTAATAGGAATGGGTGAAAGGGGTGAGGGGGGGCAGCTCGACTCGGTGGGCAATAATTTATACAGGTAGCCGTCGCTCAGACCGGCTGTAAATGGGTAGCTTAGAACCGGGCTAAGGAAGTGCCAATGCATTAACAGAGACACTAAAAGCCCGCTTCGAACAGGCTGCAAAACAAAGCAGGAAACCAAAGACTGGAAAATTATACCGAGCGCAAGAAGATGGGGAAAAGGTAGGGTAAAATGTCAGCAGACCTTTTCCTACTGCCAAGTGCAAAGTACATGCCTCTCTCTCTCTCTCTTTCCTTGTAATTTGTGAACATTAGCACAACTAGCGCCCCAGTCGACGGTCGTCGGTCGTCGGTTCCTAAGTAATTGCCCTTAGACCGAAGTTCGGCGCCCCTTGGGAAGACGACATGGTGTGGGTCAACTAAGTACTTAACTTACTCGAAAAACAATTGCTGCGGTTTGCTGCCATATGAAATCAGTCTAGCGTAAAGTTATGGCGGTCTACAGATAACAACCAAGCAGCTAACACAGCTAACTGATACCGGGTAGATGTAGACGCAATGGCATCGGGCATGGGGCACTCTCAAATCTGCAGACAACTTGATTTGTACGCACGTCAGGGTTTGTGGCTGATTTAATTGGTTGCGCCCCAGGAAAGTGTGTGTGTGTGTGTGTGTGTGTGTGTGCAGAAAAGTGTGAAAGATGTAGAACTCAGAGAAAACACAGAAAACTACAGAGAAATAAGAAAGCGATAGATAAGGTATGAGCGGTAGGCAGAGAAAATATAACTAGAAAACAACTAGAAATATGTTGATCGAAAGGAAGTCAATAAAAGTTTAGCCTAAGTACAACTTTCTTGTTTTGAGACAGGAAATTGATATATCAATTTACTTACATAAACATACTTAGGACCTAAGCAGCTTAGACCTGAGCAAAGGGGCTGTATTCGGCACTCAAACTAATTTTTAGTATAAGCCAAACTTCCAGCCTGACTAAATCCTCAGAGACGGTCAAAGAGTTGAGTCTTCTTTGTCTTAAGATTGGAAATATATCCGAAACTTACACACATAAACATGAACATACAAATCCTAACATCTAAGCAGCTTAGACTTCAGAGGGTCAAAGAAGATCAAAAACTGAATTCGGAACTAAAACTTCGGCAGTAAAGCTCGATCCTAACTAGATCCTAAGAGACAGCCTACAACCTACACTGAGTATACCTAAAACTTCTATAATATTCGAAACTTATAATCTAATAATCGATATTTATCGATTTGCCAGAAAGTTCAGGAAAGCTGCCTAACTCTTAGAGTCTCGTTCAGCTGAACACATATGACTAGGCATATTCAGTTTATGAATTATTATTAAACTAGTTTGGCTATCTGGACATCTCAGATATCGCACACTTTTTGATAGAGAGCTCACTTATATTATTATTATCTAAAGATTTCAGTTTAGCCACTTAGTGAAAAGGCTTTCAAGTGTTTTCCCACTCGGCAAACAGCAAACAAGATTTTAATACGCAAAACTCGAGTGTTGAGGGCCGCTGGCAAATGAATGGATGGTTCGATAGATAAGGTGCTCAGGGGATTCACTCTTATCTGAATGAAGAATGGCAAACAGCCAATCAAAGCGAAGTCCATTAATGTTGCAGACAGTGCTTATCAGAGCCAGTCAAATGGCAGAGGAAGAGAAAGGAAATTGGGTTGGCTTAGACTAGAATTTCAATATGCTATGCTCCTAGATCTGAGACGTGAGATTTGAGATCTGAGATCTGAGATGATATATGGTTGACTGAGTGTAGGTAAGCCTAAGCGCTGCTTAAACTCAGACAATGTCAAGAGATTACATTACGGCGACAGACTGACTGCTGTTTTGTGTGTTTTCCAGTTGGTTAAGTAAACATGATCTTGACTTGTCATTGTCAATGGTAACCGAGCTGAGACGATGAAACGCGCCCCAACCAGCGCTGACAAGCTTTGCGCTACTTTTTGGCATCAATTACCTGTCACATCACAAAATTGGACTCACAAATTATAAGCATTTCACCTGGCCGACCCCCAAAATGGAATGGAAACACAACTGTGTCAAGCGCACAGGCACCAGCCACTCGAACCCTCCTGCTGCTGCTGCGTTATTATTTCGACAATAAACCCTAATTATATTAGTTGGGAGACAGCTCTGTTGATATATTACCCGGAGGGGCCTCACAGCAAGCAGCCAGGCAGCCAGGCAGGCGCAATCTGTAGTTAACAAATCGCGGTGAAAATCATAATTAGCGTTAGAAAACTTTACACATTTCCCAAACGTAAACTAGAGATACTCTAACAGAGGTGCATGGCTGGAGTTGTTAGTTAAATATAACTAGAAAATATGAATTGAATATTACAAGTCTCATGAAGTGTTATAGACATGGGAAGAAGCAAAACTTTGATACATATAAAGAAATTTAAGACTAAACTAACTAGAGACAGAATGAAGCAAACTTTTGTAGAGCTGGGGCAACATCTTAAAGAAATCAGATAAAGAAGACTTCATCAAGAATTTATGCTAATAAAATTATGATCAATTTTTAAGCAATACGAAATACCAGAAAATATTGTTGTATATTTACAAAAATATTTATAGTAAAGGAAAACTGTTTGAGAAGAGAGAAGAGAGTTTCTAGAGACTCAAAAAGAAAACAATTTCAATTAGGCAAGCATATTATGATTGATAGATAGATACTAATATGATATAGATATAATCTGATATAGACATTATATTTTGATGTAGATAGATGTATAGATACTTTAGCTAAACTATTGATAGATAATAAATTTGTAAATCAAATCATATCTATCTCTAGATAAGCAAGAGAATTGAAATTCAAATTTCCGAACCAGGTCTTCAGACCTGTTTGGCATAGAATACATTTTGTTCCTTACTTCTAACAATAATTTGTATATTTGTATAATATTTCTTGATTGACTGCTTCAGTTTTAGGTCTAGTCAAGAGCCGTTAGTCTATAAATAGGTCTACAATGTTTGTATAATACTTGAGTAGAGCATACTTATGGCTTGAAGAGACATTGAGAGAGAAAGAGATGGAGAGACAGAGAGAAAGAGTATCTGTATCTCTTACTCTCTGTCTCCCTATATTATCTCTATCTCTTACTCTCTGTCTCCCTATCTCTTACTATCTCTAGAGAGAGAGAGAGTAAGAGTATTCAAGTTTCGTTCAGCTGTCTGGCATACCTTCCGGCTGGGATTTAATTTAAAGTCAAGCACCAATGCTGTCAAGCATGACAGTCAGCTATCAAAAGGCTGACAAAAGTCTGCATAGGGATCCAAAACACACACAATTCAAGATGCGAACAACAACAACAGCGACAACAACGACGATGCCGACAACTCTTGGGAAAATCAGCAAATCTTTCTATGCCTCTTGACAGCTGAAAAGTGGGCACATTTCTCTATCATTGTTGTTGCTAAATTCTGTTAATAGTTTTATCTCGTTTGTCAGACAGCGCACTCAGTATCTCTGTCTCGCTGTCTCGCTGTCTCTGTGTGAGTAAAATTTACAGCGCAAATGCAAATGGGCTAAAGAAATGGAACTGCTGCCATGAGAACATTCGACTGCGTATATCTCGCAGCCAGCATCAAAAAAGACACTTCAAAAGAGGCCATTGTTGCCCAACAGCCACTTCGAATGGACTTTTTTGTATACACGTTCACGTAGTGAAAAGGAGTATATTCGTTTGTCTGAAACTAGACTCAGATTGGCCCACTATGAGCGTGGCAAATCTGGAAAGACTATATCTGGTATAACAGAGGGAGTATGCCGAAGTTATTCATAACTTCTAGCTTCAGCTAGATATTGCACAGTTAAGTTACTGCATCTGCCCTCTTGAGATCGACCACAACTGATGAACGAGTATTACGCAGTCGGTACAACATTTTCATTTGTTTTTTTGTGTAACAGCTAAAGACAATTTGGCAAGGTGTCGGCTTAACACGGGGAGAAACTATAGTTTTTACTACGACGACGACGACTATTATGAGCCATAGCTGTCCGAAAGAAAAAACGAAACGACACGAAAAAAAATTATGCTGTGATAAATTTTCTTGTGGCCAGGGAGAACCCGCTCATGATTAAAAGCGGATTACGCATGCGCGAAAGTTGGCGGAAGAGAACAGGTGATTTATCACCTGTGAGTTAAAGCCAGCTGCTGCCAGCTGAAGTGTGCCAGCTTGCATTCCTTTTTTGATAGATTTTATAATATCTATATAATGGGAGCTGTCTAGAGATGATAAAAGTTTCAGCTGACGAAACTCTAAAAACAAATTTCAAATGACATTTTCAACAGCCTCATCTTCTTCTATAAAGTGCGAAGTGAAGTGTCGGCAAGACTTTGTAGGGTGTGAAATATGTAATATCATCTTGAAATAAATATGCTCAGACAAAGCAGCGAACAAAGTTCTGTTGGCTCTATTTGGTAATTCAAGCTAAAACCGGCTAAAATATAAAAACGTAGCTTATAGAGTTACCCAAAATAGACTGTAGCTGAGCTTAGCTGACTGCTTGAACTACTCGTTCATGGTTGAATAACATATAAAGAAGGTGACTAAATTGAAATAGAATTTAAATCTTATAATCAAATACAATATGATGTTATTCCTAAAAGAAGTAAGATTTGAAATGATTTCATAAAATTGTTAAGACAATTAAATATTCATAGATTAAACTCTGAGTCTCTCTCTTAGTATGCTATACTTCATATATACTTCATACCAAATATGGTCACTCTCAAAATATAAACGATCTATAACTCCAACTCCAAGCTAAGCTGACTGGGCTACAATGCTATGAAATAACTCTTCTTTACGCAGGCTACATAGTCTATATGCTTCATTCCAAATATGGTCACTCTAAAAATACAGAAGATCTATAGGACTTGAATGTGTATGCATATATATGATATAAACTATCAAACTTTATCTGACTAACAACAGATCGTTGTCAAATTTTTACACTCAAAAACCAAAATACTCACTTTGTTTGAGGCGAGCGAGCATCGAGAGCGCTTGTCTTATAAAAAGTCATTCAACTCAATGGCAGACCCTTGAGAATTTGATACAAATTGTTACAATATGGTTGTCAATCAGTCTCTACGCCCGTCTGGTCGAGTTGTTTACCATTTTCACTGCTTTTGTGGATCGAAAAAATGCACAGAAACAGCAACAGCAACAGCAACAGCAGCAGCTATGACAAGGCTCTGCCAACTGAATATGGCAATGAGACAGAAATGGCAATGCGAATAAATCGAATGGATCTACTTTGGGGCAGAGAAGCCTAACACGTAATTGCATTGAAATTGCTTTATGCATTTTTATTGTATTTTGTGGATCAGATGAAATCTAAGTTGGTTAAGTCGTTGCCTTCTCTGTGTACGCTTGCCTCACTCTCCCTCTTTCTCTCTGTCTCTCTCTGTCGATCTAGATAAACGCAACGATAACGGCATGCTTTCATACGTAATTTCTTTTACGATTGGAAATTAAATTAACTTGTTTACCAGCAGCTATTACCAGCTGTAGTCCAACTCCGACTTCGACTTGGACTCCGAGTCGGTGCCATGCCCAATGTAGCTGCTGTAGCTGATCGTTTTATTCATTTTGCAATCATTTCTCATAGATACGAGCATAGCATTGCTTTTGGCCAGGTAAAACTGTCATAATGACTCGGTTATGTGTGGGCCATTATATAAAATTTCACTTTTCGCCACGCGTCCGAAAAGGCTGCGGGGACAAATTGTGCGAAATTTCTCGGACAACCCCTGTTCGCTTAATGAGTACACTTATCGAATGCTGACTGTATTTGTCTGTCTCTCAAATGTTGGTCAATGAAGCAAGTGAGAAAGTTTTGATCTGTGGCATATTACACAATCATGCTTTATTCGTGAACTCAGAGCTTACTTGAAGCAGGGATCGATGCTGGGCAAATTGCCATTGCAGAACTTCCAGGTGGACCAGGCTGGCCAGCCCTGCTGCTTGAGCACCTTCTGGGCGCAACGCACAGACTTGGTGATGTCGTCCGAGAGCAGAGCCTTGCAGCTCAGCCCACAGCCATTGGCCGACTTCTTGTTATTGGGCGGCTGGCACCAGTAGCGATCGTTGATCTGGAAGATGCCGTAGTCGTTGGAGCCATCCGAGTTGGGTGGACCCACCACGCCAGTGCGATACGAGCTCTCGTGCTGGGCAATGCAGGTCCACTTGGCCAACTGATCTCGCGGAACGCCCAGCTTGGCCATCTCCCGGGCCAAGGAGCAGCGATCCATGGTGCGAGCAAGCGCGGGTGCAGCGGCCCAAGCCAAGGCAACCAGAAGGACGACAATGAAGGACTTCATTTTCTCTAGAAATACTGCTGCAGTGGAAGCTGAAGCAACTGTTGACCTGTGGCTGTGTGTGCTGCAGTATTTATAGCTGAGCCCATGTGGAGTCAATGCAGTTGAGCAAATAATCAAACATTGCCTGCCAAGATGTGGGCGCTAATAAACTATTTGCGATTATTGCCAATGTAAATAAGGGCGATAAGAACTGTTTATATCAAGTGCTGACGCATAATGCAAAGTTACTCATAAGCCGGCCTTACTTGCCCTACATGAAACGCATTGACCTATGTAATACTGAGAACTCCTTCATTAGGCCACATATATCTTATCTTATCTACAACAGGAATTGCCGACATCAGATATCAGGTCTGTCCCATAGATCACAAAACTTTTGTTGTGTTCAGTTAGCTTGTAGCTTAGGTCACGTCTTAATCGTAGTCTCGTAGCTTTGCCTTTGCTGTAGAACTATGTAAAGCATACCAGAGAGCTAAGAGACATATCAGTCGCACTACTATTTTTATGAACACAGCTGTATGTATGGATGTCATTGTCATGCTCTGAAAATTGCATTAAGAAAGTCCAACCGAAACTAAAGTTATTTTGCATAGTCAAGAAAACACTCACATCTATAACATATATATACTATATACTTCATATACCATATAAATTATATATACTATATACTCTATAGAGTAGAGTACTCAAATGTTTTCTCATCGATTTTAGCCAAATTTGAAGAAACTTTCCCAACTACAACTAATTTGTGGTGGCTTATCAGATTAGACCCAGTTAGCATATGGCCTGAGCATATCAAATACTTTTCAGCTAATAGACTCGAACTTATCTTATCTGCACGCGCTGCACGCGCTCTCCTCCGATGATCTCTGTAGCTCTGCATTATAATAACAATTCAAAGTCTTACCTGCCAGTATCTTATCAAAGACCGAAAGGCGGAAGAAGTTTTTGTCTTGTAAATTTCAAGTTTTCAGGTGCTATCAATGCGCATTGCTGATAAGACTTAGCCCAGTTGAGCATTGAATGTGCTCAAACTCTCACAGAGATTAACACTCATATTCATATTCATATTCATATGCTTCAATCATGACCTCGCACGCATGTTAGCCCAGACGCAATTATCGCTGCGAGCTCCATAACGTAACTAATTCCAAATATTTAGCCAGATGGCATTGTCTTGACTCGATTTTGTCTTGCCTTGGCTTGGGTTGGGGTCCGTTGTTCACGCAATCTGTGAGGTTGCATGTTTTGTTGCAGTTATTTATTCATTGTGCGGCATTCGAGTTATTTCAGTCTGAAATTGCACTTGATTTTTCTTTCACGTGCAGCTCGTAGGCCAAATTCCCAGCTCTTTTTGCGCTACAAGTTTAACGTCCGATCGTAGGTTAGACTTTACCATCGTTTTTCTTTTCAATTGACTTCACTTGACTGCATTCAAAAATCCAAGCCATCAAAGTGCTGACCCCTAAACAACATTAGAAAACGCCCAACAGATATCAGTGGCATGTACATGGCTTTTAGGCCTCTCACACAATGCGCCCTTTCTAAGTGGCCCACTGAAAGAGTAAAAACATAAAAAATATTTATATACCTTAACATAGCTGAAGCCCTTGGCCCATTGTAGACAAAACAACAATTATGCTAATCAGAGCCAACGAGCTCAGACTGAGCTGCCTTTCTCTCTGGAATTCAATTCAATGAACCTTTGCAAACAATGTTGCAAGATTTCTTGTTAATAATAGCAATAAAAAGAAGAAGACAAGCATTTTACACATGATTTTATGGAATTATCTGACTATCAGACTAATGCCAACGATTTTCTAATCAAGTTTATTGAAGCTCATTTTAGTTCGCATTTGCGTCACATTTGCCTCTTCACTATATGACGCGATGCCACTTGAAATGCATACATTTATGTATTAATATAAGTATATGTACATATGTGTATGTATGTATGTATGTATGTATGTCTTTCTTATGTAGTTTTTCATTGATAAATGAATAGAGCAAAACATTGATCATATTTATAAATGGACGTGATTGACTAAGCTCTAATCTTGACGGCTCTAATCAAAATGGATTAATCAACTCGAATACCCTACAACGTTTCGCTGCTGCATATTGGACATGAAGTAAAATGAAGGTGCATACAGCTTTTATATTTTATATATATTTATAATATATGTATACATATATGTAGGTCTATGATCTTCGAGCCAATAACAGCTAGATACTTGCATGGCAGCATGTCTCCATGGCTCTCCTTCCAGAGATCGAGTCTGTTTTTAAATAATCCATCGCTTTCTTCAATAAAATTGATTAAAAATATGAACATATCATTTAAGGCTTACGAATCTTAAAATAACAAATATGTATAGTTCCATATAGTTATATATAAAGCTGTGTTCATCAAAATAGTAGTGCGTCTGAAATGTGTGACACCAAAATCATGAAATTAAAAAAAAAATTTTTGAATAAAAGACTTCGAATTTGTTGCAAACACATTTTTATTGGAATGCGTTTGAGTAATGCAGAAGGTATTACTTTCATTAAATACGCAATTGAAATCGACTCTCAGCCTTAATAATATGAGCTGCGTCCACCGTACGGCGAACAGTTGCTGTGTAATAGAAATAAATAAAGAAGCAAACATTATTATATTACATAAGTGTGCATATAAATATATTTAACACGAAGCTCATTCAATCGAATCAATCTGTCTTTCAAATCTTCAATAACTTATCGACCAACATTGATAACAAATATTTCGTACAGCTGCAGATTCTAAGTTTGGCATTTAGAGTACATAAGAAATTATAAGTAAACTACTTTTTATGATAACATCATCCATTAGCAGAAAACCTCTTTTGGAAATATGAAAATTAGAGTGTCTCCTAGTCGGTCATGCTCGAGTAAAGCACTTCACTTTCTTCCTTTTGTGCATCAGATGACATCTAAGTCGATAACTCTTTACCTTCAGTCTTTATACAATTGCTCTCTCTCTCTCTCTTTCTCTCTTTCTCTCTCTTCTGTCTCGCCCTCTCTCGCTCTCACTCTGTCGATCTAGATAAACGCAACGATAACGGCATGCTTTTATACGTAATTTCTTTTACGATTGGAAATTAAATTAACTTGTTTACCAGCAGCTATTACCAGCTGTAGTCCAACTCCGACTTCGACTTCGACTTGGACTCCGAGTCGGAGTCCGAGTCGGTGCCATGCCCAATGTAGCTGCTGTAGCTGATCGTTTGATTCATTTTGCAATCATTTCTCATAGATACGAGCATAGCATTGCTTTTGGCCAGGTAAAACTGTCATAATGACTCGGTTATGTGTGGGCCATTATATAAAATTTCACTTTTCGCCACGCGTCCGAAAAGGCTGCGGGGACAATTTGTGCGAAATTTCTCGGACAACCCCTGTTCGCTTAATGCGTACACTTATCGAATGCTGACTGTAGTTGGCTGTCTCTCAAATGTTGGTCAACAAAACATTGTAATTGAATAATATCTTACCTGAAGCAGTCATCAATGCTGGGCAAATCGCCACTGCAGCGACTCCAGGTTGTCCAGGCTGTCCAGCCCTGCTGATTGAGCACCTTCTGGGCACAACGCACAGACTTGCTGATGTCGTCCGAGAGCAGAGCCGTGCAGCTCAGCCCACAGCCATTGGCCGACTCCTTGTTATTGGGCGGCTGGCACCAGTAGAGATCGTTGATCTGGAAGATGCCGTAGTCACTGGAGCCATCCGAGTTGACGTTATTCACGGCGTCAGTTTTATACCTGCTCTCCTCGTAGGCAATGCAGGCCCACCTGGCCAGCTGATTACGCGGAACGCCCATCCTGTCCATCTCTCGGGCCAAGGAGCAGCGATCCATGGTGCGAGCGAGAGCGGGTGCAGCAGCCCAAGCCAGGGCCACCAGAAGAACAAAAATGAAGGATTTCATTTTCTCCAGAAATACTGTCTTAATGGGAGCTGAATCGGCTGTTCCGTGGGTTTCAATGTCTGTTGCACTTGTGCAAATAATCGAATGTGGTTTGCCAATTTGTAGGTGCAAATAACATAAATTTTGATATTATTTTCTAATAATAATCTATGACAATTACTGATATCAGCTTATTTACTATATTCGAATTAGTCAGAATTAGCCAGTTAACTAAACTGACGGAAGTGTTTATGTATACCTCTGAAATCTAGATCTATGTATATATAAGTCAACGTCAATCAAACTACATACATCGCATAGCAACAGTTACTTTCCTTACTCTTTTTTGTCCATTGGCCGCCCTATGATTCTACGATTCGATTATCTAAATGCAAACCAAATATGGTTCAAGCTATGATCATAAAATCAACTAAATATCTCAAATTTTTGACGACAATAAAGAAAATGTATATATAATATATTTAATAAAAATACTCAAATTTCAGATCTCTGCCTATGGTTATATACCCAACATATGTAGCTGAAAGCCCTTGGCCCATTATTGTGCGAATCAGCGCCAACAATGCCAACTCTTACCCTTTCCCTTTCCCTTTCTTTATGGCACTGAATTCAGTGAACCTTTGCTGACAATGTTGCAAGTTTTGTTGTTAATATTGATAGTAAAATAAAAGAAAAACATTTTATCACATGATCTTATCGAATTATTCGATTAATGCCAATGATTAAAGTGAACTTGCGTCACAGTTGAACATTTCAGTACGATTCCACTTGAAGTGCATATATATATGTACTATATGTATATATATATATATATATCTATACACATATATGTCGTTCTATATAGCTTAAAGTTTTTCATTGATAAATGAGCAGAGCAAGACATTGATCATACTTATAAATGGACATGATTGACTATGGGTCGACGCCTTTAATCAAAGTACAAAATTGTTGCTGCTGTTGTAGGGTATTTGACAATCGCTCATGCTCACTCATTTATTTTTTGATTAATTAATTAAAAATATTTGTTTTGTTTTGGTTTGCTTTTTTGTTTGTTTGTCATTTTCTGTTTTGCTTTCATTATGTTTTTTTTTTTTATCAATAAAGTAGAAGTTTCCAGTTTCAATTTGTTTATTTATTTATTTTTTGCACAGATAAGACAAGGCCAAGGCTTTGATTAACAACAACAACAACAACATTTATCTTGGCAGAGAGATATGGAAAAAGCGAGATCTTAGCTAAATGAACTTTGATTTGAATTTAATGAACTATTGATGCGAGCTGGCAGCACGAACTGGTTCGCAGTTCATGAATGAAAATTTGATGTGTACACACTGACACTTAAATGCGTTTCCATTAGGCGCTTTTATCAGTGATCTCAATTTTCATTTTCTTTTTCTTTTTCATTTCTTTTCTGTTTTTTCCAAATTGATTTATGCAAATTGAATGCAGCTTCCAGCCGTTGGATCGTGTTCAATTTGCTGGCCACTTGCCTTTGGCTTTTTGTTTGTGTGTTTGATCTTTCGTCACTTGTCTATGGTTGGCTGATGCTGATGGGAAATGCTTGGCAAATTGCCAAAGACACGTCGTTAACGTTTGTTTGCTGGCTTAATCATTGATAGCAATTACCCACCTCCCTCGCATGCCAAGGTGTGCGCGCGCTGCCTTGAGCCAAGCATGACACACCTGTCCAAAAAAACCAGGTAGATGCCGTACAGACAGAGAGAGAGAGAGAGAGAGAAGAACGAGAAGACAAATGCTTAAGTATGCAGCAACGTGACTGATGCGTTCAATTGATAGCAAAATAAACCATAAATATATAAAGACACCAAAATATCTGTATATATATATAATTGTTAAGTTTCTTAGCTTTGCATTGAGGCACGTCATAATTTCAACTTGAATCTCATTTGCATATGCAGACGCGCACAGTTACCGTTAGAGCGCATTGTCAGCTAACGGTGCATTTGGTCTTTTATCTCTGCTGCTGACTAGCTGACTCGCTGACTAGCTGACTAGCTGACTGGCTGTCTGAGTGAAAGTGCGCGCCTTTATTTCTGTTTCGCTCATTGACATGTTAATTTTTGGACAATATTTTCGCTTACGCACGATAATCAAAAGCGCGTTGAGTAACAAGAAATCGGCGAGTGGAGCTGATGCGTTGTTTCCATCTGACGCTTCAATCAGTTGTTGACAGTGGAAGCCGATGGGCAGACAGACAGACAGGCAGCCCACATGTTTGTCACTCAATGAGTCGTTAACAGTGCCAAGAAAATGCTAAACAAACTGAATGGCTTGTTTTTCCGGTGCGTTACGTGCCGCCCAGCTCCAGCTCCAGCTCCAGCTCCTGGCCAAGACCAGTCTCTGATCATTTATATATATATTTATGTATATACGAATGCAAATTCGAGTTCTGCATGAGAAATGTGCAAATTTGTTTTAACGACTTTTTCTTTTTTTTTTAAATTTCGTTTGCAGTGACAGCAGCTCCACGCACCATTCACAGATGGCGCCCAGCGTTTGCGATAAGTCGCCCAAATTGCCGCCACATAATGCCGCTGCTGGCCAGGCTCAACAATCCTCAATACCGGCCTCGTCCAGCGGCTCGGGCACAAATAAGTTTGGGGCCAACAGCGTGAATGGTTCGTTGGCCTCCTACAAGATGGCGGGCTCGGAGCAGAGCTGGCCGCAGGCGCCCATCTACAGCAAGGAGAACCAACGTCCGCCCGTCTACAATGCCGAGGATTATGTTCTCTCCTTGCGCAAATTTACCAAGGGCAGCGCGTCTGGCTCGGCCAAGGCTCAATCCATCTACGATGTGCACATCAATGGGCAACTCCAAGCTGATGGCCATAAGTCCGCCACGCTGCCAGCCAAACACTCCGGCTACAAGTAAGTCTTTGCCTCGAGCCTAGGCACATCAATCTGACCTTTATTATTCACAGAAGTCCCATTCCGGCGCCGCCTGAGAGCGACAGCGAGATGTCCCTGCGTCAGTTTGGCTCCATCACCGATCTGCTGACCAAGCTGCGAGCCGATCTTAGGGTATCCTTTCCCAGGTAAGACAACTTCCTAGAGCAGATGTGTCTAAGGCTAAGATCACAGGAGAGAAATAGCTAATGAAATGTAATACAAAAGTTTTTTAGGCAATTATTTATTATATTCAAAGTTCAGTAAGGGGAGAGTAGCTTAGAAGCAGTCGTTGATGGAGGGCAGAGCACCGTTGCAGAACTTCCAGGTGGACCATGCAGTCCAGCCCTGCTGGCGCTGGATCTTCTGGGCGCAACGGACGGAGTTGGTGATGTCATCGGTCAACAGGGCGTTGCAGCTGAGGGCGCACTCGTTGTAGGAGAAGCGACCGTTGGCAGGCTGGCACCAGTAGTAGTTGTTGATCTGGAAGATGCCGTAGTCGTTGGAGCCGTTGTAGTTCTCGGGGCCAACAACGCCAGTGCGGAAGGAGCTCTCGTGCTCGGCAATGCAGGTCCACTTGTTCAGCTGGTCACGGGGAACGCCCAAGTTGGACATCTCGCGGGCCAGGGAGCAACGGTTCATGGTGCGACCGAAAGCGGGAGCGGCAAAAGCCAGAGCAAGCAGAATGATGAAGGCCTTCATGTTTACAATTTTCAGAAACTGATGTCGAACCCTCCCAAACTTGCAGCTTTTATAGCCAGCGAATATCTCTAAGTAGGCCCTATCTATGATATGGCACCAAGAAGAAGGCTTCCTAATCAGCATTTTCGATGATTGCAATTAAGAGCTGAACTGATAATAATAATATAATAATATTTATATATATTTGATTCGAAATCTCCATTTGCTGATCAATTATACTTAAATTGTATTTTTCCAGTAGGTAGAGATAATGTGATGTGATGCGATGCAGTATGACGTAGTCTACAATGAGTTAGGATCTAGAAGGGGAATGGGAATGGGAAGAGTCTGCTCGAATAACTTTTCTCTTTTCTCATTGCAGCTTCGTGCAGGAGTTTGTGGCCACGCCCTCGGATGGCATTAGCCATTTGCTGGAGGTGCTGCGTGCCATACAGATGGCGCAGGCAAGCAATGCGCCCGCTCCGCTGGCAGCTGGCACCAACTCGCTGGCCATGACGCGCAACCCGCAGAGCTATCAGCGACGAGCGCTGCTCGACGAGCTCTCCTGCCTGTGAGTAGCAGAGACTTAGCCTGGCCTAAGCACATCACTCACTCCTTCTCTCTCTCTCTCTCTCTCTTTTGGTCCTTGGCAGACAATGCCTGAGCATTTGCTGTTCCCGCTCTTTGGATGCCATCGCCCGGTTAGGCAACACGCCCGTGGGTCTTATGCCACTGGCCTCTTCGGCCACGGGACAAGGCATACGTGGGCGTATCCTGGCTCTGCAGCTGCTCGCCGCTGCCTGCGATCGCCAGCCGTTTGGCCAGGGCAATGGTGGTCAGAAGATCAGCGCTGCAGGCCACACCGCCGTCTCGGAGGCAATGTCCACGCTGCGATTGCGCTGCAGTGAACCCGTACGCTTCCGCCTGCTCATCGGCATCCTCAACAGCGGCGGCGGCTCTGGAGAACTTCAGTGCGCTGGCATCAAGTGAGTAACTGCGTTAGATTCTCGGCAAGATCTCTTGAGTAATCTGTTGTGCCTGTTGTAGATTCCTCAACACATTCATCGAGAGCGCCGTCAGCCTGCAGCAGCGCTTGTACATCCAAGCGGAGCTGTGTCAGGCTGGCCTGGAGACCAGCACGTTGGCCCGAACCATCTCCTCCTCGTCGCCCTGGCTGGATGCGCTGCGAGCCGAGATTAAACGTTTCAATGAGCTGCACATCGATGTGGACAAGATGATGGCGCAGGCACGCGATGCCGATCGTGTGCGCAGCCAGATGGTCATCTTGGAGCGTCGTGTCCAGATCTTGCACGAGGAGAAGACCGTGCTCACGTCCATGGAGCGACGCCTGCAGGAGCGTTGCGCGGAGCTGCAGCGCGAGATCTTCCGGCTGCAGGGCGCACAGGAGTCGAACTTCAAGCCGGTGGAGGCGCATCAGCCGGTGGCACTGCCACGCCAGGTTCCACCCAGCTCGAAGACAGCGGCGGGCAGCAAACAGAGCTGCTCGGAGCACGAGGACGAGGGCATCAGCAGCAGCGAAACGGGCGCCTCCCTAAGTCCTGTGCCCATCCTGGTGCTGCCCTCCAAGTCCAAGCTGCGCAAGGCTGCGACGCGCAAGGCCGCAGACGACGACGAGGATGCTACCACTATAGAGGATGTCATCGAGGAGCTGGACAACATTGTAAGCGAGGCAGAGAAACAGATTTCCAGCCAGACTCTGACAGCCAAGTCTGGTCAGGTGGCCAAGACCAGGCAACAGCATCAGCAGCAGCAGCAGCGCAGCCTCGAACAGGAGCAGGACATTGTGCCGGTTAACATTGTGCCACAGCCGCCACGCAAGTCGCGCTCCTTGGCCCACCTGGTGCCGCGCACGGACTGCTCCGAGCCAGAGGACTCAACATATGGCATGCTAATGCCAGCTGATACGACGGCCGTCGAACGCCTGGCTGCCATGCAGACCTTCTTCGATGAGGTGGACTACGATACGCATAGGGAACTGGAGTTGGACTCGCCCTCGACCGACATGCCCGAGGCGGAGCCCAGTGCCACCGCAACAGCCTACAATGCGAGCACTAATCGGGAGCTGTTGGACGTCATCATGAATGCGCGGCACGACGACAACGATCCAACCATATTGGCATTGAGGAACAGCAGCCAAGAGGCAGTGCAGCACGAGCGACAGCAGTCGAGCAAGGCGCCAGCACCGACGCCGCCCGCACAGCACTTCAATGGTGTGTTCTTTATGACCGGCATGAATACGCCCCAGAAGTATCCAAAGCCCGATCTCAGCGCCGCTCTGCAGGCACGCCGCGTCACCAAGAATGTGGAGCGTCTGGAGGCGGCCTTTGCCGATGGCCAGGCGCACAGCAACGAGGCAAGCAATGTGCGCGAGAAGTCGCGCAGCAATCAACAGATCTATTTTAGCAGCAATCCGGCAATGCGTTGCTCCCTGCTCGACTATCCGGAATCGGGCCAGCAGCTGTCTGGCCAGATCTCTGCACGCACGCGCTCCTACACGCAGGGCTCCAAGGTAACGGACCTACCCTCGGGCCTCTACTGAAGTGCCCACCTACTCGTCCAGATACTCCTCTGCTCCTGTGCAATACAAACAAATCAATCCTAGGCTTATGATATATTTTCGTCTTTATAAGTCTTGTTTTTTTTCATGAATTCACTTTTCATTTATTGCTATAGGATAATATAGATTTTCGTATTTCGTAGCATAGATTCGGTGGCAGCTTCAATCGGGTCCCTAGCTCTTAAGTCATTCTCTATGTCTAGCTTATAATAATAATAATAATGATAATAATATCATATTTATATTTCCTACAATAAATAATATTTAGTAGATAAAACCAAGCAGAGTTCTATCCTTGGAAGACATACTCTTATGTAAGTAAATGGCAACAGCCATCGCCTTTCTCTGTGATTTTCATGAAACTATAAAGTGCTCAAAGAGAGCTCAGAAAGTCAGGGGAAGGCAGAAGGTGAGACCCATTAGAAAGAAAGAATCAACTTTTTTTAAGCATTCATTTATTATATTCAAAATTCAGTAAGGGGAGAGTAGCTTAGAAGCAGTCGTTGATGGAGGGCAGAGCTCCGTTGCAGAACTTCCAGGTGGACCATGCAGTCCAGCCCTGCTGGCGCTGGATCTTCTGGGCGCAACGGACGGAGTTGGTGATGTCATCGGTCAACAGGGCGTTGCAGCTGAGGGCGCACTCGTTGTAGGAGAAGCGACCGTTGGCAGGCTGGCACCAGTAGTAGTTGTTGATCTGGAAGATGCCGTAGTCGTTGGAGCCGTTGTAGTTCTCGGGGCCAACCACGCCGGTGCGGAAGGAGCTCTCGTGCTCGGCAATGCAGGCCCACTTGTTCAGCTGGTCACGGGGAACGCCCAAGTTGGACATCTCGCGGGCCAGGGAGCAACGGTTCATGGTGCGACCGAAAGCGGGAGCGGCAAAAGCCAGAGCAAGCAGAATGATGAAGGCCTTCATGTTTACAATTTTCAGAAACTGATGTCGAACCTTCCCAGACATTCAGCTTTTATAGCCAGCGAATATCTCCAAGTAGGCCCTATCTATGATATGGCACCAAGAAGAAGGCTTCCTAATCAGCATTTTTTCGATGATTGCAATTAAGAGCTGAACTGATAATAATAATATAATATTTATATATATTTGAATCGAAATCTCTATTGGGCAATCAATAATAAAAAATGTGTTTATTTAATAATAATTGATTGCGTTTGGAAGCAAATAATAATAATAATATGAAATATATTATACATTTCTATTTACATAATATATCTATTAATTAATATATTTTTATATTATATATATATATATATATATATATATATATATATATATATATATATATATATATATATATATATATATATATATATATATATCATATCATATCATATATCATATAATTCTCTTAAGTGTTGGCATATTTTAGTTTACCGCCAATGATTTGAACTCGTACAGTTTGGGAGTCATATGTTGCTCAATTTAACGATAACGATATGTGTATGCTCGATATGTGATATACTATCGACTTAATACGCAATACCACTAACCATACAACACATAGATAGGTCATCTAGAACAACGGTTTTCACCACCAAAAAAGTATGGATGGCGTCCCACACATATTCGTATTCGCTCATTTTGAGGTTCGAGCAGTGAAAATCTGAGAGGCAAAATCAGTTCGCTGCGAGCGCTCGACCGAGATGGTTGAATTCTAATATGAAGCACTACTATATGCCATTTTTTTCCTTACTCACTCTCTCTCTCTGCTCTCTCTGCTCTCTCAAATATATATATATATATGTATGTACGCACAAGCAGCAGATCACAAAAATTGAAATTTGTTCGCCGAGAGGTTTCATTCCTTCCCTTCCGAGCAAAGGGTATACCAAATTGCTGAAAACGGTTTGCCATGCTCATGCAAAATGTTAAGATTTTCGTCATTATTTGTGTGAAGGGTATGAAAGCGTTGGTGCGCTTAGCGAATATGTTTTTGCGACGAGCATGCACACATACATATGTATGTACTTACAGTTCCTTGCTCACATGTACGAGCATTTGTGTGTGCTTGTGTGCGCAACTCTACTCTTGCTGCCTGTGGAAATTGTAAGCACCCCACATTTTGATCATATGGCTAGCGCACACACATTTGCATACATGTATGTGTGCGTAGGTCGTGAATATTGGCGTGTGCCTACCTCGACTTAGAATTGTGTGAACCATTTTGGGTTTTGTTCGGTCTTGGTGAATTCCAAATGCGCTGCACACATGCATATGTATATACATACATTCTTTTAGAGTTACACCTGCACATGTATATAAATGTGTCAACAGATATCGATCAAATACTATAATTACTTTAATAAAATATGTACACAAGCATTTTCACATCGAAAAAATCATAGTAATGCACTAACTAATAAGTTCATTTAATTCTATTGAATATTTCGTTATACAAGATTTAATTAGATCAAGAAATTCATATGTACTCACAGGTGCCAGAATGCATCAAGCTATACTTCATATTGCCAAAATGACTTGCAAATCATAAATGCTCATTTGACAGTCACTCTACAATACAAAGCAAACAAAATCTCCCAACTACTGAATCCGCGACACACTCGACAAATTCGATCATCGCAGCCCTTACACACACATATACAAATGTATGTGTGCAGTCCACAAGATCAAACAAAACCCAAAACTCTAAGTCGAGGTAGGCACACGCCAATATTCACGACCCACGCACACATACATGTATGCAAATGTGTGTGCGCTAGCCATATGATCAAAATGTGGGGTGCTTACAATTTCCACAGGCAGCAAGAGTAGAGTTGCGCACACAAGCACACACAAATGCTCGTACATGTGAGCAAGGAACTGTAAGTACATACATATGTATGTGTGCATGCTCGTCGCAAAAACATATTCGCTAAGCGCACCAACGCTTTCATACCCTTCACACAAATAATGACGAAAATCTTAACATTTTGCATGAGCATGGCAAACCGTTTTCAGCAATTTGGTATACCCTTTGCTCGGAAGGGAAGGAATGAAACCTCTCGGCGAACAAATTTCAATTTTTGTGATCTGCTGCTTGTGCGTACATACATATATATATATATATTTGAGAGAGCAGAGAGAGCAGAGAGAGAGAGTGAGTAAGGAAAAAAATGGCATATAGTAGTGCTTCATATTAGAATTCAACCATCTCGGTCGAGCGCTCGCAGCGAACTGATTTTGCCTCTCAGATTTTCACTGCTCGAACCTCAAAATGAGCGAATACGAATATGTGTGGGACGCCATCCATACTTTTTTGGTGGTGAAAACCGTTGTTCTAGATGACCTATCTATGTGTTGTATGGTTAGTGGCAATACGGTATGTCAAGTCATAGCTGCGGGGCAAAGTAATTTCTTTTAATTAGGTGAATTTATTTAACTTTTGTTTGGTTTATTTACAATAAAACAAATAAATATATTTTCATTTTCAACAATTCGAGCAACGTGTGTTAAGCTCGCTGCTATGGAACTTGTTGAATAGAGTGAACGATTCAAAAGAACAAAGCGTAGAAGAACGAACTTGTTATCAAGAGAGATTCTTTCTGTCGGACGGCTTATAGCAATTTTAATCAGCAAGAAGCAAACGCGAATTACCAGTGAATTTGAAAAAGTGTGCAAAATAAAAGCTTTTGGTGTTGAATAAGCGGCAGCGAAATGTTTAATGGTTAGTTGAATTATAAATTTGTTACATTTGCGAAATTCAATTTAGACAACAAAAATAACATGCGACGACTACGCACAAACACAGGCGCAATCAAATGAAAGATAATTGAAAAGCATTCTCCCATATTGATTAACTTGCACGCTAAACTGAAACAGGGAAAGAACGCAAAATGTGGCGTTAAAAAGTGCAAGGCTAGCAAGACGGAAGGGCACAGCATGAATGTTGGCCAACTGCTTTTGCCCTTGTATATGTATATTATATGCATAAAAATTATTCAGAGCACAAAGCATATTATCAGTTTATCTAGTTGAGTCACGGTTGAACCGCTGCAAAAAACTGATGAGGGCGCACAGCAACGGCCGTCGCATTTCTATACTCTACCCGAGAGACGTGTGTCATAACGGTTTCAATAAGACGCTTGTGACACACAGATGCATACATATGAATATAATTGCGGTAGTTAGGTGTTCATCTTAGAGATGAGATGAGCTGAGTGCAATTCATTTTTGTTTTTTGCTAGAGCATGAACCAAGCTAATGTTCCGAATCACGCGCACTTAGAAACTAATCGTTTCAAACTAATAACAATATTGCCGCGTTGTTCGTGTCACGCGTCCTACTCTAGCGTACTAGCTAATATTTGAGCTTAGGTCAATACAATTAAATGGGGCATTACAGCCTAGCCTAATGGATTTATGCAACTAATTGCCATTAATTGTGTAGAGAGAGAGCATCGAATGTTGTTATTGATTTGTTGGCAACATTGCATTGCTTTGCCCTGCCCCGTTCGTTCGCTCTTTCCGTCTCCCTTCCTTTGTTCTGGTAGAGAGAAATCTTCTACGTAATTAGCGCACATACCACAACTAACAATTGACATTGCTAATACATTTATTTTCTGTAGATTCATCGCTTACACACTCAAATCTCAAATCGCACTGACATTTTTGCCCTCCATCTATAAAACATCATAATCAAGAAAGAATCCAAAGTTCAAATACGCATCATATACCAGCTGCTATATATATACGGAAGCCATGGCTTGGATGGCCTTTGGAGCACTCGCCTCTGGCTTTGGTATTTGCTTCTTAATGTTCTATGTTCGTTGTTCGTAATTGTTGTTGTTGTTGTGCTGTCCTGTTTACCAATTGTTGCGTCTCTCAAGTTTTACTTTAGTTTTATTATATATACTATATTTGCCTCTCTTGAACTTACAGTGCTGCAGCGCCTGCTGGGCGGAGATACTCCGGCAAATAAAGTTCTAGAAATCAAGAGCGAATCGCTGGGCACCTTACAGGTTATGGCGAGGGATGATGCAATGGTTCTGTTTGCACCGCCCTACAACAGCAGTGATAAGCGCGCTGTCTATGAGATTGTGCTGCAGCGACCCACCTCCGATTCGAACACCAGCTCCTTCAGTCTCTACCGTTCGCCCGCACAGCAGGAGGCGGAGGACAAGTTCAATACCTTTATGCAGCGCCTGCCTGTCTTTGTGGGCATTGTCAAGGAGGTGAGTGAGCAACGCAACAGACAAACGAAACCATCTTAATCATTCTCTGCTTGCAGTATTACAATGTGAATGGATTGCAAAAGGTTTGCGATGCCCTGTCGGAGAATCCATCGTGGACATTGGCCCATTTGGTTGCCTACTTCAATCTGATTGAATATATTAGCAATCCCAAGGTGCTGCAGTGCATCGATGTGGCTGATCATACAACGCTCATGTCGCCGTTTCAGCTGGCCATCAAGCAGGGCCACATGGAAATGGTAAAACTGCTGTTGCCTCTTAGCAAAATCGAGCACCTGGACATAAACAGCAACTCGGTGTTTCACTATGCCGCCAGCACCACCAAAGAGATCATCAATGTGAGTTGTGGTCCAATGGTAGCTTAGCTCTGGCTTCAACTGTTCCTCTTTCATTGCAGCTGCTCACGGAGAACAGCACCATGAATCTGAACCACCTCAATTCGGACGGTTGCACGCCGTTGCACTTGGCCTGCTTGACGGACAAGCCGGAGAATGTGAAGGCTCTGCTGCTCGCAGGCGCCGACGTCAACCTGAATGCCAAAAATATCAGCAAACTGTATAAGACATCGACACCAACATCGGTGGCCTCGTTCCTACGCACCAACGCCAGCAAGCTCTACACACAGGATATGAAATATGGTGGGACACCATTGCACTGGTGCTCCTCGCGGGAAACTCTGCACGCCCTCATCATGGAGGGCTGCGATGTGAATGCCACCAATTTCGATGGACGCACCGCCTTGCATGTTATGGTGGCTCGCAATCGTTTCGAGTGTGTGGTCACGCTGCTGGCACACGACGCCGACATCGATGTGCTGGACAATGAGGGAAATGCTGCTCTGCACATAGCTATCGAGAAGAAACTAGTGCCCATTGTCCAATGTCTGGTGGTCTTTGGCTGTGACATCAATCTCAAGAATACGTCGGGCAAGACGCCGCGTCACATGGTTGGCAACGATGCCAGCGGCAACAAGGAGGATGAAATATTGTACATATTGCATTCGGTGGGTGCCAAACGCTGCTCCGACTCGAATTCCAAGTGTCCGCCCGGCTGCAATCCCAAGGGCTCCTACAATGGCATACCGCCAGAGGCGCCAGAATCCGTGGAGCAGCGAGAGCACATCGAAACTATGCTGGCAACCACCAGTCGTCAAGTGGTCAGCGGATTTCTGGGCGCAGCGGCCAATGGACTCATGGAGAAACAGCAGCAGCCACAGTGAGTAGTCAGAGCTTACGCCTTATTTACTTTTACTAATCATTTATGCGCTCTGTACAGAATGCCCGTAGTCGTTGATACGGAGAAGGAGCAAAAGGGTCAGAGTATCATGGATGCTCTCTTGGGCATGTTCACCACTAAAGTGAATGCAGATGAGATGAAGAAGGAGAACTCATCGAGCAGCATAGCAAGTGCTGCAGCTACGCCGCCATCGGGCATAGCTAGTCCGGAACAGTTGCCGTCGCCCACCTCGCCCATTGCTCCAGAAGTGGGCGATAAGCCATACGGACGTGGACGTCTGCTATGCTTGGATGGCGGTGGCATACGCGGCCTAGTGCTCGTTCAAATGCTGCTCGAGGTGGAGAAGCTGTCGCGAACGCCCATCGTACACATGTTCGATTGGATCGCCGGCACCAGCACTGGCGGCATCCTGGCCTTGGGTCTGGGCTGTGGCAAGACCATGCGCCAGTGCATGGGTCTCTATCTACGCATGAAGGAACAATGCTTTGTGGGCTCGCGTCCCTACAATAGCGAGTTCTTCGAGGCAATACTTAAGGATAATCTGGGCGAGTTCAATGTCATGACAGATATTAAGCATCCCAAGATTATGGTGACTGGTGTCATGGCAGATCGCAAGCCCGTCGATCTTCATCTGTTCCGCAACTATACCAGCGCCAGTGATATACTAGGCATTGTGACTTCCATAAGTAAGTGCAAGCTATGAATTACTCACTTCATCCCAGAGCTAATATTCACTTTTCGATTGATGAACTCTGGCAGGCAATCGACGCATACCACCGCCACAGCCTGAGGAGCAGCTGGTGTGGCGTGCCGCTCGTGCAACGGGAGCAGCTCCATCATATTTCCGCGCATTTGGACGTTTCCTGGACGGCGGACTCATCGCCAATAATCCCACACTCGATGCCATGACTGAAATCCATGAATATAACATGGCGCTTCGTAGTGCTGGACGCGAAGCAGAAGCTGTGCCCGTCTCGGTGGTTGTTTCACTCGGCACGGGTCACATACCCGTCACGGAACTGAAGGATATTGATGTATTCCGGCCGGAAAGTATCTGGGATACGGCTAAATTGGCCTATGGCATATCTACTATTGGTAAGAACATGGCTAATTCATAAATTATAACAGTTCATTCATTGTCTGCCTACTACTTGCAGGTAATCTACTTGTGGACCAAGCCACTTGCTCGGATGGACGCGTCGTTGATCGTGCCCGCGCCTGGTGCAGCACCATTGGCATACCCTACTTCAGGTTCAATCCGCAGCTGAGCGAGGACATCGCCATGGACGAGAAGAACGATCAGAAACTTATCAATATGCTGTGGCACACCAAGGCCTACATGCACACCAATCGCAACAAAATCATTGAGATGATAAATTTCCTAAAATAGCGCGTAAGACGGATTTAGACCGCTTCAATTGGCTTCTAGCTTCAAAAGTTTACATTTGACCACAGCTGTGTATTTACTGTATATGTTTTTCAAAACATTTCCCAGCATCTTTTCCCGCGGTCTAAATCACACACACAACATACACACAGAAAGAGAAATACCTACACACACTACGCACACCCCTCTATTAACACACTGACCCAGTCGAAAATCAATTGCCAGAATTTTATAAACAAATCAAATCCTAAAATAGGATTCCATATGAGGCATCATTAAACATTTGGAAATATTGTGTTATTGTTTAAGAAATTTAGAGATGTTGAACATTGTGTCCAAAATCTGTATTATTAATATGCGTATTTATTGTATGAATGTATTTGTTTTTTGCTAATTGAATTATATATTGTATATTTAAACATTCCGTGCCGCTTTGATAGCTTATTGAAATAGTTGAGCACGAATTTTGAATAAATGTTTTTGATGTAATATTATGGAAGTTGTTTTTTCCTTGTTTAAAAGTTGTGCTTGAAGCAGTTACTACAAACATGTATATACGCATATTTACTTTCTCAATACACATACATTAATCGAGATTTTAAGAACAATCAAAAAACATAAAAATATATTTAATATATTAAAAATAATTTATTTCATAAAACAAATTTATTTACAAAATGATGTAAAATAATATTAAGTTTAGTTTGCTTATTTTTATTATAGCTTAGTGGGTACACAAAGTGGTACTAAACATGCAAAAAATAAATATTTTATAAAATGTGTAAATATTCTTTAATCGGTTAACTGATAAACAAAAAGCTTTTTATATTGATGCGATTATTCACGGTATGTTGCAGCGTTGCCACCTGATGCGCAAGCGCTGACAGCACCAACCGCCATAAGTTGGCAGCACCTCACACAAAATGTAAACAGGAAAAAAATCGAGAAAAATACAAACAATACAGACAAAAGTAAGAAGCGCGTGAAGAAAAAGATAAAAAAATTGATGTGTGCAGACGCGAAAGCTACGCAGTAAAATTGTAAATAGAAACACACGCACGCACGCACAGACAACGGCCATGTCCAATGACCGTGTGGACACGGGCAAGGAAGTGCCAGTGCCAGTGCCAGTGCCAGCGGCAGTCGCAATCGAACAGGAATCTGAGCTGCCCAGTATAATGTCCATGCCCACGATGCCCGTATCGAAGGGGATTATGATAACACCGCCGCCACCAGTGATGCCACCAACGCCGACATCGTCGCCCAACACACACGGCGAATGGCCCAATCTGAATCCAAATGCGAACACATTCCAGCTGACCAGAGATAGCAGAGGTGGAGGAGGTGGTGGTGGTGTAGGAGGAGGAGGTGTTGGTGGGGGAGGGGTAGGGGTAGGCGGCGCAGGGGAGCGAGAACATTTTGCGCTGCCCCATCTGCCGCCATTGCCGCTGAACGTTGACTATCTGCCGAGCTTGATACATCCGAGCACACTGCCATCGAGCAGCAAGAGCTTTAAGATGCGTCCCCGCATGAAGCGTCTAATGTACTGCAGCTACAACAACATACTGACCGAGTCAAACAATCGCAAGCTGCGCACCGCCGCCTCCACCTGCAATATTGAGCTGCTCAATCGGATTCTGGAGTCGGGCGGCAATCCAAATGCCGCCGATGAATTCAATCGTAGTCCACTGCATTTGGCTGCCTGCCGGGGCTATATACCCATTGTGCAACAGCTGTTGAAATATGGAGCGAATCCGAATGTGGTCGATTCGCTGGGCAATACGCCGCTCCACTTGGCCGTCATTTCGGCCAGTTCAAATAACTTCAATGTGGTTGTGCGTGTCCTGCTGCAGGGCGGCGCCAGTGTTCATATGTATGATCGGAGCGGAAAGTCGCCGCTGGAGCTGGCCGAGGCTAAATTGCGGCTGCTGCGCAATCGCTATGATCATCCCACACCTGAGACAGCAACGATTCTGGAGGATATGTGCATGTTGACCACGCTCATCTTGCGCTACATGGTGAAGCAGCAGCAGGAGCTGGAGGACCTGTCGGCACTCGAGAAGCGCCTGCAAAATCTAAGCACCAGCGATGATCAGGAGCAGGTCGTATCACAGACAGCGGACGAGCTGCTCGCCAGCGTTGAACGTCTGTCCATCAACAACAAATAGATGCAAAAGGCCAGGCTCAAATTGCGATGGGTAAATGGAATACATCAATCAACAGAGTTGCCACCCATCCCGCATACATTTCATAACTGATTTCTGTTTATTGAATGTTTTGCTTATGATTGGATCAAGTGGCAACCTCACATTTAAACACTTAACTAACTTTATTTAAAATCGATCTATTTGATTGCAGTTTATTTTACGTTTCCTAATTTGGCTGCCGTTGAGTTGGAGTTGGATTTGCTTGGCTCAACTCTGGATGCGCACTGGAGCTCGAGCATGCAACCAACACTCACACACATACACATACACAACACACACACACACACACACACACACATTGTTTCATGCGATCTTTTTTATTAAGTATTTCATTTAAGTTTTCATTGTTTATGCAAAACAAACAAAACAAAACAAAACAAAACACACACCAGCAAACAAAATATGTTTACATTTTAAGCTTTACGTTTAGCGCGCCAAAACAAAATAAAATTTATGTAATAAAGATGCAATCCACAACACCTAAAACAAAATCAAGCATTGCAATATATTAACTAAATTACAATAAAAAACAAAAATATAAACAATTCGTTAAATGTGCTACAAACTTCTTTACAAATAATAAATTAAAGACAAAAAACAAACAACTAATCACCAATACTTAACTTAAATTATTAAATATGAAATATTTGGAAAACCTTTAAATCTTCAAATTTTTATACATATATGTATATTTGAGTGATCGCTAATATATTGATTCTACAATAGCCTTGTGTCTGTGAAGGCAAAGAATAAAGGAAGGGCGTTGTTATGTCGCCGCATCGTAGGCTGTCTTCAAGTATTCTCTATTTATGTACATGTATGTATGTATAAATAAATAAATATATATATATATGTATTTGTGTGTGTGTGTGTTTTTAGATAAACCTACTCCTGCCTATGATTCCAATTAATAGAAAACTATCGAAGTTATCGAACAGCTGTTCGGAGTGTCAGCACTGCGAAGATTAGAGTGACCAGCTATCGAATTACATTTGTGACTGACTGCAGCTGTCGAATGACCAAGCTCTGCAAGGAGAGGGCGCCTCTCTTCGATATGCGTTATCTTACTTACCAGCTTGATCTCTGCATATTCATCTTTTAAATATTGCGCGCTTAACGGATTTATTCAAATGCGAAACAATTTATTTAAATAATGTGAGCACAAGAACAAAAGAATTGCAAATGAAAACGATATTTACAAATAGTAAACAACAAGAATACAAATAATATTAGGAGTACAGCTTTTTCATGGAAAATGTCAAGCATGTAGTAGAATTTAGGACTCTCAATTTGGTCTGGCTATAAAAATTTGTTGTAAATATCGATCAATTCTTCAAAGGCCTTGACTTTTATAAAAAAAACAATTTTTTCTTCGTCTATATTGTTGCCTAAATTGTTAAGCAATATGGATATGAAAGAAGTGCCAAAAGCTTTTGGAGAGATGCCATCGTCCAGCAAGAAAAACAAGGAAAGTAAGGACGAGAAGGTTGATAAAGGAGAGAAAAAGAAAAGGCGTGAGTTTAAATACATAATGAATATAACTGTCTATATGTTAATGAATATAACTGTCTATATGTTAAGCCGAGGTGGTGTGGATGGTTCCTCCATCAGATGCCCGTGCATCACGTGGCCTTGACATATTGTCCAGTTTGGATAAGATCTATGTGTCACAGAGAATGATGCCATTTGAGGAATATTCGCAGAAATATTTCAACTTTCAGGTCAAAAACGCAAAGGGCGAGAGTGTGTTTGCGGCTTACGAGAAGCCGTCGGTGCTGAAATATTTCATCCCCAGTGAATATCCATTTACAATTGACATCTCGGATAGCTCAGGAAATATGGTAATGACACTTCACCATCCTTTTAGTACCAGTCTGTGCGCCTGCTTCAACCGCTGCGACAGGCACATCAAAGTCTTTGCACCACCTGGACATTACATTGGCCAAACGCTGAAGATCACCTCAATTAAACACTCGGAGTATGTTGTTCAGGGCCCCGATGGCAAGGATCTGCTTTACATTGATGGTCCTGGCTTTTTTAGAGATATAGCAAAGGTCACCATGACGGTCTGTACTTTGGCATATATATTTTATATTGTAAAAAAGATTTGTGTGTAATCATGATCTGCCTTATAGATATGGGACACGAATGACCGTATGATTGGCACAATAACCAGAGAGTTTCCCATCTTGTTATCTCTGTTTACGGAGTCATCTTATTTTGTTGCCTCGTTCCCTGCCAACCTAAATGTGAACCAGAAAGCTTTAATCCTTGGCGGCGTCTTCTTAGTGGTAAGTCTCTGTTGTCCAAAAGCATATCTCAATCTCTCTATATCCATTTTGTTGAGCAGTGCAATGCCGGAATGTAATCAGCTCTCGTTGGGACTCGTATGATGGAGAACCCTATTCAACAATCAGCAAGCATTCACATACTTCGTCTGCATTTATGCCCGAAATGTACACATATATAATTTTATTTATCTCTCAGTCATTTACATTTGAATATATGTGCTAGCCCATCCTAATGGGCTGTGCAGCAGGTTAAGTAGAAATCGTTTAATTGTTCTTGGCAAAGTACTTCGTTTTCTCCTCCGGATTGGGCACAATCTGCAAGAAGACACATCAATGAAATAGGTGGAACTACAATTGTGTACAATGAGATTACCGTATCAGCGCCTGGCTTCCAGCCGGCTGGGCAAACCTCGCCGTGTGTATCGGTGTACTGGAAGGCCTGCACGAGCCGTATCGTCTCATCCACAGATCGGCCAACGGGCAGATCATTCATTGTGATCTGGCGCAGGACGCCGCGCTGATCAATGATGAAGAGGCCACGCAGTGTATGACCAACTTCTTCCAGATACACGCCATAGTCCTTGCTTATCTTGTGCGTCAGGTCAGAGAGCAGGGGAATCTTCACATTACCCAAGCCGCCCTCCTTGCGCGGCGTATTGATCCACGCCAGATGTGTGAAGTGCGAGTCGACGCTGGCAGCAATCACTTCCGTATTGATTTTGCGGAACTCAGCGATGCGATCCGAAAACGCAATTATTTCCGTGGGACACACAAATGTGCTGCATATGATTGAAAAGTATAATAAGTATGATGTGAGTATAGTTTATGTATGAAGGTACATACAGCTGTGGTCACAAAAATAGTAGAGCCATAAACATAATATTTTGAAAGCAATTTGAAACGGATATTCAAATTAACATATATAATTTATATATATATATATATATATATATATATATATATATATATATATATATATATTCAGAATGTTTTCAAAATATTATATTTAGTCGCACTATTATTTCAGTCGCACTACTATTTTTGTGAGCACAGCTGTATATAACTTACAAGTCCAGTGGATAGAAGAATAGCACAACATATTTTCCCAGATATTGTGAGAGCGAGAGCTGCACAATTTCCTTGTTCACTACGGCGGTGGCCTCGAACTGTGGCGCAGGCTTGGAAACTGTTTTAAAAAAAGGCATTTAATCTGATAAGAAATAAAAGCTCAGAGATCTGGTCACTCACTGACGGCCTTTGTGTACTGCAGTTGATGGTCACCCTTGTGCTCGCCGGCGGGATAGACCGAGCCACCAGCAAATGAGTAACAGGACTCATTATCATCGGCTTTGGCAACTGTTGATGCCACCAACAGCAGCAGAGCCAAACAGCCGTAAGTCAACATAATGCCACTGAATACTGTTGTTTAACTGTAAGGAGAGAACATGTGTACACATAAAACTAATTAAATTTACTGCAATTTGACACGCGATGCCTTCGGCTTTAGCTACACCCACTTTCAGACACGCACACACACACACACACCCACGCATACACACAGAGAGAGAAACAAACACGCACACAAACGCACTTTACAGCCACGCAGTCAAATTTGGTGGCTCCTCGGGAAGCAACCACAACTAAATGGTTATCAATTGTGCTATTGAAAGGGGGTAGCGGCTAAACTAGTGATAAGCGCTATCAATTTTATTGAGTGGTACAGTATATTTTGTAGTTTGTCTATCGAAATTTAAAATTGAAATGTAACTAAAATCACGAGTGGAAACAAAGCATATGCGATGCGTTGCGTTAAGATTGTACATATGGCATATTTAGTTTCCGTATACGATCCTTTTTGATAAATACCGATGGTTTACACAGATGTTACCTTCTATATATATAAAATACAAATAACTTTAGCTTGAACTGTTGTTGTTGATTTAGCAAACAAAGCGCACGAGCAACACTTTGCCGGTTAGAGATGTGTCGATTTAAAAATATCGCATGCTCTACGAGCTAGTATAAGACAAATGGCTCATATGAACGAATCGGCTGCGCGGTCTATTTAAATTTGAATGCAGTACTGAGCCTCGTTCAGTTTGTTTGAGAACATTTTGCGCTGGCTATTCAAATTTTAATCTAAGTTGTGAAACGCATTTTTATATTTTTATATAGAACATTTTTATTAATCATTTAGAAAGGCAACACTTAATTAAAATATAAACATTAAAATTAAAAGTAAGTCTCGAAAACAAATTTATCACGTGCGCCGCTTGACAATTTCCATGTTTGCCAACTTGAGAATGCGATTGAAATCAACTTTGGTGTGTGCACGCCAATACTTGCAACGGCCCCACATGACGGCTGGATAATTTGGACTAGATATGCCATGGAACAGCCGCGCTATATTGCGCCCGCTGAACGTGTTGTCGGGATACATGTTGATCAAGGCATGCACATCAGCTATTATATAATCATCCGGCACATTGCTTGGCTGTAAGGATAAAGAAGAGTTACAATGGATATTCTTTTTGAGAAACCTTTGCTTTAGGGCATACCTGAATTTCTAGCTCCAAATCTTGTGGATAATCGTTGAGGAAGTAGTTGCGTACAATGCCCTTCAGTTGGGTGCAGCGATCCTGAGGGAAATCCACAGTGCAGCATTGTCCACACGAGCTGTAGGCCACGGCAGACAAGCCATGTGCCACATACTGCAATTGGATGAGCTGTGTGCGCTCCTGCTTAACTGATCGGGTGTACAACGTATCGAGGGCATCATCAATTTCTGCTTCCGTGAAATCACCCGGCGCCTTGATGCGAAAGCCCAGGTCAAAGAAGTTGACTGAGATGGGCGAACGCTTTGGATAGCCATTGACTAGCAAATAGAAAATATATATTATATTATAAAAATTGCATAGAGTATGAAATATTTTATATACCCTGCATCCACTCCAGATTCTTTAGCTGATACTTGACCACACCGCTGTTCCAGCCAATGCCGGCCGCTATGTCTACGACGGAGAATTCTATGATGTTTGCATCCTCTTTGAAAGTTTTGTTCTTAATCTGCAGCGCAATGGCCATGGCCAGCGGAGGGCACTCTTTGGCGGCGTGCCTGAGTAGTAGAGAGATAAATTGAAATATATTTTAATAATTTACAGACAATATATATATTGTAACTTACTTCAGATACTTGGGACCACCGTAGGATATCACCTTGGCCATGATATACGCCGAGCTGAGCACATTCATGCACCAGCGTGGCTCCAGCTCCATGTAGCAGAGCAGCGTTGATATATTCTCGGCGGGTATATCCAGCGCCTCGACTGTCTGCTCCACCGAGAAGCCAATCTCGTGTCCGGGACAGACATGCACCCGTGTGCCTGTCTCACTTGCAGTCTTCATCTCCATAGACTTCGTCTCCAGCTGCTTGTCACAGCTACAGGGCACAAATATGCGCTGCAGCAGCTTACGGATGACATGGCGATCAATGGAATTGGCATAGACATGCCGACGCAGCTCGCTCTGATCTCCACCCTTGGCATCCAAGAAGAGATGACAATGCGACAGCAGACCGTCGCGGCCAGCGCGTCCTATCTCCTGCACGTAGCTCTCGAAATTCCGTGGCATATTGTAATGGATAACAGCGCGTATATCGGGCTTATTGATGCCCATGCCAAAGGCAATGGTGGCCACCACAATGCGCAGCTCGTTGCCCATGAAGGCGTTCTGTACGGTGCGACGTCTCGAGGCGGGCATGCCGGCATGGTAAGGCTCCGCCTGCCAGTTAACGCGCTTCCGTTTCTTCTTCGTCTGATCTGGTGCTGGATTCGATTTCTTCTCCTGCAGGCAGGTTCTGATGAAGCCAGCAATTCGCTCGCATTCATCACGGCGCGTGCAGTAGATGATTATGGATTGACAGCTCTCGAATCTGCAAAGGGCATAGAAATAAGTTTCTAGTTTCTGGAAGGGAATGCAGGGAATGCAGTCTTCACCCACCTCTGACTGTTGAGCAGCTGCAGCAGTGCTGCATCACGATTCTCATCCTTGGACACGGAGAGTATTAGATTGTCGGGCAAGGGCGTGTCGCTGATTATGCCATGTTCGCCATCCGTAATGCCCAAATGGCTGATGATGCTGGTGCGCGTAGGCAGCGTCGCTGTGGCCGTCAGCCCGAGCACCGTCTGCACGCCCAGATTCTTTTTGAGCACCTTGCATATCATCAAATAGCTGGGACGAAAATTATGACTCCATTGGGAAACGCAATGCGCCTCATCGATGCAGGCAAAGGCAATGGGCGGCAGCTGGCGCAATATGGCGCCAAAGCCCGTGGCACGTTCGCCCGAGACGACGGCCTCTGGCGAGACGAGGAGTATATCAATCTCGCCATCGGCTATGAGCTGCTGGATCTTGAGCCGTTGCTGTGGCGTTTGATTTGTGTGCAGGCAATGGGCACGCAGAAAATGCGGCACGCCCGTCACCTGATCCTCCATGAGCGAGACCAGCGGCGAGATAACCAATGTAATCGCTCCCAGGCGGCGACTGTATAGGTAAGCGGGCAGCTGATAGCACAAGGATTTGCCACTGCCCGTGCTGAGGGTGACCAATGTGGACATGCCACTGAGTATGCGCATCACAGCACGATCCTGACCTGCAGCAGAGAATATATATGAGCAGCTGCCAATGGATTATGGAGTCTAGCTTACCTTTGCGGAAGCTGCTGTGTCCAAACATGTGCAGCGCCTCGTTGACCTCGGCTGTCAGGTCCTGCAGGCTGCCATCCGCTTTAAGCTCGTAGAGTGGCTGCACGCCTCCATGCTGGGTACGTGTTGCTGCGCCTCCATTCGATGTGCTGGCATCCAGGCCAGCTTGCTTGAGGAACTCCTCGGGTATCTTGTGACCCACATAGCTCTTAATGGGTGATTCAATTTTGGTTGCTTGCGCTGCATCAACAGCTGCATCCAAGGCCTCGAAATCAATGTCCCCCTCATCACTGGACATGTTCAGCTCGTCAGGGTCTTTCTCGCCAGGCTCAGCCTTCTCCTCCTCATCACTGCTGCTGCTGCTGTTGCTGGAGTCAACATGCTGATAGATGGCATTTGTATTGGCTGCCTGTGGCAGGCGCTCAATGTTGCGACTGTGCGCCGCTAGGGCTCCCTGGGTGGCCATCTGCTCGGCCTCGGCTAGCGTGGGAAATGGCGATGGATCCTCCTCCAGCTGCGCGCTCAGAGGCAACAGCGCGTCGCCCTTGATCTTGCACTGCTGTGCAAAGTGACCCACCTGGCCGCAATTGAAGCAGGTCAACACGCCGCCATCGCATCCACGCATGTCCATGTCGGGCCCGGTTAGGGCAGCCACTCGCTTCTTGTTCCGCCACTGCTGTTTCTTGTATTTGCTGAAGTTCACGGTCTTCTTGCCACGCGAAAATTTTTTTTTCTGTATGTTGATGGTCACAAAGTTCTCATTCAGCTTGCCCGCTGCGATCTTCGCCTGCAGCTTCATGCGTGCAGCTGTGCGCTTCTCATTCAGGGAGGCGGAGGCGGAGGAGGAGGAGGAGGGAGCAGCAGCAGCAGCTTCCATTGCGTCCAAGCCTGGCGCAAAGTTGCTTATGTAGCGCTGCGCTGTTTCGTCTGCTTGCTCCAGCTCATCCAGCTGGATGCGCGGCACGCAGGTTATGTCACCCGACTCGAGGGCCAGCACATATTTGAGATCTTTGGGATTTAATGGTTGCTCCTGCGCCTCCTCCTCAGCCTGGTCAGCAGCTGCTGCGGCAGCTGCTTTCGCTGTCGACTTGGACGACTTGGCTTTTGCCCTCTCCACTTTTGGCTTGGCCACCTTCTCCGCTTTCTGTTTGACTGCCTTCGTGCCTTTGGGCTTGGCTGCCTTCTCCACTTTAGGTTTCTTTTCAGCTTTGGGTTTCTGTCTTTTGGCCGTGGCCTGCTTGCGCTTGGACTTCTTGGGCAGCTCTGGTTCATAGTCGGCATCGCCATCCTCATCCACTGAGAAATCTTTGCCCTCGTTGCATTCATCATTTGCATTCGCTTCTGGTTCGTTTGGATGGGGATTCACTTCAGGCACCGTTGCTGGGGACTCATTGGTGGGCATAATGCGACGACGCTTGGCTATGTGCCTGTACTCCGGCTGCTCTGCCTCCTCTTCGCTGTCGGCCACAACAGAATCGGAGTTGGAATCGCAGTCTGCTTCCATTGGAGCTTGAGCAGGAGCTGGAGCTGGAGCTGGAGCTGAAGCTGTGGGTAATTCCTGTGCTCTTTCAACTGCAGCCACTGGCTGCGGCTTCTTCAAAGGAGTTGGCAATGGGGATTCAGTTGTCTTCAACTTGCTCAAGTCTAAGTTAGCCAAGCCATAGTTAGTTTTTCTAGCTGGAGTTGAATTGTTGTTGGGCTCCTTGCTGGACAGTTTCCTGGGCTGCTCCAGCGAGTTTTGGGCTGTGTTGCGTTGCAGCCAACCTTCATCGACCTGTGTTTTGATGGGCTCCTTTGGTGGTCCATTGTGATCGGTCATCAGCAGAGCATTGGCTGCAATCAGCTCTGCCTTGTGCTGCTGCGCCTTGCGTATGAGTATGGTCTCCAGATCAAGCAACTGCTCCTCTTGGTCACCGACTGCGCCAGCCATGGAACCTGTGGCACTCACGCTTAAGGCGCCTCGGGAGAGCGGCTTGCGAGGATTGCGCTTGGCAAAGCTGCGCGTTGATTGGAACAGTTTGCTGCTAACACTCGCCTTCACGTTGGGCATTTTCGACTTGGCCGACTCGGTTGGCGACGTCACCACCGTCGCCACAACGGGCTGCTGCTTGCTCACGTCCTTGCCCCAGGCGCTCTTGTTCTGTGCCAGCTCTTCGACAGCCTCAAATTTGCGTATTACATGATTCTCATCCCGGTTGATGAGATTCGTTAGAGTCTGTGGCGTGGGCAGCTCCTTGATGTTGGAGAAGGAGTTCTCCTTGCTTTGCTGCATCAGCGCTTCAATGTCCAACGGCAGCTGTGGACCGCCATTGACACTCTCCGTTTCGGGGTTCTGGTCCAGTAAAGTGACGCCCAGATCCTCCGACTGCGTCATCTCCAGCACATCGAATCCATCCTCGCAGAGCACATCGTTCAGCGTCTCCTCCAGAAACGAGGTCTTCAGTTTGTAGTACATCTTGTAAGAGTCGCGTATCTCCTGGCTGGCCTCTCTTATGTCGTACTACAACAAATAAAGTTAAAAATTCGATTTCGCAGCGCACTCAATTGACGCTCTCTCACCTTCGAGGGCACACGGCCGTGCTTCTTCTTGAAATCCTTTTCCCATACTTTGACGCGTAACTTGTACTTTTGATATTTATCTTTATAAATTGATTCGTCCATTGTTATTAATTTGTGCACCTACATTTAAACAGAGCTAAGCAGAAATAGCCAAAGGCAACGCACACAAGCATAACACACCTGTTTTTCTGCTGAGCGCGCGCTTTTTTGCAGGTGCTGCCAGACTGTTGAAACGGCAATGTACTAAGGCAAAGCGCGCCAAAATTTAAATAATGCTGCCATCAAAATTCATGTTGTTCATAGAAATATACATTTTGGAATATTTATATACGCACGATTGTTTGTTTTTTATTCATTTTATTCGTTTTTTTCTTTTCTTTAAATAGTATTCAAGCTTAGCAATTGCAATAGAAAAATGCATTCCATGTGACACTTGGAAAAGTTTTGGAAACAAAATCGAAAAATTCGTTAAACGAGGAATTACAAGATACAAAATATCAGAGCGTTAGTGCACTTCATTTTTGCGTACATACTTAATTTAATTAAGTTAAACCTTCAAGACTGTGGGGCGGGGCTGGGGACATTATAAGCTTGCGCGTAAATAAACGTGAATTCGGCGAGAATGTCAACAAGTTTTCTTTTGTTTTGTTTTTGTTTTTTGTTTTTCGGTTTTCATTTTCCTTTTTTGTTAGCGTGCAGTTTTTGTTGCGGTTTCTTCGACTGGTTGATCACCTACATTTCCTACATGAGTATCAAGGCAATGTCCTCGGGCTGCATGGCCGGGCAGCGCCAATTGTACAAATAGTACTGCAAATTGCCATCGCCAGCACCAAACTTCAGCGGCACAAAGAACTTCTTGTTCTCCATCAGATCGAGAGCATTGTAGACATCCATTTGGACGTTGCGCGCAGAGATCAGAGCATCGTTCATCAGATCCAGCCAGGGTGTCTTCGTGGACACATTGTAGAATGAGTACGCGGCGCGCACAGTCTTGTGCACGGCATGATGCATCACGGACGAGGGCAGACAGTAGTAGCTGGTCAAATCGGTAATGTTGCCCTTCTCATCGGCCACAACAAAGCAATCGACGATGCCCTCTTTGGGCGTGAACCAATGACGGAACTCCTCCTTGCTGAACACTGGGCACAGGGAGAAACGCTTCAGATACTCCTCCAGCAGTTTGTGCGCCTTGTCCATATCTTTGGACGTGATGCGACGATAGCCCTTTGTCTTGGGCTGGTCAGGCAGTTTGTATAGCTTCACAGTGCGTTGCATGGTCATGTTGCGAGCCAAATGGGAGAAACGCACATCCACCAGCTTCTTAGGGTTCAGCGAACGATGCCAATAGCGACAGGTGGACACTGGTGTTGGCAGTACCACGCCCGCAGTATAGGCAGCTTGAAAGATGCCAGTCAGATTGACGCGACGTGTTATCTCACGTATCAAGACGGGAGCAACGCGCTTGCTGCGCAACTTCTTGTGCACACAGAGGAAATTGATGTCCACCACTTTCAGCACCTTCTCGTACGAGCGCAACTTGCTCGGTATGGCCGAAATGAAGCCGACTAACTTGCCCGACTTCTCGACTCGTACGCCCACATGCCAGTCGCGCTTCCAGCCGGGTGGCTGCAAAGACCACTTCAAGAACTCTGGCTGATAGTCGAAACGGAACATGGCATCATCATCCTCCACATAGTTCTCGTTGAGCAGCGTATAGAGCTCCTTATTGTCGTTGGGATCGTTCACATCGATTGTCACCCACTTAAAGCCGCTGGGCAAGGTGTACGGCTCGGCGCGTATCTCGGCAATCTCTTTGTTTGGCTCGATGCACTCATTTGTGGTCACCAGTTCGTTTAGCTTTGGCACCGGCTGCGTTGACCAGAATGTAAATTTCTTCGACTGTTGCCGTGTGAGGTTCACTGCATCGTTGACTGCCTGCAGCAGTGCTTGTTTGCCTAAAATGGGATACATTATTAAATACTCCATACATTTATCGTATTAAGCAGCGTGGTCCAAGCCTCACACACACAAACACAGTCAGAGTATATTCCTGGTCTGACCTAACCTCATTCTGTGTGCCGCTCATTCCAATTGGATTTTCCGTGCACTTTTTTTACTTACTAGACTCTGATGATATATTGGCGCCATTTTTGGCCAGCGTTGAATGTTCTACTGCTGTTGCTGATGCTGATGCCGACTCATTCTCATTGGCCTCATTGTCTGCGTTTGCTGTTGACCCTGGCTCCTTTAGTTTTAAGCCGGCAACGGCGCTTGCCAGCATTTGTGCCGATGCGTTTGCCAAGTCCTTAGTCTTCTGCTTTAGTTCATGCTCACTGTTATCATCTGGACTGGCTGCGGGCGCATTATCGTTCTGCATTGCTCTGTTGCGCTTGAGGGTTTGTTTAACGAGTTAATAAATATGCGCTAGCAAAAAAATAATTGCAATGAAATCGCAAAACTATAAGCAGCTGACTCACTGACGCAGCTGCCAGATCTCGCACATAAAATGGACAAAAATTCAATAATATTCAATGGTCACTCTAATATGTAGTTTGCTTGCTATAGATTCTTTCTGATTTATTCACATATGTGCTACAATGCTTAAAATACAGAAAAAACATGTAAATTGTAAATATAAATGACAATTTTACAAATGTTGAACAACAGCACTTACCAGTTAAATTCAATTGATTTAAAAAAAAGTTGAGCAAGCAACATACTATGCCTATGCCTATCGATTGCTGTGTCGATAGTGTCGTCTCAGACATTAAATGTTGACGTTTAATTCAAATTTCAGCTTTAATTACTTAACTAAATTTATGTAAACAACCCTAAAGAATGCATATAACACTTCCAAGAATATTAGCTTAGAAAAAAAACGCAATGCTAGTCGATTAATTGGTTATTTAATACTAACAGCAAAACAGCTGTTCTGAATAGCACGAAAACAGCTGATCCCAACTCGATGCGCACGGAAATTACATCGCTGGATGGTGGGTAAACAAAACTGCAAAGAACATAAATAAACATGCTCACTTGCTGATAAGAGCAAATAGCGCACGCGAACAGCGACCGCGTCTCAATTCGTGCAACGTCAGCGATAGTTGTCGCCTACAGAATGAGTCTGACAAAGAAACGCATTAAAATTGTTTCGGGCGGCTCTATAATTGGCCTGGCCCTCATCTATTTGTACAAAATTGCGACTGCGCCCGCCGCCAGCGTGCTAGGCGCCAGTCCCCTGGCCCATGTGATCGAGGAGCAGCGACAGTGGCCACCCACCGAGAATGCTGTCCAGCGTAATCTGCAAATCGCCTATGAGGCACAAAATGCGCTGCTGCATCAGCAGCGACAGGAGCTACTGCACACCAAGGAGCAGCTGGCACAGCTGGAGGAGCAGGTGCGCTCCCTGCAGGCCAGCACGCCGCGCAAATACCCGAAGGTCAAATATCTGAACTATAAAAACCGGAAGCGTATTTTGATCACGGGCGGCGCCGGCTTTGTGGGCTCCCATCTCGTGGACGACCTGATGATCCAGGGACATGAGGTAATTGTGGTAGACAACTTCTTTACGGGTCGTAAGCGCAACGTGGCGCATTGGCTGGGGCACGAGAACTTTGAGCTCATCCATCATGACATTGTCAATCCGCTATTCATCGAGATCGATGAGATCTATCATCTGGCCTCGCCCGCCTCACCGCCCCACTATATGTACAATCCGGTGAAGACGATAAAGACAAATACAATGGGCACCATCAATGTGCTGGGATTGGCCAAGCGGGTCATGGCCAAGGTGTTGATTGCCAGCACCTCGGAGGTCTATGGAGATCCCACAGTGCATCCACAGCCGGAGACCTATTGGGGTCATGTGAATCCCATAGGTCCGCGCGCCTGTTACGATGAGGGCAAACGCGTCTCCGAGACGCTCAGCTATGCATATGCCAAGCAGGTGAGTTCTGATGTCATTGGAATGTGTCGTATAAGGATATCCTACATAAGCCAGGTGTGAAAAGGTGGAGAATTTAAGTATTAATATCTAATTTGGCATAGTCGGAGTATGCAGCGTAGCATGAAATTAGTTAGCGTGGGTAACTGATAGAAGAAACAGAGGAAAATACACTGCCTAGCTGAGCTGTTCATGAAAATAGTAGTGCGACTGAAATGTTAAATATATTTAATTAAATATGTGTTGATTTGAATATTCGTTTTAAATTGTTTATTATGTTTGTCACAAAATGTTGCTGTCCAACAAATTAATCGCACTACTATTTTTGTGAGCACAGCTGAATACAGTCGCTGGCTTCATTCGAGTATCTGATTGGTATCAGTCCAATTGGAATGTTTAGAATGTGCAGCGATGCATTAAATTAATTTGTTTGAGTTGAAGATAAACAAATCAAGCATATCGAAAGGCTTGCTGGTTTAAGTGGGCTTTATCTATGTATATGATATATATCAGATTTCCACGAGGGTTGCTTGTAAAGTACTTGTCAAAATGACCTTCAGTCGGAGACAACGCACACTCGTAGTTCCGGCTGCCAGCACTTCAGTTAGTTGGCGATAAAGCAATGCCGATAAGATATGAATGACATGTTCACTGCTTCATCCGATTGGAGTTGATGAATGCTGAGCACTAAAATTTGCTTCCTCCATTTGCTTTTAGGAGAAGGTGCAAGTGCGCGTGGCGCGCATCTTCAATACGTACGGACCGCGGATGCATATGAACGATGGACGCGTCGTCTCAAACTTTATACTGCAGGCGCTGCGCAATGAGACGATCACGGTGTACGGCAATGGCAAGCAGACGCGCTCGTTTCAATACGTTTCGGATCTGGTCGATGGCCTGATCTCACTGATGGCTTCCAATTACTCGCAGCCCGTGAATCTGGGCAATCCCGTGGAGCAGACAATTGGCGAGTTTGCCAAGATCATCAAGCATCTGGTGGGCGGTCAGAGTGAGGTGAAACAGATCAAGGCCATGGAGGATGATCCGCAGCGCCGCAAGCCGGACATTACGCGCGCCAAGCAGCGCCTCAACTGGGAGCCCAAGGTGCCCCTGGAGACGGGTCTGCTGCAGACCATATCCTATTTTCGCAACGAGCTCGCGCGCAGCGATCGCTTCCAGGAAAGCTCCCGCAAGTACTTTGACTCGCCCGATCTGCAGCGCAGTCGGCCATAGAGCAAAGCCAACATCAATATCAATAATCTGTGCCTCGCAATTATTCCAATTGGAGCACACACACACACACACACACGTCTCTAGTCTGCAACAAATGTAAAGATGACCAACGATAGCGCTAATCTTATGGCTTCCTAAACCCGCTCTCAATCGCCCCGCCCCCTGCTCCGCTTATATATGTTTAAGTAACTACAAAGGGTATTCGAGCTGCCGCCAACCAAGCTTCCAGCTATCATCCGGATGATGGTTTCCAGCTAGTTTCGATTTTGAAATTAGTTCAAGTGCTGCTTGGTGGCAGTCCGCTTACCCTGCATACCAAAGACAATATCTTACAATTTCTATATTGTCTTTGCCTAAACTAAGTTGAAATCTGTGTGTTAAGTCTGCCTTCTCCATGCGCCCTTGCAGCTGTCTAAGTTTAGTCACAATTGTCAAATGATTAGATTTGTTCTATATAATCTCTGTCCGAGCTGATGTGTAACTCTTCTATGAGCATGCTAAAACTCTTGTTTCTCCTTTGACTATTTCATATACTTATCATATGTGAGCTACCTACAATGCCTGCTCAGTTAACTATAGCAGATAGACACGCATCAATTGTTCCTCACCAAATCTTATCATGGGTTTATATCTATAAGTTTGTTTATCCATCTATATCCATATGCAGCTGCAAGGGCATTTTAACTTCGGCTACTGCCGTAGCTAACACTTATCTGTTGTACATTAGTCGAGTAGTTTGGTAGTTGATTAAATCTGGTTCTTTAAGTTTTCGAATACGAATTACGCTTTACGCTTTACTCTTTACTCTTTACTCTACGCATTATTTACGTACACAGACAAACTATATACACTATCTATTAGCTACACCTTTGCTGAATGCTTACAGACTAGAGTTTAGTAACCTAGTTTAGCTTAAATCGATATTTGCACCTGAACTTAAAAGCTAAATTGACTGGCAATTTGTTGCTGCTGCTGCTGCTGGAGCTGACTTTCACCTGGCCAGCGGCTCGAGCATCTCGAGGAACAGCTTCTTCATATTGATGTGCTCGTCGCGTGCCACGCCCCGCCAGAAGCGACGCAATATGTCATCCGCCTGCCGCAGCGAGGGCAGCAGCAACAGCAACTGCTGCTGATGCGACACGGCCGAGGAGTGGCGCAGCAGGTAGACCACATCGTTGAGCGAATTGAGAATGGTGTCGCGAAAGGCGCGCAACGAGCTCTGGTCGTCCAGCAGTATATCACAGTTGGACAGCAGCAGCGCCTTCAGCAGATAGTACTCCTCGCGGCGTGGCGAAATGCGCTCCATGCGCTGCGCTATTTGCACACAATGATAGTAGAATTCCGTGTAGCCGCACTCCTTGGCCAGCAGCTCGTCCATCCAGACGTCGGTGGCAAAGCACAGTTTGCCGTTGAACGGCAGCGAGCGAAAGGTTGTCTGCAGCGTCAGTATCTCGGCCCACGAGACCTGCAGCAGCTTCATCTGGTCATTCAGTGGCAGATCTATGAAGCCAGGTATCTGCTTGGCCCAGCCAATAACGCTGACCAGCTCCTTGTCGTAGAGATCGCTAAGTACACCAAGTATCTCGTTCGGATCATTGTTGTTGTTCTGAAAAATGCAAGTGCCATTGGAGGTGCCATTGCTGCACTCCAGCTTCACGCTGCCCGACGAAGACGAGGCCTCATCATTCAAGCTGGTCGTGTGTGGCTGCTGCTGTTGTAGCTGCACGCTGAGCGCATCGGGCTCGTAGCTATTGAGCACGTCCAGTATCTTGACGTCGCACAGCGAAGTGGTGCTGGACTGATAAAGCAGTTGCATGGTCTGGTACGAATTGGACACGGGATTGCGTCTATATTTCTGACGGCCGCCGCGCACGCGATCCAACCGAACGCCCTCCTGGAATGCAACAAGATTGTTATAGCAACAAGAGAGAGAGAGAGAGAGAGAGAGAGAGAGAGAGAGAGAGAGAGAGAGAGGGTACTTACCTTTAGCATGCCCATGAGCAGGCACTTCTGGAAGCGACACGCCTGGCAGGCCTTGCGCCGTCGCTTATTGATTTCGCATTCGTTGTTCGCCGGGCAGGTGTACTCGATGTTGCCCTGTATGGTGCGCTTGAAGAATGCCTTGCAGGCCTCACAGCTGGCCACGCCATAGTGGTACCCCGAGGCCACATCGCCGCAGACCAGGCAGAGGCGACGCATCTCGTCGCGCACCGAGCCGCTGCCCGCATTCGCGCTGGAGTTTTGGACGCCGCTGCTGCCGCTGTTCGGTCCGCTGCCCTTGTTGCTGTCCCCATCGTTGCTCAGCGAGACGTTGTGCAGGTCGCAGGACAAAGATGTGGTCGAGCTGCAGAGCTGGCGCTCTGGCGACACGGACGGTGAGGACTTCATGCCGCTGTTGCTGTTGCTGGAATTGTTGTGGGCGGCGGTGGTTGGCTTGGAGCTGGGACTGCAGCACGAATTGCTGGCGCCGCCAGCCGATGATGTGTCCACCTCCTGTTTAATATGCAGCACGCTAACCCCGTCGGACATATTCGAGCGCGAAAGTTGAGCTGCGGGTGAAATAATGTAAGCGTTTAGCTATCAGGAGAGATTCCAGTTGGCACATACGATTCATTGCTGATTGGATTTTAAATGTCAAAAGTACATGGGCGACGTCGCTGGATGATAAAAAACGAGCGACAGCGCGGCTAATTATTAATGAACGTAAATAAGAGCGACATGAAACAACAAAATAAAAAACACACGCACACACACACACACACACAGACGCAGCTAACAAATGCAATTAGAATTGTGGAATCCACTCAGAATGCAGTTAGAATTACCCTCGCTCTCTCTGTATGTGTGTGTGTGTGTGTGTGTAAGCGTTGCCTGCTCGCACTCACACATACTGGCCTATGCGCTGCCTCTTTCAAGCGTCCAATTGGACGATGGTGACGGTGGAAAAGTACAATATCGCGATAACGGTATTATGCGTACGAGTGATTACACTTGGCAAATAATTAACGGTTCCGCTATTCTGTAAATCACGACTGGACGGCCTGATTCAAAATAAAAAATGGCCAAATTATAAAAACTATGAGCAGAAAGATGCACGTTTTTAGTGCGCGTTCTCATTTCATTTCTTATCACAATCCAGGTGGGTGTGTGTTTGTTGATAATAGGTGTGTGGCTATACGCTGTCTGTATATACTTACATAAAGATTTCTTCAAGATCTTGATAGTTGTCAATGTAATCAGCGAACGTGCTTGTTTCACACAGTTTAATTGTATTCCAATGATCCAATCAGAATCCAGTCAACACATTCTGATACATAACAACATATATACATTCGCACATACATACATGCATACATACATACACTCATGCATATGCATTTATTTTGGTTCGAGCACTTTGTTATGGCTTTTGTTGTCTGCGTGCGTCTGCATCTTTTTGCGCTTTGCCCATTCAGCAATATTTGTGTTTGGCAATGATTGTTGATTTTGTTATAGAATATCCTGTATTTCCTGTTTTACATTTATAACTATTATGCATATTGCATTTTTTTTTTACTTTTTCAACTACATATGTTAACTGGCAGCTGCTGTTTTCGCATTGGTATTAACGCGGTGACTTATCATCATCCAAGCACAATGTGAATTAGGCGAACACTATGGCTATTGGTTTATCATTTTTATCTGTTTACGCTAAATATTTACAGAACTTTAACACAGTAAAATAAATATATGTACATATATAATATATATATATGAAATCCAATGTCACCATCGATAAGTAGCGATTGCAAATATCGCACGACAACTATCGCAATGCAGTGTCCCACATATCGATGGCTTATAACGATATTTTGGATCTCCAAATATCGCACGTAAATTAGCCCCATCCCTAGTGCAAAACATAGCAAAAACAATTGCGCGATAGAAATTCTTTTAGAATTACAAATAAATAGCCAGTTTTAACAATAGAACCATTATATTGTGTTATCGCACACGTTGCCCAAAGTTTTGCCCGCGCATTAAAGGTGTTTTTGTTGAACAGTAAGTAAACGCTTAGGCCATACGTGTTCATTTCGTTTGTTGTTGTTGGTTTGGGGTTTTATCAGAGCTCAACCCAAAATACATCAATCCATATGTATATTTGCTTTGTTAGTTTGCTTTCGTCTAATACGCAATCGAAGTATGCTGGCCCAGCCCCTGAGCTGTTGCATATTTTAAAGTTATTTCACGTCTCAAATGTAATAGCTAAATCAGAGCTATAATTGCCTTTGTTTTGCTCCAACATACCCTGCAGTCAATGCAAAATAGGGTATAATAATTTTGTGCATAAGTTTGTAACAGTAAATGGAATAAAAATAGAAATTTGCTGTGTTGTTGATTTTAGAAGGTTGACCATCGAAAGTGAACAGGGTATATGCTAGTCGTGCATTGCTTATGTATAACCGTGTCAATATGTGTGTACATAGAGGGTATTTGGTAATAGGAAATCAACAAAAATATAGTGTGTTCACAGGGTATCTGGCAGTCGTGCACGCTCTAAAGCCTTTATACCATTGCAGCGCGAAGAACAGAGAAACCGACACAATGATGAGCCTGCTAGGGCGACCCGACGTGGATGCGGGTGAGGTGTTTGTCAACTTTAATCAAAATATAACGTAAGTATATAGAAATATGTGTGAAATGCAAGCTATTTAAATATTGCTTTCGCTTAGTTCGCTGGCAGTGGCCACCAGCGGTAGCTACAGCCTGTATAGCCTCAGCTCCATTGACTCCACGCTGGACAAAATCTACAATACAAAATGCGACGATCTATTCCTGATCGAGCGACTCTTCGAGAGCTCTCTGGTTGCCATTGTGTCGCAGCGGGCGCCGCGCAAACTGAAAGTTTGCCATTTCAAGAAGCAGAGCGAAATTTGCAATTACTCTTACTCGAACACAATTTTGGCTGTGAAGCTGAATCGGGAACGGTTGATTGTCTGCTTGGAGGAGTCGCTCTATATACACAACATACAGGACATGAAGGTGGTGCACACCATACGCGACACACCCTGCAATCAGCTGGGCCTGTGTGCACTCTCCTCCTCATCGGAGCACTGCTACCTGGCGTATCCGGGCAGTGTGACAGCGGGCGAGGTGCAGATCTTCGATGCCATCAACTTGCATGCCAAGACTATGATACCCGCCCATGACACACCATTGGCGGCGATTGCTTTTAGTCCGTCGGGCACCGAGATTGCCACGGCCAGTGAGCGCGGCACTGTGATTCGTGTGTTCAGCTCCCAGGATGGCAGTCGTCTGTTCGAGCTGCGACGCGGCCTCAAACGTTGCGTCTCGATTGTCTCGCTCTCATTCAGCACTTGTGCCGAGTACTTGGTGTCCAGCTCGAACACAGAGACGGTGCACATCTTTCGCTTGGATCGCAGCGCTGCCGAAAACAACGATCATGGCAAACAGTCCAGCGACGACTGGATGGGGTAAGTTGAAGAGCTGAGCTGTGGCATGAGCGGCTCGAGCGTCAGGTTTTGTTGTCTGTTATAATATTGGTGACTGGAGTATATAGACATGCACATGACATACAACATATATACGCTATGTATATTCACAGACTCTCACAATCCTTCACCCATTCAATAGTTGTATACAGTGAAGACTTCGCCAAGAAACAGCTCACTTAGACTCTTATCATTTACTCTATCAAACTAATTCCAATCCAGCAGAATCATTTTGTTATGCTAGTTTAGTCCTTTAGTTAGACGCTTTCACTGTATCCATCCTTAGGTTGCTTACTTTTTTTTATTTCTTTCTGTGTGGCACTTGACATTTATCTATTTTTCTTTTCTTTCATTTCTTCAATCAACCACCCACAATCAACACCCACCACCACCACAACTGCCTCTCATCAAATCTATTCTCTCATGCAAAGTTACTCGTTTTTTAGATTCTTGAGCAAAACGGTGACCAGCTACTTGCCCACGCAGGTGACCGACGTGTTTAGCCAGGGCCGAGCTTTTGCGTCGGTCACGCTGCCAGAGGCGGGTGTGCGACGCATGTGCGCCATAACCACGATACAGAAGCAGCTAAGGTGGGTCTAGCAAACACTTCAATATCCAATATCCAATTTCAACTCAATTCTTATTGCTTTCTTTCTTTTGCAGACTTTTGATTGCCTCGCAGGATGGCTATTTGTATGTCTATTCCATACCCTCGATGGAGGGCGCTGAGTGCCAGCTGCTGAAGCGGCACGATTTGCGCTTGGATGACAGCTATGCCATGGATGTTAAAGGTGCTTTATAATTCCATTCGAATCAGTTACACAAAAACAGACACACACACGCACAATTGCAATATCAAAACCAAATTATTTAGTTGATTCACATCATGCTTCAGGTCTCAACAGTAATGTTTGCATTGGCGGTGCGGCGGGTGTTCCAAGTGCCGCTGCCGCTGCGGCTGCTGCTGCTGCTGCAGCTGCTGGGGATGGCAAAGCTAATGAGAAACCGGGCAGTTCGTCGAGCGGCGGAGGCAACGCAGGTGCCAGCTATGCCTCGGCTGTTAAGGGCGATGAACTGGCTGCTGGCTCATCCTCCTCCACTTAGGTGCAATTGAACTCACGCGACAACAACCACAACTGATAACAGAAAATGATAAAAAACAAACAAAAAAATAGAAGAAAAAGAACTCACTCCTCAAAGTACTAAGGACGATGATGATGATGATGATGATGATGATGATGATAAAGTGATTGGATTTGGGTCATGCAGCTGGCGACGACATGTTGGAGGCGGTAGCTCGCTTCATGACGTCAAACAAAAATAAGTAAATAATTGAATAGGTCTTAGACTTAGCTTTTAAATGTAATCAATTGACAATTCTTCCTCGGTTTATAAGTAAAAAAGTTGAATTCAGTGACGCCCCATTTCTCAAAGCAATTTTTGTTAGTTTTTAAGTTCACTGTTCATGGCGCTGCCATTACTAGGTAAAGAAATGCTTTTGTCATACAATCTTAAGTTAGCTGTTATATTTTTCAACATTTTTTTAATATACACTTGCTTTCAATTGAAATTTCTAAATACTAAATAAATTGCCTTTGTAAATTTATGTGCACATACTCTTTATTTGAACCCTTGACAATCCACCGAAAGCTCATATTTGTTGTTATAATTTTCGCTTTAGTAACTTCGCAATACTCAGCATTAGCACATTTATTGTTTGTTATATTGCCAATTAAACTAATATTACAATTATATATCAAAATAATCAAGTAACAAGAAAATGAGTGAAAACATCAAATTTGAAGTGTGTGTGCAATGGAGGAACAATTTTCGGCATATATAGTAAATATATATATACATATATTTTGTACAAAGTCAAACATTTTAGAACATAATATTTAAAGCAGTTTACAAAAATCATGCGCTACTTTATTGTATTCAATAAATTACATATTTGATTTACTATACATCTCTATGCTGACTCTTTTGAATTTAGCGGGCCCTAACAAACATTATTTAAGTGCTCTGCAATTTTTTATTTTCAGCACTGCAACATCGAAAAACTATCGATTGTTAAATTATTTTGTACCAAAAATTGTACCATTGCCTTGATAAACTTCTTGTTGTGCATCTAACTTTAAAATTGTAATAATACAAAAACGTACTAATAAAAATTAATTTAATTCTAAATAGTGCCATTTAACAAATAAAAATCTATTTTTGTTTTCTATAATACGTACGCGTATCGATAAATATAAATATATCGATATGTCTCATCATCCCTAACGTCAAATTGCATCCAGCTTCGTTGACAAATATAAACAGTGCTTCTTCTTAGCATAGTTTCGCTAAATTGTCTATGAGACTGCTGTCCTAAATATAATGAAATAAATATTTCATACTTGGCAATAACGTGAATATTTTGTTTCCAACGCTTTGAGCGCCATGAAGGACAACAAAATCCTTCAGCTAATTAACGTGGCATGGCGTGAACGCTGGACCGACTCGCAGTGGGGCATCAACATAAAAAAGGTAACTCGAATATTTAAATTTGTGATATTATGGATTTCAACTTTACATTGAGAGTGATAAAAGCGGTTTTACATTGAGAATTTTTGAACACGATTCGTATACATAGAGGAAAACAAGACATTTAATCCTTTACCTTCTTGCTGCCCTTGTGGAATTCAAATACCGGCTCCTCCGCCTGAGCCAGTGCCAGGATGAGTTGGCGTTGCTTCATAGACAGATTGCAGGGAATTCGCACCTTCAGTGTGATAATATGATTGCCAACGCCTTCGCGTGTCCTTACGCCCTTGTTGTGCAGCACCACCTGTGTATGGGACTGTGTGCCAGCCTCGACACGCAGCTCGACATTATCATAGAGGCCGCGCACTAAGAAATTGCCACCCAAAATGGCATCGGAAACGTTGAGAAATTTGTCTGTGTGTATATCGTTGCCAACGCGACGAAAGTAATCGCTCTGTGGCACCTGCAGGGTATATTTGACCCGTTGCTTTGTATTGGGATTGTCGATAGTTATAATGTCGCCAGTTTTGGAGCCGGACGGCACTGTGACTAGAACCTCGACATTGCCCGTTACGAAGCCACGGTTCTCGCAGGTGTCGCAGTCATTGCGATTGATATAACGTTTGCCTTTACACTGACTACACGTATTCACTGAACTGAAGGTCAACGTTTTCGTGGTCACCTTGCCAGTGCCATTGCAACGGCGGCACGGCTCCTTGCCCAGATCACGATTGGCCATTAGCTGCGATTTACCCTTGCAGCTCTCGCATTTGCGCAAGTAGCGCAAATCAATGCGCTTCTTGCAGCCGACGGTGGCCTCCAGAAAACTCAATGGTAAATCGTACTCGCCACCAGTTAATTTTTTGATATCTGCATTAAAGTGAAATCGAATTAAATGAAATTAGTTACCCATTGTAGCAGTGGCTTGGCTGCTGGACTAACGCACCCTCCGGACTATGGCAAATTGCTTCAAATCTTTTGCTATTCATATCGATGTTCATGGGATTGCCAGCCTGCGCCAGGAAGGCCTTCTCATCCTTGATGCCACCCAGCTGATCGTATTCCAAACGTTTTGTCTCGTCCGTTAATATATTGTAAGCGTTGGAGAGTTCCTGAAAGTGCCTCAGCTTCTCTTCGGAGTGCATGGAGTCTGGATGATACCGTTTGGCCAGCGCATAGAATGCGCTACGTATCTGCTGTATAGACGCATGCCGATTCACACCGAGCACCCTGTAGTAATAGTCCTTGGGCAGGCCACGCTGCTGATGCTGCGGATTTATGGCTAGCATCTGCTTGGCTGACCCAGCTGTGCGCTGCATCTCTGACTTACGATCCGGATAGTAGGCCTCCTTCTTGATGCGAAACTGATATTGGCTGATCAGGCGCCGCCACAGCGCACTGGAGCATACCAAATCGCGCTCCCCATTGGGCGCACAGCCGGCGCTCAGCAATTGCATTGATCGCCGCCTGAAGGATACCCTTAGACCGTTCACAAAATAAACCTGAATGCGTTGCAAGTTCAAGCGAAACATGTTGCAAGAACGCGCTATATAGAAATTGCTAGTATCACGTATATAGAGAACTGTTTAGTATTGTATTGTATTTGGAAACTTTTCGTTTCTTTTTGTCTGTAGTGCGTTTAGGTACCCTAAATTTTTGTTGTAATTTACATTTCAACGCGTCTGAAACTGTAATGACACAGTGCTCAACTAGAACCTGGCTTGCCCTGCCTCGCTTGAATTTTGAAAATAATGTTTTAAGTTTGCCCTCAAACGAGTTGTATTCCATTTTACTTCCAGGTCCTGCCACGCGGCGTTAGTGGCGATGTTTACAATCTGGCCGATTGTCTGCTGCAGCAGGCAGTCATTGGCTCCACAGCGAATTCGGTAAGTATTTGTCTATACTTCTGCTAACTAATCTCTAATCCTTGATTTGCTTCTCTTGCAGCTGGTTTTGAACTATCTGAAGCATTCGCTGTGCGCCCATCTTGTCTCCCATGCGGCGGTGCTGCGCTGCATAGCCAAATACGATAAGCTGAGTCGCGTCTATTGTGTGACTGCATTGCTGGAGTTTCTGGTCAGCATTATAGATGGCATCACCTGTCGGTTAGTCTTGATTGTACATCAAATGTTGCCACATTTATATATTCACTCTCGCTCTCTCTTTGCAGCATCAAGTCTGAGGAGGCGCTGCTGCCTGCAGCTGTAGTCCAGCTGGTGGTGTGGATCATGCAAATCTTTGCACGCACTCTGCAGCAGCATGAGATGCGCGGCGAGCTGAGTGGCGAGCTATCGTATATGTTGGACCAGAGCTGTCTGCTCATCGAACATCTCACAAAGCAACAGTTTGTGCTGGCCATGTTGAATGTGGGCTGTCACGAGGAGGTGGAATCGCTGGACAAGCTGCATGAGCTCTATGCCAACATTAAAGCATCGCTAACCAATTCCAACTTTACGCTGAGCGCTGCCACCGCCGAACAGCAGCTCAAGCAACTGGCTTACATTGATGGCAAGCACTTGGATCTGCAGATGTTGAATCCAAGTGCCAGCTTGGAGAAGATTTCGTGCTGTGTGCAGCCACTGCTTGCTGTGGAGGTGCTCTTGCATCCCTGCATGGACACCTCGTACTATGTGGCCGAGCTGCAAATGCTGCAGCGCCTGAAGGGCTATACGAACACGCGTCTATTCTATGAGATAATACGCGCGGGCTTTCTCACGCTCAGCAATGTGGCCGACACCAGTCCGGACACCATGTGGGGCGCCTTCATGTTCTTCAAGATGCCGCACATTATCAAGCAGCTGCATGCACTGCAGCGTGTGCCAGGCGAGCAGCAGCTGGCTGCCACAGATTACATACCCGAGCTGGTGGAGGCATTGGAGCTGCTTATCGAGGACAATTTGCTACTGGACTTTATGGACACCAAGTGCTCCTGCAATATCATCGAGTTCCTGCTCAACGACTGGACCAAGCAACAGCTGGTCAATGACGTGCATGTCAAGAAGTTCGCCAGCCAGCGGTGAGTGAACATTTAAGCTAAGCTTAAGAGTAGCTATCATAGTAATGGAAATCTCTTGTATGTTGTAGCGAGGCTGCATCGCTGCTGCTCAAGAAGTGCAACAATGGTCAGCAGACGCCTTCTAACATCAATTTCATCAAGCGCGCCGAGGTGCCGCTTTCTGGGGTGCTCAAAACGTTGTGCACCAACAAGATACAGGATATGGTGGACGTGCTCTGCCAGGTGCCAGTCGGCAACAGCTTCGAGCTAATACTGTCGGTGGCCACAGTGGAGAGTCGCCTGAAGACTTTCGTCGCACGCTTGATACAGTGCAATGAGAACTCGAAGCAGGTGCCCGGTGAACTGGGCACCACTCGCGCCACACTCTTCGATGTGTCCTTTCTGATGCTCAGCAGCATTGTGCAGACCTATGGCTCAGACGTAAGCAGTATTAATAGCTTCTATATCTATATATATACAGCTAAATGAATGGTCTTTCAGGTGGTTCTACCCGAGCGCGGTGACTCGTTCTTCGAGAAGTGGGTGCACGAATGCATGATGGAGCGCAATAAACTAAAGAACCCACGACAGATCTTGGCACTCTGCGACGACAGCGTAGTGGACGAGCTGCTCTTGAGCTTGAGCAAACCGGAAGCAGCTCAATTGAAAGCCAGCAACCTGACCTGGCAGGACATATGCCTTAATTTGCCAGGCGTGCTGCATCATGTGCTCATTGCCTGGGAGCAGGAGACACTCTCCTCGGCGGACGTGAAGAACATTCTAGATAATATGAAGCGTCGCCTCTTCAGCTTCTCTGTGTGCGCCACCTCGTATCTGTGCGCCTACATGTACTCGGTGCGCGAAACAGAGCTGCTGAAGCCGTTGAATATGATACAACAACTATTGGCTCCACTCAGCACGGAGGAGCTGTCCAGCCAGCAGAACTCAAAGGAACGCCTGGCGCTCTCCTATCAGATCATACGTAAAATGCAGCACGATGTGCATCCAGCGCCAAACACCAAATCGCGTCTCATTTCCCATACGCCGTTGATTGAACAGTTTCGCGAATGCTGGCGCAGCGTATCGGATGCTGGACACCTGCCGGTGCGTGCAGCCCAGACGCTCGAGTCGCTGCTGCTGGCCGGCGGTGCCTCCTGGCTGGTCACACAGCTGGTGGAGCAGTTGTTGAGCTGCAAATACATGCGCGACATGGCCAAGTGCATGGACATTGTATTTGCCGTAATGCATTTGGACATAGAGCGCACCACCGAGGCATTGCTGCAGTACGTCGTAGCTCCATTGATCCTCAGACGTCAGGGGTATGTGTGTTGCCCATCAATCTGTCTGTGCTCACATTACTAAATGCTTTTGCCTTGCAGCGAGGATATCAACGAACCGCAGTCTCTGGTGCTGGCACGTTTGAGCGTCTACTGCATCATTTCCTGTCTGGAGTCGCGTAGCTCGACCAGTGCCACTGCAGCTGCGCTGAAAAAGCGCTCGCGCTCCCACGACGAGGACGAGATGACGGGCGTGGCCAATGCGGCAAAGGTGCGCAAGGTCATCGGCGAGGGCAGCGACAATTCGAATGACTTTGCCGATGGCAGCGCAGCCAATGTTGCTGCGCTGCTAAGCACGCCCGGCGCTGAGCTGCGCGCTACCCCACTTAATCTCAAGGAGCCGCTACAAGCGAGCATTAAGCACATCTTCCGTGTCTTTGTGCAATTCGTGAGCGGCGACGATCTGTCGCCCAAGGCCGTCTTTGTCTATCAGTTCATCTCGCTGCTGGTGGAATGCGGTGGCGAGCGGGTGACACCTGTGCTGCGACTGCTGCCGCCAAATCTGATGCAACAGTTGCTCAAGGTGCTAGCCACCGATGATATACGCGTCGGCCTCATCAGTCGCCTCTACGATCTGCGTCTGCATGCCGGCCGACAAGCGGCTGTGGCCGACCTCTGTCTCTGGCGCAACATGCAGCTGGCAAGGAACAGCATACAGCTGTGAGCAGGTGTCACCATACGATAAATACTAAATACGAAACTATATTAAAAACACACACATTCACCTAGACAATAGCAACAGCCCAAATACATTTACCATCCAACTCTGATAACTGAAGGAAGTTGATTTTGCTAACCTTTGTTTGGATCTAACCAGAATTGCAGTTCGAACACTTAACATGAGATCTATTTAGGCCTTATCTACTCTTGCCCCCTTTGCAATAACAAAATATAAAGCGACATTCGTGACGCATCGAGCGTTGTGAAATTCTATGAATTCGTGGCAAACATAATTTGTTCATATTTATATCTTCTTTCATCGCTGTTTTGTATCTCCCTCAAACATGATGACAAATTTTATAATTATAATAATGTTGGCTTTAGACTAAAAACAAATTGTTGACTCGACTCGCTTGTTTTTTCTTTCATTATTTCGGTTCGCAGTGCTTGATTTTTGTTTTATTACGATAATTTGTTGTTGCTGTTGTTTGTTGTTGTCGTTGCGGCCAAACTCTGCCTGTTGTTGTTGTTGTTATTGGTGTTGTTGTTGTTATCGTTATTATTGTTGTTGTTGTTGTCGTTGCTGTTGCTGGTTAGTTGCCCGCTTCTCATACATGTGTTGCTTGTGTAGAACTAATAAAAGCGCATTCATCATCATCGATATCATTGTAAAATTGGAGCTGGGCAGCAGTGGGCAACACCAGCAGCAGCAGCAGCAGCAGCAACAGCAGCAAAAGCAGGCAGGCAGGCAGATGCCGTTACTTAAATTATAGAGTTTTGATTTCCTATATATCACTTGAGACAGCATTCAAAGAAAGTCTCGCCAACGCAACCGCCGCGCATTGCCTTCTTAACATTATACTCAAATTGGCGTCGATTGCTCTGTAGCACATCGGCGGCTTCCTTATTTAGCGGATCCTCGGGATTGGGTTCCTACAACAAAGAAGGACAAAGGAGCTTTGTAGTGAGATCTCAATTCAAGGACTGTTGCTGTCGAGTGAATTGCGTTACCAAGAATAGAAATTGCAAGCCATAGACAATGGAATTGATGGTCAGCACTGGATTCCAGTCCTCGCGTAAAATATTGAGGCAAACATTGCCCTCCAGATCGATGTTCGGGTGATACACCTGGGTGGCGCATTTCACCTTTGGCGGCTCGTGCGGATAGTTGGAGCCGACGCGAAAATTGAATACAAAGCGTCCATCTCTATAGAAGCCCTCGTCGGGGGATATAATCAATTTGAAGTTTAGCAAGTCATCGCTGTCTGGAAACTCCGTTGCACAAGTTTTTGGCAGGTTCAGTTCGTTAATATCTAAAAATACGCAAATATTATTTCATTTGCACAAACAATGTACAATACAATGCATATGTCTATATATATATAAAATATATAATATATATCTATATAACAATGAAAGCGAAACTAGTCATGGGCGCGAAATAGTTGAGGACTTTTACCTTTTTGTATGCGCAGCTGGGCAGCTGATGCCTTTTTCTGCTGACCACCGCGTGCCGTCTGGTCACCATCCTTTTTTTGTTGTTTCAGCGAGAAAAGTTTAATCATTTTTATTTCTATATGTATTTGTTTGCCTGCTTGGCCGCTTGCTCGCGTCGTTCGTCTACAGCTTCCACTTCAATGTGTGTTCAGCGTTTCGCTTTGCAGTCGATTGTTGGCTAGTTGTTTCTGCTTTTGTGTATATCAAAGTGTGATCATATTTGAAATTATTTGGGAATGTTTAAAATATTTTGTATCGTACCTTAAAATTTTTAGTTTTGTTGGTTGTTTCAAGTGCTTGCTTCTTCTTATTTTTGTTAGCTCTCAATTTCTCTGCCTGTCATTCAAGGTAGCGCAGCAAAATCTATCGATGTCCCTATCGTTGCCCCATACGTTAGAAGAGTTGCCAACTCAGTTGAGTTTCTATCAAATTCTATATTTACAAAAAATGAATTTTGCCACAGTGTGCCTCATGCGAGTAACAGATAAACCCGATAAGCACAATTACAATGAAAGGTAAACATGGAAAAACCTACTAAGTTTTGACTATCGATAGGGATATCGATATACGTTTTGTTTTTGCACATGTTGAGCACAACGCGCAAAAACGAAAACATTTAATTTGTAATGTCAACAGAGCCTGAAATTGCAAAGGATGCTGTGCTCAAGCGCAGCGAACGCCTGGCGGAAGACACGCCACAAGTGCATGGCTATGACTTCAATCTGGGCGTCAACTACAGCAAGCTGTTCGAGTCCTATGTGACCACCGGCTTCCAGGCCACGAATATGGGCCTGGCCATAAAGGAAATCAATAAAATGGTAAGTAATCATATTTACTGGACACCACATTATACTAAAGAAGGACAGTTGGATTGCAGGGCTCAGCCGCTGGACGCCGAGCAGCAGGATGTGCACGAAACAGATGAGTTCATCAGACGTCGCACCAACTGCACTATATTTCTGGGCTACACCTCAAACCTGGTCTCGTCGGGCATGCGGGAGACGTTGCGGTTCCTTGCCGAGCACCGCATGATCGACTGCATTGTGACGACAGCTGGAGGTGTGGAGGAGGACTTCATCAAGTGCCTGGCACCCACATTTATGGGCTCATTCGAGCTAAGTGGCAGCCAGCTTCGAGAGCGCGGCATCAATCGCATTGGCAATCTGCTGGTGCCAAATGACAACTACTGCAAGTTCGAGGATTGGCTAATGCCACTGCTCGATGAAATGCTAGAGGAGCAGAAGAGCAAGGGCATGGTCTGGTCACCCTCACGCATCATCCATAGGCTGGGCGAGCGTATTGCAAATCCCAGCTCCATCTACTATTGGGCTGCCAAGAACCAGATACCCGTCTTTTGTCCAGCGCTAACTGATGGTAGCCTTGGCGACATGATGTACTTTCATTCGTTCCGTCAGCCGGGTCTGGTTGTGGACATATTGTCGGATCTGCGAAGGCTCAACACGATGGCCGTCAAAGCTGTTCACAGCGGCATGATCATTGTGGGTGGTGGCCTCATAAAGCATCACATCTGCAATGCGAATCTTATGCGTAATGGTGCCGATTATTCAGTTTTCATAAACACAGCTTCAGAGTTCGATGGCAGTGACAGTGGCGCACGACCGGACGAGGCGGTGTCCTGGGGCAAGATTCGCAAGGACGCAACGCCCGTCAAGGTGTATGCCGAGGCTACTTTGGTGTTTCCGCTTATTGTGGGCGAGACCTTTGCCAAACGACACTTTAGCCAGAAAGAGGCCACATTGTAATTGTATATATAAAGTAAATATAGTGAATATGCTCCATAGAAAGTAGCGTAATTTTCTGCTGGCCGCATTCTAACGACCACTTTTGAGTCACAATAAGCAACTGTTGGGTCGTTGGGTGTGGGAAGAAAAGAAAACTGGCCAAGGAAAGTTGTCAGCCGCAGCAGAAAGCCATTAAGCGTTGTTGCCTCAGTGCGGAGATGTGCAAAATGTGATAAATGCAACAAGCAGCCCACTTTCAACTCCAACGGTTATGCTTAGAATGGAGATGAGCAAGTGTCGTGATTTGTTGTTGGTCTTAGATGAGCACGCACGAAGTTGTTGAGCCTCTCTTATAATACCTAGAACCGTATCGTATTAGAAAAGCTTTGCTCATCTCTAGCTGCAGCTCCAGATGCCATTACTATGGCATAGAGGTGAGCGCGTGTTGTGATCTACACGAAGATCGTTAGTGGTAAAGAAATTCCAAGTACTTGCATTTATCGTTTGGGTACTGAGACTCGTGCCGTATCGTATTGTACTCTTCTCTAGCTGAAACTCCTGCTACTGCTCTGCTGTTCCGTTATAATGGCTATGTAGTGCACTTTGCTTCTTCGCTTTTTGGCAGGAGCAGAGCGAAAATGCAACTTTTGTTGAGCATTTTAACTGTAAAATGAAAGTTGCGGTCCTTGCTGGTCACAGCTGCTGCTCTGCTCCCGCTTACCCCTTAGCCATTGCGGCAGCTCCTTTGCTTTTTTGTCACACACACACACAAAGGCAACTAAGTCTTTGGCGTAATTGCTTGGGGTTTGCTGCGCACATAAATTTTGCCTTCACGCTGCCTTGGCGACTTTTCACTTTTGTCATATTTTCCCTCCCCTTTCTGCCATGCCCTGCCCTGCCCTGTCCTGCTTTCGCTGCACTTTGCGCTTAATAGTCAGAAATTGTTTTGGGAACAATGCACTCGCATAAGCTCACAAATTTGTCATTAATTTTATGTCGCTAATGCCTGCCACCCCCACAACTCAAATTTTATGTTTATAGCTCAGAGAGTCCTGCCTCCCCAACCCAGTGCCGCTAAGCCGCTGCTGTCTGAGCGAAGTTTTCGTTGTCTGTGCGCATCATTAAAGCCAAAAACGAAAACTTTTCACACACTTTTTTTTGCTTTCCTGTTTTCGCCGCATTCTTTATTCGTGCTTTTCGCCGCGCTTCGACAGTTGGTCTTACATATTTTGAGCTATTGTCATTCAGCGAAGTCGTGGGTCTTGGGTATGGCAGCTGCATTTGTTTTTGCAACTTTTTTGCAGCCACAACTTTTATACAGTTTACATTATTTTTTTGTTTTCGTTGCAAATATGTATGACTGGGTCGCTTGAAGTTCAGTCAACCATCGTGTACTTATTACCAAATGCTTTGCTTTATCAAATTTCATAAAATGTTCGCTACGCTTTGGCAGCAAATGTTAGAAAACTTAAATGTTGCCATCGAAGGCGGATGTTGAACGTTTGAAGTTGTTTGCTTTGTTTATGTATAAGAACGTGCACGTCCTGTTAGTTGTTGTATTTCTTATTTCAAAGGATATTAAAATGCATGTGAAGTAAACACCTTGCAAAACACAAAGTAGTTATATATAATAAATGCCCGTTTTCTTTTATTGTAGCCTGCTTTTGAGCGCAGCATACAATTGCGTCTTTTGCAATTTTCGTAGCATGCTTTTCAGCGCAACAGCTAAAATCAAACAATGGCTGCTTCGTAGCTTCTTGTAGCATACTTTTAAGCGCAGCCGAAAGGAAAAAGCAATATTAAATACAAAATGGAGGCTTCTATTTGAGTCAGCTAAGCTAGCAAATACCCAAAAGCGAAAGATGTTGAGTAATTTATATAAATAATGTTAAATGGTAGCTTAGCATACGTACAGCCAGCAGGTAGGTCTATTCTATGAGACTGCACTGTAGCTGAGTGATCTAAGCTGCAGTTATAGATTATATATATATATATATATATATATATATATATATAGCATACTTTATATGTAGTCTACAGCTGGTATGACTTCTAATGCAGACACCACTGTAATCGCTCTGCAATGAAGCAACAGCGCAGCAGTAAACTACAATCCGCTTGCACTTGCTCTGGCAGCAACTGCCGCAACTTGTGGAAACTTGGCAAGAAAATCAATTGCACTTATTATAGTTGCGCCATTATCGGCAGCCACACACCAGGCAGACAGGCAGCCAGGCCAGCAGCATTGTCGTCGTTAAGAAGTGCTTAACTGCATGCTGTCATATCTAATGCCACACACACGCACAGCGCTTAAAAACTAATTACGAGCAAAGCTGTTGCCGTTGTCGTTGTTAGGCAAGTTTTGCAGTTGCTTTTTACTTTTTTGTAGTCCAAGTCCTGGCCAAGTTTCCACTGCTTACGAGCAAATTAAAACTACATTAAAACTTTGGCGAGTCCAGTTCCTGGCAATTGACAGTCACACACACACACACAGAGTCACTATTGATTTTAGCCATAAATAAAGAAATTTACCAAGTTGTTAGCAGGAATAGAAAATATATATGATGAAAGTCAAGTAATTTAAGGACAATTTAACATTTGCTGCTGGACTCGTCGTTTTTTGGCTTTGGCTTGCAGTGCTGGCAGCAGCACTTCGCGTGTGTCTCCATTTGGTTAGCTTGATTGCTCAGCCGTTCGAGCTCCGCCTGGCAGTCGGAGCAGCCACAGACGTCGTTGCCGCTGTGGCTGCCGGCATCGAAGGCCTCACGATTCGTTTGGGTTTTGATGCTGCGCAGCGTTTCATATGGCGACGACTCTGGCGCCTTGTTGTAGCTGTTCGTTCGGGACTGATGATTGCTGTAGTAGGGCGAGGAGGCCGCCTGCTCCCAAAAGATTTCCTCGCGTTGCTTCAGATCCTGCACGTGCACCTGTAGCTGTTGGCGCGCCTGCACCAGCGCCCGCTGCTCATGGCGCAGCAACTGCCGTTTGCTGTTCAGCGCCTCCTGCTGCTGCTTGAACAGCTGATCGTAGAGAATGCGCACATTCTTCTCGCGCCGCTCGCCCGCCTGCTCCAGCATGTTGTCCAGCACCGCCTCCAGCTTGCGATCCAGCTCGCCGAGCTGCTTCCGTGTCTCCGGCTCATCGTCCACGATGTGCTGCAGGCTGATGTACAGGAAGTTCAATGGGCCGCTGTTCGTGGCCCAGCCCTTGAGCTGGCGTATGGCCAGCTGTGTGCCACGATCGAGACGCCGCAGCAGCCACTGCATCCGTGGCTTGGCCAGCTTTGGCTGCTGACCCTCCAGCATACGTTGCTGCCAATTGGTGTCGGCCTGTCTATAGTGCTGCTCGTTCTCCACGGTGCGTGCGTGCATCTGATTGATCTCCTGGATGAGCTGCTGGTTCTGCTGCGTGATCAGCTCGAAGCTGGCGTCGGCACACTCGATGCACTGGCTGCCACCTCCGAGACGGACGTCTTGCTGAATCGAGCTGCAGTTGTAGCTGGATCTGTTTGTGGTCAGTGCTGATGCCACATCCTCATTATCCACATGCACATTAATTTGTAGCTCCGGCAAGTCCAGTTGCTGTGCAATCAGCTCCAGCTTGGCTGCTTCTGGCAGTTCATGCTCTGTTGGCTGTTGCTCTTGCTGCTGCTGCTGCAGCTGCTCCTTTTGCTGCTTCATTTCCTGCTGTTTCAGTTCCTGCTCCTGTTCCTCCTCAGAGTCCTCCATATTGCCTTGATACTCGCAGAGCACTTCCTCTAGCGACCGATTCACATTCTCCTTCTTGACAAAGGGCATGCCCAGTTTGCCCATCTCGCGCAGCTGGCCGTACATGAGCAGCATCAGACAGTTCCTGGCATATTTCTCGTGCCGGCCCGCCTTGTGGAAGACCTGCAGCCAGCGCTGGCTAATCATGAAGTCCGACTTGCTGATGTTTTCCGAGTAGACGTCGCACATGATCCGCAGCTGCGACACGAAATGCCGGTCCAGCGTGTTGTCATTCATTTTACTCATTTTCCATAGATTCATAGATCGGAGATTGATCTACAGCTTTAATTGGTTCGTTTTTTGTTTTTTTTTTTTTGTTTTTATGTCTCGCCAATTGTTTGAATTTGTACAATTTTCATTTTTTGTTTTTTTAGATTTTTGTTTTCCACACAGTCAGAAAGTAAAATTTTGATCTGACGGCAAATTTCGAAAACAATCAGAAACCCAAATGAGAGATGAAAAGAGAGAATGAGCGAGTGATGGAGAGAGAGAGAGAGATATGGAGAGAGAGAGAGAGAGATAGAGATAGAGAGAGAGTGTGTCAGAGAGAGATAAAGAGAGAGAGAGTGGTTATGAAAGATGGGTGAAGAGAGGAAGAAAAGGAGAGAGAGATGGAGGCATAGAGTATGGGAGAGGGAGAGAAAAGTACAGAAAAAGCGATAGATAGAGATACAGGAAAAGAGCGATAAATGGGGAAGAGAGAGAAAGATAGAGAGTGACTATGAGAGATGGAGGAAGAGAGGAAGAGAACAAGAGAACAAGAAAAAAAGAGAGAGAGAGAGAGAGAGAGATGGAGGTGTAGAGGACGAAAGAGAAAAAGAGAAAGATAGAGAGATAGATGAAAGACATAGATAAAGACAGAGAGAGAGGTAGAGATAGGTAGAAAGAGAGAGGACGAGAGAACGATAGTCAGAGACCGGGAGAGAGGCAGCAAAATAGAGAGATAACGATAGAGATGGACAAAGCATAGAAAAAGAGAAATAAACAAAGAGAGAAATAATGTGTGTGAGAGAGAGAGTGAGACACAGAGAAAAAGATATGAAAGAAGTAGAGAAACGAACGAAAGGAAAGAGAAAGAGAGTGACAGTAACAGTTATACATATATATAAATATATATAGTGGTAGAGAGAGAGAGAGAGAGAGAGAGAGAGAGAGAGAGAGAGAGACTGAAACTCGGAGAGCTACGGTAAGAAAGAACAAAGTGGAGTTAGGCAAGACCCGTAAAATTCTTTAATAATATTTGCACTGAGAGATTCATTAATTTGCAGACCCGTTTAGATCAGAATAAGGATATTTAAGGACAGCACTTAACAAGGATTTTAGCCATTAAATTGTTTGTTAATTTAATTTGCTCATCCGTTTTTTTGGGCCTTTGAATATGCAGAGCGTCGCTTGGGTCGCCTTTTGATAATTATTCAAATTTCTTAAATACAAGCTTAAAGCAAAAACTCATTTAAAATTCAGCTGGTTTTTGCTTTTGTTGGTTGCGTACAGCCGACCAAATGGAGCTCTGTGTCAGTTTTCAGTTTTCAGTTTTCACTGGCTGCTTGGCTGAGGTCAATGGAATGCCTTGCTCCACAAAGTTTTCGCACCTTTCTAGCCAAGATAATGGCACAAAAATGCCGCAAATACTTGCAAGACATCCACAGAGAGAAAGAGAGAGAGAGAGAGAGAAAGAGAGAGAGAGAGAGTGTGGGCGTATATACAATAGCAGGCGCACATCCTGCCGCCGATAAGCAGGCAATATCCTTGGCCAAGCTGTTTAATTCCTTAGCCGTTGCTTTGGCATTTTTTAGTTCGTTTTTTTTTTACTTTTTTGCACTCATAAATTGCGCAAATTCCTTTTGTGCGCATCAAGATGAAATGGCTAAGGCGAGTGGGCGATGGCAGTTTCTTTGAGGATTGGGCGGCCCGAGCACATCTAATTTCTCAGCATGTCCTGTGCACGCTTATTAAAGTATAAATCATTTGATGGCCGCTCCCTGCGATCCGCTTCAACCAACTGAGCAACAAGCACGTCAAAAAGTGCAACAACAAAAATACTTTAAAAAATACTAACGAAAAGCAGTCAAAAGAAGAACAATAGAAGGTGAGTGGGAAGCAAGCAGAAAGAAGTGTGGTCTTGGCTAAAGTACATTATCGTGGGCCGGGCGTGTGGCAAGCTGCAACAAATGTAGCAGAAAACCGCAGCTGGGAGTAGTGCAATTAAATGCAGGAAATAATGGCTACCGCAGCAGTAGCAGCAGCAGTAGGAGCAACAGTAGCAACAGTAGCAGCTGCCTGCCTGTCTAGGGGGCGTGGTTGCCTCACCGGAAACGACCGAACACAGGAAGCGTTCACAGCATCTTCCAGCCAGGCCCAAGTGTCCAATGCAGCATAACAATTTTGAGGCGAGCGCCAAACAAAGTTCAGCTCGAACAAACTTCTGAGACGCTGCAATAAAACCAATTCAGCTAAGTGTCTAATAAGCCATTGCTTAAGTGTGACCAGCTAAGCATAATTGCAATATGCTTAACTTTGGAGGCGTTGCCAACAGTTGAAAGTGACTTGGTACGGCTAGGGCGTGTGAGAGAGAGAATGGAAGATCTTTGATAGCAATTTTTAAGTGTGACCAGCTAAGTATAATTGTTAAATGTGCAACTTTAGCAACTTTGCCAGAGGCTAGTTGCTGAAGTAACGAAGAGTTTGCATATCAAATAAAAATAAAAATGCGAGTTGCCTAAGATCATAGAAAGCTATTTTTAAGTGTGACCAGTTAAGCTTAATTATTATATGCTTAAGTTTGAAAGCGTTGGCAGGCAGACTTTGAGAGTAAACAAGTTTTGTGTAGGCCAGAAAGAGACAGAAAAGATCTTAATTGGCTATTCTCAAGTGTGACCAGTTCATTTTAATTGGAAAAAGTTAAATTAAAAAGGCGTTAGATTTGAAATCTTCGTATGCAGTGAATTTATTTAACAATTTAAGCTATTCATAGACGTCATTTGAGCATTGTTCAGGCCAATATTCGTTTATTATGAATCTTTAAAAAGAAAATGACCAGCTAAGCTTTTCACAAATGGTTTGCTTGCCAACAGAGAGCCAAGCAAAACCTAATGTAGCGCAACTGAAACCAAATTTGATATGATTCTGTAGCCTGACCTCATGTGGGGTTTGAGCTGCGGCTTCTGCTTTGCTCAAAGCAATATATGTATGTGTGTGTGAGCTCTCAATATGGAAAATGCATGTTGTATAATGCAATTTTCAATTGGCAACTATGAAAATATAGTTTTACGTTTTTTTGCGACGCTTTCTCTTTCTCTTTCTCTCTTTCTCTCTTTTTCTCTGTTCTCAGTGCTGCATGTGTTGGCGCTTAATTGAATTCAATGTGCACTTAAGCGACATTCGTTGATAATGAAATTCTGGTACAAAATTGCAGAGGAAAGTGTGTGGCTCGGACAAAGAGCTGAATATACTAAATATTTTGTAGCTATGCAAATGCAAAGTTTTCCATTTTCATTTTTATTTCCTTTTTTTTTTGTATTTTATTGCACAATAAATAATGCGAAATAAGTAGATGAAATAGCAGCGCGCACAGCAGGCTTGGTGGGGGCGTGGAGCAACAGCTGCCTGGCAACGGCAAAGGCGAATTCGAAATGAAATTAAACTGCTGCTGGAGAAAACGTTCATGGAATTTGCCAACATTTACAGCAAAAGCGTGAGAAAGAGTGAGATAGAGAGAGAGAGAGAGAGAGAGCGGTAGGTAGTGCTAAAGTCTTTGCTATAACCATATTTTATTTTATTTCATTTGATTTGATTTTATATTTGATTTCATTTAATGCTTTATTTTATGCTTTGCAAATAATCGATTTGTCAGTCGAACTGTCGTTCCGTTGATTTGTCCATTCGTCCGTCCGTCCGCCCGTCCGTCCGTTTGCCTGTCTGTCTGCTTGACTTTTAGCTGGAATGTTGGCCAAAGTATGAGCAGCTGCTTCAATATTGCGCATAGCATTTCAAAAACTTCACATAGCACAGGGCTACAGACATGACTCTATAACCATATATACATGTAGAGTGCATATGTCAGTAGAGAAACGTGATTAGAATAGTAGACTGAAAGTTACCCTAGAAAAGCGGGTATAAGCAGAAATTAGCTAAAGATATGAATCTATAATCATATAGAGTGTTTAGAAACCTGATTAGAGTAGTAGACTACAAGTTACCCTAGAAAAAAGCATAGATTAAATAATTTGTATAGCTTATATATTCATATTTGATTTGAACTTGTTAAATAGCTGCTCCATATGTTAAAAGCCATCTATATATCAAATTTAGTAGTTCTGGCACTTATAGTCTCTGAGTTCACATAGTATACCATGGCTGTAGCTGGGATTTAGCTATGATGGACAAGTGTTTCGGTGCTTAAATTAAAACTTGTTCATTATAGTAGAAGTCAAACAAATTTTATGGCTATAGCTTGAGCAGTTGCTGAGTTCAAATAGTTAGTTGGCTAGCTGGAGCCGCCTTTCGCTATATATTTCATTATATTATATTGTTTTTGGTAGTTTTTTCTGTATTATATTACAATATTTTGCTATGACTATTATCAAAAATACATTAAAGTTATGTATACCCTTTGTTTTCAATGTACAGGGTATTCAAATTCCTCACAATTGACTTTGCTACGGAGTTTTATTGATTGATTTTCAATGGCCATAGCGAAAAGTGAGCGTCAGAGCAACAGACAATCAGCCAAAGCTATGAGAAAGCCAGCCAGCTGCAGCTGCTAGCAGGCAAGCAGCCAGCCAGGCAGTCGGCTCTGCTTTGGCTTTGGCTTTGGCACACGCTGCGTATGCTCAATATATATTGAGATGATGGCCACGTAGATGGTTAGCTGAACTGTTGTTGGCGCAAAAGTTTGCACAAGAAATTCAAGCAATGATGAAGTGTTTTTATTGTGTTTATTGGCATGCGTTTTTAATGAAGCAAACAGCCAAATGGAAAAGAGCTGCGGGCTGACTAAGAAGGCAGGAGGCACAGCCAAAGAGGATTCTTAACAATCGGCATACAAACAACTCCATTATATTTATATATACACATATATATACTTATATACATATGTATATATATAAATATGTTTTTGTTAAATGAAACTTTTTGCATTAAAACTCTCGAAGCTGAAGTACCAGCTGGATAAGTGAGTGCAAAATGTTATTTTATTGTCAACAAGCAAAGTTACAAAAGAGTGGAAGGGTCAGGAGCAGGGTGGGGCGGGGCTGCCAGAGAGCTGCCAAAATATATTTAATATGCAATATAAACACAGAGAGCAATGGCAAGGAGCAACGAGGACATAGCGACACTGGGACAACAACATGACACGCTCATAAACTCATTTGGGGCTCTGCTAGAACACCAACAACTTGCTTGTTATGCTCGCGCACAAAGCGAAAAAGAGTATATTGGTTTACAGAAGCTAGAGGCTTTAAATTTGGAATACATACTCCTTAGCAACCTCGCTCTATAAAGTGTTAAGACTGAGCCAATAATAGTCTGACATAAGAGAAAAACTATATTAGTTAAGCTGCCAGAGACATGAAATTTTGTATGCATACTCATATAGACAGTCCAAGACTAAAAATATATGGATATGTATACCTACGCCCATCAAGGGTCGTGGCAAATCGAAAAAACTATATTTTTCATAAATTTCAGAGGTAGATCTTCAAAATTGATCAAATCACAAACTGCAAATTCGCTTTTGATAAATACTTGAACCAGTTTTCTACTGCGAACGAGTATTGTGCAGTCGGTATCAGATTCTTACTAATTTTTTTAGAGGGACAGCCAAGAATTTTTTAATATTACCTCAAGGATTTCACAGTGTAAGGAAAACATCAAATATACATAAATGTGCCGCTTGTTGTTTGTTGTTGTTTGTGCTTTATGCCAAAGTCACAGCTAACCCACAACTGTGCCCGCAACTTTTTTCATTAATTTTAGTAAATAAAAAAAACAGAGAGAGAGAGAGAGAGAGAGAGCCGACTTCTGGCGCATTAGCCGTGGCGATTAGGCACTGCCTGCTGCCTGTCTATAAAAATATTGCCAGCACTCATTATCAATTTATGGCCCAAAAGGTTTGTTGTCGGCTGGGACAACAGCACAATTTGTAGCTGGTGCCAAAATTGAATTGTTTAATAAAATATAACGGCCTCTAAGTCCCAAGACTCATCTATTGCTTAAGCCTGCTGCCAAATATACCAAATATACCAAATATTTGGTATTTCTTTGTGCAATTAGCAAAGGAATTTGTTTTTTTCTTTGAGACTTCTGGCAACTCTTTTTGTTATGCATATGTAATTGTGCCTTGGGTATTTTTAGTTTTGGTATTTTTGTTGTTGTAGCTTTAATCTGGTTTTATTTACGCTTATTGGAATTTATTGCGCATTTGAGTTTGAAAAACATTTTTGTGGTTGTAAATAATATATTCAAGTTTTGTTTAATAAGAAATTCATTTCTCATGGCAGTCATGGCAAATTGTATATGAATAACTTTTCGTTGTATTTGTTTTCTGGTCTTTACGAGTTTCACAAAGATATTCAAATTGATTATGGAATTTGTCAGTTATGGGCTTTAGCTGATTGTAACTGGCTCAAAATAATGACTGATTTTTAAGTAGTTTACTTTTTGAACCCTGCACATATCTCCTTTATTTATATATATTTATTTGCAGTTTATTTTATATTTATTTGCATAGCAGAATTTAATTTCCATTATCATAAAATTTTTGTTTGTTTCTGATATGAAAACTTTGGGATTTTAAACTGTTCTATAAAGTGTTATGAGTCTAAAACATTTATTATAGTTATACTTGCTATTGAGATGGAGATTCAGAGATAACAATAGATTGCCAAGAGTCAACATCATCTTAGTAAGTCTTAACTGTCAATTTATTCTACATGGTTTCAGGACGTCAAAAAGTTATGTGCTTCCAGATTTTTTTTGACTGAGTTAGAGCTAAAGTTTCTGAATATATTGTCAGTGAAATATGGCATATTTTCTAGTCATGCAAGCCCCATCTGCACTCCGATATGACCTTACTTTTCTCAACTCCTCTCTCTTACTCTACTCTACTCCACTACTCTCAGCTATCTCCACTATTACTTTCTACACTGACTCTACTTTAATACTCTCAACTTTACTCTACTTCAATACTCTCAGCTCTACTCTACTCTGTACTACTACTTTCTATACTGTCTACTCTACTCTACTCTACTCTACTACTCTCTACACTGAATCGATTGTACTGCTCTCTACCTTCACTCAACTTCCTACTCTAGCTCTTCTCTACTTTACTACTCTCTACTCTTCTCCATTCTACACCATTACTCTCTCCTTTTACTCTGCTCTACCCTACTGACTACTCTAAATTACCTTACTACTCCCAAAACTCTAATCTTCTACTCTCTGCTCTAACTCTTCTCTACTTTACTACTTCTACTCTTACTCTACTCTACTCCACTCCTACTTTCTATACTCTCTACTCTCCTCTACTCTCCAAACTGACTCTACTCTACTCTACACTGCTCTACTACTCTCTACCCTCTACCTTTACTCTACTCTTATACTCTCTGCTCTAACTCTTCTCTACTTTACTACTCCCTAATCTTACTCCACTCAACTCTCCATTACTTCCTTTGCTTGTTTTATGAATAGATCCTGAGCTTTTTCAATTAGTTGCCAAGTTAAATTTAAGCTAATGATTAAAGCTCCGCCCACAACTAAGACTTTAAGTCACTGCTCTAAACTGACTGTTGATTTAATGCTAACTAAAAGGTATTTTTGTAACAATTTTTGTGCATTTGCCCGCTCTGTAGCTCATGTAACCGCAGCTGCGACAGCGAATTCTTTGGCTCTAACCAGGCGAGTGCATTCTGGCCAAAAACAAAAAACAAAACGAAAAAAAAAGAGAAGAAGAGCTAAAGCCATGCATATGCATGACGCATGTTGTTAATGGCATTTTCGAATGGAAAACTGGCCAAAAGAAAACTTGCTTACCCAAAAAAAAAAAAGAAGGGAAAAACTAAAGCTAAAGGGAAGAGTCATCATCAAAAAATGAAGCTAAGTGCTGTATCCTGTAGCTGTTGCCACAATCGCATCTGGAATGCTCTTTGCCCGCTTGAACCCGCTGCGGTTGAAGTGAGCTGGCAACAGAGAACGTTGCCAGCCAGCGAGAGCTTAGGCTGAATGTTGGCTTAAAGCCAGACCCGGCCAGGCCAGCACAATATGTGCATAACTTTCGCTTTCCGTTTGAAAGTCGCTACACAGCACAGAGCATAGAGCAAATGCCAGGCATATAATCTCTGACCCAAATCCCTGGATCCACGCCTACGCGTGGGGCGACGCCTTAAAGACATAAGCAAACGGGGTCACACTTACCTGAGGGTAGTTATGCTAAGCAAATATTGGCACTTGCTTCAATAAGCCCGGCTGAGGCTAAGTCCTGACATGGCCAAAATGGGTCACAAGCCGCTGCCGAGCTATGCCAGCTAAGGCTAAGCTTCACATTTGTCTGCAGCAAATAGCAAAAATCTGAGCCATTTAATTGCAAATACCAAAAAAAAATTGGAGCTTTAATGGCCTTCAAGTGGGTGAGTGTGTGTGTGTGTGTGGGCGTGGCACTTTACGCTTGAATTAACAAATTAATGCAAATCAACTCGAAGCTGCCGCTGCCACTGCTGCTGCTGAGAGCATCTAATGAATATTTATTAACTTTTTCCTTAAACTCTCGACGCTCGACTCTCGACTCTCGACTCTCGTCTCTCATCTCCCGGAAAGCCGTCCTGTCGTCATTTCGTCCTGTCGTCCTTGTATTTCTATTTTTTTTCCTGTAAAGCTGCATTTCGATTTTCAAGCTCTAATTTAATTGTAGCAGCAAGGACAACAGCATCCGCATCCGCTTCTGCTTCCACTTCCGCTTCCGCCGAGGCACAACATCCGCCAGCAGCTGACAATCGCATTACTATGCGCCGCCTTGATGGATGAGCTTCACTCCAGCCACGCCCACTCGGCTGAAGTTTGTCAATCTATGGCAACCTGTACAGGACAGGACGAGCTGCTGCTGCTGCTGCTGCAGCTGCCTCTGCTCTGCTCTTGCTTAATGCACTCATTTAATTGCATTATGCCGCAGGTCCTTGCATTGCCCTAAAGTGCGGCTGGGCAGGTGGCAGGTGGCATGTGGCAAGTAGCATGTAGCATGCGGCATGTGGCAGCTGCTGCTCACTGTCACCAGCCAGCTGTCGCACTCAACAATAACAATAAGCAGAGTGCTTCAGCTGGGAGTCAACGACTTGGGAGATACACTGAACTTAATTCGATTAAAGGAGGTTTCTTATCGATAAATGTAATCGATATTTGACTGCAAATATGTTAGCTAAACAAAGTCCAGGAAATGATTATGAAGCATCGTTTAATAATTGATCTTTAAATGAATAGCAAAATTGAGTTGATATATCGATAAATTGATCGATTTGCGTATGCACTGTTGCTATATCGATCATGTTATCGACTGCACTGGCAGCTTAGAAGGCACAGAGAATGGTTATCGATATTAATAATTAAAGGTTATTGATAGCTGGAATTAACTTATATATCGATAATGTTATCGATTTATGTTTGCACTGCAGATACATCTATAATGTTATGTACTTATGGCTGCACTGACAGTTTAGGTGGAACAGAGAATCGTTATCGATATGTATTGATTGGCATAAGTTAGTTCATTTATCGATATTGTTATCGATTCCATATATCTATAATGTTGTTGACTTATATTCGCACTGAAAGCTTCAATTAAACATTGAATTGTTATCGATATTAATATTGGTTAATATATCGATAATGTTATCGACTTACGTCTGCAATGGAGCGCTACTTCTCTTAGGTTTTCGAGGGCAGCAACTCCAAGATCTTTTCCTTTAATAGATGAGCAGATAGCTTGAGCTCAACTTGACTGTCCATATACCCGTCCAGCACCCAGAACACAAATACCCAATGGTAGAGCAGAGTATGTAATATAAACACCGCATTAATTTGCATGCGAGAAAACAACTTCTTCATATCCTTATCCTTACAATGTTTTCACTACTTGACTTTAATGAAGTCAAGAAGATGCGGCTGCTCTTGAAGAGGGCGCAAAACAAGCAGCAGAAGAAGAAAATAAAGAAAAAAAACTTCGCATTTATAATCCCAAAAGCAGGCAAAGTATAATTAAAGATGTTTTTTTTTGTTGTTGTTTACATATATCATATAAAAAGATTGCACTTAAATAGTGTAGCAAAGGCAGCTGTTGGCTTTGGCTTCCAGCTGGTCGGAGTTGCGCGACAACTGGACACAGCAGCTGGGCTGGACAGCCGGCGCCACCTTCTGCTGAACCCTGTCCAGCCAATCGATATGTGCACTCACGCCCAAATTGCCCATTTTGGTGCGCAGCTTGTGATGAGCCGTGGCCGCCTCATCATTGTTGCGATAGTTTATGACATAGACGTAGCGCTTGGGCTCGTATTCATAGACGCAGAGCTTCATATAGTGGCTGAACAGGCGCAGCTCCTGGTACACCTGGAACGGTGTCAAATGATTCACATTGTTGAGGAACAGAGTTTTGCGATTGCGCGATTCGCGCACCTGAATTTTCAGTTTGTGGTGCCGAAAGCGCTGCTGCAAGCTAATTGAGATTCAAGAAAGTTAGAAATGTAAACAAAATGTATATATAAAGTATCTGAAGACTTTGCTGGCTTATACGATCTACGCTTACATTTGCAATGCCAAGGCCTTGCACGTTCGATCGACGTACTGCAGATAGGCATAGCCGCGACTGTTGCCCGAAAAGTCGACCTTGAAGCGCAGCATGAAGACATCGCCCAGCTCGACAGCTACCTCCATTAAGTCTGCCGCCGTGCAGCGCTTTTGAATGCCAGTTAGAAACAACTACAAAAGGTTTTTGAATTCATTTATAATAGATTTTATTTGTATCTATTTTTTTATATGATTTTCACCTCATCTTCACCCGAATCTAGCTCGTTGCGCCTTTTGTCATCCACATTCAAGCAGCTGGTCACATAAATTGTGCCATTTACTTGACTTTTGCGATATTTCTGCAGCAAATTGAAAAACATTGCCAAAAAGTGCAAAACGCGTGCGCAGAAGCTTCGACTATTGCAAACGATGCTGCCAAATGCAAGCGTCGCGGCGTTGCCACTTGTTTTTTAGATTTGGGCATTGTGTGAATGGCAAATGTTAAATTGATTAGAGATGACAATTGGACTGCTATGCAATCGATATGCAAATATGTATGTATATCGGTGAGCAGACACAGCAAAGGCAACGAAGGCAAGTAGAAAATTAAATCTACAAATATAAAATGGATAAGATAATTCAAGTTGCATTGACAGAAAATTTCTATGACAATTGCAAATGCTCTCTGGAATTTAATATTCACAATTTGAGCAGTAGAGCCACCAGCAGCTAACTATGCAACAGTGTTGCCATATCGGTACGATCAGTGCAATTTTAAATAAAATATCAAATGAAAACATGCCAAAAAGCATTACAATTTTATATTTGGTTTTTTTTAGAAAAGTGTTTTTCAAGGGCTAATGGCCGCGCCGTTGTTGTTGTTGCTGTCTTGGCATTGTTTTGGACAGGTTGTGCGTGCTTTTTTTCTAGCTCATGCCTAACAATATAAATTAATGCAGGCCATACACACACACACGCACACCTGCTTTGCTAGCCACAGACCGCAGCACCTACACTTTGCTGTTGTTGTTGTGGCTGTGGTTAGGCCACCCGCTGCTGCTGGCAAAGCTTAAGCTCTAGCCGAGAGTAAGAGCCGTTCCGCTGCACTCAAGTGCCTGCTGTTGGCTGTGGCCTGTTGGCTGTAGCGGCGGCGGCAGCTGCTTCATTTTCCTAATTTATACGCGCGCAACGCTAATGAAAATTTGCGTAACAAGGCAAACCACACGCTTTGTTGCTGGCGCAGCCATCTCAGCCAGCTGCCTTTGTGCTTATTGTAAATGACATGGCGTTGGGGTTTCTGGCACTTCAAGGTGCATGCAGCACCACTTGCTGCTCCACTTGTGATGCCTTCGCCTGCGGTTGGGAAAGTTATGCGTGGTCGCAGTGCGCCTGGAGGCAGCCATCATAATCCTGTCATGGCCTGCTACAGCGTCCTTGATGAATTGCTGAAGCGCCTTGCTAACCTGAGCAGCTCTGCCTAGAGAGCATATTCAATCGATATTTGGATAGTAAGCAGTATATATTTAGTTTTCTAATTCTCCCTCTTGAATAAATAAATATTTTTCTCGAATACAAGCAATGATGAAGGAACCCAATGAGAAGTGGTTGGATCGCCATTTCAATCAACAACTGGAGGAATATGAGACGGCCTTCAAGGAGGAAGCCTGCGAGTCGGACCAACAGATCATCTCATATTGGCTGCAGATCTTCAATGCAGTGTCCAAGCCACAAAAGTGGGCTAGAAATAGTTTGATGCTGCTGATGTACGGCCATTTGAAGGAGGTTGGCTATCTGCAGGTGCCCTTCACGGATTTGAGCAACTTGAACAGGGATCTCAATGCAATACTGGACAGCTATACGGGACTGCCAGTTACAGGTAGAGACAAGCCCACACAAGCCCTTACACCTGTAACCGAGGAGGAGACGCTATCTGAGTATGAAACTGAGGGATCGGTAACAGTCAAAGGTGAGACCGATCCGAAAAGTCCGTCTGTCAAGCAACTATTTAGCACTCCCTCGAGTGTCGAAGGGGACACAGTCGCGCATGAGAGGCAAATGTTGAGCACTCGTTCTAGTATCAAAGAGGAAATGGTCGAGCATGAGAGGAAACTATTTGGCACCCCGTCGAGTATCGAAGAGGAAGCTGTCGAGCATGAGAGTCCAGTCTTGAGCATTCGTTCCAGTATCGAAGAGGAAGTAGTCGAAGATGAGAGTCCACTTTTGAGCATTCGTTCTACTATCGAAGAGGAACCTATTGAGCATGAGTCGCCACTATTGAGCACTCGGTCCGGTCTCGAAGAGGAAACAGTCGAGCATGACAGTCAACTATTGAGCACTCGTTCCAGCATCGAAGAGGACACACTCGAGCATGAGAGCACGAAGCATATTTCCAGTAGCTCCGCCTCTACAGAGCGGCTATACGACACCTTCGACTCGCACGAGTGCTATAAACACAAATCTGAGCATGATCTGTTTGAGGCTGAGAGCAAGCGAATGCTGGAGGTGGAGGCTATCATTGAATCAATGCAAAAGCTAAATAAACCTTCAGTGGATGTCATACCAGAAGTGGCCGCCAATATAGTGACTTCTTCAGAGCGCAGCTACTCGAGGCTGGTCAAGGAAATTTTTAAAGCTAACCAATTGGAATCTAACCGCAGGCAGTATGAAAAAAGTATTTCAAGTCGCATTTCTAATGAGACGACGGATGAGCAGGAGAAGCGTCCAGATACGGCTTCAACGAAGCGAAAGGAGACAGTTCGCATCGAGCCAACTACGAGGCGTTCGTTGCCGCATGAATCCCCTGGGTCCTCGCCCGCAGAGACGGCCAGGCGTGACGAGAGTGATGCGGAGTTGATGTATCTGCGCCGACGCAACAAGCAGCTGCGTCGCGAATGCCTCATTTATTACCACAGGAATGGAAAGCTACGCACACGCCCCAAGTATCCGAGGACCAAGGTGAACTCCTTGGGGTTTCTAGTGGCTGCGTACCAAGCGCATTATCACTTCACACACTGGCAGATGCTGAGCAAGCAGCCTCAGTACGTTCAGCACGAGTACGATCGGACGAACGGCTGGCGCACCTATCGACGCATTCTGCTGGCCAGCGCTGTGCCGCGCAGTGTCCTCCGCCAGCGGCAGTCCTCCGGGCTCCCTCGCATGCTCCTTCGCATGTCGAACATTGTGCAGCTCAAGAATACCCACACACAGATGGACACCAGCCGGATCAGCCATGGCCACGAGATGACGCACCGCCTCTGGGCGAAATCTAGCATTGGCAAATCACTTGCAATGTAAGCCTACAAAAACAATGAAATAAATTATTTTCAAATTGACATAAATTAAATTTCATTTAAATTAAATGATATGAAGTATAATTTAAATAAAGTTAATAAATGAGATATGAACTAAAAGAAAGAAAAAAAATTCAAATAAATTAAAATAAATATAATTTAAAAAAAATAACAAAAATCAAATGAAACAAAAATAAATTGAAAAATGCACAATTTATTGTGAACTATAATTAATAAACGCAATTGTTTATGTTACCAGCCAGTCGCTTGTTAATTAGTTCCAATTTCTATTATTCTTTAATTAGTAATCTTGCTGAGCAGCAACAATAGCCGCGGGAGCTGCCAGCTGAAAATCAGCTCGTAAACAGCGGCTAATATTTTGTAATTATGCAACACTGCACACTGAACAATAACACCAACAACAAAATGGCTGCCAGCTGCTCGACGCAGCCGCCCCCGCTGCCGCCGCCGCCATTTTGTAAGCAGCTGAAATTAGCGAGCGCATAAAAGAAGCGAACGGAAACAAGCAAAGCGAGAAATAAAATGGAAATGTCGCCAAAAGCAGTTGCAGGCAGTTGTGTAGCTGCAATTGTTGTTGCTGGTTGTGGGCGTGGACGTGGGCGTGGGCGTGGGCGTGGTCAAGCGACAATTGCAAATGGTCAATGAACTTGCCGCATTGCTGAAGTAACTGCGGCACAAATTTACTTGCCACAGCTCTACAGTGGAGCGACGCTAGAGTGGAACACGCCAGCTGTGTAAATTGACTAGAAGAGGAGAAGGTTTCTAGATGCTGAATGCTATATATGGAATGTATTATATACTATATATGTATATATACTATATATATTCATATGAGTAAGTTAAACCAGTGTTGGTCAATTTTAACTATTGCTAGAGTTTAAGTGCTTCTGTATGAAGTCTATTAAGAGTTATTTTTACTATTTAGTATATTTTAAATAATTACAATAAAAGAAAATACCTAAGAGTTTTTTGTAAATACCAAAATGTTAACCAGTGTTGGAAAATTTTATTGGTCATAACTCTTGGTGTAGCTCAATGCGCCTATCTAAAGTTAGCAAACGTTATTTTCTATTTAGTATATTATAAATGCGCACAATGATAGAAAATACCAACGTTTTTTTTAAATACCAAAAGACAGTTTTGATCATTTTTAGCTTTGCATCAAGATGTTAAAATTTCAAGCGCTAATTTATTTTTTAGTATTTTTGACATAGATGAAAATACTAAAGAATTACACAAAACTGATGCTAAGAACTCCATAGGCTTATGTTTTTTAAGGAAAACTAAACATAATAATATTAAGAATTTTTTAAATACTAACAAAAATTATAGCCAACTGCACTCATTTAAAAGTAATCAAGCGTAGTTTTAAAATAATACTAAATAAAATACTGTTGAGTATTTTTTAACTGTCAATTACTATAACTGCTTAAAGTTAGATACGTGTAGTTTTTAAAGAATACTAAACAAACTACTATTTAGTATTTTTTAAATACTATCAAATACAATAGCTAACTGCGCGTAAAATGAGTATAATTGTTTAAATTTTTTTTAAATACTTACTAATTTTAAAGAATATTGCTAATTATTGTAGTAACAAATTAAAATTCAGTATTTTTTTTAATACTACCTATAATATTTAGTATTTAATTACCTATTGCACTTATTTAAATTTAGTAACTACAGTTTTTTAAATGCTACTGATTACTAATAAAATACTATTTAGTATTTTGTTTAAATACATACAACTTCAGCCAGTGTTGAGTAACTACAAAAGTGTTAATTGGAGACAATTGCTTGATGAGTGAGTTCACACTGACTCCACTCTATGAAACCAAATTTCTTAATCTCTTGAGAACTTGAAAGTTGTAAACTAGTTAGTTTACAGTTAGCATGTGTAGCACACACTGTATGTGTGTAGTCTATATACGTATACATATATGTATTAGTGGTAAATATGATATATACTCGTGTATGCATATATTGCAAATGGCTTCATCAGCTTCTGACTATGCAAATTTATGGTCTATATTTAGGCATTTTGCACATAGCGTTCACAGCGTTCCGTCTGCGGCTGCATAAATTAATTATTTATGGCTTGTGAAACATGTTGCTTAACTTTGTCACAAACGTCCAGCCCCTGCCAATGCTGCTCCATAGTTAAAGCTGACAGAACAACAACAACAGCAACAGAACAACAACAACAAACATCATCATCAACATCATCATCAACGTTTGTTTGTTCAGTTTGCGAATTTTGTGGCCTAGAGCCGTGTTGATTGAAGGCAACGCCCACAGGGCTTATCTAATAGAATTGATCGCAAAATATGGTCTTGTTTTTCAGTTTTCTTTTATATTATTTGTATTCTCTACTTCTCTCTCTCTCTCTCTCTCTGTCTTTCTCTGTGTTGTCTTCTCATTTTCATGCATGGCACGCACACATAATTATAATTTTTACAACGTCTAAATAAACGCAAATATCTTATGCACAAAGGCAACTCAGACATTGGGCCTCGCTGCTAGGGCTCGAGCGGGCTTTGGAGCTGCTCATCCCCGCGCTGAGGCTATTTGTAATGAATGACAGTCCAAAGAAGGCATTCGATACGTTTGCAAATTCTACAAAGAGTATGTTTGTGGTGGGGTAGCATGCATTGGTTGCCTAGTTGAACAGGATGTATGCGCTGAACAGTGTTGGAAAACGATTCATTTATATGGTAAGACATAAAAAGCGAAAACCATATGAAAGTTATGTAGACTTGAAAATTGTTGACATTATATGAAATTTACTTAATTTAATTTATTTTAAGAATCAGATAATTTCTCTAATGAAGATAGAGGTAGCAGTGTTGGAAAACGAGCTGTTAATAAGGCATACTAACGTTTAGGCAATTATCTGATGCAGCTAAAGGAAAGTTAGTTGCAACATAATAATAAAACTCAAAGAGTTAAATAAATTGCGCAAAGATGATACTAAAAAGCAGTGTTGGAAAACAATGTGTGCTTGTTAAAGAAATAATCATAATAAGAGTGTTTGGAAAATACTGAAAATACTCTGCATTTGAGTCTATGGCAAATAATGTAAATGTAATAAATTTTTATAAAGGCAGTGTTGGTAAACGATATAAAAATGATAAATAAATATAAGAGCTAGCTATTTTATTTGGGAAGTCAATGAAGAGAGTTCTTTCAATAGCATCAGGAAGGCATCAGAAAGGAAATAAAAATGAAAAAAAAGCTAAAAACAGTGTTGGTAAACGGCTTATGAATGTTGACTTTATATAAGAGTATGCTTATGTTCTATTCTTTTAGAAGTTAATCAAGAAGCTGCTTTCAAGAGAGGAAGGAAAAGAAAGTAATATCTAAAAACAGTGTTGGTAAACGTCATCTGAATATGAATGTTGATCTAAGAAAATACCATACAATGTACTATTAGAAGTTAATCAAGAAAGTTCTGTCAATAGGCGGCAAGAAGCAAAAGAAAGTGAAAAGCTAAAAATAGTGTTGGTAAACGGAAAAACATATAAAAGAATGCGGACTACTAAGAGTTTACTATATTCTTTCAGCAGTGAATCAAGCGAGTTCTTGCAATTGCTAGCATAAGAAAGATCAAATCGAAAGAGTATGGCTACATTTAGTAGTGTCCAAAATATTAGCCAGGGTATTTAAGTATTAGCATACAGCTAATATTGTAGTTCTTATTGCCGATTCTTTTATTTAACAATTTGATATAGCATTACAATATAATTTATGCGCTTTATTGCGCTCGGTAACAGCCAGCAGCGACATATTAATGACTCTCTCACGCTCTCCCCTGGCAGAGTCTGAGTGCCTGACGTCAGCTGGGCAGCCAGGCAGCCAGGCAGGCTGGGCGAAGGCTATAAATATGATTGACATGGCTGCTCAGTTTGTCAATCAAATTTTGGATATCAGACGTGCAACACTTGGCTGGATAGAATGCTGTTCAAGGTGCTGCTGGTGAGTGTGATCAGCTCTCTCTCTCACTCTGACTCTCTATAAATATCTCTCTCTCTCTCTCTCTCTCTCTCTCTGCCCTTGACAGCTCTCATTGTTGGTGTGTTTGAGTGGCTGCGCGGCCAAGCCACATTTGCTGGCTGCCACGCCTGTTGGCTATGCAACGCCTGCGGGCAGCTGGCTCGCTGCAACGCCAGCTGCAGTGCCCGTAGCTGCCACAGCCGCTGCCGCCTACTATCCGGCCTATGCGTCGTATGCGTATGCGCCCGTCTACTATGGCTCATACGCCGCGTATCCCGCCTACTATCCCTACTTTAGACGTTGAGCCTGTTGCTATTTTATATACATGCTGATATATAGAAATGAGCAGAGGTGTATGTTCAACGACAAAATTGATTAAATTTTGTATGTGTGTGTGTGTGTGTGTGTGTGTGTGTGTGTTTGTGTGTGTGTGTGTGTGTGAAAATCTCATATTTTACGCTGTTTTTGCGTTGATTCGATTTGGCGGCTGCTGTAAATAAAATAAAAACATTTATGAAATCAACACAGGCACAAAGACACATACGCACACATACACAACATACATACACACACACATACATACATACACACACATATATATAAATATATAGAATAATAAGCAAATCAATAAAAAGGCAGCCGTATATACACGTGTTTCTTTGTAGCTTTGCAGCTGTCTGTGCATATGTATCTGTCTCTGTATCTGTATCTCCATCTGTATATGTATCTGTATCTGTATCTGCATATGTAAATGTATGTGTATGTGTATGTGTATGTGTATGCTTGTAGCTTGTGGGATTTTCATTTGGTCCTTTGAAATTTGCTTACATGTGCGCATATTTGCACCTGCACGTCTTGCCTTCAGCTCAGCCTCAGAATGTGTCTTTCCTCTGCCTTCCTCTCACTCTCCCTCTCTCTCTGTCTGTCTCTTTCTGCCTCTCTCTGTGTGTGTGTCTTGGTAACCCGCTACTGATTTACCTTACGTGTATAAATCTTTTATTCATGTAATCCATTTGAAAACACGTTTGCACATGATTGTGTTTATTTCGAAACGGCATCAGTCCCAGCAGATTGTGCCAGGTGTGTGTCTGCCAGGTGTGTGTGTGTGTGTGTGTGTGTGCGTGTGTGTGTTTGTCTGATTTGAAAAATCGTCAAAATTATATAAAGTGAATACAAATTTTATTTACTCAATTTTTATTGCTCTGCCAGTTGGCTAAAAACACAAAACAAACAAACAAACAAAAGCAAAGCAAGAAAAACATTTGCTCGCATTTCTCATTATGCTGCGAGCTTTTTCCAACTAGTTTTTCACGCTGATTTCGAGGTTTTTCCATTTTTATTTTCACTCATTTTACTGAAATTTTATATTAAAAAAAAAAAATAAATATAGTAAAGTATTTCTATAAATCAAATAATTTAACCTCGGAAAAAAAACAAAATTTATTTCATTGTAAAAATATTCAATAAAAAATATATTTAAATATTTTCAATTTAATTAAAAATTCTTGTTTTTACCATAAAAACAGAGCAAAAAGTTTAAGTTGTTTTTAGGAAGTGTTCAAGCATGAACATGTATGAGGATGGCTCTATATTGGAAGAGAAAACTGGATCAGCTGGAGGATCTACTGCTCAGCCATAGACATCTGAACTATGCTCATTTACATCAGGAAAGAAAGGATTGTGTTTGATGGAGGTAGATTCCTGCAGAGACGTAAGTAAGCAAGAGTGTTCTAGTCGGGAGTACCTGACTAGTAAATACCCAGAAACATTTCTTATGGATAAGCCGCGCATCGCTAGACATAGCTCAAGACAGATCTAACTGATGAAGTTGTCACGCAACAATTTTATGTTGCTTAAGCAAAAAGACAAATTTAACATAAATTAAACTGAGATGAAGTCAAAGTAGTCTAAGAGCGCAATGCCTTGCTAGTCAGCCCGTGCCGTGGCCATCAATCATACCCCACTGCCATTGTCCACAGGGCACTGTGCATTAGCGAATGCGGAAAACATGGCGTTATTAAGGCAGGAAAGTTTTCAGCTCGACGCTGTTTTATTGAATAAAAGGTCATTAAATTTGGACGCTATCTGTTGCCGCGAAGTTGTGAAAATGCTGCAGTCACTGCCCTGAATGCAGCTCCAGCCACCCGCCCCTCCGGGACGCCCTTGGCATTTCTTTTTTACAAGACTTTTCCGCTTACGCTGCACAAAACTTTACAACTACTTGGCATTTACTACCTGAGCACAGGATGAGCAGAGCTAAGAGCAGGAGTGGGGTGGGTCGAGGGACGAGTAGAGAGCTAAAGATGCCAAAGTTATGATAAGCAGCAGCAGCTCCAACGCTGTCGCCTTCATCAGTCTCCAGCTGCGTTGCCCAGGGCGCCTCTCAAGCTTTCAACGCTCAGCTGGCGGGGTCGGCAGGCGGAGGGACGAAGTCAAGCAGAAAACTCGACTGCCGCTGGGACAGGAAGCGCTGAAAGGAAGCATATTTCATATAAAAGAAATCCCTTTTTAAATAGTAGAAAGTGCGCCAGATCCTTGAATTCCGATAGCAACAGAGACGTCATAAGCTATCCTCTATAGAGTTGGAGTTGGAGTTGGAGCTGGAGCTTTGGTCAGCAAAATAGTAGTGATAATTAAATATATAAATATTTGAATATATATGTCTAAATATATATTTAATATTCGTTTCAAATTGTTTTCAAAATATTATGTTCATCACAAAATTTTGTTGTGCAACTTTTCACTCGCACTACTATTTTAATGAACACAGCTGCATATGCCCTTTGCCAGCTACAGCATCTTTACAGGGCATCCAAAGAGTTGTTGCCATGGCAAAGCATATTGAGGCGTGAGCCATGCCAGCCGAGCATTAACTTAACTCAAAAGCAAACCCAAGCTCCAAGCTCTACGCCCCAGCCCCAGCCTCAGACCCAGCTCCAGCCCCAAAGACTTTTTCGATCAACTAATTTACTGCAGTTGGCTTTTGGTATACGAAATTGTTTATTTGCACTTGCGGATGTCAAGACGTGGTCACATTTAAGTCAACGCTTTACTTCTTCAGCAGCAGCGAGGGGCTGGCATAGGCAGCGGCTACAGGTGCGCTGTAGGCGGCAGCCAGAGGAGCGGAGTAGGCAGCGGCCAGAGGAGCGGAGTAGGCAGCAGCCAGAGGAGCGGAGTAGGCAGCGGCCAGAGGAGCAGAATAGGCAGCAGCAACTGGAGCAGAGTAGGCAGCAGTCAGAGGAGCAGTGTAGGCGGCGGCGGCAATGGGTGCAGTGTAGGCAGCTGGGAAGGCAGCGCTATGGGCCACCTGATGAGCGGTATAGCTGGAGGCATAGGGTGCCACGTAGGCGGCGCTGCCGACCACAGCTGGTGCGGTGTAGGCCAAAGGAGCGACAATGCCGGGCTTGGCAGCAGCCACAGCCACAACAGCGAAGAAGCAGACGGCGAACTGGAAAGATGAACAATTAGAGCTGGAACTGGAACTGGAACTGGAGCTGGAGCTGGAGCTACTTACGTATTTCATGTTGAGTTTTGTTTGGGTTGTTAACTGTGGAAGTTGCAAACGTTGTTTGATATTGATTTTGACCAACTGAGGAGCTTTTATAGTTGGTTTCGGCCCTCTTTGACGTGTGACGCATCGAAGGGGCCCTCGACTGAAGGTTGCACTTACAAATGCAACGGGCATAGCTGACAGCGACTTGGCAGCTCAGCTTAGTGGGCCAAATATTTGGCTGTTGTTGTTGTCGCATGTAAATCGCATTTGGCACGTGCGCGTCGGCCTTTTGGTAATTTGATTAGGTTTTTGCGCAAAAGAAATAAAAGAAAAGCAATTGAAATGCGGCTTCCTCGCTAGCTCCACAAAAGCCATAAACCAATTATAAAATACAACAACAAAAATTTGGAAATATTCAGCACGAAACAGCAACGCCTGGGTCAATGGGCAAGGGTCAGGGGGCAGCAGCAGAAGCAGAAGCAGGAGGAGTGGCAGCACAAAGGAGTTATACCAGGGCAAAGAAGTGTTTAATGTGTGTTGAACGCAAATTGAGCGTCAAAACATTCATTTTAGTTAAGTTGACGTTTGAAATAATAATTTGAATAAGATATTTGAGTAAATGAATAAGATATTTGAGTAAAAGCAAAGCTGAAGAATTTTTCTATATTTAATAATAATAGTTCCCAAATAGATATGTATAAATGAGAGTAAAGAACTCAACTTTGATTCAGATCTGATATTGCTAGCTGCAGCCCTGGTTTTGATGGCCTTCGCATAGCTTTTGGCAATTGCTCAATCCTCAATCCTGCCTCGTGGCTATTGTTGTTGTTGTTGTTGTTGTTGTTGATGTTGTTGGCACTTTATCATGAATAATTTGTTGAAACCACTTAAAGGCAGCAGCCGCCGCCGTCAAATGTCGCACGCATTTCTAGACAAATTCAAAACAAAATTTATAATAGACTTGCTCTGGGTGTGCGTGTGTGTGTGTGTCTTTCACGTTTTACGACACTTGAGCGACGCATTAACGCGCGCGCACAGCTGCTGCCACGCCCAGCTGCTAGACGCCTTTATTAGGGGCAATAAAGCGAGTACAGCAGGCAGGGTTCAATAGGCTGGAAGAGGGCGGGGTGGGGCGTAGGGCGTGTAGAGGAAGCGAATATGCCAAGTCCTTGTTGTTAAAGGACGAGCTTTGTGTCGGGCGGGTTTTTTTTTGTTGCTTTTGCTCCTTTTTTGTGCACATTTCTCTTTTAATTACTCGCTGCCACTTAGCCATGGCGGCAGGAATATGGGAGGCGGATGGACAAGGGGGGCGTGGTGCAACTCCTTTGATATGTTGCCAGCGCTGTTGGGTCACTTGAGAATTGTCGCGTCGCACTTGAAATAGCGTTTTGGTTTTTTGTGTGATCAAAGCTTTTAGACGGATTAACCAATATGCGCCATTTAGTTGACAATGAAAGCGCTGCAACATTTGGTGGCATGCCACGCCCCAGTCAAGTGATAACAGCAAATTTGCTGCTGCGTCATGATTGTGCATTTAGTGGGCGTCAGCCACGCCTACGACAAAATACTCTCTGTTGCATATGCAGAGTCACAAGGCAAACACTTGAGGCAAGCCTCAATAGCAATTGGAAGCCAGGCAAATGCTTCAGCGACATCATCATCAACAGCAGCTGAAATATTTGCAGCACAACTTTGGTGGCATGTTATAGACACCCACTACAAAGCAACCCTTGCTGCCACAGCTACCCCTGCCACTTGCCACATGCCACATGCCACACAGCCTGCGCTCGATTCTTGCGAAATCGCGTAATTGGCATTTTTAAGCAAAATTCACGCTTCAACACTTTTTCGAGTGTGTGCGTGTGTGTGTGTGAGTGTTTGTGTATGTATGTGTGAGTGTGTGTTGTAAACACCTTGACAGCAACACACCTACACACACACACAGACACCCTCTCGATACGTCTAATTAGTGAGTTTTTAAGCGCTGCATTTGACTCAACCCCCGGCAAGGGCTCGCATATCGCGCATTTTTATGCTCCCCCTTTTGCAATTTATGACATTTGTTAATTAATTTTCCATTGAATTGCAGATGGCGTGAGCTGAGTTTATCCCTATACACAATATATATGTATGTATGTGAGCTCTAAGGTACTTTGACTGGATAGATGGGGTCTTTGGTGGGGCATTAGTTAGGGTAATTGGCGCGCATGTGGTCGGGGGTCCTATTGTGTATTATATTATGTGCATATGGCGCATAAACAGTTAATCAAGCTGAGCGCAAAACTCATTGAAATTGCGTATACGCAATAATTGGAAATATGTGCAGGCAAATAGTTGAAAACATTGTATTGAAATATTGCATGAAATTGACAGCATGTGGAATTGCTGAGCTATAATTAAATTGACTTTATTTACATATATATTAAAAATCAAATGTAATAAGTTTCTTTTTTTCATTATTGGTAATCAAAATTTAAATCAGTGATAATTCGAGCAAGAACTGCAGTCAATTTGGTATTTTTATAGTTTTAAATACATGAATATACCTAATAATACCGAAAAAGCATGAATTATCAGAGACAAAGTGCTTAAGCTGCCTTAACAACAGTCTGGCAGCACTCTAGAAGTTTAGTATATCCTGTGCGCAATACACTTACATACTAAATAATACCAACAAAACGACACACATAATGCACTAATTCTTAAGCTGCCAGCATTGCTTTCAGAACAATCTGGCAGCACTCTTCACATGTAAACACATCTCTAAAATAAGCCATATTTAACGCCGTTCAGCTATTCATTAACATAAAATTAAAATGCAATTCGTTAATTGTGATATCATTAATCACACCATTTAGTAGCGACATTTACTGTGCTACCGTTTCAGCGCGAGCGGTATTACCCATCTGGCAAAGCCATTTGGCTGCAGCTGAAGGTCATGGCCGAGTCAAATGTAACGGACGCCAAGCACGCAGACACATTAAGTCCAAGCCAACAACATTATTTGCTGGCCAAGAATTGCGCATGCGCAACATGGACAGCATTGTCTTTGTCAGTTGCCAGTCGTTGACTTGGCAACCGTTGCGCGTGCCCAGCATACCCAAACAGCTAACCAGGTAACTAGCCAGCCAGACCCGAAAAAAAAACCAAATGAAAAGTGTAAGTGCTGAGGCTTTGGCATTTGGCTATAAAAGCGCAGTGCTGTCTTCAAATTGGCATCACAAATCAACTGGTCATTCACTAGCTGACAACTATCCAAAAACCTAAACACTCAACATGTTCAAATACGTAAGTAGCTCCAGCTCCAGCTTCAGTTCCAGTTCCAGTTCCTGCTCTAATTGTTCATCTTTGCAGTTCGCCGTCTGCTTCTTCGCTGTTGTGGCTGTGGCTGCTGCCAAGCCCGGCATTGTCGCTCCTTTGGCCTACACCGCACCAGCTGTGGTCGGCAGCGCCGCCTACGTGGCACCCTATGCCTCCAGCTATACCGCTCATCAGGTGGCCCATAGCGCTGCCTTCCCAGCTGCCTACACTGCACCCATTGCCGCCGCCGCCTACACTGCTCCTCTGGCTGCTGCCTACTCTGCTCCTCTGGCCGCTGCCTACTCCGCACCTCTGACTGCTGCCTACACTCGCTATGCCGCTGCTGCTGCTCCTCTGGCCTACAGCGCTCCGTTTGCCGCTCCTTATGTGGCACGCCCCTATGCCGCTGCCGCCGCCCCTCTGCTGCTGAAGAAGTAGAGTGTGTGTAGTTCAATATATATATAGATAGATATATATATATATATTTGCATATCGCATACCTCAACCAACAGCTTGTGATTTTGTTTACGACATAAAATAAAAGTTTAAGTTTCATTGAAATATTTTTGCCTCTTTATTTATTCTTTTGCTGCCATTTGCTTTGGCCTTGCTTAAAAATTCGCAACGTTTGGCTGCACGAATAATTCAGCCCGCTTCATTAGCCACTTTTATGGGTCGATCAACTAGGCAGCCTTCAAGACGAAGCCAACTGCTGCTCTGCATATTAATGGAGAGAGTCAAGTGTGGCACCACACGATTCGGTTGCCTAGTGAATCTATCTATATCTCTTAACATTTCTAGCTATGCCTAGCTTGAGCTATGTATATATATCTCTGTTGGAAGTACTTGGCTATAGCTTAGCTTTATAAGAATGGATGGACATGATATATCATAGATTGATATGATATATAACCTATATCTTTAATCTCAACTCTATAAGCATCGACTGATATGACATATGTAGATATGTGTAGGTATATATAAATAACAATGGACTGATTTGATATATACCCATATACAATTCATAGGTATGTGTAAGTATATATAAACTATAAGAATATATATTCTAATAGAGCTAAGATAGGAGTATATATCAAATATTCGATTAATCGTTTTTTATATATGTATACAAGAATAGACTGATTTGATATATACCCATATCTGAACTCTTTAAGAATCGACTGATTTGACCATATCTTAGCTCTATTTGCATAGACTGATATCATATATACCTATATACATGGTATATACAATGTATATGCATATATATTTATGTATCTCATAGTATCTTCTGATACAACTCTCTAGATTCCAACCTCGTTCAAAGTATTTATTGCTAATAAATCTGTAAATTATAATAGTTATTAAAATTTTGAAGAACTGCAATATTTTCATATACACACGGAAAAATCTAAAAGCAAGTAAAAGTGTTCTGATTGGCAGTATCCGACTACAAAGTACCCTGAACCACGTGCCAAGATGCTGCTGCAGCTTCAAACTTTTCAGCTCAGAGGTGGCGCAATAGAACGTGCATTTATTAAGTATAGGCTAAAAAAATAAATAAAAATGATTGAAATAATAATAAATAATTGAAATAAAAGATAGGATGATTAGGTACTTAAATGTAGTAGAAAAAATATGCAATATGCACGTTCTATTGACTTTTTAGATTTCATTAGCTATGCTTTTACTCTCTCTCTCTCTCTCTCTCTCTCTCTCTCTCTCTCTCTCTATCTCTCTCTCTATCTCTCTCTATCTCTCTCTGTTTATAGGCCAACATGTACATAGTTCTTATTCCACTTTCTATATATAATTATATATACTCCATCTATATACTCTGTTTCGTACAAATTTTCTCAGCTAGCTTCACCGTAATTACCGCAGAGACCACAAATTCCATAAAATATGAAGCAGCTCCTCATGTCTGAACATGCCTGCGGCCCACACAAATGTATCTGGTTACCAAGCTGGAAAAGCCAAGTTCCAGCCAGCAGCAGCAGAATATCCTTGAGTAGGTAGTAAATTAATATTGACACCTGCTGTTTCTGTTGCTCCTCCTGTTCCTCCTGGTCCTCCCGCTGCGACTGCTGTCGTCGCTAATGAGGCCTGAAACCTAAATACGTCAACAGCTTCGTAATCCAAAAAGCGAATGATGATGATGATTTAATGGTATATGGAGAAGTGTCTCTAGGCATAGAAATTAGATGTTTATTCAATTTGAGTGGAACGGAAAAGCAGCTCGATAAACTGATAAGTGTTGACCAGGCCAAGAGTGGCTAGGCAGGCTGCTGGCCAAAACTTTTGGCAATTATCGTTTCGACTGAACTTTAGCAGCAGCAACAACAACTTCAACAAAACTTTTTGACTTTATTGTTGACTTTGTTAAATGTGGCTAAATGGGCGTAAATGACCAGCAACAACAACAACAACAACAACGTCCCACAAAGCAGCAACAGGCTGGCATATGTGCCGGTGTGTGTGTGTGTGTTCGTGTGTGTAAAAGGGTTCAAAAGTTAAAGTGACCTTCTCTGTTGAGTTACCATGCATAAGCAAATTTTTGCTGCTGCTGGCAGCACTGGCTGCTCTTTTATATGTATATTTTTTTGTGCCGGGGTCTGGCAACCCTCCGCTTTCATTATAAAAACTGACAGCGCGTAAGAAAACTTCTTGCGGTTACTTTGAAGCAGGTAGCAAAAAAGACGCATTGAAATGTAAACATAAGTAGAGAAACTTTGCTCACACAGACAACAGTTAACCACAACAACAACAACAGAAGCAGCAGCAGCAGCAGGAGCAACAGCAAAAGCAGCAACAACAACAGGTAAGGCATGCACCTCATTACAGCAAAAAGGACGTACGCCGTATCCCTCATCCGCATCCGTTGGAATTATGCGGCATTGTCTAAAAATGAGTTTTCGTTGCTTGTTGCTATTTTTACGTTTCATCGAACAAAAGCAAAGTACCTTGCAATGGCAGCAGCAACAACAACAACAAGAACAGCAAAGGCAGCAACAACAATGGAGCTAAAAGCTGGCAAACATAAAGCATTGAGTTTACGCAGAAGCGCAAAAGCGAAGAAGACGAAGAAGCAGCAACGCAGTAACAAGTAGAAAAAGACAAGCCACAAGCACTCAAAGTCATGACAGTAGAGTAAAGCAGAAGCAGAAGCAGACGTAAAGAGCGTTGAAGAGTGTGTAAGGGGTGTAGGAGGAGGCAGAGGGGGCAGCTTAACGAATCAGCGCATACCGAAAAGCGCTCAACTCATTCCTTTTGCATGCAACGGTACTGCACAGAATAATACATTGTGTGCAGCGGTGCAGGCGACAAATGTAACGAAAGCGTTTAAGTAATAGAAAAGTGCTGAGCAGCAAATATGTAAAGTATTTCAATTGGAGATGACTTTTAACAGTATTTAACTATAAACTAAGGTTTAGTTTTAAGTAATATCCGGTGTGTTCTTATGTATCGTTATTTATATATTTTTAAATATTTATATTCAATTTAAAATTAGCAAAATGTACATATATGAACTATATGTGCAGGTGACAAAAGTTATAAGTGAATGAGCATATAACAAATATTTTGTGTAATTTGATAACTTGTTGTTGATAACTTTTTTTTGGGCAGAGCTAGCTTGTGAATAACTTTGCATATTTTCCTTCTCTATCAAAATATTGTTTTGCTGCATTTTGTTGCCTGTCCACTAAATTCTTTTAATATAAGCCTCTATATAAGATATAAAGTATAGCCAGAATTTCTTTATAGATGTTTGTTCATATTTTCATGCATTGACAACATATTGTTTTGTTAACTTTTGTCGCCTGTCGTTTATAATACCCATAAAGTAATGCAACTGCGTTTGTGTGTTTACAGGATAATGCTACAAGGGTATGGTGCTGTCATGCACCTGCCGCCCACCTCCTTGGCTGACGCATTAAGTGAAGTTGGCTCAAAATGAAGTGCTGACAACGCGTTGTTGCCGCTGTCGTTGCTGCTGTTGCTGTTGCTGTTGCTGCTGCTGCTGCTGGAACATCAGATGGTGCGAATGGCGGGCAAGTATTGCCCATACCCGTTAGCTGCTAAGCGTCTTACGGTTTTAGCGCCAGACCGCACACTCACACATACACAGACAGAGAGAGGGGCAAAGACAAAAGAATCGCTGTGGTTGCCACTCGACTGGCTGCATGGTTGGCAGGCAGGAAGACGATGTCGCTGCTGCTGCTGCTCGGTCTTTCTGGCTGTTTAATTTACGCGCTGCTATTATTTTAATCTTTTGCGCTACAACAGCGTGAAATGACTTTCACCTGGCCTTTTGCTTTGGCTCAGCGCGGTCTGGATGGTTCGGTGGTTGGGCATGGGGCCAGACAGATGGGGCGCAACATGGCACCGACTTCATCTTTGCAGCATTTAGCACAAGACAGCTTTTGCCTCTTTGCCAGTTTTTGGGTGCCGCGAGGCACACCACACACACATATGGTGTCCGCCCACGCGTTTATGCCACTTCCTGGCTGGCACCTTGTGCTGGGTGTACTTTTATTGTTTCATGTGGCTCGCCCATCCATCCGCTCTTGATCTGCCATTCAGGTGCGAAATAAACGAGCTCGCCTTCATATCGTACATCATCGCGTGCTTGGCGCTTTCATCGTTCCGGAAATCTCCAGCAATCAGCATCCGGAGCCGAGGCCAAAAAACACGGCCAACACAGGCAGGCAGGCAGACAGGTTTATAGCGAGGGGGATGTGCTCTACCTAATGCCTCAAATCATTTTCATTTCTTGTTGCTCTCAAGACATGCTCCTTCAGCTTCTCCTGCTTCTCCTCCAGCTCGTCTCTTATTTTTACTGCTTGCCACTCGAAGCTCGCTTAAGCTGCTGCTCAGCTTTTGCCTCGCTTCGCTTCTTGTCTTTTCTTGTTCATTTTTTGTTGTTGCTTTTTGCACTATGTAGCATTACAATATTTTAAAAGATTTACTGACCCATACAGCTACAGCTGTATTCGCGCAGCTCCAAAGTGCAAAGCGCTGTAAAATATTACGTATACGCAGCGTCAGGCACCTGTAAAAAGTTGGGATTTGTAACGCCAAGTTAAACATTTGTTTGGATTTAACAAACGTTACAGTTCGTTCGGACAGCTAAAATATATGCGTGTCTTATATTTAGATTACATCAGGAGTTATCTGTTAGACATATATGGAATATAGTTCATCTAGAATTCAGTTGGGCATATGGGAACTTGGAGTTATATGTGAAAGTTGATTTACATAGAAGAGTATTTAAAATGATGTATTTAAGAGTATTTAAAATGATAAGAGCTAACTTGTATATGGATAGATCTTTAGCTTAAATATGTATATTACATTTTGGTAAATTACTTAATATTATAGAGGTATATAGCGGCTGACCAGCTAAGAGCAATAGCAAAAGAAATTGTATTGAAGCAAAAGTGCTTTGAGATATTACGCAGTTGTTGACTTTTTTATCAAGCTATATCTATGCCATTTTATGAGAAAGCTTAGATCATTTAAATATTTGCTTAATTGCCTAGTTGCCCATATGCTATAGTACATAATTTCAATAGTTACCTAGGCTGACTTGTTCGACTCTGAGCTTAATTCGGAGCGCAGGGCTTAACTATCATATAAACAAAACAGCAATGCTATATAGTCTTGGCTTTTGCTGCTGATATATACAATATACAAAGTCTGTTTAAATAGTAAATTTAGTTTTTTTTTATTTTAATTATTTCTTTCTTTCTTTTAAATTAATTATTCGTTCATGAATATCTTTTACGTGCCCTTCAAAAGTATTCCCTATCCATCTATTTTAGACTTTGGCCAATGTTTCGCCAAATCTTTAAAAGACTTTATATGTGTAATTTTTGGTGATCTTATTCAGCTGCTCCTTCGAGTTTTTATTAGCGTCATCCTCTCATGGGTCTCTTTACTTTTGGACTGAAGAAAAAATCAAAAGGGGCCAAGTCTGGCTATAGGTTTTTGATTTGATTCAGATTCTTAGCTTCATTTTGTTACACTACTGAATATACTATATGTTGTAGAATATTTCATAAAAATAGTAGTGCGACTGAAATGTTAGACTAAAATTTTGTGATAAACATAATGTTTAAAATATTTTTCAATATATTTGGTATATTTTTAAATATAGTTCAATATATTTAGAATATTTTTCAATATATTTGGAATGTTTTCAATATATTTTGAATATTTTTTAATATATTTGGAATGTTTTCAATATATTTTGAATATTTTTTAATATATTTTGAATATTTTTTAATATATTTGGAATGTTTTCAATATATTTTGAATATTTTTCAATATATCTTTAATATTTTTCAATATATTATGTTTATCATAAAATGTCTAAAATTTCAGTCGCACTACTATTTTTATGAGCACAGCTGTATTTATCTCTACGATGCTTGACACATATTGAAGGTTGAAATTGTATCAAATCTGCAAGCCTTTTGCCCAGCTCTTAAGCTATATATCTCTCTGTACATAAACCTTTAGCTATATAGATCTATACATCTAGTCAAATGTCTACAACTTAGTTTTATTTCCATATATTTCAATTCGCCTTCAACTGCGCTAATCAACTGCAAATATGCTCACTTGTAGTTGCCTTAAAATTTATGCGATTTCGCCAAAAACTTTAACAAGCCAAAAGAAAAAGATAGAGACAAAACCTTTTGCCAGCTTAGCTGGACAAAGGGGCGTATGGGGCTGGGGCGTGGCAGCTGCTTAAGACCTAAAATAAATAGAATTTTTAAGTAAATTGAAGCAGGAAACTTATTTGCAGCGCTCAACTTAGTCGTCGCCCAGTTGTACACTAACTTGGCCAACATAATTCACACGCAAGCCAAACGAGAAAGGAGAGTGAGAGCGAGAGCGAGCGAGGTAGACATGTCCAAAGCGCCGCAACTTGTGGCAAAAGCCACACAGTGGCTTGGCTGGCACAAATGGTGCACATTACAAGGGCCCAAAGCTACTTACCCAGGCAGCCAGCGTGGCAAGGACTCACATATTTTATTATCAGCAGGAGCTGGCGCGGGCGCGGGCGGGCGTCTGTCTGTCTGTCTGTGCAACAAGGCGCAAAACTTAAGCGGCGAAGACAAATTTTTATTGCCACAAGCCCAAGTCGATTTCGATTATTGACTGCAAGCAAACTGTTGCACAGAAAGAGCGAGAGGGAGCGACTGAGTTAGAGGGAGACAGTCACATAAAGGATGGCAGCCAGCCAGCCAGCCAAGCGAACTTCTGCTGCCGGCTGCCGGCTGCCTGCCTTTGGCTTTGCCTGTCGCGTTCGCTCATTTGAGTCACATTTTATTATTTTGGGCGCATTTATCGTATGCGCGCTGCCATTTTATTTTATTAGCGTGACATTTCAATTGATCGCACCAAAGCTACGACATGAAACACCCTGTGCTGTTGGCAGTCGCAGCACAGGCAGCTAGCTCATTGACTGCACTGGCAACGCTTTAAAGAACTGATTGATCTGGGCGTTGTGTTTTGTAAAATTTAAAATACTTGCATACTTATAAAACTAATTGATCTGGCAACTCTGTTAAACTTTTTCTAGCACTTATCAAACTGTTCAATCTGGCAGCTCTCTTAACTAAACTTAACCATTTCTATCACTTATCAGAGTTATTGATCTGGCAGCTCTGCTTATAAAACAACTCTTTCTAGAACTTCTCACCTGTTAATCTGGCAGCCCTGTGTGTAAAACTGGTCTTTTTCTAACACTTATCACACTTATTAATCTGGCAACTCTGTTTATTAAGACTTATCTCTTGCTAAAATTCATTAAACTTGACAAGTTTGTTTCGTGAAAGTTAACACTTATCAAACTGATTGATCTGGCAACCTTAACTTTTGTGCCTTGTTTCCTTTCGGAAATACTTAGCAGGCGCCGATTCGCTGTCAACTGTCAGAGATTGGATGATTTGCAGTTTTCCAGTTTTCTCATAATTCTATTCAACTCGTCCGAGCAACACAAGAAAAGTCTCATATTCATTATACTCATACGGCCTTTTTTCCGTATGGTTTTACCAAAAAATAAAAAAAAACGTATTTGAAAGTAAGAAACGAAACGCCCACACCACTAAGTAAAAACAAAAAAAAAAAAAAAATAAAAAAAAAACCTACGTGTGGCACAACCAAGTTTTGAGCAAAATATTTACGAAATAGGCGCTATATTGCAAAAATATTTTAAAGTAACTCAAACCATGGGCTACGACAACTACAATGGCACCGAAGTGGCCGAGTCCGGCCAGGCCATCTATGCAGCTGGCAATGGGAATAATGTGGTCGCCGATGAGCAGTTTGCTGCTGCCGCCGCCGAGCTGCAGCCATCGCTGAATCGTGTCCTCAGCTCGATTGATTACGATCTGTGCTTCAAGCATCCACTGGAGCACACCTGGACGTTGTGGCATTGGGAGAACGATCGCACCAAGTCCTGGTCCGATATGCTGAGCGATGTGACTAGCTTCAATACTGTCGAGGATTTCTTCAGGTAGATTCGATGAATATATTTTCAATAGTTCTATAAATTATAATCTGCTTCTGTCTTTCTTTCTCTCTCTCTCTCTCTCTCTCTCTCTTTCACTCTCTCTTTCACTCTGCAGTGTCTACTATTTTATTAAGCCACCTTCGGATCTGAAAGTATTCAATGATTATATGGTGTTTAAGCACGGTATACGGTTAGTCCATTCTTATTATATATGTTCTAATATATTATTAAGTTTTTAATTTTGTTTTTAAAATATTTTTTTGATATAAATTTTTATTTTTTTATGCAGTTTTTTTATATTTATGATTTTTATTTAATTTTTTTTGTTTTTTAAATACTTTTTCATATCATATTTATTTATATATAATTGTTTTTTACCATAGTATTTATTTTATTTAAAAATAATTCTAGTTTTTAATATTTTTAGAATTTTATTTTAATAATTTGTTGATTAGTTTTTTAATGCTTTTTTTGCTTGTTGCTTAAATATATTTATTAATTATATATTTAATTTTTTTTACAAATAATATTTTTTTATTATATTTATTTTTTTTAATAAACAATACATAAAAATGTAGAATTTTTTTATTTATTTTTTTGTTTTGTTTTTATATTATTTATATTTTTGTATATTTATTTTGTTTATTTAAAATATTTATTTTGCTTTTGTTATTTATTTTCTTGCTTAAAATTTGTTTATAAAATATATTTATACTTTTTTAAATTATATTAAATTTTGTATATAATTTTTGAATATTTAATTATTTTTTATTTTTAATTAATTTATTTTTTATTTTATTTTTTGTTCTCACACTGCAGCCCAATGTGGGAGGATGATGTCAACAAGGACGGCGGTCGCTGGGTCATGTTTTTGGACAAAGACTCAAAAGAACTGGTAGATAAGTTGTGGCATGATCTAGTAAGTAACTTCCGCCATTAGAAGCTCCAGAAGATAATTATGATATTATATCTTCTATAGCTCCTATGCACCATTGGCGAGTGCTTTGAATACTCAGATCAGATCTGTGGCGTAGTAATTAATGTGCGTAACAAGGCAAGCAAGATATGTGAGTATCTCAGCTAGAAGTTAGGGTGGACAGTGGAAACAAGGATGTGTGGCCATAGTCTATATGCTTGTGACTGCTATATCATATGAGTTTTTGCTATAAGGATCATCATACTCAGATCTTTCTCATATTGCTTAGCTCTATGGACCAAGGACTCGAACAATCAGCAGGCCATTCTGGCCATTGGACGCAAGATGAAGCAATTGTTGCAGCTGCGCGAGGTGGAACTGCAGTATCAGGTGCACAAGGATGCCATGGTACAGGCCGGGCCGAATGTCAATGCTATTTACAAATTGTAAATTCCGAGCAAAGCAAGTGCAGCAAAACTGGCTTTCAACGGAAGCGTTTACTTAGTTTAAGTACTCACTCACAACGGTCTCTCGTCAAATGCTCAATTCTTGGCGAGAACCTAAGCATCTGCACGATCGGACGATCCCTATTTTCAATTCTTCCATCCACTCACTATCTTTTGCTCTTTCTCTATCGTGCATTTTACTTATTTCTGAAAGAAACTCTTTGTACATGAACAATTTATACACACACACAGATGCACGTACACAGACAGACGCCCATGCACACACATATATATATATATGCGTATATGTAGATGCATATGTGTATGCATATGTATTTTCATGTATTCATTGTATATATGTGTGTGTGTATGCACATGTGATCATTTGCTGTACTATAATGTATGTAAATAACGAATAAAGCGAATTGAAATGTATTGCATGAAATGTAACTATGAAGCTATGTATCTGTATGTAAACATCCATGTATCTATAGCTATCTGTATTTCTAAAGGTGTCTGCATGTATATATGTCTATATGTATCTATGTATCGTATATTTATCTATCGGTAAAGCTATGCATCTATGAATCTACGAATCTGTTTTTATATGTATATGTATGGCTATATATGTATCTATGAATCTATGTATCTATAAATCTATGTATCTATGAATCTGTTTCTATATGTTTCTGTATGGCTATTTGTCTGCATATACATATATCTTTGTATCTGTATATTTATTTATGGTATATGTATCTATCTTTCGATGTAGCTATGTATCCATCAATCTATAAGTATCAGTATGTATCTATGTATCGTATATGTATCTATCTATCGATGTAACTATGTATCTACGTATCTATATTTCTATATGTATATATACATATGTATTTATGTATCTATATATGTATCTATCCCTCGATATAGCTATGTATACTTGTATCTATGAATCTATGTTTCTATATGTCTCTGTATGGCTATATGTATATATATATTTGTTTATATGTGTATATGTATCTATGTATCTATGAATCTGTTTCTATATGTTTTTGTATGGCTATATGTCTGCATATATGTACATATATCTTTGTATCTGTATATCTATTTATGGTATGTGTATCTATCTATCGATCTATAAGTATCTGTGTATCTATATGTAGTATGTCATATGTATGTATCTATCTATCGATGTAACTATGTATCTACGTATCTATATTTCTATATGTATATATACATATGTATTTATGTATCTATATATGTATCTATCCATCGATATAGCTATGTATCTTTGTATCTATGAATCTATGTTTCTACATGTCTCTGTATGGCTATATGTATATATATGTCTATATGTATCTGTATATCTATTTATGGTATATGTATTTATCTATCGATATAGCTATGTATCTATGTATCTATGAATTTATGTTTTATCTGTATATATCAATCTATAAGTATCTGTTTCTTTATGTATCTGAATGTCTATATGTATCTGTTTGTCTATATGTATCTGTTTTTCTATATGTATCTGTTTGTCTATATGTATCTATGTATCGTAATTGTATCTATATATCTAAATGTATCTACGTATCTATGTCTATTTGTATTTATGTCCTACATATATCTATATGTATCTAAATGTATTTGTGTATCTTTGTATCTCTGAATCTTTGTATCTTTCTTTGTATTTTTGTATCCTTCTATTTTTGAATCTTACAACCTTGGAATCTTTCTATCTTTCTTTCATTCTATCTTTGTTTTTTAGTATCTTTGCATCTGTGTATCTTTGTAACATTCAAATCTTTGCATATTTGTATCTTTCCAACTTTGTGTCTTCCTGTCTTCGCATCTTTGTATCATTCAATCTTTGTATCTTTCCAACTTTGTATCTTTCTGTCTTTGTATCTTTCCATCTTTGTATCTTTCCATCTTTGTATCTTTCTGTCTTTCCATATTTGCATCATTCAATCTTTGTATCTTTCCAACTTTGTATCTTTCTGTCTGTATCTTTGTATCATTCAATCTTTGTATCTTTCCATCTTTGTATCTTTCTAACTTTGTATCTTTCTGTCTTTGTATCATTCCATCTTTGTATCATTCAATCTTTGTATCTTTTTGTATCTTTCCATTTTTCTATCGTTCTATCTTTGTATCTGCATCTTTTAATGTTATTCTACAGGTTCACTGCCGTAAATGGAATATCTATATTATACAACTGTCATATAAGTCATAGCCACTCTATAAGGGCATCTGCACATCGCCCTGTGAAAGTATTGCTTTCTCTATTGTTTTTGTGCCTGGAATCAAGTTGCTTTTCTGTTTTTTTTGCTCTTGTGATATGCCATCAAATCCGGCACGTAGCCACGCGCTGTTCTTAGCCAGGACACACGTTCGCCTAGCGCCACGTTCACTCCTTCTGGGCTCTCCAGTCGCTCCAGTCGCGCGCTTGCTCGCTTTATGGCGATTATCCTTTATGCCATAATTTTGGCTATTTTTGCTGTCGTGTCGCGTTCCTCCCCAGCTCCCGCCGCGCCGCCCGCCCGCCTGCTCCGCACTCTTTGTCATGTGGGCGTGTCAGTTACGCTTGGTCTTTTGTGTTTATGCCATGCATAGCAAATTGTGTGCAATTTATGAAAATATGCTAAGAAGGACGAGTGGGGGCGTGGCCCGAAGGACCACACATACATGGACTTGTGTGTAGTACGTAATACGTATATAATGTGATTGTTGTAATTTGTTAGGATTTGGTCCTTTATTGTTTTATTGAATTATGAAGTGGCATTTGCCAAATGACACGAACGTGATACACTAGCCGAACGCACACACGTATCCTGTCGTATCCTTTTACAGCAGTCGCTAACACGTCGCCTTGACTACTACTGCCTGCATGTTTTAATATCGAGTGAGAAATTCCTGGGGCCAGGCAGAAGAATGCCTGCACTTTGATGCCAAATGGCAAAGGCGCATTGATATGCGCACCTGTGCAGCTGCAAAGGACATACAGGACATACCTGCACTTATTGCTGTCTTTTGTTTATTGTTGCTGCCAACTGAACTACAGTGAAGAGTGACCTGATGGATGGTTGCTTTGGGTGGAACTTGAAGAACTTAAATGTGTGAATTCTTTTGATAAAATATTATTTGTAGGAAGAAATATTCTTAGTTCCTAATAATAAAAACTTATCTCAGCAACAAAATAAATTTGAATAAAATAAGATCTTTAAACATGAAAATTAAATAAAAAAAAATTAATACAATTAAAAAAATTTTAGTTATGTTTTTTTATTTTTTGTGTTTTCTTTTGGGATCATAGATAATTTTTAATATATTTTTCAATTCTTAGATTGTTATTTAAAATTGTTTTCTGGCATTTGCTTTTTGTGTTTTATACTCTAATTAATTCCTAGATTTTCAGCATTGTTTTCGCCCTTGACTTTTGTCCTTGAAAGAGACATCTGTTTTGGTGCACATAAAACTTTTAATTTACAGCTGTTCAACCAAGCGAGCCTTCACTGTGTCCCTCTGCTGTAGTAGAAAAATACTTTAGAAGTATATATATTATATATATTAGATAAAAATACCTATAATAAACTAGCTAGATTTGATAATGAGGATGTAATATAAGATATATTTTTTATCATTAGAAATTTTTAGAAATTTTCTTTTAAAATTATTTTGCCAGCAGAAGGAAGTTGTTGATCAATTAGGCGAGTCTTCACTGTGAATGTGAATAAAATACTTTGCCAACTAAAGAGATATATGGTAGGAAGATTCACAAATCTAAGAAGCTAATGCTAGTTGAATTTCTATCATGGGCATCGAGATTTGCTTTGTCTTTGATCAGAATGGGCCTTCTTCCTCCTTTCCATTCTTTAGCTTGCAACAAAACCAGTCTTTATAGCGTGGCTTCACTGTGCCTATATTCACTAAAGATCTTTAACCTTCAACATGGGCTTCCTTTGCATTTCTGCCTTTCTCACTGCAGCGAGTCTGCACTGTGGCTATGCGCTTTAAAGCCGATGTCAAAGGACAAGCCAAAGCAAGGCAAATAAAAGTTAACTGCATGCCCGGAAGCTGCAACAGCAGCTTCCGCTTCCGGCTTTGGCCTCAGCTCAGATAAGCGCTGCAAACTAATGTTGTTGTTGTTGCTGTTGCTGTTGTTGTTGTTGTTGTTGCGTATATTATTAAATGCAAGTGTAATTGAAAAAGGCGCACGAAGGCAGCCGTGGCGTGGGGCGCAGGTCCTTTAAGCATCGCTCATCCTGTTGCTATTTTAATTAAACAAAAAGCGTAAAATGTTTGACCATTCGTTGCGGAGGGAGGCTGGCTGGCTGGGTGGGTAGTTGTTTGGCTTTCTGGTTCCAGCTGTTTGTTTGTCCAGCGACTTGTCTTTTGGCCACGTAAATATTCTTGGCCAACAAGCACAAAATTGTTTGCCCCCGATGTGCCCGATGTCCTGTGTCTCCTGTTGCAAAACAAATTAATTGTCTGTCGTTGTTTTCTTTTTCACATAAAGTTTTGCCGGCGTGTCCTTGCGGTCGTCCCTGTTCGTTCCTGTCGCAATTTTCAGCGCTCTGTTTGTTGCGTAAATTGCGGCCATTTCTGTTGCTGTTGCTGTTGCTGTCGCTGCTGCTGCTGGTGTCTGTTGTCTGTTGTCTGTTGTTATTTGTGCTATCTTTTCTCGTCTGCTGCCTTGTCGCTCGTCTCACTCAAATTTCACTTGGCTTTCGCTTAGCTCATTTACTGCACAACTTGTTATAGCATTTTGGGTTTCCATTTGCCATCAAGCGAGACAGACAGCTTCTCCCTCTCCCACCCACTTTCTCTCTCTCTCTCTCTCTCTGACTCTTAGTCATAATTCAAATGTAATTTCATTGCCACCATCAGCTCCCCCGACACTCATAATTATTTTTTGATTAAAGATGCTCCTGTTGTCCGTCCGCCTGTCCGTCCGCTCGTCAGCCAGCCATTTGGGAACTGTTTTTTCCTGCCCCAACCCAAAGTATCTCGGATAACTGCCGATAAAATGGGTACACAGAGTGTACCCTTGTGCTCGATTGAGAGTTTTTTGCATTCTGCGTCGAAATTTTATGCTTTCATCAGTGAAGTTTTTAGTGTTTTTGCTGTGTAGATTAAAAATTATGAATTGGAGCTGAGATCTGTTCAATAAACACTTGAATTTTGAATTAAAGTCATGAGATTTTAAGGAAGATTATGAAAACTTTGGATCTGATGTTACTTTAGGCATTGAGAATTGCACAGAAAGGTGATGAAAGTAATTTGAACTGAGAGAATGAGCAGAGAAAGGTGCTGAGAGAGTGAAAGAATGAGAGTGAGAAAAGTGAGTGAATACCGAATACTGAAACATAGAGAGAGAGAGAGAGAGAGAGAGAGAGAGAGAGAGAAATAGACAGACAGAGAATGAGACAGCAAGAGAAGAGAGAGAGAGAGAGAGAGAGAGGGGGGGAAAAGGCAAAACAGAGAGAGAAAGAGCAGCGAGATACCGAAATATAGAGACAGAAAGAGAGAGAGAGAGATAAAGACAGATATGGGGAGACAACGAGAGAAGGAAATAGACTGAGAGAAAGAGGATGGAGAAGAGTCTGAAAGGAGTCGAGAAAAACTTCAAGAGAGAGTGAGAGCTAAAGAGAATGACTTAAAGAGAGAGAAGGAGAGAAAGGAAGAGGGAGAGATAAAAGAAAGAGATAAGGTGATGGCGATAAAAAGAGATTTATGGAGTAATAGATAAGAATTGAAAGAGAAATTTAGTGGAAAAGATACATGAGAGAAAGGGATGGAGAGAGAGAGAGAGAGAAAGAGAGGGACAAAGCGACAGAGACTTGGAAAGAAAGAGAGAGTGATATAGATGGGGGAAAAGAAAAATGACAACATGAGATAGATGAGTTGAAAGGAAAGAGCCAATCGAAAGCTTCCTAAGATATCACTTTAGATTATAGTAACTTATCATTTATTATTGATAAATAAGAATCTAATATGAATCTTGTTAGCTCTAATAAAATTAAAATAATCATATATAAAATATCCAATAAATAAAAATTTTATAAATAATATTTCTAGCTGCCTCTTGCATTCCTTCAAACAGACAAAGTTTCATTTGTCAAACAAAGTTCATCTGAATGGGAAATTGCTTTGCCTAGAGCAAATCAACTTTATTTGAGCTTTTTCACCCTGAGTCTATTCCGACTTGAGTTACTTAAATATTGGCCATCAAATGTTATTAGTCCATTCCAAATAACTGAACTTTGAGTTATATTTTAGCTTGTGCTTGTTGCTTTCGTTTACCTTTGGCCAGTTGAAATTTTATTTTCTGCTTTTTTGATTTGGGACTTGGCCTTTGGGGCGTTTTATGGCTTTTCATTTTGCTGTTTATTATTTTTATTTATTGAACTTGGACAGCTGCCGCTGCAGATTGAGTTGCAGCAAATGAATTTGCATAAATGCTGCCAGCTCTCGTTGTGCTGTCATAAATAAATAAGTCTCGATGTCATTTATAAGCCTCAAAGCCTTCGGTATTTGTCGTCTCGAATAACCAGCACGAAATGCAATTAAAATACTGAAATGCAATCATCATTTCTTCAATTTGCCAATCAAACTCTGGCAACTCGAACTCGAACTCGAACTCGAGCTCGAACACCAAATTAACCTCTTCACATCGTTATAAGCTTTCAATATTTCATTGAGGCTCAGGAAATGCAACTTCAATTGAGTTTATAACAATGCACAGAATTTATTTAAATATATTTTTGTGGCATTCAGAAAAAAATATAATAAAAGAATTCTTACAATTGATCGTGATGGACTGCATAATACTCGTTTGAAGTAATTAAAAAAATCTCTAGAGAGAGTTTGCTTTTGCTTAACTATCAAATTGTGGAGCTCTATCTACAAAGCTTTAAAAGATATAGTTTTACGCCTTTTGCCATGCCCCCAAGAGGCATGTTTAAACAGTTATTGGTTGGTGAGTAGAGTAGGTCAAAAGTCACTGAGTCATTAAAATAGTAGTTTTTAGCTGCAAAACTGTAGAAGATGTTGTTTAACTTCCTATTAAGTGTAGATATACATGTGTCTATTTCAAATTTCCAGTCTCTAACACCTCTAATAGTAGCGTTGTTCTCATACCACATATAGCATATCCCGATTTACCACGCCCCTAATGGGCGTATATAGATCATCTTAACACTATATAAGACGATAAGTACCAACGAGTATATGGTCCACATCTCAGCTCTTCCAAGCTCATAGCACGACTAACATGGCTAAAAACCAATATACTCGTTTTTCTCACTTCCTGAACGGGCATAGAAATATGAGAAGAGTTTTCATAATAATTTAACTATATGAAACAAATTGCATTTGGCTGCTATTATTTCCTGTTCGCACTCGAATTCTCTGCCGAACTGAACTGAATTTTCGCTGCCAGTGAACGATGTCGTCGCATTTGCATTCGCATTTGCAAAATTATAACAACATTAAAAAAGAAACAAAAACAAAAAAAACTAGTTAAAAGTTGACAACAATGAAACGTCAAAAAGCTTGAAGCGAAAAACTTTCAAACCGTGACTCAACAAAAACAACAATGCAGATAGAGATATATATGTATATATATATATATATATATATATATATATATATATATATATATATATATATATATATATATATATATACGCAGATACATATAGATGTTGAAACTCTAAACCCTTTATATACTCTGCACCCATTGGGATGTCAAATGGAGTTGTTCTTCATGTGCTGCTAATGAATGCATGGGACAAGCATTAAGTAGACTTAGCTCATTGCATATGAAACATACATGTTCATCAAAATAGTAGTGCGACTAAAAATCTTTATATTTTGCAAACAATTTGTAAATGAGCTTTAAGATTTACATAGGTCTCAATAAGTATTATATTTATATTTGTAAGGTTAGGTTTTCCACAGCCGGGGTAGGTCTCAATCTGACCAGGGCCGATCCTTACAAGATATTTGTAAGTTCGCTGGGACTCGAGGTTAAGGGAAAGGATTGGTATGGTTAGTGTTAGCTCTACTAGCCTCGTCCACTACTGGGTATCTCTGTTCGGTAGTGTCGCAGGTCGAGGAACACGTGAGGCGTCTCCGCCCCGGCTCTCTCCAAACCACATCGAATCTTTTTGCCGGGGTTATCCACGCGGCGAACGGAAACTAGCCTCGTCCTTTGCTACCAACGTTAGTATACTACTTCTCCTTTGGCTCTGCCTATCAGCGGGGCTCGCCACGCCGACAGATCGAGACCAAAGGAGAGGGGGGAAGGGGGTTAGATTTAGTGGTTACAGTTTCTCTACACTACTGAAGGAAAACACAATTCATTTTCCTCCATCTGTTACAACTTTATTTATATTTCTTTAATTATTTAATGATTTTTACTCATCTACATCATTAGCTGCGCAGCCCTGCCGCACCGCTACTCACGTTTGTTTCCTATCCTCTCTTTTGGCGTTTGGCACGTGCCAAATTCATTTCTGCACCGATGCAGCGCGTCGCGTGCCAAACCGAATTTACTCTTTATCTTCGATCATCCCGAGATCGACCCTTTTTACTAGCCCGCCGGAAACCAACTGCCCTCAGCTTCGGCTTGAGCCGCTCGTCCGCCCACGCAATGCAACTCCCCACAGCGCTCGCTCTTCACCGCGGAGCTTTCACCCCGCTGTGCAGAGTTGCATCGCCGATCGTTGGCGCGCGCTCGAGCCGTTACCTATGAACTTGAATTAATCCTACCTTACATACTAAGTACTGCGCTTCATGCGTCTTCTCCCTTCCTCTTCCCTTAATAACTACAAAATATTCCACTTTCCTTTCCTTTTCCTTAATAACTACCAATTTAATCATTTTATTTAAACCTATTTTTATTGTGAGGTGGCTCACTTGTGGGCCGCCTTACACCCCCCCCTTACTTCAGCAGTGAAACGACCTCCCCGCCGGTGGCCGCCATTGATGCTCCCTAAACCTCGTATCTGCCGGTGCGGCTAACAATATAGTTCTTAGCGTTACTTAATACTATTACAATTTTTAATATATTTTGTCGCCTCGCCATCGAGGTCGCCCTGATAGTCCTTCATCCTTCCTTCCTAGTCCGTTTTCTCAGTGTCATCATCTTCGGGTCCCACGTCGCTCTCTTCAGAGGTACGGGTTCCACCCACTTGGCAAACGCGTTGTGGAACACCCGCAACACCCTGCTCCTTTGACCACTGGGGACGCAAGGCTTAAAGGGAATGTAGTCCTCTTTATCTACACGGTGTCCCAAGTTCCGGTATCGTTGTCTATTCTCGTCCCCGTAGTCCTTGAATCTCTCTGGTTTCTTGGCGATCCTCTCGTGCATCCTCACGATCCGTTTGCAGGGAGACCCAGTCACCACTGCTCGTTGACAGATCTCTGGAGGTTGCCGGAAAAAGGCATCGGCCACCACCTTCAACTTCCCTCGACGATAATGAGCGTCGAACTGGGACTGTTGTAATCCCAGCGCCCACCGGGCGATCCTGCCAGTGGGACTTTTCATTGAGTTGAGCCACTTCACCGCTGGCCACTCGGTGCCTTCAGCGGGAGACCCAGCTCCCTCCTCCTCCTTTGTATCTATATCTGTTATGAAGGGAGACCCAGCTCCCTCCTCCTTCTCTGCATTCCTCTCTGTTGCGAAGGGAGACCCAGTTCCCTCCGCCTTCTCTGTCTCCGTAGCTTTTGCCCCCGGTGGGCGTTTCCTTGCTACTGAGAACTTTCCCTTCTCCGCCGTCGACCCTGTCGTCGGCGCCCCTGCGTTTCGATGATCGGTTCCTCTGTCCGACTCCTCCCTTGGCCGAGCCCGTTGTCGTGCAAGCGACGTCCGTTCCCTGAACGGCGCGCTATCTAGCGACACGTCTACCCTCTTAAGTGTCGACTCCTCTTCTGTCGCCACGTTCCATTGTTTTGCCCTTAACTCTCCACCTGGCAGCCCAGGATCCGGTCTCATTTTTCCTCCTTGCGTTTGCCGTCGAGCGAGCTTCTCCTGTCCTCCAGGCGTAGGAGCGCTCTCTATCGACGGGCCTTGAGCGACGGGGGTTGGTCCGGTTCCTGGCGGCACCTCCTGTTGTTCCGTCTCGCATCCTCCTCTCGGCACTCCCAGCTGCTCTCCTTGGATTGCCCTTCTGAGCGTACACTCTTCGCTCATGAAGCTGCGTATGGTTCCGGTTTCGATTGTGGCATCCGTACGTCGACCCGCAATCTCCACCCTTGCAACCATTTTCCCTTCTTCCACCTTCTTACTGCTGTTTAGTGGGCGCCTCCCTGCTCCTGCGGGGGACGCCCTTGCCCGTTTCCCGTAGTCATGCGGTAGCAGCACTCCTGTGTGCTCCTCCCGATCCTCCCACAACTCCGGCAAAACATAACCTGTGCGTTGGGACATTCTCTCGCGAAGTGTCCCGCCTGCGCACACCTGTAGCACACCCGACACGGATCAGATCCGTACCCCGTGTCCTGGGTCACCATCCGATGAGCCGTGCTCCTCTCAAAGTCCTTTCTTTGATCCCGTACATTCTCGTACTCCGCCGCCATCTGAGTCAGCTGCGCAAGAGACGAGAAATCCTGTCGCCTCACATACAGCCTGTACTCAGGTGCAGCGTTCTCGTACACCCTATATAGCTCCTGTGCTGGACTATAGGCAGCGTGGCGCATCATCAGCCGTATCTCTACCAGATAGTCCTTAAATCTTTCCCCCTCCCGCTGCCGACACGAACGAATCTGGTCCTCGAGTCGTTCCATGTATTGCGGCGGAAGGAAGAAATCCAGAAATCCGTTTCTGAATTCGGCCCAGGACCCGTCCCTCAGTCCACTGGTAAGGAACCACCTAGCAGCCTTATCCACGAGCGCCTCGCTCACTACTCTAGGCATCCGGTTGAGATCGATACCATATGTGATGGCTCGCTCTTCCAGAATTTCTAGAAATAGAAGTGGGTCTGACTCTCCGTCATACCTCATGCCCCACTTCCTGACCTGTTCCGCTATACACCAAGACGGGCTCCTCTCATGACTGCTATTCAGGGCCAGAGACGGTCCTTCGACCTCGTCGTCGACCCTGGGATTCTCCCGTACCCCGCTCTTTCGAACCTCGGATCTGTCGCTCACCGCTGGGACACTCAGCTTCCACGACGGAGCTGGGATAGGCTCCTGTAGCTGAGCTTTCCGCAGATCAAGTTCGGATTTTTGGTAAGCTCGGCCGCCGACACACGGCGCCGCGCTTCCCACCCCTGGATTTAGGCACTCACCTCCTTCCATTCTTTTAAATTTCGTTTGTCCTTCTCTGACGTACCTCGTGTTTCTTCGTTACACTTCACTTGTCCTCTGGCGTTTCGCCCATTGTTCTTCTCCTTTTTTTTTTTCAACTTAAAAAAAAACACTTCTGTTCACTGTTCACCAATCTCTTGGCCCTTGGCCTTTATATATATCTATTTTTTTTTTTTTCAAAAAAAAATACAAAAAAAACTATTCGCGTACCACTGTTCACTAGTTCTCCTTGCCCTTGGCCATTATTATATTTTTTTTTCAAAAAAAAAAATAAAAAAAAAATATAAAAAAAAACTCAAAAAAAACTTCTTGTCCCACTGTTCACCTGTCTCTGGCTCTTGGCCTTTATATATATTTTTTTTTCAAAAAAAAACACTCAAAAAAAAACTGTTCTCGCAGCACTGTTCACTAGTTCTCGTTTCTCTTGGCCATTATTATATTTTTTTTTTTTCTCAAAAAAAAATAAAAAATATAAAAAAAAATTTAAAAAAAACACTTCATGTCCCACTGTCCACTGATTTTCGTGGCCCTTGGCCATAATTATTTGTTTTTTTTTTTTTCAAAAAAAAAAACACTTAAAAAAAATTTTCGTCCCACTGTTCACTGGCGGTTGTGGCCCTTGGCCATTATTATTTTTTTTTTTCCCAAAAAAAACACTCAAAAAAAAAAATATGGCTCTCGGCCCACTGTCTGCAAACAGAATTTTGCTTGGAGTTTTCTGGCCCTTGGCCCACTGTCCGCACATCAAAAAAAATTGCCGCTCTGAGTTTCCGACTCACGGCCCACTGTTACGCTTTCCGTTTTTATGGCCTTCGGCCCATTGTTCACAAAACACAATTGTCCATAGTTTTTGGCCCTCGGCCCACTGTCCACACATTTTGTCGCGAAGCACAAAAAAAACTAACCCTGACTCGTCGGCGGCTGCGCGTGCACCTCACTCACTGACCATGTGCATTTTTTTCTCTCGCACGCTCGCGTTTCTCTCCGCTCTCCGTTCTCTGCACGCTGCAGGCTGTACTTTTGCGCAGTTGCGCTCGCATCATTCGCGATCCCGCTATCTCGCCGCTCTCGATTATCGCGACGGCCAATCACGTCGCGCCAAAAGAGTAGGTTAGGGTATAGCCGAATTTACATGCGTTATGTTCTAACTACCAACACCTTTATTTGGGCATATACGCGGGTCTTTACGCCGCGAATATGCCACGCCCCTTTGTTAGTACCAGGGTCCCTGCTCGGGCGCCACTTGTAAGGTTAGGTTTTCCACAGCCGGGGTAGGTCTCAATCTGACCAGGGCCGATCCTTACAAGATATTTGTAAGTTCGCTGGGACTCGAGGTTAAGGGAAAGGATTGGTATGGTTAGTGTTAGCTCTACTAGCCTCGTCCACTACTGGGTATCTCTGTTCGGTAGTGTCGCAGGTCGAGGAACACGTGAGGCGTCTCCGCCCCGGCTCTCTCCAAACCACATCGAATCTTTTTGCCGGGGTTATCCACGCGGCGAACGGAAACTAGCCTCGTCCTTTGCTACCAACGTTAGTATACTACTTCTCCTTTGGCTCTGCCTATCAGCGGGGCTCGCCACGCCGACAGATCGAGACCAAAGGAGAGGGGGGAAGGGGGTTAGATTTAGTGGTTACAGTTTCTCTACACTACTGAAGGAAAACACAATTCATTTTCCTCCATCTGTTACAACTTTATTTATATTTCTTTAATTATTTAATGATTTTTACTCATCTACATCATTAGCTGCGCAGCCCTGCCGCACCGCTACTCACGTTTGTTTCCTATCCTCTCTTTTGGCGTTTGGCACGTGCCAAATTCATTTCTGCACCGATGCAGCGCGTCGCGTGCCAAACCGAATTTACTCTTTATCTTCGATCATCCCGAGATCGACCCTTTTTACTAGCCCGCCGGAAACCAACTGCCCTCAGCTTCGGCTTGAGCCGCTCGTCCGCCCACGCAATGCAACTCCCCACAGCGCTCGCTCTTCACCGCGGAGCTTTCACCCCGCTGTGCAGAGTTGCATCGCCGATCGTTGGCGCGCGCTCGAGCCGTTACCTATGAACTTGAATTAATCCTACCTTACATACTAAGTACTGCGCTTCATGCGTCTTCTCCCTTCCTCTTCCCTTAATAACTACAAAATATTCCACTTTCCTTTCCTTTTCCTTAATAACTACCAATTTAATCATTTTATTTAAACCTATTTTTATTGTGAGGTGGCTCACTTGTGGGCCGCCTTACATATTTATATTTCATATTTATATTTAAAATATTGCTGTCCAACATTTTAGTAGCACTACTATTTTTATGAACAGAGTTGCATATGTATATTCCTAAGTAAGTTTGCTAGAAACATATTAACTATTAAGTCAAATTATATAAAAATATGAGTAAAAGAGGCGTTCTCACTTCAAATATATCATGCCTTTGAAAATCGATAATTATCGATATTAAGAAGTGATCGAAATGAAAGTTGAATGTAGCCAGGCAGCGCCTAGTTAATATTAAACTTATTTTGTAAGGCATATATAGGACACGTTTGTAATTCTCATAAGAGCAGCTTGAAGCTAGTGCATAATCGATAAATATCGATTTTTATGCTTACTGCTAGCTCTAGCTAAAGCATAACTCGCAGTTTATAGGATTTAACTTTGATTTACAAACATACATCAAAAATCTCTATTCGTTTAAAAATTATGAGCAGTTGAAATTTTTATTTGATGGTGGGTCAAATAAGCTGTGAGCCACTGTATATATTTCAAAGCTCATTACCGCTGTCCATTCTGCTGCCTGGTGAATAATCGATAAATATCGATTTTTATGCTTAAAGCTAGCTTAAGCTTAAGCATAAGTCGCACTTTATAGAAGTTAGTTTTCATATGCAGATACAGCTCTAAATTCCTTACCCCTTTATTCTGCCAGCTATCAGCACTTTATAGGGTATCTCTTAGTGTGCTATACAAAACTTCATTTTGTGTGTTTGCATTTAATGCGCCCACGCCTAGCTGCCACGTCTACCTTCTTCCTTTTTTTGCTTTTTTTTGGCTCGTTGCTTTTGGCCCGTTTTTTGTTTTGCCCAACAATAAAAGCAAATTTTTCTAAAATTTCATGTCGCCTGTGTTGGCTCGCCCCTCCCCCCTCCACGCCTTAAGGGGTTGAGGGTTGGACCTACCCAAGCTATTTGCAATTTAACTTTCTGCCATACAGAGGCACAGACACAGCTGTAGCTAAAGGATGGGCATGGTAAAACAAGGACACGTAGCCCCAAAGAGCTTTAGTTTTTAGTTGGCTTTTATTAACTTTTGTCTGCATGAGTATGTGTGTGTGTGTGTGCGTGTGTGTGTGTGTGTGTGTGTGTGTGTGTGTGTGTGTGCGCGCGTGTGTGTGTGTGTTCAGACAGCTCCACTTATTTTGGGCATAAAAGTTGCGCTATTACCGAGATTTGAGACGTTGCTGTTGTCCCTCACAAACGACTGGCCAATTTACAGTTAACTCGAATATAGTCTAAGCCACCCTTTCTGGTGGTTGAGTGAGTGAGTGAGTGAGTGAGTGGAGTGAGTGGTGTAAGCTTCACATCGAAGCACCACTTTATGCACAATTTAACTTTTGTCGTTTTGTATTTCACTAAATGTTGCGAGGCTGCTTGCGACACGGCGGCACAGCTCGAGGTATGATTCTGGTTGGGGTTCTCAGTTGCATCGGCGGCATTGGTGGTATTGCTTGGGGCGGCGGTGCTGCTGCTGCTGCTGGTGGTGGTGGTGCCGCAGTCGGTGTCAATTTGCATTGCTTCAGCGGCAACTGCAGCGACTGCACTACGGTTGTCATTGGGGGCATCGCTACGGGCACAGGTGCCAGCACAGGTGGCGCTCTCACTTGCACGTATTTGACTTGAAAGTAATCCGCTATAAACTGGCTGCTTACCAGATTCAGTTCCAGGCCCTTGGCCAGCATTGCAAATATTCCCTTGCCGCGCATCTGCTGCTCGCGCAGCTCCTTTGTGGCGGCCACGTTGCTCTCGTGATCGCCCACAGTCGACCTGACAATCAGCTCGCAGTAATTGCGAAACACCTGATGGCCGAGTGTCTAGAGGAGTATAAATAGAGGGTGTTAGGAGTGTACCGATCGGGTATAGCAGACTGTGTAATACTCTCTTCAAGGCGAGCAAGAAGAGGTAAACATGATTCAAGAGGAAGTTTATAGAAGTTGACTGTAGCCGACTGTTCAATACTCTATTCACGATTCTTGTTCAGGTAGAGGATAAAAAGCTTATAGAAGTTGGCTGTGCAATACCCTGTCCATGCTAATGTAGAGAAAAGTTCTATAGATTCAAGCTATTCAATTACTGCTAAACTAAATGGAAGACTCTATTCAAGCTCAGCTCTTAAGCCGCCTACATGTTACTTTAAAACTTAAAAAACTAGAAACACTCACAAAACCAATATACCCCACAGCACTAGCTAAACAGAGTATGCGCAACTGGTCAACACTTACAGTTACCATCAAGTGGGCCACGCCCATGTGCTTGTAGCGCTCGCCATAGTCCACGGTGGTCATAAAGAAGCAGAACTTGATCAGGAATGGCGAGGCCAGGCTGAAGCAACGCTGGGAGTAGAGCAGACGATGCAGCAGGAGCAGCATGTTGTGGGAGCGCAGACGCAGAGCCACATTGGAGACGTTCCAGCGTTGCACGAGGATGCCCCAGTCGGCTGAGTCGTGAGCCTGATTGACGTCCACCAATCCATAGGCGATCCACTTGTAGCAAATGGGCGCCTTGAAGTAGACAGGCAATGGCAGCTCGGCGCCGTCGAATTCCAGGGCCAAAATGAAGTCGAAGCATATGCCGCGCCTGAAGGCGCCCCGTTCGGCCGCGTAAACGTGGTGGCCAAAGGGCACACGATTGTAGCTGAGCGCCGTGTACTTGATGTCGTATATGGCGCCCCAGTAGCCGGCCAGGCAGGGCACCTGGCTGGTGGCCCGCTGCAGATCCTGCTGCAGGCGCAGATTCATGCACTTCGGATTCACGGCATCGCCAAAGAAGAATGGATGCAAATAGTTGGATCTGGAGAGCTGAACGCTGCGCCGCGCCTCATTGAAGGTGGCCGACAGCGCGACAGGCAGTCGTATGGTCAGGAAGACCTCAAAGCACAGCGGCATATCCATGTTGATTTGGCTAACGAATGAGGCTGCAACAAGGATGCGTGAGGCTGACTTTGTTTATCTGCTGAGCACTTGGCACATGACTTACCCGTCTTACGCAGATCGGCCATACAATGCTTGAACATGGAATTGTTTTTGTGCAATTGCGTGACAAGCGCATCGATCAGCAGCTTGGCATCGTGCACGAAACGGTGATGTTGCTCCTCGTCCCCATGGTAGTTGAGGGACATAAACTCAAACGTGTCCACAAAATTAAGCATTGCCATAATCCTTTGACATTTCCTTGTGAGCAATGAAAAACAAAACGTTTGCTCAGTGTTGTACAGCGAACGGTTGTGACAGCTTTCAAATTGTGGCGTTGCCAGATCACTACGATCGACGCTGTAGAGCAGTCACAGTGACAGTTACAGTTTGATTGTCTCTGTGTGTGTGTGTGTGTGTGTGTGGCATGAATGAAATTTGAATAGCATCCAATTACTACGCGTTTTACTACGACGCATCTGCGCACTGGCATCCAGCATCCACGTGGACTCAGTCAGGCAGCGCGCGACTATGGCAACGGGCAACATCTCGAGCCTTTGGGCCAGCCAGCCACAATATGAATTCAGTTGCTGTTCGACGTTCCTCGCGTGCGGTTGTGCCTGGGCCCAGCGCATTCATTTGCATAGAGTGGCGTATGTTAGTTGTCTCCCTTTCGCACTGCAATCAACTGCATACGAAGGAGTGACAGAGAGAGAGAGAGAGAGAGAGAGAGAGAGAGAGAGAGCGATTGAATTAAAACCGTTATGTAGAGAGCGCGTCGGCGCTGTCGCTGTCGTTGTCAACGTTTGTGTACGAAAGAGCATGTAAGGTGGCAAAGTGCAATAGGCAGCCAAACTGCACCAGCAACAACAATAACAATAACAACAGCTATAACTGTAACAACAAAAGCAAAGGCAAAGGCAAAGGCAACGTGCGCGCTATGTAAATAACACTCTGTGTGTGTGTGTGTGAGTGCATTGGTGTAGATACTACGAGAAACTGCAGTGTAAAACAACAAGCGCCCGGCAACAGGACAACAACAGAAGCAGCAACAACAAGGGCAAGTAACGGGAAATGCTTCACGCGCAAAATTTCGCTGATAAAGTTGCGCTGCCTAATGAAAGGTGCTTGGCCAGACTTTTGCCGTAAATTGAAAATAAATTGAATTGCAACAAGAAGAAGAAGAAGAAGAAGAAGAAGAAGTGCGCGAAGTTGCGCCCGTGTTGGTAAACGCGCTAAAGTGTAAAATGTTTTTTTGGACCAAATTGCATGCAAATTCGTTTAGTTCGCAAAGACTGCGGGAAAAAATAATAAAAAATCGCTTCTAATAGATTTTATTTTTAAGTTGGCAGCAAACTTTTAATATTGCCGCATGTGGCACGTTGCGAGCTGCCACTAAAGGCAGCGTTTGTAAATAATGCATTTTTTATGAACATCAACTAAATTGTGTGATTTATAGAGTGCCTTAAGCTGTTTAGTTTGCAGTTTGAATTCGGCTTTTTGTTAACCCTTTTCCACTAGTTGAATGTTGCGGGCATTGTGAATGTGGCTAAGACTGAACAGGCGCCAGAAATTTCTATAAAGTGCGAGACTTTTTTTAGTCGTTAAGGAAATGTGGCAAAATGAAGTGAACTTTGTTGAGTAGAAACTTTTTCTTATATATACAAAAATATATATTTTGAAATATATATATAAACTTGAATTTCTTTGGTTATATTTTCTAATTTAAAAGAAAAATTGCTGTTGTATATGATAAAATGATATTATTATAGGATATTTATGCAGTTTCTACTTTTTCTACCATTTCTACTTTTCTGATGCTTGAATACAGTGCAGCGCTTAAGATTGTACGTCGACTTTAGGTGTTCAGCTAGGTTGACTGACTGTTATAGTTTCAATTTAAAATTTCCGCTGTATAATATTTCCTTCATAGTGTTTTCCGTCGGTTTTGTTATATACTATGAACAGGCTCAGGGTCTTTGGTGTTGCCTATTCAAAAAGAAATAAATTTTGATTTTAAAAATGATTTTCATTTAATAAGAATTTCAGAAAAAATTCATAAATAATTTAATATATCTAAATATTTATATTTATTTAATATTCATATTTATTTAATATTTATGTTTATTTAATATTCATATTTATTTAATATTCATATTTATTAAATATTTACAAAATATTTATTTATATTATAAAATATATTTATCTTATTAATATATATATATTCTTACTGTAGCTCAGCAATATTTTTCAAAAGCAAAAATAAATGTCACAAAAATCTATTGAAAATAGAAAATAATATTGAAACAGCAAAATATTTAAAAAAAAATTGAAAATACGTTTAAGTTTTTCTTAAATGAAAAAAAAAACATATATAGATTTAATATCATATATATATTTAATATTAAATACTATATATACAGTGCCGTTCAACTGAATAGGTTTGACACTTTTCTAAAGTTTGATAAGTTTTATCTCTTTAACAAAAACAGCAACTTCAATGAAATAAATTTTCTTACCTAAAAAAATGAATCATTTATGACGAAGAACAGTTTTTGGCTGGTAAATTTTCATTTTACACGATTTTTATTAACTTTTTGCAGCACATAAAGAAATATGCGCATTTTTTTTGGCTCAGCTGAATAGGTTTAAATACTGAAATTAATTTTTAAAAATAATAAAAAAACATTTAAAACATTTAACTTGATTAGAAATTGAGTTTATTCCATTTTTGACTAGAAACAGTCGATGCGTGTGGCTTAGCTCTATTGAATTGGCTTGAGTTTCGAGTGGCAGAAAGTTAGATTTGAAGTTAAGCTAAGGCAAGTTGGCTTACCTAGAACTAGACGCAATTGCTCTCTTGTAAAGCAAAAACAAAACTTTGAAAATTCCCGCACAATTTAAGCCTCTTAAGCTTTTTAATTACTCTATCATTCGCTTATGTTACTTTTGTCTTTTACTCAATATTTTATAGCACATAAATATTCTCTCAACAAAATGTTTCATTAGCATATCTTTAGCTGCTTTTAAAGCAATTCCTGCTAAGCATTGTTAGGCTTCAAAGAGTTTTGCCAGCAAGAAAAATATTGTACATATATTTGCTAAGAACTCGAATTGGATTAGGCGCAACTCTCTAATTGGAGGTCTTGGAAATGCTGCTTTAGTTAAGATAGCTCTTCGCAGACCTCTCGAACCCTGTGCAGCATGTGTGAGCCAAGGGTGCTTCTGGCATTTGGCGCGCGCGTGTGTCGCTCATTAAGTGCCTCGACTCGAATCCTTTTCGAGCGCTGGCAAATTGTGAGACACGTTTAGCGAGGCGACGCTTTGCCACGTATGCTTGGCAGCCAGTCAGTCCTCCCCACCTTTGGCGTAATTGCCATTTAATTGTTTGACATCGTTTCGTTTCGTTTCGTTCTATCTATATATAATTTATATATTTTATATGCGGCTGTTGTTGTTGCTGCTGTGTGCATAGAATTTGAAATTTTCTTTCATTATGTCGAGCTGTGGATTTTCCGTGCAATTAGACGCTGGCAGCTGGCAGCTGGCAGCTGCCAAGTGACTTATTTGCTGCAATTAGAGTAAAGTTTTTTTTAGTTTGGCTCTACCGTCGGCCTATGCTGCACATAAATAATCCTTAAGCCGGCCGGCAAACCAGAGAGAGAGCGGCAGATAGAGAGAGCGTGAGAGTGTGAGCAGCCCGCCTATTGATTTTATGAACGAGTTGCTGTTGCAGCTGCTGCAACTATTTTGAATGTTGCCGCCATGAGACAAACTATAAATCTGTCTGTGCCGGCATGCATACACTATATACTACTATATAACACACGAGGCTGCACACACACATGCAATTTATCGATTGCCGCATACACACGCTGGACAACAGAGCAGAGTGTGTGTCCTCTGCTGCTGCTGCTGCTGCTGTTGCTGATGTGTAGTAAAAATCGCTCGTATTTCATGCGGAAGTGACCATACACACACACACACACACACACACACATGCATACGCACGCATGCACTCACAAAATGGCCGCCCATGTGCGTCGTCCTCGTAGTAGTTGTCGTAGTAATTGTTGCAGCCGGCAACGAAACGATAAATGGATTGGTTTATTTAAATTTTACGTGCTCGTGCTGGAGCATCGTACGCAGCAGCAGCAGCAGCAGCAGCAGCTTAACCAGTTACTAGCCCAATTTGTTGCTGTTGTTGTTTTTTTTGGGAAACAGCTGCAATGGCTCGCATTGCGTATACGCAGCGTGCGTATGCGCAATGTAAAACGTTTTCGTAGTAAACATCACAAAAAAAAGAAGCTGCGAATGCGACGCAATTGCTGCTGCTGCTGCTGCTGTTGCTGTCATTAATTAGTTGTGCGGCAAGTTTCACTTTTTTTTTGCTGTCGTCCTCGTCGTTGTTGTTGTTGCTGGGCGCCGACCCTAATCCATCATTTACCACAAAAGTCACGTACAGCGCAGGCAGCCTGAGCTTGAAAAGGAAACTTCCACTCGGAAGAAAGTTCATGTAACTTTAACACGCACACAGAGTAAGGGTAGCTAGTGTGTGTGTGTGTGTGTGTGTGTGTCAGTTCTTATAACTGCCAAGTTTGTTGTAACAAATTAAGAAATCACTTTCGCGCCGCCAGCAAAATATGCGCACTGAAAGTTGCCTGCAAGCTGGCAGCTGCAGTTCAAATACCCTAACTAAATAGTGGTAGTGGGTATATTAAATGTTGAACAAATAAGGCAAAGGGCTTAGAATAAGACACCTTAGTGTAGCTATAGCTATAGATCTATATCTGATTATAGCTGACTTTGGAAAGATCTTATGTAATCTTAGACATCTTTTAGACTATTAGTAGAAGTCTATCCAGAACTGATAGACTCTTATATTAATAAGTTGAGTAAATCTAGGAAAGTTGCTTGAATACATGGTCAAGAATCTTCTATAATTTGAACTGCTATAACTATAGGACAATATCTGATTCAACTCTCTGCATCTAAATACTTTAACACAATTCTTTTGGTAAGGGTATTTTCCAGCACATCAGTATTTTCATTATCTATAAAAAGCAGAATTCTTTTTGTTAGGGTATTCTTAGTACATCACCCTTTTCATTCATCATTTTATCAGAATTTTAAAGAATAATTCTTTTGGTTAGGGTATATCCTAGCATATCAGCCTATTCATTTTTTGTTCTCTAGCACATCAGCCTTTTCATTCTGTTTTTAAAGCACAATTCTTTTGGCAAGGGTATTTCCTAGCACATCAGACCAATCACTCTCTTTTTAAAGCACACATCATCCAGTTCGTAACACTCTCTGCATTGCCTGTCACAGGCGACAGCCTAAAAACAGACGCGATCCCAAAAAGTGTTGCACAAAACAAATGGCAAAAAGGTCGACGCCATCTAAATATGATATATGAATGGGCGCTCCCACTTCCTGCTCTGCATGCATATTATATCTACTCCAATTGTGTATAACTGTAAATATATATAACACATAGACATATCTATATATATATATATATAGATAGGTGTATCTGTTGGCTGGTAGCGACGACCTGGCAAACAAATTTTTGTGATTGGCGTGTGACATTTTCAGCGCAAAAGCTCACAAGCTGCCGGCCGGGTATTTAAAATATTCGCATTTCTGTTTATGTCTGTCTATGAACATTTGATTGATGTACGAAACGAAGGGAGGGCAGGGCAAGGCAGGGTAGGGCAGGACACGCGTGTCATGGCTTAAGTTGAGGTGTCAAACCAGGCCTCAGGCAAAAGGCGTTTGCTGCCAGGCAGCGCGGCGTGAAAATCTCAACATTTCATATAACATTTATGATCGTTCATGAAGTGTGAAAGAGTATATTGGTTTTGGGGAGTAACCATTGTGATGTTCCTTTGTCTGTCCGTCCTTCCATCTATCTGTCCGTCCTTCCATCTGTCTGTCCGTCCGATATTTTGCAGCTCTAGCTTCAATAACTTGATAGTTTAGTTACTGCAGATTGCCTTCTGCTCAGATTTACCTTGAAGGATTCAACTGTCTTTTGCACTAAGAACGAGTATTACGCAGTGTGTAAGGCCCGATTGTCACATCTTTACCTATTTTGTGTAGAAACAGTGGAAAGAGCTTACGATGCGTGCGACTTAGCTCTATGAAGTGGCATGAGTTTCGAGCGCAAGAAACTTTGATTTGAAGTTAAGCTAAGGTAAGTTAGCTTACCTAAAAGTAGACACAATTGCTTGAGTGTAAAGCTAAAAGCTCTTGAAATTCCCAAGCAGTTTAAGCCCAGTTTGCTTTTAAAGTTCTCTCACAGTTCCTTGAATGCCTTTTGCCTCTATATATTCTATATAGTTCATATTATATATATAGTATATAGCAGGTAGGCACTTATTATGTCAACAACACTATTGTTTCTGCACATTTGCCTGTGCCTGTGCCTTGTGCCTGTGCCCTTACCCAACCGCTCGCATATTTGGCAATAGCTTTTGCTCCGCCTCGCCCACTTCCCTGCTCATTTTTACTTAACCCAATATTTTGCTCGTTAGTCATGAGAGAAGGGAAAAAAACAAAAGCCCAGCAGAGTGTGGCGTAGTAAAAGCCAAAGGCAAGGAAAAATCACTGAGCAGCAGCAGCAACAACAACAACAACAACAACTACTCAACGCTGGCATCAGCTGCGATGTGCAAAAAGTTTATGACTTTAGACCCATTTTGTGTGGCGACGGCGACGGCGACGCTGAACTCAATTTTTTTGCACTGAATCACAGCGAACCCCTTTTGGGGCAAAAGGCAGTGGCAGCAGCAGGCATCACGCCCATCAGGTCGATTTGGGCTTACCTTTTGGGGCTGCTGCTGCTGCCCAACCTTCTTCTATCTGACTGCGAAGCTGGCGTCGCTGCTGTTTTTAAATGATTTTTATGTGCACTTCAGGCAACCAAAACAACAACAGCAACAGCAGCCAAGTTTCTGCCTGTTTTTTTATTTTGCATATTCATATACCCTGTAAATATAAATATGACTACATAGGGTAGTCACTATGTGGCAGCTGTCTGCATAACTAGTTCTAGTTTGTACTGAATTGAAACGACGTTGGGTTGACGAAGTAGAAAATCTAAAAAAATTGATAAGTATCTAAGAAATCTCTAATTCGACCTTCAAAGTGTTGTCTATGATATCCTTGATAGGAATCTTAAAGCTGCCTGACCTAGCTTCTAGCTTCTCTTCTAGCAATGATTGAGTACAGAGGAAACATCTCAACTCATGCTTCAAGCTTTCATCAACATCCTTGTCATAGCTGCAGATAGCATAGATATAGAGCTAGAGTCTCTATGTGTTGCTGTAGTTGCACCTAGAAAGGTATAAGCAAAGATAGAGTATCTTTTAGTCAGATATACTGTGAAAACTGAGAGATATGGAATCGATGTTTGCTATAGCTAATGATGCCTAAGCAAGGTTAGAGATGCTAAGCCTTTCAATTGCTGTAGATAGATATAGGGGATCTTTTAGAGAGAGATGAGAGAGAAGAGAGAGAGAGAGAGAGTGAGAAAGAGAGAGAGAGAGAGAGAGAGAGAGAGAGAGAGAGAGAGAGATAGAGATAGAGAGAGAGAGAGATAGAGAGAGAGAGAGAGAGAGGGAGAGAGGAGAGATAAAAAGATATAGAGCGAAACAGAAGGACAAAGAGACAGAGATAAAATGAGAAAAAGAGAAAGACAAACAGAGAGAGAGAGAGAGAATGAGAGATAGAAGGAGAAAGAGACAGAAGGAGAAAGAGACAGTGAGAGAGAATGAGAGAAAGAAGGAGAAAGAGACAGAGATAAAAACAGAGAGAGAGAGAGAGAGAGTGGAGAGAGAGAGATAGAAACAGAAGGACAGAGAGACCGAATAGAATGTAAGAGAGAGATAATCACAAACAGAGAGAGAGAGAGTGAGAGACAACAGGAGAAAGAGATTGAAAGAGGGAAAGAGAAACAGAGTTGGAAAGAGACAGAGAGAGAGAGACATATACAGAGAGAGATAGATAGATACGCAGAGAGATTTCTCTAGAAAAAGAGATAGAAAGATCGAAATCCAGCGTGTAGCAACATCTATATCTTTATAAGCAGGGTATTTGGTAGTCTACCCATCTCTGTCCATCTCTGTCCTTCTCTCTCTCTCTCCCTCTCTCTCTCTCACTCACTTTGGGCATTCCCTTTATATAGTTATAGTATATGCATATAATATTTTGCTGAACATTTTGTTGTTGCCTTTTGCTCTGGCTGCAGTCGGCGCACTCGGTTTTGGCAGATTTCTCGCTTTTGCACTCATTTGGTCTATTGATTTTCTTTTGCCTTGTTTTACGTGTTTATTTTTATTTGTACTCACTTTTCTTGTTGTTGTTGTAGTGTTTTGTCTCGTTGGCTGCATTTGTTTGTGGCCAGTCAGTCGGACGAGCGGACGAGCGGACGGACTGTCCGGTCTGGTCTCGGTCGGCCAGTGTTACAATGCAACAGACAGGCAGCTGAGGCTGAGGCTGTAGCTGAAGCTGAAGCGCAGCCAACGAGCCGGGCATTGTTTTTATCCTGGTCCAGGACACGCTGGCCCATGCATTGTATTGATTTTTTGCGGGCAACCCTTTGCGCTGGCAGCGGCTGCCGCTGCTGCTGCTGCTGCCATAAAAAGTCATTAGTGAGAGAGGACTCTGGGCGCTGAATGTGTGGGCTGAGCTGGGCTGGGCTGGGCTGGGCCGTAGCTTCGAGTGCATAATGGCACAATTTAAATACGTGTGCAGCGCAGCGACTGCCATGTGAATGAACCGTGCAACGGAATGCAGCATGCAGCATGCGGCATGCGGCATGTGGCATGCGGCTGGCAAGCCTTTAAGGCCTGCAGCCCACGCGGCGTATGCGCAATGTGCCGTAGCAATTTCTAAAGTTTTCGCTTCAAGCTCCAGCGCAAAACAATAAACTGAAAGCCATTTGCTTTTGATTTATTGACGCACGTACTGCATGTGTGGCATGCAACAAGCTGTGTGTGTGTGTGTGTGTGTGTGTGCCACAAGCTGAGCAAATGGAGTTTCGGACATGAGCGGAATCGATGGCGTAATGATTATCTATTAAAATAAATCACGTATTTGGCAACAGGCGACGCCAACTTGAGCAATTTTTCCCCAAAGTGTCGAAGTCTATAAATTGCCAATGTCTGTGTGCTGTGTGTGCTCTTTCTCTCTGTGTGTCCTGTGTCCTTGTGTATCCTGTCTAGTCGAGCGCTATGTGTCTGTGGCAGACTTTTTCGTTTTGGCAGCGCGCACAAATTGCCGTTGACAGGCCGTCAGACAGCGCAGGCCGCGGAGACAACGTTAAGTGTAACATAAATATATCCAACTTGACTGTAAAGTGCTTAAGCCTTTGGCCAACACGAGCAGCTAAGTGAAATGGACATAAGAAGCGCTTACAAAGGCAAACGATAAAAAAGAAGGCGGCTGAACACTTGTGAGCCCAAGCAGCCGAAAGGCAGCCTTATGCCCTGAGCCTACAAAGACTTCCAATCAATCTATGCGCACTACTGCTTAGTCTCCTCTTTCAGGCTTTGGCCATTCCAAGTTTGAGTTAAGCTTGCAAATTGGTCAAATTCTTTGGCAGTTGAATGAAGAAAAAGCAATGCATTTGCCTCCCTACTTTGTAGCTGTGGACAGTTTGCATAAGTCTTCTGTGGCTTTACTTTTTTTTAGGCTTAAAACATACTCCAAGTTGTTGCCAGGCCTGAAAGTTGTCGGAATTGAGGGGAATTAATTTGTTTTTAGTTTACAGTTTCATTTTTGCTTGCAAATTGGTTAGACAAAGCTAGAATAGGTCAAGAGCACACTCGTTAGCTTCTCTCACTTGTCGAGCTTAGTGCAATTTTAGAAATTTAGACATTTGATTCAGTTTAATTTGAATTTAATAAACTTTTTTTACTAAGTTTGGTAGTTGGCCAAATTAAATCTTTTTAAGTTGCATTTCTATTTGAAATTTGACAAAAGAAATGCAATTTTTTGACAACTTTAAAGCATAGTTTTTATCTTCTACTTGTTATATATTTATGTTAGTTTAGTCAAAATATATTTAAAATTTTATTTTAAATTTCTTGGCCTTCTTTAAATTGACGACTTTGTGGCCAAATATAATACTATATTCATATAAAAATAATAATAAGTAATAATAAATATTGTAATAATAAATAATATTTTGTAACTCCTCTAGTTTGATTTACGCCTGAAAGTTGACAAGATTTAGGAAAACTCTTAGGCAATTTAATGCGCTTTCCTTGACTTCTCTTTTAACAGCTTTAAATACTTTAATTATGTTAAAACTTGCTTAATTTAAGTGCCATTTAAATGACATTCCAACTCTCTACAAAGCTTTTTGAATGGCGAAATTGAGGCGAAAGTGTTGAATTGATTTTTTTATAAAATAATTTAAAATTGAATTGAATTATTCAAGTTTCCTTTAAACTGGAACACAGTCTTATAGAGTTTGAAACTTTGGCAGAGTCATATGTCGGTCAACTTTAAGACACATTTTCCTGGAAAACAGTTTTATTAGAGTTGGCAAAATAAAAGTTTTTTTTTTTTTTTTTTTTTTTAGGTTAAATATTTATTAAGCCATACGAGGTATCAGTAACCCCTTTGTGAGCTTGGTTTGCTATTGATTCTGCCCATTTGGGCGCGCCGGCTAACTTTCGTTATCTTTAACATTACTTATTATTTATATTACCTTACATTACTAATATTTACAAGAAACTTAATAAAATAAAAATACTGTGATGGCTGCTGTGTGTCAACGTCTGTTGACCATCGTCACAGGAGATCTGAGAATCAAGTCTCTTGGTTGCCTTTGGTTCAGTCTCCTAGGAGTTCGCTGAGTAGTGAGCATGTTTGCTAGCCGGTTTCTGTGCCGCTCCAATCTGTCGTTGTACCGACTCGAGTGCTGGTTAATTTCGGCAAAGACTGTGGCCAGTTTCAGGTCTCGATGCAACGTGGTATTTCTTACATACCAATCGCAAAAAAAAAAAAATAAAAGTAAAATTTTATACAAATTTTTAGAAAAGCTTGAAACTTGTTAAAATAAAAGTCGAATTGTAGAAAATATTGGCTTCCAAGGGGAAACTAGAAAAGAGCTTTATAGATTCTAGAAACTTGGCTAAATAAAAATCAAATTCAAGTAAACTTCAAGGCACATTCATAGGCTTCGCTATTTTTCTAGATTTAAGCAGCTTGAACTGTTTTTCATATTGCTTTTCCTAAGTTTATTTATATTATATATATTTATATATTTAATATATATTTATATTAATTATATAATTATTATTGAATCTTCCTTTTATCTACCTAAAGTTCACCAGTTGAAATTCAGTTGTTTTCGCTTGCTGAGAACATCATAAAGTTGTTTAGTTTTACATCCCTCTCTCTCCCACTCCCTCTCCCTCACTCCCTCTCCCTTGTTTCACGCCCAACTGAACACGAATTGCATAGGCAAATCTGCTTAGGCATGCAATTTTCTATAATTTGCCCAGTTTTCTTTCTTCGTTTTTTGCTCGCCATTGTTTCTTGGTTGTGTTGTGCTCGCACTTTTAAACTAATTGCCAGCAATTTAGCAAACGTTGTCCGTGCACTGCGGCGTATGCGTAATATTTATGCATCCTCGCTCGCCCCCTCTCCTCCGTCTATCTATGGCTGACTTTTGTTTGCCGCCGTGCATGCCCAGTGCGCACATTTGCCGCATAATTGCCAAGTCATGATTTTTTACACACCAAAAACCGAAAAACAAGGAGACAAAAACGAAAAAAAAGTGTATATAGAGAAATAAGAAAAGTTGGGTGGAGAGAAAAAAAAGATTTGCACAGTGTTTGCTGTTGATATTCGCACTGGGCATAATTTCCATGTTGCTTAAACGGCACTTTTGTTGCTGTTGCTGTTGCTGCTGTTGCTCTTCTTCTTCTTTTTGTTGCTGTTAATGTTGCCTTTGTTGTTGTTGTTGTTGTTGTTTTGGGTCCCATTTCCAGTCGTTGAGTTCACTTTATCGTTATTGACAGTTTTACTGTGTTGTTTCTCTTATTTCATACACTGTTCGTAGAGTGAGAACGGGTTATATTGAGTTTAGCTTTAGGGTTTTCCTCATTGCTCTGTTCGTTAAGTGAAAACGAGTATATTTGGCTTAGCAGGCCAAAGAATGAAATGATGCCAAAAAAAATTAGCTAACACAAGCCACAGTTGAAAAGTCACTTCATGGAAGTCACAGTTTCAATTCACAGTTTGAAAGACACACTAGAAAAGTCACAAGTTGCATGTAACAGCTCAAAGTCAACTCACAGTTTTCAAATCACAGCTTACAAGTCACAGTTAACAAGTCACAGTTAGCAAGTCACAGTTTAAAGTCAAATCACAGTTTACAAGTCACAGTTAGCAAGTCACACACGAAAAGTCACAGTTTAAAGTCAAGTCACACAGTTTTCAAGTCACAGTTTACAAGTCACAGTTAGCAAGTCACACACGAAAAGTCACAGTTTAAAGTCAAGTCACAGTTTTCAAGTCACAGTTAGCAAGTCACAGTTTTCGAGTCCTCAATAGGCCCATGTCTACTCTCCACTCTCTCTCCACAGAGCATTGCGCAGTCGCCTACAGCCGACTGCTGCGCTTCTGCTTCCTTGTTTTTGTCATTTTGTCTTGTTCTTGCTCCTTATCAAGCTGTCTGTCCCCTTTGCATAGTTTCTCGCAACGAATATTTCTTTCAGTTTGGCGCAGCATACAGGATCTTACCTTGGGGAGCAGTGGCTGGATTTTTTTTTTGGACTGGTCACGGAGCAAGTTAATGTCATGTCAAGCGACAGACGTGTTGAGTGGAGTTTTAGAGGCAGGGGCAGGCGTAGCAGGCGGGGCAGGTGGGGCAAGCAGTCAAGTCATATGGCTTGATATCTGTTCACTTGAGCTCAACTTATGGCGCTCCAATTTCGCGCTGATGCATAATTTTTGCCGGCGCGCATAAAAATGCGCTCAAACGGGGGCCGCAAAAGCCAACCAGGAAAAGCCCATGGAACATGAAGGAAAAAAAACTAGGGAAAAGCATTGGGGCTAAAGTGAAGCAAAACTTCTATATGAATGCGTGACAAGGGGAACGCGCCTGCCTTTGGCTCGTTTATCTTTGCAATGGACTCGAGTGGCGGTGCGTGTGTGTGATTGTGTGTGAGTGTGTGTGTGTGTGTGTGTGTGTGTGTGTGTGTGTGTGTGTGTGTGAATGTGTGTATACTTAACAAAAACAAATTGCATTTAATTGGAGCGCTGCTTTAATACTACTCAGCTTGTATTCTGATAATCGTTCAATTGATTTCCATGTTTCTCTAGATTACAGAGTGGAATGAAACGAATGCATCGGAACACTAATAACTCTACTTGTTACTCCTTCTCCGAAATAGAGTCCTTCTCCATGTCAGTCACACATCTGTCATTTGAAATGCTCTGGTAGCATTCGTGGCTAGGGAGTATCTGGTGTATGAGCGGAGAGCTTTCGCCATTGCATATCTCTTCCGCTGTCCACCATTTAACAAAAGCGTTCTCTGCATGGGTTGCCCAGGACAGATTGATAAGTCTTGTAAATTTCTCTCTCAACTCAAGCCAAGCCAACCCAAGTGATTTAGAAACCTCTTCAGCTGCTGGCTGCTTTCACTCTCTCTCTGTCTCTTTACTCTATAGGGGACTTCTCTCCACTAACCTGCCTTTGCGGCGCGATCTGCTGCTGCTGTGGTGATTGTTGTAGCTTAGAGTGAAGCACTATAACTTGCAGCTCATCATTAATGCTGATATCCTGATATCTACTACCAAAGCTCTATAGGAAGTACCACAGTCGCCTGAAGCTTCCCTCAAATCTTTAACCATGGGCAGTTATTCAATTCCAAACGATCACCAAAGCAGAGAGCTTCAATGAAGCTTAAGTGCTGACTTTGTTTTAAGACCTTGAACTTCCCTTTTCTCTGAAGTCTGTAGTGATTTCAAGACTTCCTTGAAGTGTAAATTCAGTTCAATTAAATTGCCAGCCTGAAAGTAGGCAATGCTTTCTGTAATTCAACTTCCACTTGAAGTGCTCGCTGTTTGGGATCTCTGTTAAGACTATGTAATTAGAGCTATTGTTAAAGCGCTGGAACATTGCTATCAACATCAGCAAATCTTCCAATGTCTGCTACACGCTGAAACGGCGAACGCCACCAGCCGTCTTCTTGGAGGGAGTTCCTGTACCTCAGGCGAATGATGCCAAATATCTTGGAGTGATACTGGATCGCAGACTCACGTTTTCCAAGCATGTAAAGGCCATCACCATTCGCTTACGTGCTTCAGTGAAAAAGCACTACTGGCTACTCTGCTCGCGCAGCAAATTGACACTGGCAAATAAAGTGACAATTTATAAACAAATTATCTCACCAATGTGGAAATATGGCTGCCAAATCTGGGGTCTGGCTTGTGATAGCCAAATCCGAAGAGTCCAGGTTGCCCAGAATAAAGTCATGAGACTAGTTACCGGCTGCGATTGGTATGTAAGAAATACCACGTTGCATCGAGACCTGAAACTGGCCACAGTCTTTGCCGAAATTAACCAGCACTCGAGTCGGTACAACGACAGATTGGAGCGGCACAGAAACCGGCTAGCAAACATGCTCACTACTCAGCGAACTCCTAGGAGACTGAACCAAAGGCAACCAAGAGACTTGATTCTCAGATCTCCTGTGACGATGGTCAACAGACGTTGACACACAGCAGCCATCACAGTATTTTTATTTTATTAAGTTTCTTGTAAATATTAGTAATGTAAGGTAATATAAATAATAAGTAATGTTAAAGCTAACGAAAGTTAGCCGGCGCGCCCAAATGGGCAGAATCAATAGCAAACCAAGCTCACAAAGGGGTTACTGATACCTCGTATGGCTTAATAAATATTAAACAAAAAAAAAAAAAAAAAAAGAGCTATTGTATGGGTAAGCAGAATATTCAGTGCAGTCATCATACGACTAATAGCTGTTAGAGTAAACCAGCAATCGGCCAAGCTCTTACCTCGAATACTGCGTAAAAAATCAGCAAAGCACTCAAACGTGACGTAGCCTTGGGTTATGGATGCAGAGATGTCGTAGCAGAAATGCTTTTACTTCACCCACAGCTAGCACGTCTATTAACTTTGGTTTATATTCACTGAGAAAGCACCTCGTTCGCTATCTCTCTTTCCTCTGCCTGTGTGTGTGTGTGTGACATGATTAATAGCCGCGCTGACAGTTGACTGACTGTCGTCAAGTGAAATCACAAACGTTGCAAGAAAAGCGAAAAAACTTCAGCTTGAACTGCGCAGCTTTAAAATAAATTTGCATAAAGCTGCTGGGTTCAAAGTTCAGCGCACTGAGCGCTGTTCCAAGCGCTGCACAAGCCGAGCACATAAATAAATAATGAATTTTCTAACACTCGCATTAAAGATTTTAATGAATTTCGCAGCGCGTAAAACGTAAATAAACAGAAACTGAAGAAACAGGAGAAAAAAGGACGATATCAGACGCGGAACCATTAAAACGCTTCAATCACAGCGCAAATCTGTTCGTGTGTGCGCCAAACAAAACAGAAAGAAATTAAATAAACAAACAAACAAACAGCGGCAAACGAAAAACACACAAAAAGCAAAACAACGCAAAAATCGCAACAGAAACAAAATAAAATAAATTTGTAACGCGCAGCAAAAAAAAAAGAAAATTTCAGCGAAATTCGGCGTTTAAAATTCACACATAAAAAATGTAATGGAAAGCATTAGTGCTCATAAAAAATGGATTTACACAGCCTTTTTAAGGCTGTCCTGATCCTGTACATCATACGAGGTGAGTACCGATTGCCACTGTCCTCCACAGATCCGCCCCTCTCACTGTCTCCCTCTCTCCCTCTGGCAACAATTGCTGCCAACGAGCAATGAGTTATACAATTCTATATAAAAAAAAAGATATTTTTCATATATTTAAATATTTTATATAAATATATAAATGAAAAATAAAAAATATGTAATATATATATATATTTAAATGTATATACGAGGGCTGTTCAAAAAGTATTGCAAACAAATATTCTACAATTCCTAAGAAATGCAGCAAAGCATCTGTTTCAAATCAAGAGACTAATATAGGCACAGCCAACGACCTGGCTCTCTCTGACTTTTTTCTTATGCCCGATACAAAAGAGACTCTCGAAAGCAGCACGCTAAGCTACGCTTGAGTATATAAATACGTCATCGAAGTAGCAGCTGAAGCAGATCACAAAAAAATACTTTTTAAAGTGCTGCAAGAATTGGGTAAAAAACGTTGCTTAACATCTGAATAGGTCTTACTTTGTAGCGTGTGGAATAAATATTCATGAATAAATAAATGCAAAATGTTTGAAAATACATATACCAAATACTTTTTGAACAGACCTCGCTTACATACATAACATTTACATATATATATATATATATATATATATATATTTATATTTTATTATGCAACACATTGCGAGCGCAGATAATTTGATTTTTTATTTCAGCTATGCCAAAGCCATTGTAAATTTCATACTTGCAAAACTATTTGCTTTAGAATTTGGTTTAACAATTCTAAATAAATATTTGAATACATATTTCATTTATTAAAATATATAAAATATATATAATATATATTATATATATATATAAATATATAAAATATATAATACAAGAAGCTTTGCTGCTTATAATTGAATTACGTTCTGAACTCACCTTCAAGCAGCTCAGTGAAACAGTCTTAAAAGGGGCGCATAATTTTAAGAAAAATTTCTATAATTTACATAAATATTTTTGCAAAAATATATATTATGCATATGTTAGCTATATATATATATTTTTTTTTCAAGCCAAACCAAAGTCAATCATTCAATTAGCACAGTTGCATATATATTCTGACTAGAATTTAGAATTTGTTGCATAAGATTTTGACTATTAACTCTAAAAAAACCTCTAAAATCTATATATTTATATTATGTTTTGAGATAAAATTTCTAAATACAGTCGAGTCTCGATAATTTGTACCCCGCTAAATCGAAAATCGCGATAAATCGAAAAAATTCGATCCCCTTGATGGGGATATCTATATGATGGGAATCTCGATAATTTGAATTTCCGTCTAATTCGTAAAAAACCTGATCCCCTTGCCATTTCGAATTATCGAGACTCGACTGTATATATATCACGTATATGCACAGTATACTCTGAAGTTATTGAAAGAGAGCAGAGGAAGGCAGGAGTTATATAATTTATCAGCTGAAGAAAGCTGTTTGTCTATAAAAATTATTTATCACAGAGACAATGGCTTCAGATTAATATTACCTAATTACCTAACCAATTTTTGACAGATTGAAAAAGTAACAAAATAAACATTTTTAATTTTTTATTTTTTTTTTTTTTTTCAATTAATGTTTTATTTGCAATCTGACTTATACTAAACAATAAGCAAATGTACTAAAATGAACAGTAACTAACACATAACCGGATGGATTGACCTCCAATGAGATTAGTCCATATATTTACATATTTACATTTCTAGTTAGCTCTATTCTCTATTTGGCAAGTCCGGAACGTGATATCTTTTTAAACGCCGTCGGCCATTATTTGTGTTGTCTAGAAGTCTAGAAGCTAGAACATTGCAGTGGTCATGTAGCCTATTTAAATATCTTTCTGCGCTTTTTTGTATTTCCTCTTTGACAAGAGGAAGTTTGAGATCTTTATGGATGTCAAAGTTTGTCATATACCAAGCAGCACCTGTTATTGTTCTAAGGGTAAGGGTAAAGGTTTGACTGGTAACGTAGTATCTCGATATTTGACTTGCTGGCTGTTCCCCAGAGCTGCAACGCGTGAGTCCATAAACATTTTTAATGAAATATTTCATTAAAAAAGTTTATTTTGTTATTTACAGATTCGTGTTCTACTGTTTTTTAAGCAACTCAAACTAAACTGAAATTTATTAAAATTAATTAAATATATTATCCAAATTACTTAAACATCTTATCAAAGTTACTTAAATATATTTTCAAAATTAATTAAATATGTTATCAAATTTAATTAAAAATATTATCAAAATATCTAAAACATATTTTTAATATATTTAAAATATCTTATTATATTTTAAGGCACATTGGGTTAACTCAGCTAATATTCAGATAACAATCTCTACTGCATATAATGAGCAGGGTATCAGCTCGTCTGTCATTCTCCCTTTGCTGATATTCAATTTGGGTTTGACTGATCCTAGAGCTCAGACTAGCGCCTTGCAGTAAGCAAGCGCTGGGCTAAAAAAATTAAGCTGCGTAGCCAGTTACATGTTGCTGTTGCTGTTGTTGCTGTTGCTGTTGCTGTTTCTGTTACTGTCGCTTCTTTGGCTTGTCTTTTGTGCGCTGTCGCCTGCAACATTTCCACAGCCACTTTGTCCACTTTGGCTAACAAGCCAGGCGAGTGGCATGCGGCAATGGTCTACCTCTCTCTTTCTTTTTCTTTCTCTCTCTCTCTCTCTCCCTATCTCTGTGGTCGCCCTTTACTTGATATCCTGGTTAGCATTTTATTTCAGGTTTTTTGTTTTTTGTTTTTGTGTTCTTTTTTTTCTCATGCTTTTTGTGCGCTCAACTCAAAAAGCCAAAGTTATCAGCAAAAGATCAACGACAGCGTGTGTCCTGGCCCAGCTCACGTCCTTTGCCTGGCAGCCGCAGGCGCTTTATTTCCTATACTTTCGCAAAAGGCGGGCTCTGACTGTGACAGTCTAGGCTTTTCTTCGTGCTGCTGCTGCTGTTGCTGCTTGTTGCTGATTATGCGCTGCATGCTGTCGCTGCCTTGGACAATGCCACAAAAGGCGCTCTTGCTGCTGCTGCTGCTGCCTGTTTACTTGGCTTTGCCATTGCTGTTCGCTTTTTGTTTCATCAAATAGCAAGCTCAGGCCAGTCAGCCCGGCTGCATAATCTTGGCCGCCGCCCGTTGAGTTGCTGACGAAATGCCACGCCCACCGACTGGCCCTCAGCTTGCCACACTCTGTGTGTGTGACATTCGAGGTCATTCACATTTCGAGGGCGTGTTGTTGAACTTGGTGTTGCTGCTGTGTGTGTGTGCGAGTGTTGCTGCTGTTGGGCGTGTTGCATATTCGGTTGCTAAATGCCCTGATACATTAGACAATGAGCAGCTCTAATTATGTCTAGCGTCTGCTTAAAAACTGCAATTAACATTTGAGCCCAGTTGTTGCTGCTGTTGCAGCTGCTGTTGCTGCTGTTGTTGCTGCTGCTGTTGCTTTGTGCCCTGAAGTGTTGGTGCACGCCAGCGGCAGAAAGTTGGCTACGAGTTGGCTTGTAAATGATGCCGCCGCCTCGAGTTGCCGCGAGGCATACAAACTTTAGCCATTGTTGCTGCAGTTGCTGTTGCTGTTGACTTCGTTTCTTTGAGCTGCAACACAGCAGCAACAACAACAACAACAACACGAACAAAAGTGAAACGTGTGCTTTTCAATAATTCAGTTTTATGGCACAGAACTCGACACAGCTCAACGTGACGTGCGCCTTTGTCTGCAGTTGCTGTTGTGACTTTTAAAGTTGGCGCTCATTAGCGAAGCAGCAGCAACAGCAACAGCAACAGCAACAACTGCAATTGCAATTGCAATTGCAACAGCAACAACTGCTGGAACAGCAATGTCTGCAACATTAATTGAAATGCTTTTCACTTTTAGCAGCTGCAATTTAATTGCATACTTTTGTGTGCAAAGCAGCAGCAACAACAACGGCAACATGTGCGGCAGCAACATGTACAGCAGCAACAACAGCTGCGCTTAGTCAATAACGAAAATTCAGCTGTAGCATTAAAATGTTTCAGTTCAATCGCAACAATAGGCGGACGCTCGAGAGCTATGCCAAGCGCATACCCTGTAACAATATGCAACAGCAACAGGGCATGCTGGACTTAAGGGCAATGTAAAGCAAAGGCAAAAGTCAAAGCAGCTTAAATGGCACTAAGAGATTAAGTATAAGCCATATATGTGATGTAATGTACAGGGTAACTGCTAGTCGTGCAGCTTCTCAGTTGTTTTCTTTGGCTATGTTTGCGTCGAAGCGGCAACAGCTGAATCAAGTCAAGGAGCTGGCAGCGCAGTGCGTGATATGACCTAAGCAAATACACTTTGCCTACACACACACACACACATGTACACACACACACACACACACACACACATGTACACACACACACACTGGGATATACAAATACCGTTACGCTCTGTTGCGTCGAGACAGAGTAATGGAGCTGGGGGTTTTAGGCAGTGAAACGCTCGACTGAAGCAGACGCCTCGCATTAGTCGAGGCTTTTAAGCAGAAAAATGCGTGCACTTGAACTGAGCGGGTGGATGGGTGGATGGGGGCGTGGCGTGGCGCTGGGGGGCCGCAGGCTTTAGCTTCAGCTGCTTAGCAGCTGCCTTAGCCAGTTGCCTGCTTTAAATGTAAAGCGCTGCCTACTTTTAGGCTGCTGCCACTGGAGCTGGGGCCAGTGCCTCAATCAAATGGCAACGTTGCGCCTCGAATGCTGTTTATATTTGTCAAGCCATTTCCCCATTTCTCCATGGTCCGACCCCCCATCTCCCCCCCTCTCGCTCTCTCTATGCCAACACTGCCTTTTGCTATTGGGCCCCTTGACAGCAGACAAAAGCCTTGGAACATCTTTCACTCACGTACCTTATGCAAATCAGCTTTAACGTGTCTTGCTGCTGCTGCTGCTGCTTCTAGCTGTTTCTCTTCAACTGCTGCTTCTTCCTCTTCCTCTTCCTCTTCTTCTTTTACTTTTTCGACTCTGGAAATTGCGTTTTCATTTAAATGCTGCACGGAAAAACTTTGACGCTGCGAACTTGTCGCTGGTTTTTATTGCTCGTTGCCGTTGCTGAATAAAGCACTTCTTTAAGATTTAGGGGCTGCTGGCTAAGGGTTGGGTTGGGTGCCTCCTAAGCGTTTTTGATTTAGTTGAGCTTTGAAGCCAGCGCCTCTCATTATTTACAGTTTTTCTTGACTTCTGCTTGGAAATTAAAGATGTGCCCGCTGGCTCGTTAAAATGCGCTTACAGCGGCGATTATACTAAGCGAGAGCAAACTTCAATTTATTCAAGCAGTATTTATAATGTCTGTCGCTTTTTCCGAATAAGAAGAAAAGCATTCCGAAATACGTAATGGAAACTTTAAGTAGACTATAGCTTGGTTTAATTTGGTTTAGTTTTAAAAAGGAGGTTAGCTTGATTGACTATTATAATGTCATTAGCTAAGTGTTGTCCGAATTTCATATGCATAATAAGGTATAACATACTCACTCCAACACTTCCCTTATATTAAAGGATAATCAGGTTTCCGAATTACAGCTTCTTTCCGAAAGTAACGATTCACGATCAAGCTTCAAGATCTTCGAAAAGTTTACATTTCGAACTCATTCGAAGCACTTCAAAGATTCCCATTAGACATTATCTGAAAACGTTAATCGAATTTGACAGAAGTGAAAACATTATTGAACATTCACTCATAATTAAAATATTTTCAACTTTCAGTGAAATATTTTGGATTTTATGAATTTCGGAGTTGAGCAATATTGCATATACTCCGAAATTCTGAAACTGCTGATTGCAATATTTCGGAGTTTCGGAACTTTTTAGTTGAGCAATATTACATCGACTCCGAAACGCCGAGATATTTTAACTTTCAGTGCAATATTTTGGAGTTTTGGAATTTCGGAGTTGAGCAATGTTGCAGAGACTCCGAAATTCTGAAACTGCAGCTTGCAATATTTCGAAGTTTCAGAATTTCGGAATTGAGAAATATTACGTCGACTCCGAAACGTCGAAATATTTCTAAGTTTCGGAATTTTGAAATTGGGCTACGTTACAGCGACTCCGAAATTGCGAAACTGCATATTAAATACTTCGGAGTCTCAGCAAGTTGAGCTACGATGCAGCGACTCCGAAATTGCGAAACTGCATATGAAATATTTCGGAGTTTCGGAATTTTTAAGTTGAGCAACGTTACAGCGACTCCGCAACTCCGAAATATTTCACTGAAGTTTGAAATATTTCTCAGTTTCGGAATTTCATAGTCGATATAATTCGCAATATTTCAATCTGTAATGACTGTCACGTGGATAAACCATGTTCGTTCTTTAAAAACTATGGCTTTGCTTGCTCATTCTATTCTCTATTTTCGTTTGACTTCATATGTCATGCGCATATTATGAAATTGTTCCGAAATTCAACATGATTCGGAAATAATTTCGTGCTAAATTGATAAAAAGGTAAATGAGAAATAGTCTATAAAAAGTATAACTTCTTCAGCTAGTTTGAAACTAATACAAGATTTTAGCATTGTAAAACCTAAGATTTAGGTTTTAATAAAAGTTGACAAGAATCTATAGGATTGATTCAATTTTCGGTCACAAATTGGAGTTAAAAATTTGTGACCAGAAATTGAATCGACTCTGCCATCAGCTAGCTCTGGCACTTTCAGTGACTGCAACTCAGTCACTCAGTCAGCACCAAACTCCTAAGTATGCCCTTTTGTATAGTCATATATAAATCCCCTCCATACAGAACTTCTGTCATAGCCCTGCAGCTGGCGCATTTCATATTTGACACCCCCAAAACATAGCTCCATTCGCTTCGTTTTCTTTTCTTTCATTTGTTTTCACTTGGCGGGATTTTCTTCTTAATTGCGAAACGACTTTCTTTCAGGCAGCGCTGCCATTTGGCATGGCTGCATTCCTGAATAGAAATCTAAATCTAAATGGGCATCTTGCAAATGGGGCAGCTGCTGGGCGGGAGCAGCGCTGAAGTGCGGTAGGTTGCGATTTGCTGCTGCTGCTGCTGCTGCTCATTTGCATTTTGTCTGCCAGCAGCAGGCAAGGGATGTCTGTCGTTTCTTCTTCTTCTTCTTCAGCTGCTGCCAGTCATTTCCGTCCAGCAGCTTTTAATGAACCATGATAATGATGAGCGCTGCCTGCCGCTGGCATGGCGCGCACTTTTATAGCCTCTCTCTCTCTCTCTCTCTATCTCTGTCTCTTATATAATTGATTTTAGTTGAGTTGTGGGCGTGGCAGCAGCTGCTGCTGCTGCTGTTGCTGTCCCTCTAAAGTCCTTTGGCCATTTTGATTGACAACGCTGACAAATGGTGCGGCGTGTATTCAATTATGTGCAAAGTGGCAGCAACAAAGGAGCGCGCAACATGCAACATGAGCGCGCGACAGACACAAGCAAAACCTTATCGAGTTTATCAGACGGTCATTGTGTTGCGTTTATGCCGCATTGTCAGTGCCACATACACAGACGTGCCACAAAGCCATAGACAGTCAGCTACAGCTACAGCTACAGCTACATTACCATCAGCATCAGCATCAGCATCGGCCACACACACAGGAGCTGTTGTTATATGGGGCACGTTTTCATGTCACATTTTGATCGCATCCGAGCGCTGGCTTTGTTGCCAGCACGCCCTTTGTTTGCCACATAAATAACCTGACTTTGGCTCGCATTTTAACTGGCGTTTGTTTTGTTCATCTTCAATTAGCTGACAGCTGCCCCCAGCCCTCGCCTAAGCTGACAAATTTAATTTTCATTAGACTGCGTCAGCACGGCCAAGTCTCTGGTTGCAACAGCAGCAGCGAAAAACTTTATCTTAAGTGACTTAAAAAACTGAAACTGGAAATTTAATGTGCTGGCCCGTTGTGGGGCCATCAACTTGTGGCAAACACTTTATACTTTTCACTAACAATTTTTGCCTTGCTCGCCGCATTTCCTTTGGGCATTGCAGTTGACAGCATACTCTACACACACACACACACACACACACACACGCACACGCACACTCTCTGAGTACCGCAACGAAAGTGGCACAAAGTTTGCAACACTTTCAGTTTGGGCTTTTGGGGGCAACTTGGCTGGAGTCTCTGTGTGGTCCACTCTCTACGCTCTATCGTTATCTCTTGGCCAATGGCTTTTTTGACAAAACAATTTTTCATTTTATTGCTGCGGCTGAAAATTGCTTACAAATTTAGTGCTGCATACTTTGCGGCTGCTGTCAGAAATGCTCCACTTCCAACCTCCACGTCGCATTCTCAATTACCATTTCGCTACTGGAATCTTGTGATTCCTGTGTGGAATTGCTGGCAAAAGTTTTCTTTTATAACTCAATTGGTATTTTTTTGATATAAACAATTTTATTTATATTTAGTTCTTGCTTCAAAGGTGTTAACAACTTTAATTTCTTCAGCAACTTTTTGTTTTTTTTACAATCTCAATTATTTCACTTTGCATTTTTGCAGAGTTTTGAAAATGCAGTTTATAAACAGATTAAGAATACTTAGATCTCTTTAGAAGTTGATAACTTCTTCTTTTCTAACTTCTTCGTTTCCTTGTCTCTGCTGGAATTTGGTGTTTCCTGCGCGAATTTCTGGCAAAAGTGTTTTTTTTTATCTAATTCAATTTGATTTTTTTATAGAAAATTCAGTTTGCTTCAAAGCTGTACTAACTTTTAGCTTAGTTTCTGTTACTATTTGTGGTAAAACTTTTATATAATTAATAATTTATATACAGTCGAGTCTCGATAATTTGTACCCCGCTAAATCAAAAATCGCGATAAATCGAAAACAATTCTATTCCCTTGAAGGCGATATCTATATGATGGAAATCTCGACAATTTGAATTTCTGTTTAAATCGAAAAAAAACTGATACCCTTGCCATTTCGAATTATCGGGACTCGACTGTATATATTCTTTATATATTTATTTAATTATCTTTTAAATTTTCTAAGCATTTCTTTTTGGTATTGCTTCGAGTTTTGATATTTCCACCTCGCCTTGGATATCTTTCGTTACTTTTTCATTGCTTTTTGTATTCTCCGTCGCTGCAGCAAATTGTGATTTCAGTTAATTTTATATAATTAGTTTCGATATTTATATACAAATTTCAGCTTTTGTCTGCTCTTTTCATTTATTAACCATTATTTTGCTTATTATCTCTCTTTTTGTGACTATTTGGTTCAATTATCGTAATGTGCTGAGCTCATTGAATATGGAAATGCTGAAGTAAAAAAACTATAATAAATAATTAAAAAATTATTATTTTGATAATGACTTTTACAGCCCTATCATTATTATTATTATTATTATTATTATTATTATTATTATTAGTTACCTATAAATCAATAAACTATGAATAGAAACTCTTCAACTCAAAGCAAATTTGCTTCTTCCATTCAGTCTTTTGCTTCCTTCAAAAAAAGGCTAAATTGAAGCGAAATAATTTTACAAGCTCATAAATGTCGCCTTTTGCTCGCTCCGGCCGAAACTCATGAAGTTTTTCTCTCTTTTAAGTTTTTTAAAAATAATTAAATTATTCATGCAGTTGCTGGGCATAAAAAAAAGAAGAAGAAAAAAATTATGTGTTATCTACACGAGTTGCTGTGTGGCATAAAAACGGGTCACTGCACTGCTGAGGCAACGCCTCAAGTTGTCAGGGAGCCGCAATGCAAATATAGCTTGACATATACACGCCCACACACAGACACAGACACGCCCCCTTTGGCTGCCTTGACTACCAAGTGAATAATAAATATGGCATAAAAGCCGCATCGAAAGCGCCTTTAAAACACGCCCCAAAAATTATGCAATGCTTGGGCCGGCGGCAGCGTCAGAGCAATTAGGAGAGAGGCAAGACACCTGCCCGGCAAGCCACAAAACGATGGCCACAGGTAAAAAGCAATTGTCTTTTCGCTTTGTGCGTGCCTTTGTTGTGGTCCACGAGCGAAGCTCATTAAAATTTAGGCCAAGCCAGGCCGCTGGGCCTGGCCCTCAGTCAGTCAGCCAGTCAGCCAGTCAGCCAGTCCGGCAGCAACAGTAATAACAACGTCTACGTCACATGCCACTTAATTTTGGCCAAAAAAGTTTGCGGCTTAAATGAAATTGAAATTAACTTTGGCCGCTCGTGCATTACACGCTCGCGGCTGACAAAGTTCCTGCCAAACTAAATATATATATATACTTCTCTCACTCACTCTTACTCTCTCTCTCTCTCTCTCTCTCTCTCTTTCTCTTTACAGCTGAGAGCAGCTATATAGTGCATGGCTTGGATCTACAGGGACCGATATTTCTGCATGAGCCGCCGCATCGCGTTGAGTTCTCCAACAATTCTGGCGGCCTGATAGAATGCTCCGGCCATGGCAGTCCCCCACCAGAGGTACGTAAAATGGGCGTGGCTTTCTTTTTCTTTTTCCTTTTCCGTTTTGTTTTCGCCTGCTTAATTATGCATGCCACTTTTGGTCTGGCGCTCATTTCCAAGTTAATTGACTGCCCGAACAGAGATAAAAAAATGAGAAAAAAATAAGAAAAAATAACTAATACGTCGCCCTTGTCGCTGGGCATTTGTTAGGTGGAATGGACGCCCATACCGCCGCAGCAGGACATGGTCTTTCAGCTGTCCAATGGCAGCATGATGTTCTATCCGTTTACGGCCGAAAAGTATCGACATGAGGTGCACGCCACCGTCTACAGGTGAGCCATTGCAACGCTGCGTATGCTTAATATTTGATTTTCTGCTTCTCGTTCCCAGATGCAAACTACGCAATCTGGTCGGCACCGTGCTCAGCCGGGAGGTGCACGTGCGCGGCGGTAAGTTTTACGAGTGTATTTAACAAATTTTGTAATTAATTTACGTATAATTCTATTGCTGCTGCGGCAGTTGATTTGCGCCAACTCAGCTTGGCGTGGCGCTGGCTACCAGAAAATGAAAAAAAAAATGGAAAACTTTCGCTTTAATTGCAAAGTTTTCGAAACGCAGCGCCTAAAAGCAGCCAACGCAAGTTTTAATTACTACTGCCAAAAATGTTGGCAGCGGCGGCGGCGGTGAAGGTGGAGAGCATGAGATGAGATGTGAGCTCTGTAGGATTACAGCCAACCGCCAACAAACCGCCCTAAGCTCGGCGCTAATTTGGCGCCCAAGCGCGAGAATTGACTCTGGCTCCTATGGCTGGTTGCCCTAACCACGCTGCGAGTTTTATGACTGCCCAACTGAGCGGGCGCAGGCAAAAAGGCAAAAGTGCTTTAGCAACTCCATGAACACGTTTCGCTCCCTTTTCGACAAATCATTTTGTTTTTCTTTAATGAATATCAAGTTTGAATATATTTAATATCATTTTAGAGTGTCTCTTTGATGCCTTATATAATAGTTTTTTTATATTAGCTGTATAAAATTTGGTGTATAATCCTATTCGCTTCTTCTTGTTTTTTTCTCCTATTCCGTTGACTCCTTTTCATCCATCTGTTGTATTTTGTTTTCCTTTTCCTTTTTGTTTTTTCTTATCTTCTTTTCCCTGTCAATCTTATTCTTTCTTCTGCCTTCCTTCTGCTTCTATTATCCCTTTTTGCTTTTCCTTCTTCTTCTTTTTATGATTTCTTCCATTATCCATTCCATTCTTTTCCATTATCTTCTTTTCCCTTTTGTTCTCGTTCTTATTCCCATTTTTTCCTTCTTCTTTTCCTTTAATTTTTCTTTCTATTCTCAATTTTCTTCTCTCCCATCTCGTTCTCATTCTGTTTTTTCTACTTCTTTTTCTTTAATTTTTTTCTGTCTTTTTTGTATTCTTCCTTTCCTCTTTGTTCTCTTCCTTCCTTACTTTTTTTTCATTTTTCTTTTCCTTTTCTTTTTCATTTTGTAATCCTTTTGACTTTTCCTTTTGCTTTCCTTCTCCGCTTCGTTTTTCGTTTCCTTTTTCTTTTTCTTCTGGCATTTCTTCTAGATTTTCGTCTCTTTCTTCTCTTTATTTTTATTTCCTTCATATCGTCTTCTTCCTCTTCTACTTCTTCAGCTTCTATTTCCTATTCTACTTCTACTTTCTCTTCTATTTCCTCTTCAACATTTTCTTCTACTTCACTTTCCACTTCTGCTCATTCTTCTTCTTCTTCTCTCTATTATTTTCCTTTTCTTTCTCCTTTTTGATCTTTTCTTTCACATGCTCATTTTTCTCTCCTCCTGCTCATATCCTCAATTCTTCATTATTTTCTCATCTTTTTACTTTGCCTTCTTTTTTATGCCTTACTCAAATTACTGAGAATCGCAGAGAAGTGCCTCTTAATAGACTCAAACATTAAAAGTTCACATAAAAATTGCATTTGACGTTGCCCAAAGTGGAATTTTTTGGTTCTCTTCTCTTCTATAAATACAAAAAAACCAAAAAAAAAAAAAGTTTTCAACTCGCAACTTCCGCAACTCTTTACAAAAAAAAAACTTTGTCTAACTACTTATTTTTTTATATATTTTTTGGGTTTCTTTTAATTTTGGTCCAGTTTCAAGTAGTAGGAAAACTTTGTCATTCATTAGGCACTTGGCGAGGGCTTTATTAAAGTGCATTAATGAGGCAGCAGCCATGGGATCGCCGTCGCTGTCGCCGTCGCCGTGGCCAGAGCCAATCACTTTGATTGGCATCGCATGTCGCATAGATTTTCTGGCTCATTGGCCTCCAACTGCGTCAACTGCTCCAACTTCAGCTAACTACAGTGAATGCTGCCACGAGACAAAAACAACAATTAGCACTGGCCATAAAACCTATGAATGCCATATAAAATGCCCAGTTGCGTAGATAAAATTCTCAAAGGGAAAGCTCGTGACTCTTGACTTTTGGGGCTGCTGCGGCGGCTGCTCCGTTTAATTAACAGTCGCACACACTGAAAGAGAGCGAAAGAGGGAGAGAGAAGGAAAACAGTTGAAAGCAAAAACAAATAGAAAAGTCGCCACCGCAAAGATCTAAGATATGTTAGGGTTCCCCACACACTCGCACACATTTATATATATATTTATATTTATATATATCTGTGTGTGTTTTTAGATACGTAGCTCTTGCTACATGCAAAGTTTCAACGTCCGCCGGTCATTTTTCAGCAAGTCAGCACAACGTTACGGATACGCCATGTGGCGGATTTCTTATACCCTGTAGTAATAGCAGCCGGGCGAGAGAAATGTGTGATGTAAAGATAGAATGTTGGCAGTTGGTGTTATCGCTGCTATCGATAACTAATTGATACAATTGATAGTGACAATTGAAGCTGTTTTATATGTAATCTCACTTAACCCAAAGAACTTGCGTCCGTACATAAGGATTCCCTAAGAAGTGTGTTATCGCTGTTATCGATAACTAATTTATATATTTGATAATGACAATTGAAGCTGTTTTATATATAATCTCACTTATCTCAAAGAACTTGCGTACGTACATAAGGATTCCCTAAGAAGTGTGTTATCGCTGTTATCGATAACTAATTTATATATTTGATAGTGACAATTGAAGCCTTTTATATGTAATCTTACTTAACTCAAAGAACTTACGTACGTACATAACGATTTTCATAAGATTTTCATAAGTTGTGCAGTGTTATCGATATTAATCGATTTTTAAATCTAGACCTATTCAAACAGCTGATAGCAAAGATTACATAGACTGCGCGTATAAAGTTTATTTGAAGTGCTGGAAAACATATTTATGAAAATTAACAATTATCGATAACATCTACTATATTATATATAGTATATATAGTATTGATAGTAATCCATGTTTTATGCAAGGCCTATTGAATCGACTGAGTGCAAAAACTATAAAAACTAAGCATATCAACGGTTTTTCTTTTAATTGTGTTTAGATTTACTAACTAAAACTGATAGTTATCGATAATACTTAAAGTTGATTATTGATAACTATCGATTTATAAAACCAGTTCCATCAAATCAGCTATCAGTAAAGACTATAAAGATCAGGCTTAAAGAGTAAGAGTTTTTCAATGATTCAAAACTTTCTGTGCTCAAAATCGATAAATATTCATAAGATTTTAAGTAGTATAGCAGAAACTATCGAATTTTAAATCCAAGTCTCTTCATCAGACAATCAGCTAATGGAAAACCATACGCTTGTAAAGTATATGCGCATTGTTCTAAAACTTCCTAGCTGAAGTCAATAATTATCGATAAATATCGATTCTTAAATTGGCAAAATAAGACACTTGATGTAAACCAAGAGCTGAATCAACAACAACAGCTTGATTGTAGTTGATCAATGCTCCATGCTCCCATGCTCCATGCTCCATGCTCCAATGTAGGGTATCTGCTAGTCGCACCTTTACAGCGATGTCCCCAACTTTGTTTTATTTGTGGTCGCTTTGTTTGTTTCATGTCTCTCTCTCTCTGTGTGTGTGTGTGTGGAAAAATGTTGTTTTTCTTGCTCTGCTCCTGCGATTTTTTTTCTAGGCGAGTAGCCCGCAACGCTTTACGCTTGAGCAATTTGACAGCGCGTAGATTTGGCGCAAAACGTTTTGCCTAATTTGCAAAAGTTGCCCAAGGGCTCCGCTGCGAGGGGAGCTCCACTAATTTCTCAGCTAATGTGTGCAGTTGACTTTTTGTGTATTTGTCTATCGGCGCCTTGTTGTCTCCTGGTCCAGCTTGGCAGTTGCGTTATTTAATTGCCAGCGCTTAGTTCGCAGCATGCGTAGCCTTCACGTTCGTTTGCCTTAAGTGCGCGTAATTAGTTCAGCAAAAAGAAAACGAGGGAAGCTTGACAAATGCTGGAAACAAAACGCAAAAGTTTTGATTCTGTCAGAGGCCACAGGGCAAGGACACGACGCCGACAGCGAGACTGATGAATGTTGCCCCACAAAGTTGCGACTTGGCTTGCACTTTTGCATTTCAACAACACACACACACCCACACACACACACATACACATACTCACACACACACACACAACTACATTGTCTCTCTGTCTCTGTGTTATCAAAGTTTTTTGATTGAGCTACAAAGTTGCCCTGGGCGCAGTTGCTGCCACCTGCCCTTGTCGCAGCGCCTGTGTATGAAACCTGCGTAATTTGTTCGTAATTAGTTGAATGCACATCGTTGAGCATGCCACCAGCTACGCCCCTTTGCTGTGGCAAGCATTGTGCATAGGAGTGCGCCTGGCTAGACGACAATTTAATAGTTCGCTCGGCACAATAACTGCAAATCAGGCAAAGACTGGCAGCGACCAACCAAACCCATCTTTCCGCCGGCGCACATCATAAACATAAATTTGTGCAACAAAAAGTTTGCCACAAACACACACAGAGAGAGAGAGAGAGAGCTTCACTGGCACAAAACAAAGCGGAAATGAATTTCCGCCTAGCAGCCTGCACTCTCCCTCTCTTCCCCTCTGTTGTTACTTTGTCTAGCATCTATAAACTTAGCTTACAGTTCCCACCCAAGCTGTCCTGTTCTGGTGCAGCTTCCCTTTGCACCACACAATGTTGTCACATGCCAGGCCCCCTCTGCAGCTTGAAAGCTACAAACATTTTTACAAAACTTTGCCTTTTGCTTAAATTACCAAAACTATGCAACAGAGAACAAAAATATAGCTGGACAAAGGGGCAAAAAAATGAAAACTCAAGCTGCAACAGCTCAAGCGCATTGCTGCCCTGAACCCTGACCTCTGACCGCCCCCCATCTATCCCGCTACAGCTACACAAATAATGAAGATCTCAAAGAGAAGGAAGTGAGAGTTGTGCTTAGCCGACTGCCCAATGCTCGTTAGAGATGTCAGAGCAAGTTTAGGTTGCTTAGGATATATCGGGAGAATTCAATTAGAGAATTTGTTGATCAGCGAATGGTATCCAATTGGACCTCTTATAATCAATTCCAATTGGGAAACAGCTGGTCTTCAGCTATAGCTTGGCAAAAGCGAAGTCAGCTTAACTGATTGAAGCATTCTCACTTTTATGTTTCAAATATAAATACCCATTTTTAATGGGGTATTCAAAAACCAATATACCCCTTTGGCGCACACCCCCAAACTCCCAATAGAAATACAAAAATTGTTGCAGAAACTCGACTGCAAACAGCAGCAGCCGCTGCCGCTGCCACCGCCGCTGCCACCGCCGCTGCCACCGCCGCTGCCGTCGCGCTGGTCAGAGGAATTATAATGGAATGTTGTCACAAAGTTTTTCCAGTTTTTCATGCCCATAGAATGCAAAACAAAGCAAAACATAAAAGTATAAAAATAGAAAAGAAATAAGTAAAAAGTAAAGAGCAAAAGTAAAATAAACTGCCAAAATAATAACAACTTTTCAAATTAAACTTTATCCAATTTTAGCATATTAAAGTTAAGCAAACAACAACAAAAAACAATTCGTGTGCAGCATTTAAAAAGAGTTCACACACACACACACACAGAGCTTATACTGACACACACACACACACACACTTGCTTATGTACAGTTAGTTTTTAGGCTCTGCTTTAAGCTGCTTATTCGCATTTGAGGCGCGAAACGCATTTGCCAAACACTTTTCAAGTGACGCGTGCACAAAATTGCCTTTGTCCATCTTAATTAATTTACAAAATGCCAACAGCAGTGTGACGAGGAGGTGGGTTTGGCGGGGCGGCAGTTCGTGGTTAACATGTGTCAGCAGCTGTGCACAGTGGTAACAAAGCGAAATTGGCTGAATGCCTTGTTGAGAGTTCTAAAAAGATTTGATGAATTTCCGAATATAACTCTTTTTATAGCCGGAGCACATTGAAAGTAGGAATTTAGTTTCAAATGGTTTTGACAAGGTGTGTGTAGCAAGCAGAGAGAGGCGTGGCATACCACATAAAGCATATAGATTGCTGTTCTAGACAACGAGTTGAGTCGATCTGAGTCGCTGCATGTCCTTTTGTGCATCCCTATGAAGCACAAAAGTGAAAGACTTGGCTATGGCTGTGACTGTGTTCTGCTGACATGAGAAGTGAATAAAATGTGTACACAGTGCGAGTTTATCGCTGTTTTTCGATAACTCACACCATTTTCATAATATCGATAATAATCGTTCATTTGATTTCGATCTTAAAGCGTAACTTGAATATCACAAAAGCTGAGGTATTCTAGGTAAACAGTAAACTTCCTGTTCTTAATACAGAAAATTTGTGTTTTTAAATTTTTGTGTACTAGAAGTAAACAGGTAAACATTTGTGATCTGCCAGACTAGTAAATACCCTGACTAGTCTGGCAGATCACAAATGTTGCTCTCTATAGACACTCAACTTGTTCTCCATGCTCTTTAATCATTGCACATCATAGTTTTAGCACTAGATATAGCTGAAGCTATTATAAAAGAAAGAAATTTATAAAATCCTTAAAATAGTGGAGTATTTTGTCTGTCTTTGTGCCACTTGACTGAATCCATGCCCTTCAAATTAGCGTCTTGACAGCACAATTGATGTCGTAATGGGTCAAACCTATTGCTATATGCAAGAAGATTTGATTAAACAATGAAGCAACGTAGCAATACAATATTATAACAATATAACAGTATAACAGTGTAACAGTATAACAATATAACAATATAACACTATAACAGTATAACAATATAACAGTATAACAGTATAAAATTATAACAGTATAACATTATAACATTATAACATTATAACAGTATAACAGTATAACAGTATAACAGTATAACAGTATAACACTATAACAATATAACAATATAACTTATATAACATATATAACTATAACAGTGTAACAATATAACAGTATAACAGTATAACAATATCACAATGAAACAATTACACATACAATATTCTCTTATAAGGTTTTGGCAAAGCCCACTCTGTTCAATCGCCTTAAAGGCCTGGCGAGAATATAAAATTATAAAATTTCTATTTAATTCTAACAAATTTTAAAATTTTTTTTTTTTTTTGTAATTTTTTGCACCACTGTGCAATAGCCCGTCTCCATTTTTAGAATCCTTGTCACTCTTAATTTTACGCTATGGCCTGACGGAAGGTACACCAAAAAAAAAAACTTCAACTGCAAATTTAACGCAACCAACTTTGAAGAGCAGCTGAGCTGGGGTCCAAGACCTGACAAACGCTCACACTTTGGCCAAGTGTCACAATGAGCTGGACATGTTGTGCGCGTGTATACGACTGTGTGTGTGTGTGTGTGTGTGTGTGTGTGTGGGTTGACAAAGGTCTCGATGTGGTTGTCGTCGCTTGTTTAATGTGCGACATATTTTAACTGTCAAGCGAACCTTTTTTTTTTTTAATATATGTAGTGAGTTGGCTAAGCCTTTGGGCCATACAAATTAAAACAAAAGAACGTTTCGCAGGCTCATAAAAACCGAAACATAATTGTTAACTTGATTTATGTTGTGTGCACAATTTATATACAAACAGAAATTTTCAAGCTACAGAAATATATTTAAACATTTGCTTTGTTTTTTGTTTTGTTTTTTTTGCAGTTGTCAACCAGAAGTATACGGTGCAGGTGCACGACGAGTACGTGATGACGGGCAATACGGCAGTGCTGAAATGTCAGGTGAGCTGGCAGGTGTTGCTCGTGCTGAAAGCGAAAGGCCACAAAATGCATTAAGCACGCAAATTAAATTCAACTCGAACTGATCAAATTTGCTTAACTTAAACAAGTTTACTTACCTCTCTCTCTCTCTGTTTCTCTCTCTCTGTCTACCTGTGCAGGTGCCCAGCTATATGTCGGAATTTGTACTAGTCACCGCTTGGGTGCAGGACACCGGCATGCATCTGTATCCAAACACGGACATCGGCGGCAAGTACACGGTCCTGTCCAACGGCGAATTGTACATAAATAATGCGGGGCCCAATGATGCGTACAAAAGCTACACATGCCGCACTGTAAATAGACTGACAGGTACGTGATAATCACATTTTGCAGCTTAATCGTCCAGTCAGCAATGCTTCACTGCACGCCCAACATGACCATGCCCATGCCCTTACCCTTACCCTTCCTCTCCCTCTCTCTCTGTGGCCGCTGGCAAGTTCTGTTGGCACATAATTAAGTTGAATTAATTAGCAGCTTGGGGCATGGCTTGTGAAACTTATACCCGGCTTATGGCTGGCGCTGAGTATTAAAATTGAATGCCAACCAAGTTGAATATTTTTTGAAAATTGCATAAATAAAGTTTTCTCGCTTACGCTAAGGCAAGCGAAACATTTTGGTCCCCTGCCTTATTCATAGCTGAGTGAAAGCAGCTTTTAGACCAGGCGAAATTTCAATTTAAATAGGTTTCAGCTTGTTATAGCCAGAAGTCTATTAAAACAGATTTGAGGTTTAGGTTTGGCTCATAACTTGAATTGTCTTTGTTTTGCTAGAAGTCAAGGCTTTGTTTGGGCTGCAAAAGGATGCATATTATGCATAAGCTAGTCGAGCATATTTAATGCTCTATATTCTATTTAATATGCCAGCAAATATATTTGTAGATGTAAAGGCTTCTTGAAGCATAGGTATGTTAGCTTAGCCAACATTTACTCAATAAACAAAGGACACAGAAATTTGTTCAAATTGATGTATTAAACCATTCGACTACGAGTTTCTTGATTTTATCTTAGCATCAGATATAGTTCATGCATAGGCATTTAAATTGAAGCTATCGATAACATTTTGTTATATGATGAGCGTATGAGCTGAAGCCATTAAGAATGGGAAATCAGGCTATAAAGGTTTTTTTTATTTGTTGTCGGGCTGTTTGGATGAGAATCTAGTCTCTAGAGGTTTGTTTTGGTCAGCTCTTGGCTGCTGTCATCAGTTTTTGCCACATTGATATTTCTATTTAGTTGTTGAAATATTGAATAAGGTTTGGCATTTGATTATGAAACCTCTGGCATCGAATGATAATAATTCCTTCGGCTCTGCCTTGAGCAACGCTAGCAGCTATGAAGGCAATGCAGTCATATTTTGATGACATAACATGTAACAGCTTAACAACTAACAAGTAAGAAAACTCTAATCGGTGCTGCCCGACTAGGAGATCCCCTAAACCCCGTCTAATTCAATTTCAAGTCTCTAGCGCTTATAGGTTCGGAGATCGATGCGTTCCTACATACGAACAGACGGACGGACGGACAGACGAATATGGCTATATCGACTCAGCTCGTCACCCTGATCAAGAATTATACTTTATGGGGTCTGCCAAGCATCCTTCTGCCTGTTACATACATTTGACAGTTCAACAAAAACATTATACCCTGACTTCCCATTTTCAATGGGTTCAGGGCATAAGAACTTTAGCTGCCAGCAACTCTATTGTCGGCATAACATAGACATATATTAATATATTGAGTCCAGTCATCCATTCATCCAAAATATGTAACTTCAGCTTGAATCACACTGAGCAAAGCAACAACAAATTGAAACTTATAATCCCAATATATATCTGCTATAAGCAGCTCTTGCAGCTGCTTGTCTAAGTCTATATATAATGACAGATATATCTGCTATTAGCATCCTTGCAGCTCCTTCTACAAGTCCATACATAATCCCAGATATATATCTTTTGCAGCTCCTCGTTTATACTTGTATATAATCAGAGATATACCTACTATATATAATCACAGATATATCTGCTATGAGCATCCTTGCAGCTCCTTCTGCCAGTCCATATATAATCCCTGTTATGAGCATCTTCTCAGCGCAGCTTCAATGCAAAGCGTATTGCTCAAATATGTATGAAACACCTTTGTTAACGTAGTATTAGAATCGTTCTACGCATGTTTTACTATCAAGCAAAAGCAATTTGTTATTATTTATGTGTGTGTGTGTGTGAGTGTGTGTAAGTACATGTGTGTGTGTGAAAATCTGAAGTTTTGTATTTTATAGCTGTTGTCCAAGTCAATTTCAGTTTTGTTGTGCATAATTTATGACGTGTGACATTCAATCGCCAGCAAAGGGCAATGCGCCAGGGAGCTAGAAAGCCAGAGGGAGAGAAAGAGAGAGACAGTGAGAGAGAGTGAGAGAGTAAGAGTAGACGTAGTCAATTGAATCCCTTCTCTTTTTTCTTGTGTTGTTTGGCAAATATCTTGTGCAGCTTATTTGAAGTTTATTGTGTGTGAAAATGCGCTTAAGCTGAATTTCTATTAGCCTTTGTGCGCATATTACACATCATCAATCAATACGATAAAAGTTTATGCCCGACAATACGCAGACCCCAAGCCAACCTACGTCCGTCCGTCCGTCCGTCCCTCGCTCCAACCTATCCGCCCGCCTTTTGTGTTCGCCTGGGCAAAAAGTTTCTTTACAGCTCAAGCTGCAAGTTTCATTTTGTTGCCTTTTTTTGTGTTCAGCTATTTCAGAGCTCGCTCTCTCCCTCGCTCTCTCTATATATATATATATTATATGCTCTTTAGATTTCTTAAGCACCGTAATTAAAAATTTATGTAATTAATTTAGAATTCGCTATGTAGAAGCTCAAATTGGCTTTAAGTTTTGATTGGAAAACCGCAAAAGCCGTAGCCATACTTCAGGCGCTGCCAAAGTCTATATTTGTGTGTGTGTGTATGTGTGTGTGTTAGCCAGCGCATATTAATTACCAGTGCATTACACACAATCAAGGCTGAACAATGCTCATATAAATGCAGCACACACACACACTCACACAGCTGCTGGCAGTCGGACATTAAAAACTGCTTAGAGTGCACTCATTAAAAGTGTAACATGAAACAGTTCTGGCTGCTGGCCAGCAGAGTTGGTCATAACTAATTCATTTAACAAGCACACACACAGAGAGAGATAACAAAACACACACATGCACACACATGCACACACCTGCACACACCTGCACACACCTGCACATGCACAAACAAGAGCTACGCTTAGTTTAAGCGCTGGCTTTAGCTGGCGCGCACAAAAGTAGGCAACAGTTTTTGTTTGGCCTGGCCTGTGGGCGTGTCTGGCAGCGCATAATTACAATTTAAACCAAAAATCCATTTATTTTGCACAATAACGGGCACAACAATGGCGGCTAACAATAATACAACTGCTAATGCACAATGGAGCAATGGAGCTGAAGAGGATGGCCCGCAGCGGCGGGGGCGGGCGCAAGCACGGAAGGCCGAAGGGTTATACCTGATGATGATGTTCGAGCGAAATTATAAATTAAATTGGCAGGCAAGAGGAAGAGAGAGAGAGAGCGGGAAGGGGAGAGAGTGCAATAGCTATAGATATGAGTATAGAAAGAGAAGGAGAGAGAGAGAGAGAGAGAGAGCGAGAGCGAGAGAGAGAGAGACAGACCATTCGAAACACATTTCGCTTGGCCAAATGGCCCACTGAACGAGCTGCTGGATTAGATGTCATATTGGATTTACACACAAATAGAAACGAATGCGACAACATGATTTAAAGCAGCTGGCATTAAAGGCCACCAATAAAGGCCGCGAAGGTCAAAGAGCGTGGGCTATAAAAAAAAAGTTAACAATAAAATAAAGCCAATACAAAAAGCTGCGCAGCAGAGTTGAATGTCAAATACCCTGTAATTATGATGGCACTAGAAGCTTAGCATGATGAGAGTGAGTGTTTAGACATGGCTCGACTAGCAGTTACCCTATAATCAGCACGCATGCCTGAAGTGCTTCTCTAAGCTTCATGGAATAGCAAAGGTGACAGCTAATGGTTATCGATAAGAATTGTTATCGATGTTGAAGAATTGAAGTTGAGACTATAATTTGTAAGCTTGAAGAAGAGACTTTTAAGATGATTAGAGAGTTGATGCTGCTGGGGCAAACAGGCAGTCAGAAAGGCTTAGCTATATATGCCAAATACGATAACTTATAGTTATCGATAGTTTTGTTTATAAATATACGATATCTATATATCGTATAAATACAATATCAACAAACACTCATCTCTTAAGCTCTGCTGAACACATCTCTGCATCTATATTCATACTGCTCCCACTTAAAGTAAATTTTACATACAAAAAAATCACTTTAACTCAATCAATTTTTGTCATCCATATCATAACTCAAAGAGAACAAAAAATAGGCATTGGCCCGTTATGTTCAGCGAACACCTCTTTCGCACAGTAGCCCTCGGGGAGAGAGTATTATAATGCGCATGCATAATAAAGCAGTTGAGGTGTTTCCTGCTGCTGCCGACGCACAGCTTCCGGCCTTGCAGCTGACCTCCTGTGGCGCATGCCATCAACTTGATTGCTTTCATTTACTTTTAATTAATTAAAAACATACATTTGATATACACACACAGATATACATACTCCATGTACCATATATATATAAATTTATGTGCGTCCATCAATTTTCGCAAGAAGCCGCGCACTTAAATCTAACCAAAGCGCGTGTCGCGCTGCCACATCAGACCAGCTGCCAGTTGGCACTTGTGTAAATTGTTGTTCTTGTAGCTGTTGCCACATATGTTTTTCTTTTACCTACGTTTTCTTGTTGTTTTCGCAGGTGAAATACAAATTTCGACATATCCCGGCCGCATTATTGTAACCGAGCCCAAGGGCATGGTACAGCCGCGCATTAACGTCGAGAAGCATTCGATGCGGCATGTCGTCCTTAATGGCCAAACAACGCTGCCGTGCATTGCTCAAGGACATCCAGTGCCAACATATCGGTGAGTAAAACACACCCACACAGACACATAGCCTTTTTGTTGTTGTTGCATGGGCAGGGTAAGGCGTGTTTTGGGGGCAACTCAGTTCGCGGCTCGCGCATTTTATGACAATGTGAAATATTTAGCTTGACAAAAAAAAAGAAGAGGAATACAAAATTGAGATATAAAAATGTCGAGCAAATTCTCAAATTTGAAAGCTTACCAAATATGCGGCAGCCTCTTCGAGCGAATGCTACAGATAGTTAAGACAAGCAGCGAAGCAGCAGCAAATATTTATTGAGACAGCTCATAGATGGCACGGCATGGGAATGCTAGATATATATAGACTATAAAATGTAGTTTGGAAATTGTTTAAGACTTTCAATGTTTATATATTTTTATAGCAAAATATATGTCGATGGTTCCCATAAGAGAATTGAGCTAATGCAAGCGAGCTTACTTTAAATTGATAGATGAAGTTAGGTGAAGATAGATAGATAGATGGATGGATAGATGGATATAGATACATAGATAAATACAGATTAAGATTATACTTGACAAGATTAAAGATTAAGCCACATATTATAAGCATGATATATATATGTACATATGATACAGCATTGGTCAGAAAAATAGTAGTGCGACTGAAATGTTGGACTGCAAAATGAAAACAATTTGAATGTACAATTTATTAATTTCATTACTCCTTTAAAATTGTTAACATGAGCATCCACAGCTTAAGCTCAAACTTCAACATATTCACTTTATAACATTCGCTGCAAATTGAATTCCGAATAAAATTTAGCTGCTGATCAAACAGCTCCAACCTGCTGCTACACTCACCTGCTCTTACCTGTGCCCATCTTCAGCTGCTGCCACTTGTCTCGCTTGACTTTTGACACAACACATCAAATACTGTTTATTGAGGCACTTGAAAGTCTTGTCACAAAAACAAGGCTCAAGCAGCGCTCATTCATCTTCTAAGACTGCAGGACTCCTTGACTCCTGCGCTCCAGGACTGTCGCGTTATGGAGATTTCCCCGGGGCCAATTCCAACTTTTTCAACATTTTATGTGCGCTCGCTTTTATTTTTTTTCTTGTGTCAAGCACAAATCAATCAAATGAGCAGCGTTTATGGGCCGAAATGGCAAATTGCTTGCTGAACGGCCGCCGTTCAAGTTGAAGAACATCGCTCGTCAAAGGTAATCACCGAGGCACACACAGGATACACACAGGACACACACGGAGGACAGCACTTGCCACTCGGCCACTTGGCCCATCATCATCATCATGGCAATGCTGTTGGCTGCTAAAACATGCATTGCTTTTTACGGCTGGCCGCAAGGATGCAATGTAGCAGGATAATGGGTCATTGTAGCAGCGCTTGTCCTTCGTACAGCTGCATGAATAAAGGATGGCGACAAGCAACGCTACGCTATGCGCTGTTGCCACTGCCACTGCTGCTGTTGCTGTTGCTGCTGTTGCTGCTGCTGCAGTCTGTGAACTGATGCATAGCCTAGCTATGGGCAGTTGGATTTTGGCATTCAGCATGGCAGCCATAGTAGAAAGATATTGTATCTTATCAGTATTCAGTGTTATGCTTTAAGCCTCTTTTTTCTGCAGACAGTTGAGCTACTCTATCTTATAGCTGACATGGCAGTTGCCAGCCAATTGTTGCCTTTGCTGAGATCCTTACATCAAACAAATATCATTCAAGCTCCTCTAATCTACAGTAGACTGCATGAAGTATAAAAACTGAACTGAACTGTCCAAACAAACCTATGGCTTGTGATTGAATTCGGAACTTGTGGCTTTTTCTTTCTGGAAGCAGAAGTTCTTTTACTCAATTTTAAAGACATAATTGGAGAGCTTGATGAGAGTGGAAAGTATGCTCAAATGCCCGCTTTAATAAATTTATAAGTCACTCAAATACCAATGCCGCTCTTATTGATCATTCACTCAAATGCCTTAGGTCTATAGTTGTTCGATTATGTAGACCAGTTCCTATATAGACACATGGAAATATACCTAGGAAATATCTTACTAAAGTTATATATTTTTATGAGCTCTTCCTTTAGCTAGTCTTATCAACATAAGAGAAAGCAAGTTTATGCCAAAAATGTTTGGTAAATATCAAAATGAGCAAAATGATGCTGACTTCTTGACACTCCAGCTAGCATCTCTGCTGAGAGCTGGGCAAAGCCTGTGGCTTACCAAAGATTAACTGGAAGCAAAGAAGAAAAGAAACTGTTCACAGTAGTATATCTTAGCATAGAGAGTTTTTGAGGTGGTTGTTTCAGAACACTGCTCAGCAGAGAGTGTATGTCTCTAGAGAAGTTTGCCTCAGTATACTCCACTGAGACATACTGCTCGGAGCACTCTTTTCTATGCTGTATCCAAAGACATACTTCTCAGCACAGTCCTCAGAGGCACACCTCCTCGGAAATCTCCCTTCTCAGAGACTCCTGGCAGCAAAAACTAAACTAAACTTGAGCGAGCCGTGAGTGCGGCCAAGATTTTTTAGCTTTAAGCAAACAGAAACTTTTGCCACTGCAGCAGCTAAAGTTCACAAGAAGTTTAATATAGAAAAATATGTTTTTATACACTGAACCCATTGAAAATGTTAACTCATTCTTTATTTAAGAGACAGAAACTCACAGATCAACATTTCCATTCAACAGCCGACTGCTATGGTGCGACCAAGCAAACGTGATGTTATTTTCAATAACTATAAATAAACAGCTGCCTAAGTTATTGATAACATTCTATTGTTAAAATATTCCTTAAGATTTGCCATGTGATGTTGAATCCATTTAGAGGCAACTTCACTTATAGCTATAGCAACTGTACCCTACCTACCGTAGCCCAACAAACCCACACACTTTAGAGGAACTCAAGGCTTGAGGTCACTCTGTAGTTACCTTGGAGCCACAGGCTACAAAGTAAAGTCCTTTTTGTGACATTTCTCATGCAACTCAAAGTGTATAAAATCTTCGGCATGTCAGTGAAAGCCTTTGTGGCTGCTTGCTTTGTTTGTTATTTGATGTCGCCCGCTGAGCAACGACCAAGACCAAGACGACAACAACAAACGACAAGCAACAGCAAGCAACAGCAACAACAACAATTTGGTAGCCAACGAGGCGACAACAGCGTCGACTTTTGTTTTGTGCTCTGCGGTTGTTGCTTTGCGTTGCCGTTGCATTGTTTTGCTGCAACGTCCGTATCCTGGGTGTCCCGGTGCTTGGCGCTGCTCATAAATGTTAAAACATTTGGCATGTGGCAAGCTGCGGTTGCGGTTCGCGTCTTCAACGATTGCTGCATAGAAATGCAGAATATAATTTGATATTGCAACATTCGTTTTCTCGTTTGCTGCTTGACGTACTTGCGCCATGATTTTTAATTAAGCAAACAGGCAGACATATGCGAGCAGCAATTTGCAACGTGCCACGCGCGCTGTGCACCACTTGCAACATGCCATAAGATGCGTTGCGCACTCAAGTGCAATTAAAGCCAAATTAAAATCAATAACTTGATTAAAAATGCAACAGCATTTGCATGGCTGCAACGGCATGGGGCAAGCAGCAGGCAGCATGAGTCATGCGTCCTTGCAACATCAAACAGATTATGGCACGCGCGTTGCACTGTTGATTTTCGCAATTGATATTAAAATTAAAAACGAACAAGAAAAAACAACATATAAATAAATTGCAAAAATATAAATTCCAATTGATGCTGCATGCCACATGCAACGAAGAGGAAATGCTCTTTAATTGCAAAATGCGGCCAGGCCTTGGAAATTCATATGCAGCTGCAGCAATTGTAAATTTGTAAAGTTGTAAATGAAAACAAACAAGTGGAACTCAATATCAATGCTAAATAAAAAGGAAAAAGGAAAAAAAGGAAATTAAACTTTTGTATACTATATACTCGTTCATGAAGACTAGAGGGTATATAGATTTTATGCAATGTTATGCATCTGACTTTTTGTATTATTGTAATAAATCTATTGCATTATGATTTATTATTATTTTTTACCTTTTTCTTTTCGCTATAAAAATGTTTTCAACTGTTCAAAATGTTTGCAATGTTTTCAACAAACTGTTGCAACTTCTACTTCTAGGAAAACTTTTGATTACAAGGCATTTCATCAAAGTTCTTCTTTGTGTTTACCTTGTAAGCTGGGACAGAAAAGTTGCAGAAAAACATTCGGTCAAGCTAATTAGCGAATATTTTATGACTCTTTATTAAATTGTATAATAAGCTGCTTACAGAAGTGCAGAAATGCTTGAAAGAAGATGCTAGAATTATGAAATGAAAATAACTTTTAGATAATTAGAGCAGATCTTTCAATTAAAATATGGAAGAAAAAAACTTATATTTATGCAAGTCTAGGCAACCTTTGATGCATACCCCTAATGGAAGAGCTCAGCATAAATACTCATTAAATAGGGCAATTGAAATGTAATTCTGACTGACAATGATTTCTGCCCATACTCATGTCATACCATACCCATTCCACGCCCATTTGCATATTTTTAGACTCATTTACAAAAGTGAAATGAGGTTTGTAGGTTTGTGCAATATCCGTCTTGCTGTCCGTCCGTCTGTCCGTATGTACGCAAACCATTGAGGCTAGAGTATTGACACTTGGAACATATACTCGTGTATACCCTCGCATTATAAAGTGTCAAGATTTTCCCGATTGACGAAATCCCTCTCTGAAACTGTATCCGTCTCTGCCTCTGACTCTGCTTCAGCTGCTGCCTGCGCCTCTGAATCTGACTCTGACTCCTGAGTTGCCTCTGCCTTGCCCTCCCACCTATGCCTCTCCCTATCCACCCCTCACTCGCTCGCTCATTGAAGTGCAGTAATCATTTCGCAATGCCATTGAACATTGTTGAATGCATTTTCGAGCTGCAGTTTTTATTCCCGTTCAACAAGCGGCAATCAGTGGGGCCACAGTGGTATACAAAAAGTCATTTATTGTTAATGCAATCAACATATTAACTCTGATGAAGACAACAGCAACATCAACAACAACAAACAATGAAAGAATGTTAAAGTTTAATCAAATAAAAGAATTGTGATTGTGATTGTTATGCTTTTGTGTGGCTCGTTAGCTTAACGTTGTATCTTTTTGTATGTCTCTTTCTAGCTGGTTCAAGGAGGAGAACGAGCAGCTGCTGCCGCTGCAGTTAAGCGAACGCATCACAATTGTATCCGCGGGTCTGCTCAAAATTACCAAGGTATGTCCACTCTCTCACACTCCGTGTGGTTGGAAATGAAAACCAAATATTGTGATTGCCATTGATTTATGGCATTGCCATTGCAGGCGCGTCTCGAGGACAGCGGCAAATATCTGTGCTGGGTCAATAACACAGCTGGCGAGGAGACCATCCAAGTGTCGCTCACTGTGACAGGTTTGTAGCTCCGTGTGTGTGCAGTCGGCCAGGCGATATCTATATCCATATATATCTCATATGACCCGCACAGCTCCCTTGACCGCACACCTGCAGCCGCAGGTGCAGACCGTCGACGTCGACAAGGATGCACAATTTCAATGCATTGTCTCTGGCCATCCGGTGCATGATGTCAACTGGCTGCACGATGGCAAGCCAATACTGCGCGACAATCGCGTCGAGGTGAGTGCCAAAAAGCCAAAACCCAGCTATAACTATCAGCTGCTGCCTCTGCTCTATATCATGTATTTGTCACTGTAGATACTCACGGATCCTGCGCGTCTGATCATTAAGAAGGTGCAAAAGGATGATCCTGGCATGTACCAATGTTTCGTGTCCAATGAGTGGGAGCAAATCCAATCAACAGCTGAGCTTCAATTGGGCGGTAAGTCGGGGCGTCTGAGCAATATTAGTGTCTATTGAAGTATATATTTAATAGCTATATATGTATACATATATAGCTCCAATTTTGGTTGTCATAAATTAACGCTCTGATGACCATTAATGGGCACACAACACACACAAAGCCTCACTCCTGGCTGCCAATTTGCGCAAATCAAAAGCGAAATTTCCGTCGCTTGATGACCGCAAAAACCGCACAAATAAATGTTTGTCATAATTGCATTTCATTAATTTCTAATTTAGCAAATTGCTGGCATTTTGCAACAACAACAGCAACAACAATAAAAGCCAACAACAATGGCGCGAGCGCAGCCATAAAACGCAGCCTGACAACTTAATTTTATTACCAGCGCTAATATTCTAGCCACCAGTGTTGCGACATTCTTTTCTGCGACAGCGCAGCGCAAAGCGTTACACACTGTGAATGTTTATGCAGAGTGATGTGTGTACAGAGGCAGTTGTTGCATGAGCTGTCACAGCAGCAATATTTCTCGTGATATTTTCACAAAAGTCACAGTTTCCATCAAAACAGTGACTGTGGCAGTCAAAGTCAAATGAATAATTACTGTTTAAATAGGGGAATGCTGAAAGTCACGTATTTCTTTTGTTATTAGCAGTCTTAATTGAAGTCACAGTTCACGCTTTGTCACTACTTGTGCAAGTCACAGTTTCCCTTGTCACAGTAACAACACAATGTGAATGTATATGAAGACTGGTTGCCATACAACAGCATTATGAGTTGTAACAGTTAGGTTATTAGTCTTGATATTTTCACAAAAGTCACAGTTTCTAACAAATCAGTGACTGTGACAGTCAAAGTCAAATGAATCACTGTTTAACTAGTGAAAGTCACGTGCTGCTGCTGCCATTATCTATATGAATTGAGGTCACAGTTCACAATTTGTCACTGTTTTTGCAAGTCACAACTTCCCATGTCACAGTAACAGCTAAAAGTTAGCGCATTTCTATTAACCACAAACATACGCACGCTTAGCTGAGCCTAGAGCACAGCACACTCTTAGATTCAGCTGCCAAGGGACTAAATATGCTCGCACACTAACACACACACACACACACAGACACACACACACACACACAAACACACACACACACACACACCCACACACACTCAACTAGATAGAGCAGGCAGCTCACATTCGCGCTTTGTCGCTTTTGGCGGCTTTGGCAACATTTCTGATTTGCTTTTAGGCACAAACGGAAATTGATTTCGATATATTATTGGCATGCTTACACACACACATACACACCACACACACACACACACACACACACACATTCACATAGACAGCGCTGTGGTGTTAAAAGCTGCTGCTGCCGCACCACAAAATTGCGCCAGCATCCGAAGCGAAGCGCCATTAAGCAGCCGGATATGGCAGCAATTGTGTCAACTGAGTGTGCCACACTTCAACTGTGTGTGTGTGTGTGTGTGTGTTGGCTGACTGCAAATAAATATGGCAGCTTATAACTGGCAATGTCAGCGCTAACGCCCGAAAATATTCTTGCAACGTCGTCGTCGTCGTCGTCTTTCGGAGCGGAAATTGATACAATTTTCATCAGCTGGATAACATTTGCTCGCTTGTCAAATGCATTTTCCGCCGCGCTCTAAGGTCAAAGCGCACAGAAGAATGTTGCGAAAAGCATTTTTACAAATCTGATTTTGATTGCCAGCAAATATGCAGCAGCAAAGCAACTCGTGCATCCAAATAAATAGAAATGAAAAAGGGAAAAGATGAATATGGAAGATTGCAGCTGCATTGATGCACTTGAAATCAGCTACTGGAAAATCTGTAAAGATGACTATAAGAAATTTATAAATGGAATTGACAGATGAAGTGCTCCATGTGCAGCTTAACACTGCAACTAGGTTTTGCCTTTAAAAGAATTTATTGTGAGCAAATATTATATATAGGCTAACCAAGCTAGAGTGATACTATTTGCAATCATTTTATTTAAGCAATGAGTTTAGTTATTGATTAGATATAAAAATGTAAATATTTAGCAAGAGTTGCCATTTCATTATCAATTATGCTACGTCTATTGAAAATATACAAATATTTTATAAAATTTATCCAAATTACGACTCAAATGTTAATATACAATGTGAACTTCTTCATAAAGCAATTTGTCATCCTGACTTCAGTATGCAGGCAACTATCCAAGCTTTTGCATTTTAAGTCAACATTTAGATGGAGAGTAGTGCGAAGTAAAGAGTTTAGCAATCAACATTGAAGTAGACCCAGAAACGTGAATTCGCCACTGTTCAGCTAAACTGAGCATGGTACAGAGGACTATTTGCTTAATATACCTAGCATGTCATCAATATAAATATAAATATATATAATAAATGGCATAGATATAGCTTCAAATTAAAATCAAAATCAACAAAATATCTTTACCCACTTTTACCTTACAGCAATTTCTTTTACTATAGCGCTGATTTGGTCACCCACATATCAATATTTTAATATATTTAAGGCAACCCTCGCACTTACTTTGAGTTCATATCTCATATGAAATGCCATAAACTAACTGCGCTGTTCAGTTAATAGGACATACGCCATCAATAGATAGGCAAACCATTCAGCCATTTGCCAATAAGCTACTCTGTAATGCTCACACATACGCACACCTGTGCACACCTGATAGCACGCTAATTAATGAACTACTCAGCAGCTGTGCGCATAGCCACACATTAGGGTTAAGCGCAGCTTAACACACACCCACACACACACATATGTCAGCCAAGTGTAAGCAAGCTCTGCGCTCCACGCACTAAACCAAATCTCTATCTTTATCTCTGACAATTTTAGATGCTTCGCCGGAACTGCTTTATTGGTTTTCGGAGCAAACACTGCAGCCGGGTCCGACGGTATCATTGAAATGCGTTGCCACCGGAAATCCACTGCCGCAATTTACATGGTCTTTGGACGGATTTCCGGTAAGTATGGCCCACAGTTTGGCATCTTCAAAGGGCGAGTGGGTGGGGAACGAGTGAGTGTGTGGCATCTAAAGTTCACACACGTGCTGAGCACTTACTTAGCAGCATCAGCCGCAGTCGCAGCAGTCGCAGCAGCCGCAGCAGCAGCAGCAAGCGGAAATGCAGGCAGCGTTTCCGTTTCCGCAGCTATCGTCACATGCACGTTGATGAAGATGGAGTTGCTTATACCACAGTCACACACACTCAGACAAGAATATGCATAAATGTTTACGAAAAGCGTTGCAGCTACTTTCCCCTTCTTCTTCTTCTTCAACATTTTAGTAAAGTTCTACCCTAAAAATTGTAGCTTGGCCATGCTTAGCATGCCCCGTGGCTTTTGCTTTGCTTTGCTTTGCTTTGCCCACACTTGATTTTCCCTTTATTTTTCTTTCGTTTTTCCTTTCGCTACGCTGCGCTGAGCTCTGTAGTTCTTGGCATGTTCCATGGCGCATTTTCAAGGATTTGTTTCGTTTATTTGCATAAATTTCCATTTTCTTGCGCTACAGCTACACTGAGCCCTTACTATACTACCTACTATCCCCCCTCTCTCTCTCTCTCTCTCGCTCTCTTTCTCCACACTTAAGCGCAGTGTAAATTTTATGCAATTTCAATCAATTCGATTTACATGAATTTTTTATGAAGTATCCTCAGAGCTTTTCTCTAGTTTCGTCTTCACACTTTTGCCATCGACTATATAAAGTATATATATTTTTGATCTAATTGCCATTTTCTCTTAACTATATACGATATTTTCTCTCTGTGACATGCCAGATACCAGACAGCTCTCGCTTTTTAGTGGGTCAATATGTTACCATCCACGACGATGTCATCAGCCATGTGAATATTTCAAATGTCAAGGAGGAGGATGGCGGGGAATATACCTGCACGGCGCAGAACGCGATTGGCAAGTGAGTGGCTGTAGTTCCATAAATAAAATACACACACACACACACACAGAGTCACACACGGAGAGAGAGTCACACACATGCATTCAGCAATCTGAGCCTTCTGATAGGAACATAAAAAACATTTCTCTGCTAAATCATAAATTTAATTGTTGCATGCCATAGTAAAAACTAGAAATAAAAGACAGCAAAACTATGTGCACGACTTTCAGATACTCTGTAATGGGACTTCGTAAAAAGAGTGATAACTTAAGTATGAGATGAGAGTACTTAAGAGCATAAGAGATGGACAATATAAGTGCTTTTAATGTATGTCCGATAAGCTCTAAGTCTTAGTTGACTGCAAGAGAATCGCATAGCGAGGTCATATTTGAATAATAGTTAACCTGAAACATGATAATCATATAAATGGGAAATATCTATTTCCATATAAGCAAATCTTCATTGCTAAGCTTAAGTTGAATACATGAGAATCGCATAGAGCGGCACTATTTCAATATAATTTCAGCCTAAAGTCTTACTTGAATGCATGGTAATAGCATACAGAGAAGAGATAAGTATTACCATATGAGCTAACACTCATTTCTAAGTCTTAAACTATTACATGAGAATCGCATAGTCTTACTTGAATGCACGGTAAGCGCATAAGGAGGAGGGATACATATTTCTATATGAGTTAAGCCTGAAACTAATACATGAGAGTCGCATAGAAGGGTACTATTTCAATATAATTTCAGGGTAAAGTCTTACTTGAATGCATGATAATCGCATAAAGAGGAGGAATAAATGTTGCCTAGCCTTACACTATTACATGAGAAGCGCATAGGGAGGTGCTATATAAACAGCAAGTTCATCTTCAGTCTGACTTGTATACAGTAGATTCTCCTATACAGTAAAGTCATATTTCAAAACTTAACTCAGGTTCGTTCTCTGCGTAATGCCCATTGCCTAAAGATACCCTACTTCTATGTATTGCCTGACATATGTTACGCATCCTAGCTATATGTGGACATAGGGTATATGAACAATGGAGGCGCATTGTTTGCAGGCAAAAGCGACATAAAATTCAAACAATTTGCCGAGTCAGGCTCTTTAGCTGCAGCAACCGTATAGCTGTATAGCTGTATAACTATATGACTGTATGTTGACACACACACACAAACTGTTTGTTCTTTTCTTGTTTTGGCTCTCCTCTTAAATGTTAGTTATGACTTGTGTATGTTTTTTATATCGCCGCAGGGTCTCGCATAGCGCCAAAGTGAACATCTACGGTTTGCCTTACATACGCGAAATGCCAAAAATAACGGGAATCTCTGGCTCTGATTTGATTGTTAAATGTCCTGTGGCTGGTTATCCCATCGATAAAATACACTGGGAGCGCGGTAAGCTATACATTTATTTTCATATTTTTTTCCCTCCTGCCCCGTTTCATATTTATATTGTCGAACGGCTGCCACTGCCGCTGACTCGTCTCGCTCCATGTACATAAAATCCAATACTTTAATACCGTTTTTGGCCAATTTTATTATATACATATATACCTACATATATCTCTTTAGTTTTCGTTTTTTGTTCATCTTTGTTTGCATTGCCTTACGGCCAGTGCTTGGTATTAAAAGTTTCCATGTTTGTGTTATTGCGCATATCAATGAATATTATTATTAAAACTACGTTTTTTTCCACCCGAAAAAAATGCTGCAATTATTTTCGTGCATGTTGCCGGATATGGGCCCCGCGCTGAAGTTCAGACTTTCATAACTTTGCTGCATTTTTGTGTTTTTACATAGTTTTAGTTAGTAATTGTGTCCTAGAGCCAATTTGGCTTTAAATAACTCTTTTTTTTTTTGAAAGTTTAAACTTTGTTATTTTGACTGTATTTCGACGAGCTGTAAATATTTGTATTTACAAATTTTGCTATTGGAATGCATTGTACTAGGTATAGTCCCTTTTTAGAATGGTGTATGATTTGGCGCTCCTTAGGGCAAATTCTCAAATTGTGGCATTTTGATTTGAAAAAAATATGCCAAAAATCTTTTGATTTGACCTTTTTATACCCTGAACTCATGGAAAATGGGAAATCAGTGAAAATTGGTTTTGTTAAAATGTCAAATATATGTAACAGGCAGAAGGAGGCGTGGCAGACCCCATAAAGTATAAATATTCTTGATCAGCGAGAAGAGCTGAGTCGATTTAGCCCTGTTCGTCTGTCTGTATGTCCGTCCGTCCGTCTGTCCGTATGTATGAACGTGTCGATCTCAGAACCTATAAGAGCTAGAGACTTGAAAGTCCCTGTGGCGTGGCAGACCCCATAGAGTATATATATATTCTTGATCAGGGAGACGAGCTGAGTCGATTTAGGCCTGTCCGTCTGTCTGTTTGTCTGTCCGTCTGTCCGTATGTATGAACGCGTCCATCTCAGAACCTATAAGAGCTAGAGACTTGAAATTGGATTGAACGGAGGCTCAGGGAATCTCCTAGTCGTGCACCACCGACTAGAGTTTTCTTACTTGTTTAACTTTCAATGAGTACAGCTGCGCTAAACGTTTTTAATCTTCATAAATATTTAAGAACTGAACTCTACATTTAAATAGCTAAACATATTAGGCAGGTGCTTAAGGAATTTCTTATATTTTTGTTCAAAATTTTGTCTATTTTAGGAATTATTGATTTCGAACATTGAATGATTTCTTTTTGGTTAAAAGAAATTCAATCTCCGGCAATATCTTTGGCTTTATGTAGTAGTAATAGTACTATCGATTGTCAATTCGGGTTTCATAAATCTAAAATGCCAATCTCTTCTGCAAACTCTCACAAGTCCAAGAGAATCATACCTTTTCATAATTTCTAATTGACTAAGTTTCGTTTATAAAACATAAAACACTTCCAACAATTTGTCACTAAATAAACAGTAGAATTCACTATGATCTCTCACTGCTCCATGCATATACAGACAGATACGAAGACTTGCCTTAGCCTTGCCAAACTCAACTCAAATGAGTTTTGGCCTAGATACATATATTTTTTGAATAGATTTATTTGCTCGCTCTACATTAAACTCTTTACGTTTTTTGTTATATAAATTCAGTTTGATGCAAATAAATAATAAAAGATTTATAAATAGCCCGACATAAATTGCGCTTTGTGAGTGAAATTAATTGCCGGAAATTTTTTCGATTCTCTCTCTCTTTCTCTTTGCTATTTGTGTGTGAAGATGGCCAAACGCTGCCCATAAATCGACGACAGCGCGCCTATAACAATGGCACCTTAATTATCGAGCAGCTGCAGCGACTGGAGGATGCGGGCACGTACACGTGCATGGCCCAAAACAAGCAGAAGCAGACTTCCAGGCGGAACGTGGAGATTCAAGTGTTGGGTGAGTTCTCTCGCTGTGTCTGTGTGTGCACGAGGCGTATGCGTAATATACTACTATTTTATTTTCAACCAAGCTGCAGCTGCTGTTCTGTTCCAATATTCAAATTAGAAAGTTGCTGAAACAACAACAGCAGCAGCAGCAGCAGCAACAGCAGCAACAGCAGCAGCAACTACAATGAAACTATTCCAATTAGACTGGCAACAGAACTATGCAGCGACAGCCAGCCGCAGCAACTATTTCCAGCTGCCAGCACTTTTTAATGCACATGCACATCGGAGGGTCGCAGGCGTGGGTGGGACGTGCCACAATGAAGTCATTGACTCTTGTGTCTATGCCACTGCCTCGACTCGCCTCGCCTCGACTCGACTCGACTCGCCTCGCCTCGCCTCGACTATTGCTGCCTCTGTCTCTGGCTTTGGCTTTTGCTATCTCTGCATCTCTCGCTCTTCATCATAATTTACTGTGCGGCAGCTGTTATCAGTGCGGCAGCTGTTGCTAAGCCGCATTGATGCGCCTGCCACGCCCACCAGCCAGCACATTGCTCGGCTTGATAATCAGTATGGCTTTTGTGCTTAAGCCAACTTGGCAATTGTTATGAGCTACGTTTTTTGGTTTTGTTGTTTTTGCTGTTTTCGATGCCTGCTTAATGATATGCACAATGTCTGTTTATGTCACACACACACGAACACACTTGCCACTTTGCAGTGCCACCGAAAATCATGCCCATTCAGGCCATGACGAATATGCTGCGCGAGGGCATGCGGGCTGCCATATCCTGCCAGATCCTGGAGGGCGATTTGCCGGTCAGCTTTCGCTGGGAGCGCAATGGCAAGCCGCTCATAGGCACCGGGTAAGCATAACAAGCTATACATACACTGAGAGAAAATGGCGCGTACTTTGAACTTAATATGAAAATGGAAATTGAAATCAATGTGAAGTGGAAGCTGCAAGAATTTATTATGAAAAACTTGTTTTGATTGGCAATCAATCAATCAATCCTTTAAGTCTATCAACACTCTATGAGACGAATAAGAATCGATCTTAAGACTTCAATTCTATAAAATTAGATTCTTCAATCAGTTTCTCCACACACATACTCAACTCACCTCACATTTTCTCTGAGTGTAGCCAATGCCGCAAGACTTTTACTAAACACATTTAATGAAATGCAACAACATGCAGCAATGAGGTATTTCGTCGTCTGGACGAGTACTCGGCCAGCCTGGTCATCGAGCACATTGCCTCGGATCATTCGGGCAACTATACATGCATTGCCAGCAATGTGGCGGGCACAGAGAGATTTACCGTGCCGCTGACTGTGAATGTGCCGCCCAAGTGGATATTGGAGCCAAAGGATTCGAGTGCACAGTCCGGCACAGATGTGCTCGTTCACTGTCAGTCCGCCGGCTATCCGAAGCCGACGATAACATGGAAGAAGGCAATTGGACCGACGCCGGGGGAGTATAAGGATTTCCTCTATGAGCCCACTGTGCAGCTCTTTCCCAATGGCACCATCTACTTCAAGAAGATCAGCAAGGAGTCGCAGGGACACTTTCTGTGCGAGGCCAAGAACAACATTGGCTCCGGTGTCAGCAAAGTGATTTTCCTCAAAGTCAATGGTGCGTATGCGCAAAATGCACACCTTCATCTACAGTTATTAATGACACCAAACCCCCTCAGTGCCCGCTCACTTCCCAACGAAAACGAAACAAATCTCGGTGGCCAAGGGCAAACAGGTGCATGTGCAGTGCAACGTGCAGGGCGACAATCCAATTGACTTCAAATGGAAAATTCAGGCAACGCAACAATATCTTGACGAGTCGCTCAACTCACGGTAAGTCTACCTAGCTCCCTCTCTCCCCCCCCTCTCTCTCTCTCTGTCTCTATCAGAGTCCTACCTCGCCTGTGGCCTGTCTGACTGAGTTTACAGTGAGGTACATTTCAATAGGTACAGCTTGATATTTGCTTTTTTTGGGGTGACTTTGAGTAAGAAGTAGGTTGCTATGTAAACGAGGTTATATTTCTATATATACATAAATTTATAAATATTTTTATTTCTATTTTATATCTGCAGCTGTCTTTATATTTTTTAAGCAAATTTCAAAAATTATTTTACAACTTTAAATATACAAAAATGACCTTTTATCACATTTTTCAATTCAACTTGGTTGCTTAGATGCCACTCAACCTATTCACATGGCTCGTGGTGTTGAAAAAAGGTTTTTGGAAATCAATTCGCAAGTCGATGGCAAAATCTGCAAATTGCTTTTAATTAAACGAGCTGTGCAAATGGCTGTAGATCTGTAGCTGGATTGGATGACTCTTCGCACTGTTTCAAATTCAATTTCGCAGCAGCCAATGCGTTTGGCAGTTGAACAGTTATGTTGCAAGAAAGAAGAAGTTGATGATACAAAAAAAAAAGTTGTTTATAATAGCTGAGAGGGTTGGAGCAAGCGAAAAGTAATCAAGTTTTTGAGCTGAAGGTTTTGGAACAGCTTGTAAAAGCTTTAGCCCATTTTCAGTGCCCACTAAATGCTTAAGCATTTTCCACTTTTCTGCCTATGCAAGTATTTTAATGTATGTGAATTTCCGGCTTTCTCTTCTATGCTCAACTACAAAACGGCCTGCTACCTGCCACCTGCCTCCGCCCACCTGCCGCCTGCCGCCTGCCACCCTGCGATGCTGTCAACTTTGGAACTGCTGCCCGAAAACCAAATACGCGTTTTATTTATTTACGCTTACACACATACGTGACTGCCATTTGTATACGTATGTGTGTGTGTGTGTGTTGGCCTCGTTCGTCTTCGTCTTTGTCAACACACAACAACAACAACTGTTGCAACGTGAAAAACATTGTTATAAAATTGCATTGCGTCGCTCACGTTGCGCAAACACGTATCCGTATCTCGGCATCTGCATCTGTATCTGTGTATCTGCATCTGTATAACTGTATCTGTATAACTGTATCTGCATCTGTATCTGTTAACGTAAACGTATGCGTATCCGTATCTCGCCAAACGCCAACGTTTGCATGTCGACGTATGTGTATCTTGTATCTCTTAAATGCATTTACTTGCATATAAATCACATACACACGAACACACACACACACACACACACATACACACACATACGAACACACACACACACACACTAACACACACACACAGCTATACAATACGAGATCAAGTGCTCGACGATGGCATGGTCTCCGAATTGGGCATTTCGCACACATACCGTCAGGATACAGGCATTTATATCTGTCAGGCCAACAATGCATTTGGACAGGTAAGTGCATGCTGACACTTTTGTGCCACACACACACACACACATACACACACACAATAAAGTACAGCCAGGGCTGGTCGCATATAAAAAGCAATCAAAAGTTTGTAGCACTTGATGTTGCGTTTAGAATATTTGATTACATTTGTTAGTTATTTAAATACCTCGTAAACAACTTGGCTTTACAATGGGTTTGAAGGCTCAAATGTGTCTATGTGTGGGTTTGTATTGGTAACTGAATAGGTGATTAACTATGTAATAGGTGATTAACTATGTAAAAGCCCTAGAAAAATGATTTGATTATAGCTATAAGAGCAGTGAAAAAGAGTTGAGTACAAAAGTTCTCTGACACAAATTCCAGCAATATTCCACGCAATTGAATGCAATCTTACGATAAACCAGCTTATTATTACCTTTTTTTAATTTTTAGAGGGTTTTCACCTTTCTAGAATTGTCTTAAGCTTTAAATTAAGTATCATCATCAATCATTAGTCAACTGATTGATTATAAACATATAGCCAAAGAAGTCATTAGCCCAATTAGAGTTATCAGCTTGAAAATGCTTAAATTTAAAAAGTTGAGCTATTTTGATGAAAGTTCATAAGTCAGTCAGTCAATCAAACAATCGATTGACATTGGTATTCCTTATAAAAAAAATCCTATCATTGTTAGCGATTCACTGAAGTCTTCTGATAAATCCTTTTTATGTTGCCTTTATACATTTTTGTATAAAATTTAATCTTTTAGAAAAGCTTCAAGTTAAGCATGCAATAGTGTGTCATCAATCAGTCGTACAGTCAATCAATCAATTGATTGATAAGAAACGTATAGCCTTAAGTGACATATGGCTAATCAACCTTATGAGCTTACAATTTTATATGCTTTAAAAGTTCAGTTACTTAAATAAATAGTCAGTCAATCAGTCAATCAATCAGTTGTCAAGTCAGTCAATCTGTTAAGTGAAACATATTGGCTTATTCGTCATTTAACAAACACGCCTTTTCAACTTAAAGCTTGTCATATATTTGACAGCTTCAATTAGATTGGAGGATAGTCAATCAGCTAGTCAATCATTCAGTTAAAAAGTCAGTCAATCATTCAGCTAAAAAGTCAGTCAATCAATCAGTCATAAAGTGAGTCAATCAAACTGATTGTCATTCCAATATACTCTCAAAACTTTTACATTATATTTCTCCCAAGTTTAGTTAGCTAGGCGTAAATCAGTCAGTCAATCAATCAACTATTTGTAAGACTTTAATCATGAACAAATCAATTTAAAATTCAATTCAATTACAACTCTATTGAGTAAAACTTATGTTAAGTATCTTAAAGTTACTCAAAGCTCATTAACAGCAATTCAAGATTGATTATGAAAAAGCTTTCATGAAATGAGTTGCAATTGTTGTGACTAAGACACTGATTGATCACAACTTAGAGCCAGCCCTAGCAACACTCACACACACACAGCTAGTCAACTACACTCTCTACACCGATGTGGCCAACAGCTGTGCGAAAACTTTTCGCCCAGTCGACTTTGTTGCCCGTCTGCCCCCCGCAATCCAATGTCGACTGGCAACAGTTGTTAACCCTAATTTATGGCAATTTGAATGAGTCGGCCAGACTTGCGTCAGCTGCACTTCGCTGCCATGGAGAGCGAAGCGTGCTTAACTAACAAAAACTCTCTTGGTCGACAGGACGAGATGTCCATACAGCTAATCGTGCAGGAGGTGCCGGAGCAGCCAAAGAATCTGCGCATCAACTCGCAGCAATCACGCAGCCTGCAGCTGACATGGAGTCAGCCGTTTGCCGGCAACAGTCCCATCGAACAGTATCACATCTACTACAAGCAAATCTCAGGTGAGCAACTCATGGGTGGGCGTGGCTAGCGCAGCTGCTGAACAGTTTATGCCTTTGCACTTCACAGACATTTGGCAGAATGCTGAGCACATGGACATCAGCGGCGCTCAGACAGTGATCAATATACAGCAGCTGCGTCCGGCCAAGGCCTATCACATACGCATGTCGGCGGAGAATAAGCTGGGCGCCTCCGAGTTCTCGGAGGTGGTGCAGGTCACGACGCTGGAGGAGGTGCCATCGGGGCCGCCGCTGCAGGTGCGTGCCGAGGCCAAGAGTTCGACGGAAATATCTGTCACATGGGATGCACCGGAACGTGACCATTGGAATGGCATACTGCTTGGCTATTATGTGGGCTATCAGATGTCTCTCACGCCCGAGGACAAGGAGGTGAATCCCACCCAGGGCTTCAGCTTCAAGACCGTCGAGGTGCGCTCCCACTTCGGTGGCGAGACGGTGCTCAGCAATCTCAACAAGTTCACCCAATACCATGTGATTGTCCAGGCCTACACCAGCCAGGGCAGCGGGCCGCCCAGCAAGGAAATTGCAGTGCAAACAATGGAGGATGGTAAGTGGAACAAGTCTCTCCTCACCCCCCACCCCTACCCCTTCGCTCTGTCGGTCACACATTGATTGGATTTGTTAATTGCCCGTGCACAAAAACTGGAGCCAACTCTCTGGCAGCTGGCGCCGTCTGCTGGCAAACGTTTAATACACTTGCTTTCTCTCTCTCTCTCTCTCTCACACACACTCTTTCTCGCCTCTCTGTCTGTTGCTCTGGCAGTGCCCTCATCCCCGCCAGAGTCGCCGCAATGCGATGTGCTTGGCTCCACATCGATTTATATCACCTGGTCACCGCCGGATATTGACGGACAAAATGGCAAAATCAAGGGCTACAAAGTGTTTTACATATCGGTCGATGAGCTTTACGGTAAGACCACGCCTCCACCTACCTCCCTCCTCCCTCCACCACTAACAATACTCAACTGTCTGGCCTTTTGTGCGTATGGCTGTGCACGTCTGTCCCTCGCTGCCGAATTGTTTGGCTCGCAAATTACTTCAGCGGCATTGGGATTGAGCATTTCGAAGCAATTATGCAATGCCATTAACCCATTAACCTGCACAGCGCAAACACCATCCAAAACTCAATTACAAATTGAAAACTGGCTGGAAAATGGCCAAAAAAAAAAAACAAAGTTTTCAAATATTGCTTTTATATATTTCTACAATATTTCAAATTGAAATTTTGGAAGCTCTTAAGGCGCTTTGATTGCATAATCTTTTATATACATTGATTATATTTGACTATGTTTGATTAAGTTTGATTTCCCTAACATTTTCCGTTACAAGACTAGACTAATTATGTGCGGCTCATATGCTCTATAAGTACTAGATTTGCCTGCAACAGTTTAAATTCGCTTCAACTGCTCAGAGCTAATTAAATAATTTAATTTGCTTAAGATTTTCAGTTCAGCTACACTTCTCTCTCCCTCTCTCTCCCTTTCTCTTCACTCATAAGCCCCCCCTCATTCACAATAGTTGTATTTTCAATTTAATTAGCTGGCGCTCTCTTGCAGTTTGTCGTCATATTTCCAATCAGTGCTAATTGTCGTTATTTTTCTTATCTAGAAGCGGAGCCGGAGGTTGTCAAGTCAACAAATCAATACGTCACCATTGAGAATCTGCGCAAATACACAAACTACACGGTTTGGGTTTTGGCTTACACCAAAGTGGGCGATGGGATGAAAACCAAACCATTTTATTGCCGCACCCATGAGGATGGTAAGTGCCGGCGGTTCAATGAACGCAAAACTGAAGCGAGGCGTGGTGGGTGGAGTGAACTCGCCTCCCATACACATGAGCCAGACACTCAATCCCTTGCCTAGTGTTCGCCTCACGTTTACAATTTCATGCGGCGCCTTTTTCCCCTCTTGGAATTGCTTTTATTTATATGATTTTTGCAGTGCCATCGGCGCCGCAGGCAATCAAAGCGATACCCGCGTCGAGTACCAAAATCATCATATCCTGGCTGCCGCCTGATCTGCCCAACGGTGACATTGTAAGTAGCCACGCCCACAATTAACGAGCCGAATTAACTTAGCTCCCGCCACCTTCCTCACCTTCCCCACCTGCCAGACTGGCTACACCTTCTACATGTCCATGCTGGAGGGCGGACGCGAGGAGGGCACACACAAGCGCCTGCTCGGACCCTATGTGGAAATGCATGAGACAGTGCGCACCCAGGAATCGGCCACCTATCAGTTCTGGCTAACAGCATCCACCAAGATGGGCGAGGGCGAGAAGACGCAGGTGGTGACGGTGCCGCCGAACAACAAGGTGCCCGCACGCATTGTCTCCTTTAGTCAGCGCATTGTGACGCCCTGGAAGGAGCATCTGGAGTTGCCGTGCCGCAAGGTGGGTGCACCTGCTCCAGTTACCATTTGGCGCCAGGACGGCCACAACATGGAGACGAGCGCCCGCAAGACCATAGCCAAGAACGGCACGCTCTACATGCGCGAATGCCAGGCCAGCGATGCTGGCAACTATACGTGCAGTGTGGAGAACACCTGGGGCAAGGATGAGATTGTCTACAATATTGTGGTCAAGGTGCCGCCGGAGGCGCCCAATCTGACGGTGGTGAATAGCTATACGGACAGCCTGCATCTGGAGTGGTTCGACAATAGCCACGGCGGCAGCCCCATTCTCGGCTATGTGATCAACTACAAGCGCGACAATGGCGACTGGGAGGAGCTGCAGGTGGATGCCAAGACCAATTCGCATCTGCTAAGCAATCTGTGGTGCGGCACACGCTACCAGCTCTACATAACGGCATACAATAAGATTGGCACCGGCCTGCCCTGTGACATTGTCAACTCCTACACCAAGGGCAACTCGCCTGTGCAGCCAAAGCACTCGCAAATGATTACGAACAACTCGACGAGCGTCACCTGCTGGCTGGACTCCTGGGGCGATGGTGGCTGTGGCATACTCTACTTCATGATTGAGTCCAGGGTATATGGCCGCTCCACTTGGATTGTGGTCTCCAATCATATAGCACCCACCGAGCGCATTTACACAGTCAGCGACCTGGTGCCGGGCACCAAATACCAGCTCAAGGTGACGGCTCACAACAATGCTGGCTCCACGACGGCGGTTTACAACTTTACGACGCTCTCTCCACAGGGCGGTAAGTGTGGGTGGACTGAATAGCAGATATAACAGATATAACAGAGCAACATTCCCTCAACTGACATCAATTCTCCTTTTCTGCTTTCTAGTACTCTACAACAATGATCATTCGACGCCCGTCTCCCATCTGAGCGATCTGCCTTTCTATGCGAATTTCAAGCTGTTGCTGCCCATTTGTGTGTCGCTGCTAATGCTGCTCGCGCTCATTGCTGCTGCTCTGTTCCTGCGCAAGCGAAGTGAGTAAAGTATCCTAATGAAATTTGTCATTTGGTCTAAAAAGTTCACTCGCCTGCAGAGCTGAGCAACCAGGCGCGCCTGGCCAGCTCCTCCATGTCGGAGTCGCCATCCTTGGCCAACCTGCAGAACAAACAGAATCGCGATCAACAATATTTGGCTGTGCGCTGCAATCCCTCGAGCTCAGCACCGCGTGGCTCCAATTCCAACGATTCGGGCAGCTTTGGCAAGGCTGAGGGCAATGAGTATATCGAGGACATCTGTCCCTATGCCACATTCCAGTTGAATAAGCAAACGTACAGTGAGAGCTCCTACAGCGGCAATGTCTACAGCGGTCCATATCACTCGGTGCGCGGCTCCTTTGTCTATCACGATGTCAAGCCGGAGAGTTATCATGTAAGTTGGGGTGAATAGATATGGAGTGTGTCCAGATATATCTCTAATACTCTCTCTCTCTCTCTCTCTCTCAATATCTCTTTCTCTTTCCCTCTCTCAATCTCTATCCCTATCCCTATCTTTATCTTACTCTTACTCTCTCACTCTCTCTATCTTTCCCTATCTTTTTCTCTCTCTCTCTCTCTATGTATATCTCTCTCTCTCTCTCTCTCTCTCTCTATCTCTCTATGTATATTTCTCTCTCTATCCATTCTATCTTTATCTTTATCTTTATCTTTATCTTTATCTTTATCTTTATCTTTATCTTTATCTTTATCTTTATCTTTATCTTTACCTTTATCTTTATCTATATCTCTTTCTCTCCCCCTCTGTATTTTTCCCCATCTCTTTTTATCTCTCTCTTTATATATATCTCTCTCTATCTCTTCTATCTTCCTCTGTCTATCTCTTTATCTTTTTCTATCTATCTCTCAATCTTTCTCTGTCTATCTCTTTATCTTTTTCTTTCTATTTCTCTATTTTTGTCTATGTCTGTCTCTTTCTCTATGTCTCTCTCTCTCTCTTTCTCTTTCTATCTATTTTATCTTTATCTATCTCTCTCTCTCTCTCTCTCTATCTATTCTATCTTTATCTATCTCTATATTTCTCTACCTCTCTGTATCTTTCCCCATCTCTCTCTCTATATTTCTATATCTCTCTCTCTCTTTCTCTCTATCTCTCTTTCTCTCTCTCTTTCTCTCTATCTCTCTTTCTCTCTCTCTTTCTCTCTCTCTCTCTCTCTCTCACTCTCTCTCTCTCCCTTTCTCTTCTATCTTTCTCTATCTTTCTCTTTATCTATTTCTATCTATTGCTCTCTGTGTTTCTCTCCCTTTCCATCTCACTCTCTCTCACACACACACAGTCCAAGGAACCGGAGTATACAAAGGTGCGCCGAAAAGTGGGCCGCCTACGCGATCCTCACTCAGAGAGCCAAGGTATACTCAGCTATATAGCAGATATATACCATATATCATTAGTGTTATGCTCTCCATTTAAGTTTGCCTAAAATGTAGCTTTAAGCAAAATTTGCTCATTATTTGTATCTCATATCATGTTGCATTCAAGTCCTTTATGATTTCTATATATTCCTGATTTCTATATATCATATATGAATATATTTTTTATTCACGCTCTAATCAACTTCAATACTAACATTCGCATTCAAACACTTCATCCGCAACAAACGAAACATCGCATTGTATTAAACTTTTTAGAATCGGACAATCCAGGTTCAACAGATTCCGAAGTTAGGAAAATCCTAACGCTTCACATACCAATTACAGAATATGACACACTCGGCTCCGAGTCCGACAATGATGTGTCCGCACGCGCTCTTAACTCGGCCAAATATCGCGCCCAACGCGGTAAGCCACAGACACTCGAATATTGCGTATACGCGGCGTGCAACTGTTTTTTCTCCTTTTGCCACGCAGACACACAAGATGAGACATCCTCCTCGTCGGAGACCACGCCCACCAGCATGACCCGCAAATCGAAGCCCCCATTCGCCGCCCGCAAGTCAAGCAAGCCGGGCACCAGCGGCAAGCGGCATGTGCGCAGCTCCAGCGGCTACTCGAGCCACAATGAAGAGACTACATTTAGGTAAGCAGAGGCGCAGCAACGCTGAACAATTGATATGATATGCTCCCGCTATATGCATAATTAGAACCCTGTACGTTTAGCATATCCAACTATCCACCAAACTATCAGGACCACATCAATCCACCGGCCCGTTTCTCGGATGCCAACGACAAGACGAAGACACAAACGTCGCCACGAATGCGTGCCAATCAGAAGCTACAGCGTGAAGCTTTCCAAATCAATGTCTAGAGACACATAAACTACGCAAACCAAAATACAATTTTAAATTAAAGAAATATTGAAAAGAAAAAGTATTTAAAAAGAAAATACAAAAAGTTGATTGAAAAAAAATTCCAAAAAAAAGCCAAAAGCAAAATATATGGTCATGATACCATATAGAAGAAGGCAAGCAAATTTGTTGTAAACTCTAAACTAGGGAATACCCCTATAGCAGAAGCTAAAGCAAAGTTTCCACTTAAAGCACAAAACTGTTGTAAAATCTTAAAGCAAAAATCGATATGATAAAGGCAAAAACATATTTGTTATATATAAAAAAGAAATCAGAAACTAAATATGGCAAATCCTATATAAGGCAAGAATCTGTTGTAAAATCCAAAATATGATACAAATCCTTATAGACTTGGCTAACACACACACTCCACTTCAAAAACTAACAGGCATTTCTTTAACAATTTATTAATTGTTAAAAATTAAAAATAAATTAAATTAAAAAAACCGCATACTAATTAAAAAATAAATATTGAAAGTAACAAAAAAAAATACAACTAAATTTATAAAAAAAAATATATAAGTGTAACTATTTACAAAAAAAAAAAAAAATAGCAAACAAAAAATAAAAACTTTTCGAGCATTTTTGTTTTTCAATGAAACAATTTAATTTAAACTACGAAAAAAAAATATGAAAAAAAATATATAAACCATAAGACTTATTTACACACTGATTATGCTTAGTTGAACTTCAAAAGCTGCATAAAATTTAATACAAACAAAATATTTATATTATAAATGGAATAAATGTTAAAAGAAGAAAATTTAAGCATTTAATGTGTATTAAAAAAATATATAAAAAATAATTGCAATAAATGTTAAAAAAAAAACAGAATAAAACAATTAAAATTTAAGCATTTAATGTGTATTAAAAAATAACACAAAATTGCGGCAGGCCGTATTTAAAATGTTTTGCATAACTAAGAGAACTACCAAAAAGGCCAAGCGCCAATGTAGAGTAGTTAAAGGCAGAGCATTAAAGCAACCAAATATGAATGACAACTATATAAAATACATGCATGAAATACATATATACACACACACGTACACACACACACACACACACACACACACACATACTTATGTAGTAAATTAAAAAGTTTATGTTGAGCAGAGCTGTTAAGAATTCCATTTGAATGGAAATTCAAAATGGGTTTTTGTTCTGAAAACCCATTTTGAATTTCCATTCAAATGGAATTTTTAACAGCTCTGATAAAATACATGCATGAAATACATATATACACACACACGTACACACACACACACACACATACATACTTATGTAGTAAATTATAAAGTTTATGTTGAATTGTTTGTGTTTTTTGAAGCCCCACAAATAAGAAAGAAAATGTTAGCTAGTTATTTAAATTAATTTAAAAACAAATAAACATGCATCTAATAGTTTATGAAACTGTTGTACATAGCTAAGCATTATAATACCTAATTATACAAATCACACACACACATATATATATATATAAATTTAGTGGAATATTTAGTAGCCAAAGTCGTAAGCCAGCATGCATTTTCATTAAAAGAAACGAAAAAAACTTTAACAGCTCAAAATACAAGATAAACGAATATATAGCGCCGATTCCAGTTTGCCAAACTTCTAGACCATATAGCTTTCACACACCTGTACACCCGTACACCTGTACTATATATAGACAACTCTGATTATATTTTGCAATAGCCAAAAAGCGAGCAAAATCCAACCAATTTACATGACAATATGATCACAGCAACCAGGCATACATTATATAGTATAACATATACACACAACGTTGTAGTTCACAAGAAAATATAAAATATAAAACAAAAACGAAACAAAACAAAACTCACATCTCTAGTCATATTAACTATTAACTTAACTAAACAAACTCTAAATGGAATTACAAATTTTTTGGCAATGCAAAACGTTTTCAGACTGCACCGATTTAGGCATTTCAAAGTTTTGGCAAATAATTCAACAAATAAATATATTAAATAAATGTATACTTGGTTGTAAAAATTTAAAGAACAAATTGTAAAATTCACATGGCAAAAGTATCTATAAAAGAGATTCAAAGAAACGAAAAAGAAATAAAAATAAAACAAGCACAGTTAATGTATATTTGTTAGTGTGCTAATTCCATTAATTGTGGTCTAAATACATGACATGACATAATGATAAAAATAAAAACAAAGTGAAGATTTACTGGAGGGGTCAAGGAACAACACATTTAAGGGCGTGGCAGAAAACTAGGGCAAAATGCGTCAGTGTGAGAGAGAGAGAGAGAGAGAGAAAGAGCACGCCAAGCCATAGACGCTCTCTGAGTGTCAGAGAAGCAACAACTGCTGAGAGTTGAGCTTGATGCGCAGCAGTTGTTGATCGATCTGGCACAAAGCTTTACTTCACTAAACTAAAACAAACCAAGTTAGACATCAATTGAAGAAATTGTTAAAGTATTGAGCTCAGAGTTACCAAAAAAGCTCGACAGATTCCCACAGGCCGTACTGCAGTATTGAGACTAATCAAAGATACGAGTTTGCTTATCATATATCGAGTATATGAAATCAGATTAGGAACTAATCAAAGATACGAGTTTGCTTATCATATATCGAGTATATGAAATCAGATTAGGAACTAATCAAAGATACGAGTTTGCTTATCATATATCGAGTATATGAAATCAGATTAGGGACTAATCAAAGATGCGAGTATGCCTATAAGACTTATAGAGTAAACTTATATCGACTAAATGAAATCCCTTTGGAGTACTCATACCTATACACTCTTTTACAATACATTCAAAACAAATTACATCTACATTAAGGTCATTATTGACTCAAAGGGCAATTACAAATTTAGGCTTAAATGGAATCCACTCCAAGAAGTAACTCTTTGTATAACTTTTATAAAAGTATAGCTCGGCTCAATTAAGTACGATCTACAAGCACTATACATATTCAAATATGTATATGGGAATGCTTCTTAGAACTCATACAAATTCCCTCTCTCTCATGACATTCAAAGCCAAAACATCATCTTTATATGAGCCATTGTTGACCATTAAGTACAGCTAGGCTCAATGAAGTCCGATCTGCCAAAGCTACGCATTTTTTAACTCGCATACAAAGCTACTATTCAAATATCAGTTATGGTCAGATATTTCAGATATTAGTCTAAATTTTAACAAAATTTATCAAAAACAGTTTTATATTACAATTTTCAAGCTGGCTTTTTCTTCTTCTTTGAATGACTGTAACTTGATCAAATGAAGTGCCATCAGCAAATAATAAACCTTTCTAGAATCACACTGAACTCTACTATCGACTGGCATTCATAAAGATAATAAATTTTATATTAATTTTTAATAATTAATAAAAAAACTTTAATTATATTAGGCAAAAAATTGCAAATTTGCCAAAATGAAATCATTTTAAATATAAACATTTTTGAATGCCAATCTAAATCTAAATCTAATCTATCTATGCTCCAGCTATCTATAGTTTGACAAGTTCAGAGCAGCATAAGCTTTCACTTCAATCGGAGGTTAATTGCCAGAGTTATGGTCACTCAAGAGTTAACCAAAAATGTTAAAAGTTGTATAATATATATAAAGACAGCTTTCTTTCTTACACTCTATGACTAAAAGAGAGCCGCATTGCATCATACTTTTAGCTATTAAGACATGCACTCAACCATGACAAATACAAAGACGTTCAAGGTTCACTTTGCTGCAGTGCACAAGTTTCCAGAGTTAACAATAGATCGCATTTATTTACATTCGACATAGTTGTTTGATTTGATTTGATTTGAGTTGATTTAAGAGACACACAAAAAGCCATATAAATTCAGGCGTATAGAAAAATGATGTAATAAAAATCTTTCGCATTAGCTACGATACAAACACATATTCAAAATTCTTTGCAATTGTTGCACTTAAAGCATTTTCATAGTTATTTAGACATAATGTTTTCTGTTGCACCCGAGCAACGATCATAGAAATTCCAAACAGCTGCAGCTACAGGCTACAGCTGGACAATGATTGTGTTAAAATTTAGTTGTTGCTTACCAAATAACTTAAGAACTAAACAGTGATTGGCTTTACACAATGAACAAGCTAACATTTGACTTAAAGCACATTTACAAGTATTGGGTTAGCAAAAGGGGGAGGGGGGCGCTTACAGTGGCTAAAAACACGCTAAGATTAACGGTTAAAGGTGTGTATAAAAAACGTTTTAAGAGTGTAGCCACTTTGTAAGTTCAACGGCTGCTTAAACGCTAAACTTTAAACTAAATTAGAAACATTATACGTTAAACATTATTTCAGTTTTCTTTTTTTGGGATTTTCTCATTTTTTTGTTTGTTTTGTTTTGTTTTTGATTGGTTTTGATTGCTTTGTTGCTTATGGCAAATATCAGAACATAATCGGCTTATCCTTGCACTGGTCTATCACATAGCCGGTAAAACGTTTCAGAAACTTGGGATATTCACGCTTATAAACAGCGCGTAAGGCGCTCGCTGGAGCCCAGCCGCCGGGATTAACTGAGGGAATAATACAGAAATATGTTAATATATATGAATATAGATAGATATATTTTATATGACATACGCACCCACAGAACAGTAGGTTACTTTGCAGGTTAAGTCATCACGATTCAGCGGCTGACCCTTGACATAATCATCGGGCAGATGCGTTTGGCAGGCGAGTATGACCGTCAGAAAGATGCGAACACATTTGCCATTCTTCGACTAACAGAGAGAATATTGTATATTAAATGTTTGGCATTAATGACAGAGATGGAGATGATGATGTAGACCCACCTCCTGTTTGGCATATTCCGTTGAGTTGTTGCACACCACCCACATGTCGCGTGTGCCCGGCTCGAGGCCATCGTTGATTTTGCGCATATGCGACCAGAATTGTGCATCGCGCTGGCTGGCTGGCCAAATGCGCTTGTGTGTCTGCAAAAAGAGCAATGTGTCCGCTGAGATTTTCTCCAATATGGTGCAGTCCTCCAGCGTAGCTGCAAATATATACATAATTATCAAAATCTATCCACATACATATATATAGATAATGGACTACTCACTCTCCCAGTCGTTGCGAAACTCGGGCATAAAGAAATAATGGCACATCTCGCGCGCTGTCACGCCCTTGACTGAGTGATAGGCTTTCAGCGGATCCATGACCATGCCATTGAGCTCCTCTTCGCGTTTGTACATTTTGATTTCGCCCTCGTCGGCAAAGATTTGCCAGCCATTGCCGTCCTGGCCGACGCCCTCGCGCGCATAGTGCAGCTGCTCCTTGCACACGCGATCAATCTAAATTCCAATCCAATTAATGAAACGTTTTAAATTTGTGTCCAATTTCCGGCTTACCTCCGGCCAGAGTGCATGGGATTTCGCCTCGGCCCCAGTGCCGAACTCCTCGCGCGCCTCCTCACCCTCGGCCACGGCCTCGTGCGGCACGTTGACCAGCGTCTGTGAGATTTGCGATTGGAGTCTCAGTTTGAAGCGCATCTGCATGTCCTCCTCGATTTTCTCCAGGCCCGTCTCGACGGCATCAAAGAACTCATCCTCGGGCAATGTGGAATGTGGACCCTCCTGCCAAGCGAATAGTCAAACCAAGTATATTACTAAGTCAAGTTCAACAGAAGGGGTTCGGCTCTAATTAATTGAATGCAAGAAATGCGAATCGTGACGTGCATAAATTAAATCCAAGAAAATCCCCAACGGGCGACTGTGCCGCCGGCATGCGTAATTGCTTGAGCATAATAGATGCCCATAACATATGCATATGGCAGCCGGGCAGCCGGGCAGCCAGGCAGGCGGTCTGGTCGGCATACCCCAAGTCCCAAGCCCCAAACTCCACGTGCCATGCATACTAAAGGGGCGCCGTCTGGTGAGACAGCACAGCAAAGTCTATGGCTGGCGCGTGCATGCCTATTCGAAGATTGGAAATATTTTAGCCAAATTTAATTTTATTCAATTATTGTGCGCATAAGCAGCTGCAACAATTAAACGCAAAAATTCTAGCATTCTAGCTAGAGATGGGCGCGTGCCCAATTAATGGGAAGAAAAATAGGAAACGAGCAGGAAATACTAGAAGAATTTGAGATGGGCTCGTATTCAACATAGGGAAAGACACCAAACACGAAACGAGCACATAAAATAGTGAGGAAACACGCACGACCAAGTGTAAGGATGCACTAGAGATGAGCGCGTGTTAAACAGCCACGAGCACGAGGAAACACGCACGGACAAGTGGGAGGATGCACTAGAGAGGGGCGTATGTTAAACAGACACGAGGACGAGGAAGCACGCACGGCTGAGTTTGAGGACGAACTAGAGATGGGTGCGTGCTGAGTTTAAGGAAACTGAGTATGAGCACGAAATACAGGGAAGAAAGATGCAACTAGAGATGGGCGCGTGTTCAGTTTATAGCAAGATATAAACACGAACACGAACTGCAATGAGAAAACACGAGCGGTTAAGTGTAAAGACGATCTAGAGATGGGCGTGTGTTTAATTGATAGAAAAAGACACGAAATGAACAATAAGATGAACTAGAGATGAGCGTGTATTGAATATATAAAAAGACACGAGCACGAGTGCAAGAACAGGCTAAGGGAAAAGTAACTACAATAGATTGCGTGTTTAGTTTATAGATATAAGACACGAAATGAGCACGAGTACGAAATGCTGCGAGGAAGCACGCGCGATTAAGTCTAAAGCTGAACTAGAGATGGGCATGTTTTCAGTTTACAGAAGAAGACACGAAACAAACACGAAATACAGTAAAGAGACAAGGTCGGTTAAGTGCAAAGGCGAACTAGAGCTGTATGCGTGCTTAACTTACAGAAGATACGATATGTCAACACGCTGGCTAAGTGTAAGCACGAACTAGAGAAAGGAATAGAAGAAAGGAATAGGCAACTCACCTAGCTAATCAGAACTCAAATCAGACTCAAATAGAAATTGATGCAGTTCAATACGTGAAGAACACGAAACTCATTTGAAAAACAAATGATTTTAAACGAGAGTAGAGATGAAAGCGCGCCTAACTTAGACACGATGGACAATATTAGCAAGCACGAAAGTTACGGAGTTATGGAAGAAAGAAGCTGCTTAAGCACACGATATTATATTTATATTTAGAAACTAATTAGGGATGAGCACAAGGTACAGAGCACGAAATATATATAGAAAACACAAAGGATTACTAGATAGGGAAATTAAAGCAAACGAAGCATAAACACGAATAGTTCGTGTCACGATTATCACGCACGCCACTTAAACAGAAAACATTGAACTTTTTATTAACGCTCAATGTAGGCCAAGTTTTTCGGGTGATGAAGTCACGAAGGCGGCGTCCTGTTGTCTGAGCAGCTGACAATGGGAATTTGGGAATTTGGCGCTCACCAGGCTCTGCTTGGCGTCCGTTTAACGCCAAAAAGCTGATGCCAACAAATTATATGCACAAGCCACACTCACGCACACAAGTCAGACGGGGGCGGTGGCGGGGGCGGGGTCTGTTTGTGTGTGCGAGTTTCAGTGGGTCATCAACAAGCCACGCGCACTCCAACCGAATCCTTCCGACTGGCGCGAGGGCGCTAAACAAACTGTTGCTGAGCACCAACAAAACAAATCCTGCTAGCTGTCAGAGAGAGGCAGCGAGAGTGAGAGAGAGAGCGAAAGCTTAAAGCTTCATGTATAAAGGATTACACGCGCTTAAATAATAAATCAATGTTTGAACGCTTTGCTTGATTTAATATGAGACTAACTCCAGCTCTCTCTCTCTCACTCTCTCTCTCTCACACTCTCTCTTTCTCTTTGTGCCACTCCACCTACATTTACCTACCACAATTTTTTGGCCATGCTTTAGCTTATAGCCGCAACGCCATTGAAAGCGCATCGAAGGCATTTTTTAGTCCCGCTTAGCTTGGCCAAGTTTCGAATTGCTTTATTATGGCCAACAATTTCACAATTGTCCAACAAAAGTAAATTCACTCGACAAACAGAGCTTGTCAATTTGTTTATGATTTGTACGTGTGCGCAAGCCGATCGCTGACCGTCGACTGACCAATTCGTGCTGTCAATTGCCAGCCATAAGCTGGGCCAAGCCCAAGCTGTACATTAAGCCAGGCTAACAAGTAGAGCTGAGTTTGTTAAGCGCTAAGCGAATTGGTTATGCGCTAACCAAACAAAAAGGGCTGATGGGCTGGGCAGATAAGTGTTCATATAGCTTAAAATTGACTTGGATTTAGATAAGTTTTTTATAGGAAAAATAATATATCTTTATATATATTGAAGAAGCAAGATTTGAAGAGAAAAATATATTTTTAAATATTTTTTTATATAAAACTACAAAGAAAAATAATTTTTTTAAATAAAAAAAATATATATAAACACCTAAAAAAAATTATATAAATATATAAAAAATATATACATATCTAAAAATGTTAAAAATATAAAATATAAATAAAAATATAAAAAATATATAAATATATAAAAAATATATAAATATTTAAAAATATTTTTTTAAAATAAAAAATACATCAAAAACATTATAAAAAAAATAAATAAAAATATTAAAAAAATATATAAATATATAAAAAATATTTAAATATATAAAAAATATTTAAATATTTAAAAACATTTAAAAATATATTTTTGCAAATATAAAATAATATATAAAACATTTAAAAAATATTTTTTTTTAAATATATAAGATAAATTACAAAATATAAAAATGAAAAAGAAATAATTTTTTTGAAAAACAAATTTTTTTTTAAATGAAAAATATCTAACAAAAAAATAATTTGTTGTAAGACAAAAAGTTTATCCAAAAAATATATATTTTTTATATTTTTTATATTAATTTTTTATTAATTTTATATTTCGAAAACAACAAAATCAACAAGACTCACAAACCCCTTCAGCTAGCACAACAACCCAACCCCAAGCTAGAGCATTGGCTTTATAGACTCTTGCAACAGCCAGACATGACCTACTGCAATATTGTCTCCAAGTACTACGCAACCTCAAAACCGTCTTGGCGTTAACTTTAAATGTCGCCGTGTGTTCAATATTTTGCGCTTGAGCTGTCAGCGGAGTAATGAACTAGGGATTAGTTATATGTATATATACATAGAGCTATAGACATATCTAATAAGCCAGCACCGCATGGCAAGAAGCCAAACAAATGAAGCATTAAAGTTGACATATAGGAAATGCCATAGCCAAATAGCGTAGAGCCCACTACGATCCAATTCGACTGATAAGAGTTAAAAATAGTTAAATGCAAAAGCCCTAATTAAAGGCCTGCGGATGTAGACACAGCCGAACAAGCGACAGGTCAATTAAAATGGATAACTATCACAAAACATGACACGGAATCAGACTCAGCCACAATAACATATATTTATATATAGAGAGAGAGCATTATTATTATATGGTCTAGATTATGTACATATAGTTATAGTTAGCGCGTGCATTACAAAACTGAGCAAATTGTTTAAATAATCACACGGCGTGTGCGTATGCTCAAATTGTAGTATAATCAACAAACGGCAAGCACACAAGAGTTTTATTTTTGGACAGAGAAACCAAGTGGGATAGGGGCGGGCGCGTTGCTTGTGGTTGCTCTTGAGCATGTGGGCTGAGTGTGAGTGTGACTGACGTATCGACATTAGATTGTTTATATTTCATGAGCAAACTAAACGTGAACTTACCTCAAAATCTGGGCCGGGATATGATAAACGTTTTAGCTTTTCAATTTCCTCCTTGAACTTTCTGCAAATATGAAAACCAAATAAATTTCGTTTAGCTTTCACCACTTTGAAGGCTTCAAGGTTAGCTCTACCTAATCTGCTCGTCCCCGCGACGTCGCTTGTCTATTTCGCGCTCCAGTTTACGTTTCCATGATTCATCATTCTCCGCTATAATTTCTAGGCAATGCTGCAATGTGCTCAGCACTCCAGATGTGGTGGCACGAAATGTGATGGACTCGCCCTGCCAGCAAAAAGAAATATATATAGTATTATTATAGAGAAATTCATGGGCATTATTAGGTGCACACCTTGAAATCGATGGGCTTTAGGCCATCGCCCAAATCGAGCGGCTGTGCATTGGCCTTGTTCAGCTCGGAGCAGGCGTCAAAGTAGCGCTGCAGCGTCTCAATTTGCACAAAGAGTATATCCTTGAAGGTCTCCAGTTCGCCGACCTTTTCACGCAGATTGCGCTGGGTCTTCTTCAGGCTGCCGCCGCTGGCCAACGATATGGTGTTCGACTGCAGGGACATGCTGCTGCCATGGCGGCGCAACGATGTGGTGTCCGTGCTGCCGGTGCCCTCCTTATACAGCTGCAGCACCTCCACCCAATGCATGCGATCCTCACTGGTCTCGGCGCGCAGGCACCAATTGTTCAGATTGTTGACAACCACATCGAAGCGCAGCTCATCCGATTCGTGTGCCTACAAAACAAAACGATGAATCATTGTTTGCCATATAAATAGACTAAGCATAGGCGGGCAATCAACGCCCTCCAAAAACAATTGCCATAAAAAGCCACAGCGAAGAATGGGGCGGGCGAGGGTTGGCCAGTGCAGGGCAGGGCCCACTTACATTTGATGACTTCAGTGTGGTTTTATATTTTGTCACTTATTCACCACCATTCGTTGGCCACATTCAACATTAATTGATTGCGCTGCATTGATTGCGGCGTCGGGGGTTCTTGGATATGCGCACACTCGCTCGCACCCATTACTTTTTGATTAGTTCAATTAAGAGCACTTGCTGGGAGTATAAATACGTACCTTAATGGTCGCCTTGGACAGGCTAATGGCGCCGCGACAGCCAAAGTCCGACTCCGATTCGGATTTGTAGTAGGAGAGGGTGCCATCCTTGAGCACAATGTAGCGTGGCTGCCAGCCGTATATATAATTGGTCCACTTGCTCAAATAGCCGCGCAGCTCAATGCTGTTGTCCAGATACTCCTCCTCCTCGGATGAGTCGCTCTGTGAGCCAGTTGCAGGTGCAATTGGAGCTGCAACTGCATCCACCATGGGCTGCTGCGCCGTCCTCGTCTCCAGCTCGTCCATGCCAGAGCAATGTGTGTTGTGTTGTTACCTGTAATACAAACTTGCTGAATAAGCAGGGAGCACGATAGATTACGGTATATATTATACAGCGCCACGTCCGCGTGATATAAACAAGAACAACAACAATATCAACAGCAGCAACAACAACAACACCAACAACAACAACAAATAGCAGCAGTAGCATTAACACCGGCCGCTTTCGCTCGGCAATCATCTGTCGCTGCGAGGTCGTGATAATGCCTCAATACAATCATTATCAAACAATGGCCTGACGACTCTGACTCAGCCGAAACTTTGTTGTTGATATTATTCTAATTGGCGTTTGGCCGGGTTTGGCATTGGCGTTGGCGTTGCTGTTGCTGTTGCTGTTGCTGTTGCTGTTGTTGCTTGCTGACGTTGTCTTTCGTGTGATGGTGCACAGCGTCCAGTGAACTTACCTGCAACAAGCGTTCTACTCTTTGCTATCGCTTTGCTCACACATTTGTTCGACACGCAATTCCGCTGGTGTTTTTATGTTTGTGCAAACTTTGTAAATAACTGAATCCAAAAAAAAAGCACCTCGAAGTCCGCAAGCGTGATAAACCAAGCAATCAGCTGTGCGCCTGTTATCGATATGCTGCCAGCGATACTATCGCAAGCTCATTGCACAGCCGCAACAGTGCTGCAAAACACTTGCAAGCTGAGGCGCCAAAATGAAATCGATTAAATTGCCGTTTAATAGGGCATTTCCTTTGATTAGTATTTTAGCTATTCACTTTGGCATTGTATGCAGTATCGATACGTTTATGTGTTGCCTATTATTTGCACGTCATGCTAATTGACATACACATATATATTTATGTGTAAATGAGTATCATATTTGGCAAAACGCAAGCCACATCTAGTGCTTGCTGCGTTCCTTCAGTTCAGTGTGAAGTAAACGTTTAGAGCTGCGGACAGCTCTTTATATAGCATGAGCGAACTTAAGATTGTGAAGAGCGATGCCTCTGACAGTGAGCGAGGCTCGCCCCCGTTGCTGCCCGAGGGTTATTCCTATTTTCAGGAGGGCATCAAATGGGTATCAGATCTAATGGAAATCGAGGAATGCGACGCGGACTGGCTGCTGGATGCTGAGTTCATTTGCAAGCGGATCACCGAGGTGATGTGCAAAAAGGATTTGATATACAAATTCGTGCTGGAGCATCTGCTAGCCACGGCCACCTTCTACAGGGGCTCCAAGATCGATGTGCCCTTGGATTTTGAGCAATACTTGCGCTTCTACATGCCATTCTCAGTGACGCCCATCTTCAATGCCGCCCGGCCGGGCTACATTAATCTCTATGCACCCACCGCACATCCCATGATTACCAAAGGCTATGTGAACCCGGAGAACGTGCAGCTGCTGTTGCGTGGCAATCTGCGCGATGCCATCAATCAGATCAAGTCCATCTACTGCGACAGCGGCGTCCAGTACAAGCTCACCTATCGCACCCACGAGATCGGGGATCAGGGCTTTGTGCACGAGATCTTGGCGTGCGAGAAACGTGAGTCGGGCATGCCGAGCATCATATCCTTTGTCTTTCTGCCGGCTCTGCAATTCAATTTCGCCGAGTTCCCATTGCCGCCCTTCGTGCCCGCGGGTCCCGCCTGGGCGCACTGCAGCGATGTCTACTATTGGCTGGCGCTGCTGCAGGTCTATCCGCAGTACGATAATCGCAGCTTCTGTCCCTATGTGCCGCGCATGCAGTTCATACAGGATGAGCGCATGCTCAAGTACCGCAACGTGCTGCGGCTGCTGGTCAAAATCGGCATTGGCAACAATATACCCGACATATCGGATATATTTGTGTTGAAGGGCTTGCACTTCTTTCGCTTGCGCTACAGCATGAGCTGCGATTGCAATCTGTCGCTGGCTACGCTGTTTATGGAGGTGAGTGAACTGCCTGTATACCCTGTAAATGTTTGAAAGTGTGCGGCGGGCATGTGGGAACGATTTACTAAATAGATTTAGGTATAGAATGAAATTTTGGTATCATTTGGTGGCTATGCGGGTGTAATGGGAAAGTATATACCCTGTAAATTATAGAAGTCTGACAAAAGTAGTATGTATCAGTGAAAGAGAAACAGTTGGCAATTGATTGAGCATATATATTCTAGAAGAAAAGGAGAAGCTTCAGTCAATTTGTTGAGATATACCCTGTAATACCCTGTAATTGTGAAGGGTAGTACTTGATGGTCATTCAAAATCATTTATAATTGATAGGGCATATATATTTCAGGGCTGGAGCAGAGGCTGTTGAGCACTGTGCACAAACTGCAGAAGAACTTTGCAGTTTTACGCTAATTTTAATCAAAATTCGATAACTATCGATTTTCAAGCCAGCCTTTTTGTCGTTTTTTATATAGGGTATACATATATGTGAGCAGCAGCAATAAGTTGTAGAGCGTTTGGCTACACAGTTCCCACACTTCAGCGCTTAGATATTACAGTTTAGAGAAGCTTTGCAATTTTACCTGAAATTCGATAATTATCGATATACACACTAATCCTTTTGCGCCTTTACCTTACCTCTGCCTTGCAGCTTCATTCACAGAACTCTCTCTAAGCTTTATCTTATCTCTTTACTCTTAGCCCAACTAGCTAACACCTCGAACAGTTCCAACTACTCCTGCTACTACTACTACTCCTACAACTACTTCCTGCTACTTTCAGCTGCTCAACATACACACACAGATCATCTACAACGATGCCATGCAGAAGGTGATCGTCTTTGGCGGCTGCCAGCAGCACTGCTTGCAGGAGGCGCTCAAACTGGATGCGATTGCGCGCAACGTTTCCATGTTCTACTACATCAACTACGTACACTTGGACCATCTGAAGCATATGTTTGGACTGATATGAACAAAAATTGGCATTGAATTACAAATTCTTAACACACACACTCACACACACGTACACACACACACACAAGCGCACACACATTCATACAGATTGTAAGCGTAGCAGTGAGCTCACATTACGTATACGCAGTGTAAACAATTGAAACGATTTTTTGTTTATATACATAGATATATGTATATGTATGTGTACATACACACATATATATACACATACACATACATATACATATATGTATATGTATATATATAGTACGACAATTACACAAACACATTTGTCAGCTGGAATTTATGGTATATGTAGATATACAGCTGTGTTCATCAAAATAGTAGTGCGACTGAAATGTTGGACAGCAAAATTTTGTGATAAGCATAATATATATTTGGTTATTTATATATATATTTTTTTATTTTTATTTTTATTTGTTTATTTACATATATAATTATTATATATATAATTCAAATTCTTTTGCAAAATATTATGTTTATCACGACCAACAGTTTTTGCTGACCAACATTTCACTTGCACTACTATTTTGATGAACAGCTCTGTTTATCTGAATCATTTCTATTTCCATATTGCACTCGTCGCAGTTTATTTTTTTTATGCGTAAATATGCCACAAGTTTGTTTATTTACAGGGTATAACATACATAGCTAGCTAGAAAGTTAACAACAACGCCTACAGCTAACAATAAATAGTTAAATACACAAAATAATCAATACATAAATAAATACATAAATATATAAATAATAATAAATAAATTAGTGTATGTTAATTACAAGCAAATGACTTTCAATGTGCACTCATTATTCGGCAGGCGCCGCTTACAACTAGTAGACGAGAGATGCAGTTGCTGCAGCCAGCGACTTTCTTCACATGAAAACTGCGTTGCCATCGAGTTCTTGATGCTGCTGCAGTTGCAGTTGCAGTTGCTGCTGCTGCTGCTGTTCATCCTGCTCCGCGCTGTTGGGCAGCAGCACTGCCTGCTGTTCATGGTATTCACCCGCAGGTCGTTCCGTTGTCGTTGTTGATGTTTTTGTTTTCTGTTTTGTTGCCTGTTCACTGTATTTGTTGGCCAGCGCTTTGAAGATGCTCTTGGGGCAGCCCTTGTAGTAGGGAAAACACTCGCCGGGCGCCTGTTTGCCTTCGCCCACACGCTGCGCGCGCACGTATTCGGGCAGCAGTTCAGCAAAGGGCGATTTGGTTACACTGCAAGAAAAGAGCAAAATATAACTGTTAACTAAAACAGAATTTGCGAGGGTGGATTGTAAAGTTAACTATTCATATACGGCTGTGGTCATAAAAATAGTAGTGCACTACTATTTCTATGAACACAGCTGTATATCAAATCATTCCTTTATAAGAAATTTATTATACAGCCCTCACTTTAAGCTCTAATGACAGCTAAAGATTGGTTTGTATATTAAACTCTTCATGTTTGTTTGGTGACTCTAAAACTGTGCTAGCCAAGCAGTTGCTTTAAAACTGTGCTTAGTATAGAGCACATTTGAGCAAATTCTTCGATCATCTAGCTGAACTCTAGCGTTGTGTTAGTTTAGTGACTGTAAAACTGGCTTGTACACGCAGTTGCTTTCAAACTGTGTTTTATATAGGAAATAATTGAAGAAATGCTCCAATAATCTAGCTGAAACCTTGACTATAGTTCTAGTGGGCACTTTAAAGCTGCTGAGGTGTGAACTTAACTTATTAGCTGTAAAACTGTGATCAACATGCAGTGACTTTAAAACTGTGCTCTATAGTAAATTGGATTTGTTTGCAGCTATTGCTGATGAGGTCTCTCAGAATACATCCAACTCTAGGTCTCAAAGAGTTTTAAAGCTATTGGCTGACAATGAAACTACAGAGGCTTTAAAACTGTCAGCCTTAGACAGTGCATTTAAAACTGTTTGCAATAAATGTGTATTAATGTTGCCCTGTGCAGCAGCTATAACAAGTTGAGCTGCTCTTAGAGAGCTACTTTAGTGAATCTAGCTTTGAGTTTGTGGCAGAGTTGAAAGCAAGTGGGAAGCCACAGGAATCTAATAAGAATATAAATTGTTAACTTTTTTAAAACAAACGCCAATACAATGGCTTTAAAACTGTATGATTTGTAGAGAATATAGAACAAGAATGTTAAGATTCTGTTTATCTAAAATCAAGGGAGCTCCAGCTCTAGCTGGGTTGAGTGAGATTGAAAGTAATATCATATTAAAACTGATATCTTGTTGAAGCTCAAAATATGAACTATACAGTGACTTTAAAACTGTAAAAAGCATATGAAGATTGACGTGATTTGGGCAGCAGAATTAATCTACTTTAACAGACTAAAGCCAACAATCTCTGGAAGACTTCAAGTTCATAGATTTGACTGAATGCTTGTCAAACCTAAAGGTAATTGGTGTCAAACTGTAAGTAACTAATATGAATTACTATGATTTTGGAAGTAGGTTTGAAGTGATCCATTTTGCCGGACTCCAGTCCAAAGTCTATAAGAGATTTCAATGCATAGCAAATGCCAAAAGGCTGAGAAAATTGCTTTCAGACCCTTAGGCAGTTGCTGTCAAACTGTAAGTAAGATATATGACTTTAACTGTTGCCTGTAGCTTGCTTCACGTATAAAAATCCAATCAGTTATAGAATTTCTCTCACATTACTCCACCCCCCGCTCGAAAGCTGTGGATTTAGTTGGATCATCTTTAGGACTCACTACTTACGTTAAGAACAATTTGGTCATCTCGCCAAAGACGCCGAACTTGTCGAGACTGCGCGAGTGCATCTCGCAGATGGTGCGCAGCAGGCACGCCTTGCCATCCATGCCGAAGGTGGCCAAGAAGTCCTCGACGACGCCATAGAGCAAGACACGTTCGCCGCCATGAAAGATGTGCTGGAAGCCCGACGGCAGCTGTGGATACTGGAGCGTATCCTCCACTCGATAGGGTTTGCTGCTCTGCTGCGCGCTGAGATCTCGCTTGCGCCGCTGCACGTGCAGATAGCGTGAGACATACTCGCCCACCAGCTGGCCAGCGCCGTGGCCAAAGGAGCGGGCGAAGAAGGGCAGATCTCCCAATGGATTTTGGTTGTCCGTCAGGCCGAGCTTGTCAAAGTCAACTAAAAGTGTTTTCCGACTGATTTGAAGAGCTGCTCAATGGACAACTTTTACAACTCACTTGTGACGGGAAAACTGATGGTCAGGTTGGAGAAGAAGCCTTCAGGCGGATGTCGCACCATTGGCATCGCAATCGTTGGCGTAAATGTCAATGAGGTGCCGGGCGGCAGTGCCAGACGTCCGTCATCCGTTATCCAAACGAGTCGCTTTTTGCGTATGTGCGCCTCACTCGCATCCGAGTCCATTTGTGGCTGAGCCTCGGCATCCTCAGCTAGCTGGGTCGAGGCTGCTGCGACGCCAGCTGTCCAAAGGCAGATTAGCAGCAATAATAGCAGCTGCTCCGACTGCAAATGCCAATGTACACGCATGCTGCGTAATCATGGGAATAGTTGGAGAGAAAGAAAACGAAAGACTTAGACAACGAACTGGCTTGACTTGGCTTGGTTTGGCTTGGCATACGCACGCTGCGTAAGCTAGAGAATAGACGCAAGACTTAGACAACAAACTTGGCGCGCTTAGCAGCCATATGAATATGATCTAACTGTTATATAACCGCAGCAGAAATCACATCAAACATTCTCCTCAGATCGAAATGGCGCAGCCCCACAAGCAACAATTGCCAACTGGTTTGCCTGATTGCCTGTCGAAGCGACCAAGAGACACATAAATCTAGTTTTTCTTTGTGTTTTTGTTTTTTTTGGGAAAGCTGAAAACTTGCGCCTGCACTCCAGCTCCAGCTGGAGCTCCTCTGGCCAGCATTTAAGCACCGTTAACAACTGATTCTGATTACAAGCAACGCAATTGAGTCTTTAACACATATGAATTCTATTTCTTGCTGCGTTGCAGTGAAAGCATCAGCTCTACAGTCAAAATGTCCCATGATCAACTGCCTGGTATGTCAGCTTCGACTTTACTTTAGCTTTGCTGCATGCAGAATCTTCACTTATTGTAACTAGCTCCAAAGACGCAAGAGATGTGATTCTGTAACTGAAGTTCGAATCACGTTTTTAATCGATTAGATTGCAGCGGGAAAAGTTATTGCAGGAAGGACGGGCGACTGGTCGGACAGAAGGACGGATGGAAGGACAGATGGACAATAGGACGGACGGACAGAAGGACGGATGGACGGACAGAACGATAGACGAACAGAAGGTGGGACGGGAAGACAGCAGGACGGACGGACAGAGAGAAGACCGGACGGACGGACGGACAGAAGAACGGGCGAACAGAAGGAGGGACAGACGAACAGAAGGACAGACGGACAGAAGGACGGACAGAACGACATACGAACAGAAGGACAGACGAACAGAAGGACAAGCGGACAGAAGGACGAACAGAACGAAATATAAACAGAAGGACAGACGGGCGGACAGAAGCATGGACAGAATGGTCGGACGGAAGGACGGATGAACAGAAAAACAGATGGACAGAGCTAAATCGACTCGGTTGTTGATCAGTATCAATATATCTATATATATACATATACATTATGGGATATGCCTCCTTCTGCCTGTTACCTACATTTTAACAAAGCTAACATACCCACAATTCCCATAACATCAACTGGCAATAGCTAAAATCTTCTAGAAATATATACACAAAATATTCTCATAAATTTCAGCATTGACTGTTCGTCCACATAGTTTTCACTGTACTCATAGATCATTCTAAGAGTTTATCAAAACCTGCTGCGAAATTTCACTTAAAGAAGCTAAAAATGGAACACTTTTTCCAGCAACTACAGAAGGAGCTGCCTGCCACTGCCTTCCTCTCCCCTTGTCTCTCTCGCTCACTCATCCTCCCCCTCTGTCACTCTCTCTGTCATTCTTTATCAACAATTTCTCGACGCACTTTTACCAGTTTGGAGCGCATCGCATGATGCTCGCATTTATCGAATGTTAAAATCAATTGATGATGCAACTGCAACAGCAGCAGCAGCCGGTTGCACAGGATTGCGCCGAGCCGTTAGACGTGCCAATCTGACCAATATTGGATTCTAATGCACTTTCCCAGCGGCTGTCAAGTGTGCGAGGCCAACTGGTTCTATGCCACACACACCAAACGTGATTCCGCTTCAGGCTGCCACTAAGAAAATGATTTTGTTGCTGCTGCAAGGGTATTTCGTCTAAGTTTCACTCCCCCCAAAAAAATAGCAGAAGAAACTGTTCACTAAACTATTTTGTATGTAAATGAGCAAAAAGAAGAATAGCTGACGCGGCATAGTTAAGAGGGAGGCGTGTCGCCAGCCTGTTCAAACAAATTTCTGCTGCCGTGTGTAATTAGCAATGGCGAGTGCTGCAGCTAACGCAGGCAGGTGCAACTGCCACATGAGGCATTTGAGCCTGAAAGAGAAATTGGGTCAGAATCAGTTACAATTGCTGTGGCATCCAATGTTGGGCAACGTTTTGATAGCACCACTCCAAGAATGTCAGCGAGATAACAACTGTCTCTGAATCTATGAATCTCTCTCTCTGTCTTTCTCTGTCTCTGTTTCTCTCTCTCTCTCTCTGTCTCTCTCTCTCTCTCTCCCTCTCTCTCTCTCTCTCTCTCTGCATATAAGTGACAACAATAAGAAGTAAGCGTGTTGGCAAAAGATAGCCTAGGAGATACCCTAGGCAAGGAGTAAGCTGGCGAGAGAGATATAGAGACAGAGAGAGAGAGAGAGAGAGAGAGAGAGAGAGAGAGAGAGAAAGAGAGAGAGAAAAAGAGAGAGAGAGAGAGGGAGAGAAAGAGTTTATTTTATAGTAAACTTTTATTTAGGTCTAGTAAAACGTTTCTTACTCATAAATATTGTTATACCTTGTGACCGGAAGTACCCGGAAATTCTCATTTAAAAATGCCCCCGCTCAATATTTTTTCAAATTTCTTTTTTTGTTATGTTGATAGGACTGTCCTCAGTTACTATGCCAAAAATAAGCATCATCTGTGAACCGAAGTATTTACAGCAGCTGTCCAAACCAGTCGACATCCGCAGTGTTTCAATTTTTACAATGTTGAGCAAAGAATTTGCATTAAATTTTGTGTTTCCAACGAAATTTCGCTTGGGAATGTGGCACAAGGCTTATGGGGACTCTGCTCTATCAAAAACCCAAGCCTACAATTACTACAAAGCCTTTAAAGACAGTCGGAAAACCGTTGAAGACTTGCCTTATTCCCGACGACCTTCGACCTCAACATAACAAAAAAAGAAATTTGAATAATATTTATAAAATAATATAATATTTATGATATATATAAAAATATCGCTTTTTTAAATGAGAATTTCCGGATACTATCCGCTCTGAAGGTGTAGATGGTATCAATTTTAAAAGAACATCGTATAAATATATAGAAGAAGCTCTATAAAAGAAGAACCTCTTAAAGACACAGAAAGCGAGTGAGTTTGAGACAGAGAGAAAGAGAGAGAGATAAAGAGAGAGAGAGAGAGACAGAGAGAGGGAGAGAGAGAGAGAGAGAGAGAGAGAGAGAGAGAAAGGGAGAGAGAGAGGGAAATAGAGCTCTGCACTTGGTCTCGCTCTATCATAAAGCTGCTTTAGCGGATCAACAATTCTTTCTTCTATATTTTCTTACATAAAATATTGATTTGTTTTATAAAATTTTTTATTTTAATTTATTTTATTAATTTATTTAAATTTAATAAAAATTAAAATTTTCAGAAAAATAATTTCAAGATTTAAATAAATATTAAATAAATACATTAAATAAATATTTATTAAAAAATATTGATTTTTATTTGTATAACATGTCCTCGCATACCCTGTGCACATGTGTAGTGGGGTATATTGGCTGGTCTGCTGCTTCAGTAGTTAAACAGCCAGCCAATATGCCCCACTGTACTTGTGTACAGGGTATGTGAAGACATGTGCTCACAATTTGCTGTTGCTGTTGCTGTTGCTGCTGCCGTCTGCTGCTCGTTGACAATGACAGACGCATTGTGGCCAATGGCAGCGAATTCGTACAGGATAGTTTTGATTTCTATGGCAAATCAGAGCAACGCCTATGGCTGCACAAGCAGCACAAGCAACACAGGCAACAAACAACAACAGACACGCAACATATGTTAGTTTGTGGTATGCAGCGAGCAAAGAGTGAAAAGATTTGCAATTTAAGGCGAATTAGTGCAAGCGCAGCTCTAATTGGCAGCAAGTTATAGATATATCTATAGCTATATCTATAGATATGTATAGATGTGTGTGTAGACGACATTTTGTTTCCTGTTTGACAACAACAAATGAGAAACCAGTCAATAAAATCAATTCTCAGTGACAAAAAAAAAAAGACGAAGCAAAAACACAACAAAAACGAAATGAAATGGAAATTTGGGTTAACAGGTTGAATGCAGGTAAGAAACAAAAAAACAACAGAAAAAAAACATTATTGAAATTAAATTTATTTTATGCATGCATTAATTGTTTAAAAAGCAAAGTGCTATATATAGATGTGCATATTTATACATGTGCGAGGTGTGCTTGAAAAGTATTGTAAATTTTTATTTTTATTTTTTTTATTTTATTTTATTTTTTATTTTTTTTTGTTATTTTGTTAGTTAACATTTGTGTCTCACTGCTGCCCACAAGCTCAAATATTTTTATAGCTTTATTTTGACTCATCTACCATTTTCAGCTATGCCAAAAACAGAGCCAAATAAACTCCATAAAATTTTAGAGCAAAAAGAATAGTTTAACAATGGAGCAGCATCCACTACACCACACAGATCTTAGCCACTGTGACTGCAACATCCTGTAACTGAAGTAGAAACACATGACAGCAGCAGATGCTAAGAGATCATTGAGCAGATAAAGAGCACAGCGAAGCAGCAGCTGAAAAAAAAGCCAAAATATGCCAAAAGATAAAACTTTACAGTGCTACGAGAATTCGTAGAGCTATTGTATAAGATCTCAATCATGCACACAATGCACACAAAACTAGCATAACTCTTGTAGCAAACCTCGCGAGCATATGCTTAATGACATCAAATGCGCTTGTGCCAGCGAGTTCGTGTCCTAAGTCTTTTGTTTTACGAGCGCCGCAATGTAACAGGCGCTGCATAATCAATTAGAAATGAACAGCAACAAACAGTTTTTGGGAAAGGCAACGCTGGGCAAAGGAAAGTGCAAGTGATGTCCACTATATAAAAAATAAAAAAAAAATATATATAGTATATATATATATGTATATTTCGTCAGGCTGCGTGCTGCGCATGTTAAAAACAAAAAACCACAAAATTTCAATCAAATTACAAACTGTAGAAAGTCTTTGCATATATATAAATCGATATATATATATATATATATATATATATATAAGCTTCGACTACCTCTATTACACATTCTTACATAAGTCGTTGGCCTAACGCTTAACTCTAACAAACTCTGCCTGCTCCTTGACCCAGTTCAAGCCATAGCCAAAAAAAAACTCACTTTTCTAGGTTTGCTGAAATTCTTGACACGTTTTTTTTCACTTTTCTTGCGCTTTTTATTTATTTATGTTGCACGTTTTTTTTTTGTTTTTAGTTTTTGTGCATCCTTAGCTATAAACCGTTATAAGCAGTCGCACGTTTTTGATTGGTGGCTGCAGCAGCTAGCGAACCGCGCGCGCAAACGTTTCAAATTCAACTAAAGCGGCCAACGGCTGCGCCAAGCGATAAAAGCGCCACGAAAAAATGCACAAGCGAACAGTTTGGGGAGTGGGCGGGCTGGTTGGGGGGCGGCTTGAGCAGGCGAGACATAGGCAGAAGCTACCCAAAACGATAAACCTGTATGCAAGACATGGACTTGGAGTTGGTCGTGGTCTTTGGTCTTCGTCTTTGGTCTTGGCCAATTGAGTGTGTGCGTTTGATTTCCTCTTAGCCAAGACAGGGCAGACAGTGCCATGAGCTATGAGCCATGAACTAGGAAGTGCCATGAGTCATAGTCCTCGAATCCAATTGAGGTCGCGCACGCCACAGAAGCAGCAAATTAGTTTCACTACATCTCATCGTTCATCACAATCGACATGAGTTCTGGGCCTGGTCACTCCAAACTTTCCATGCGTATGGCGAATGCGACAGTGCGTACAACCAAGAGCTGCCAGTTGCGGTTTTCCAATCGACTGCTGTCCGCAAGGCGTTTGGCCAGTTGCTCAGTTGTTCAGTTGTTCAGTTGTCCAGGCGCTTGTCTAGTTTTCTAACAAATTTAGAACTTGCTTTCCAAGCAGTTAGCCAAGGCGTGTGCGTGAGCCATAACAGGCTTCCGTTGCCATTTTGAAAGTGAGTCTAGAAGTCTGGGAAACTGGGTCAAGGTTCTGCCTATGGGGAAACTATTAAAATAGCTTTGGTGAAAATGTGAAAAAGAAATATTTTTATTTGATATAATTTTTGGCAATTTTCCATCAATATTTACAGCATAATTAAGACGATTTTAGTCGCGTAAATGGCGCCATCATTTAAGTACGTGGTGAAAATTTATGGAGCCACATGTAAATCGAATAAATCGTTATCAGCGAACCCTTGCGCGTACGTGCTGTGCGCTTTAATGAAGCGTTGCGCGCTGATTGACATAATTTCACACAGTTAAACGCTTTCCATTTGCTATTGCTGCATTTAAATAAAAGTCGCAAACCCATTTTAATTGTCTTGCGTAACGTTTGAGGCTTTGAATACATTGAAAGTCTGCACAATTCACATTCAAATGCTAACGTTCAATGTGGCGCAGTGTTGCCAGACTGCAGCAAGTGAATGAGTGTTGCACAAGTGAGCTGCTGCCTGCCACAATGAAAACTATCGCATTGTTATCGATATTTTATTTAATCAAATTTTTATTAAAAAACAAATTAAAATCTGTTTAGACAATAGTAAATACGTCTTTTAGTATCTCAATATACTCCTCAGCACCCTTAGCATTGGCCTCCTTATAGTACGGCAGCTCACCGAGACGTGCCAGCCAGGCGGTAATCTTGGGATACTTCTCCGGATCCATGCTCACCATGGCAGGCAGAGATGAGGCCGTAGCGCCGCAGCAGAAATCGGCAATGGTCAGAGTATCGCCAGTCAAATAGGGACTATCGCCCAGAAAGTTTTCCAGATGAGCATAGGCATCGTTAATATTGTCAATCTTCTCCTGGGGCACCGTCGTGACCTTCTTAGAGAAATATGGCACAGATATATTCCTCAGTGGCATGAAGAGCACACTGGCATCGAAGTAAAGGCGTTGCGCCAGCTTAGCTCTCTTCACTAGATCCTTGGGATACAGATCATCCGATTGGCCATACTTGTCCACCAGATAGCAGCAGATGGCATGAGAATCCCATATTAAGGTGCCATCGTCATCCAGCAGGGGCACCGTATGCTGTGGATTCTTCTGCATGAATTCCTCACTCCGATGCTCGCCACTCAGCAGATCAACTATCTTATATTCAAAGGGCAAATCGAGCGCGCGCAAGGTCAGCACACAGGCGCGCACTGGTGGACTTATGTCCAAGCCGTAGAGCACCAAGTTCGACATACTCAAATTCAACTCTGGCCACAGACAAGAGAACAAACAACTATTAAGATCGGGGCGTAGCCGGCAACTGCATATAGTTGTTCAACTTCTAGAGCTTCATATACGCTGCTCGAGCTTTTTATAGCGAGCTCTTGAGCCGGCTATGTATTATGAGTGAAAAGCTCAATCTATAAATAGACTGAAGCAAAGAAAATTATTGTCGGCACTCAAATTGCATATAATTCGAGCCCCAGCTGCACAACGCATTTAATAAACATTTCTCATATAGTGTACATTGAAATAAACAATTGATAATATTTTTAGCTACTCTAAACAAGCATTTCGTTACAATTTATGACACCTTATCAGCTGATGTAATGTCCAAACAAACGATAACGATAAGGCAAGCAAAGTAAACATTATCATAATACGCGTATCACATATTTATAGAGTTGTTAATTGCGTATATATAAAAGATAGGCAAGTCACTTACAAATCTGTTTGTTTGCGTATGCTAAAAAGCTTCAATCACGAATTAATTAGTTTACTTGCATTCAAAATGTGATAGTTGCGCGCCTTAAATAAGCAGTGTTGCTAAGTGCCAAATGAGCAGTACTGCATAATGTCACCAACTAGCACACACCTGCAAGCAACTAAAGCAGACAAAAGCAGAGTTGTACACGATGAAATACCCTGCACTGAGTGAAGTCAGCTATGTTATTATATATAGTATAGTAATTTTTTAAAGATTTTCTGCTTTTAAATTAGAGACAAATAATAAAAATGAAACAAAATTATATAAAGTTAGCAATCAAACACGCATTCGAGCTGCCTTTACTTTGCCAAATTACCAAATCACTATTGATTCAATATACCCCGCAGCACAATGTTGACAGGGCACCACAACACACAGTCTTTGTGCAACGCATTTTCATTACTATCAACGAATTAAAACAGAAAATTGAACATTTTCCATGCCAAACACTAAATAATTGCACAACCACCGCAACCACCGGACGCTGAAGGAGCCGCAACGTTTCGTGGCTGGCCAGAACGAGCGAAATGACGGCACGGAATCCCCAAACACTGATGGCCCTGCCCAACGAGGAGAATTTCGATTTCCTATTCAAAATTGTGCTCATCGGGGACTGTTGCACGGGCAAGACATCAATACTGCAGCGCTTCAAGACGGGCAACTATGTGGAGCGGCACGGCAACACCATTGGCGTCGACTTCTCCATGAAAACCATTGAAGTCGAGGGCAAGCAAGTCAAGGTAAGCCCATCTATAGGAATGTCAATGCCAGATGAGCTAGATGATAATGATGATAATGCTGTGTGTTTTGTGGTGTTTCCTTGAACTAGCTACAAATCTGGGATACGGCTGGACAGGAGCGTTTTCGCACCATTACTCAGAGCTATTATCGTGCCAATAATGGTGTCATCATTGGTGAGTAAACTGCCAAAAATGCAAGAACTGTGAGGTGTTGATGGACTGGCAGATACCCTGGAATATATGACAAAGCTATGGACGAACCTATGATTGCTATAAGACTAGCTATGTGAGCCATTAAATCTGTATATAAAAATCTTCCATACATAAGGACCTATGGAAGCGCAGGACTTCTTCAGTTGATATTCACTTCATAGTCAGTCCGTGCGGCCTGTTATGTAAATTAGAGTCAACCCTTTGTAGCCAGGCCAACAAAGACTAGGTAGCTAATGCTTAGGCAACTCTTATCATGACCCATTGATCCTATTGTCATGGAACGTTCGCTGATAAGCGAAAGGCCGCGCACATTTTTGCTTTTACTATCGAGCGCGCCGTGATTTTAATAGCATTCGCTTTGCCCTCTTATCAGCCCGTGGAGAACAAGCTCGTTAAACACTTCTCTCTTTTTACGACAGTTTACGACATAACGAAACGTTCGACATTTGCCAATCTGCAGAAATGGATCGAGGAGGTGCGCCGCTATACAGCTTCCAATGTGCTGATCATATTGATTGGCAACAAGTGCGATCTGGAGTCCGAGCGCGAGGTGGACTTTGAGGAGGCGCGCCAAATGTGCCAGTATATACCTGAAATTCTGTTCGTGATGGAGACGTCCGCCAAGGAGAACACCAACGTTGAGGATGCCTTTCGCTGTCTGGCCACGGAACTGAAGGTGGCGCTATGATTCCAACTCATTTCAGCTCAATTTTATTAACTGTTTTTTTGTTTGTCCACTTTGCATTGGCAGCGACAACATGACTCGAGCAGTGTTCAGGCCCTGGATGAGAACACCGTGCAGCTGGGCCAGAGCAAGCCGCTCAAGAGCTGCAGCGGCTCCTGCAATCTCACATAGACAATGCCAATTATTTATGATTTTGATTTTTATTTTCTTGTGATCAAATGTTCATGTGGCTATAATTCTGTAGTACTATTTATACATAATATTTTTGACTTTGTTAATGTTTATTTAGCTGTCGGCTAAAACTTAATTTATTCATTTAACATACATATTTTTTAGTTTTTATATTTATATTTATATTTATATATATATTTGTATTTATTTTGGTGGCTAGAGTACAAAACAATCTCACACATCACACAAACAACAGCAACAACAACAACAAAAACAAACAACGTGAACAACGTCAATTAGAATTTCATGTTCTCTTCATTAGTTCTTCGATAACAGAGCAAATAAAATACGTCCAATTCTGTATTTAAAAAAGGAAAGCAAAATTTTCGAAAAATAAAAACTTGTTTATTTTATAAATTTATTGGAAGTTATTTAATTGGCTGCTTAGTTCGTAACATATAGTACAGATACATATATAATATAGATTTAAATTTATTGAGGGGCTTTTGCCATCTGACATAAGTGTGTGAAGCGTCTCTTCAAACAATTCTCTGGCGACATTTCGCTCGCTTTCTCATTCGTATAATTAGTTATGTCTTTACATTTACAATTAATTATATAAAAAATTGATTTATTTGTCTAAATTAATTGTTTAACTATGCGCTAGCTGCGTCTGCGTCTGTATCTGCATCTGCATCTGCTGCGTCTGTCTGTCTGTCTGTCATTTGTTTTTAATGCGCTGTGCCACCCACTCCAAGCCCTGATACAAGCCCTCGCCCGTTAGCGCACAACACGCTTGGATGTGCCATTGATGCTTCTTGATCGATGTGAGATCCAATTGCCTGGAGATTTCCGCCGCTGACATTGATCCCTTCAGATCCTGTTTGTTGGCATAGACGAGCAGGCTGGCTTTACTCAGATCCTCGTGCTGCAGCATCCGATAGAGCTCCTCGCGCGTAACAGCCAAACGTTCGCGATCCGTCGAATCGATCACCATTATCACGAGCTCTGTGTTGGTGTAATATGTGCTCCATGCAGCGCGCAAACTCTGCTGTCCACCCAAATCCCAGACCAGGAAGTGTATGTTCCGCCAAACGACTTCCTCGACGTTGGAGCCAATCGTGGGACTCGTGTGGACAACCTCGTTCATCAGAAACTGATACAATATTGTTGTTTTGCCCGCATTGTCGAGGCCAACCATTACCAGTTTGTGCTCCTCGTTGCCAAACATACGCCAGAGACGCGACAGCAGTAGCCCCATCTCCAAAAATATTGTTTGTATTAGCGCGCGCGCGGGTGTCTATCTGTGTGTGTGTGAAAGCGGACGTATTTGTTGTTAATTGGTGACAAAAAAAAACACACACACATACAGACAATCGCAGGTATCGCAATCTATGCGCATATATGCATATGTATATACGCTGGGTGTGTGTGCGCGAGTGCGTCAGTGTGTGCGTAAGCGTGTGGGTCGTCGCTCACGATGCCTTTGTTGTTGCGCAGCGGAAGGCCAACTGTAAATTATGCACTCACTCTCAGCTTGTCTGGTTTACGCACCACACACAGCACGCTGCACTTTGGCGTTGCTTCAATTCCTTTTCTTTCGTTCTTTTTTATTTTTGGCTACGTTTAATCACTGGGCCCCACACACTTGTTGTTATTGTTATTATGCTAGCACGTCGACTTAGGTAGGCTTTGCTTTAGTTTTTGTGTTGAAACAATAAAAGTTGCTCACGATTTCAGGTAGATATGTGAACAGCATATCGATATATTGTCGTACCGATGTTGCGATATTTCAAGCACTACCTTATCGATAACTCATGCAATCGGCACTGTTAGTAACGAACTCTTTTTTAGGTGATTTTTAAATTTAACATTGTTAAATTTGAAAAGAAGAAAGTTAACGAAATTTAGAAAAAAGTCAAAAAGTTAACAAATTGCTTAAGTTATCCGTGTTTTCCAACTATAACTTTTGACATTTTATGTGTGACTAAGTTCCCAACAGCTTCGAAAATATTTTCAAAAAACAAACAAAATTGAAAGTTTTTGCATTTCGTTATCGTTAACAAGATGAATGTTCTGGAAACCTTTCTTACCTGTTACCAGTTTCTCACGGACCCCATAACGGACCTCGAACTGGACCTGGAGTTTAACGAGAAGCTGGCCGAGAAATGTGAAGTATTTTTGAAAAGAAAACATGCGACAAAGTCGCGCTTCGTGAACATCGACAAATATACGAAAAACGAAATTTGTATGATGGATGATCTGCTGCCCACGCCCAACGTGGATCACGTGATGGAAGTGGTCATCGATGGACTGATTGCCAATATACGTTTCTAGCAAAGTAACAAAGGATTCGTATATTTCCAAAATGTATAAAAAATTAATAGTGAACAAATTGATTGTTTCATAAGTACAGTGGGGCAAAAGGGCCCGCGCAATGGCAACAATTGCATTAATAATAAACCAGATTTACATTTAAAGAGTTAATAAATGTAGCAATAATGTATAACTAAATATAGCTATATATAATACAAAGATTTAAAGATACAGATAAATTATCTAGGATTTTCCACTGGGCTTTTTGGCCTTGGGCTTTCGAATGTGGCGCTGAGTCTGTTTGCTGGGCGGCGCCAGCTCGTAGCGGAAGATGATGCAGCGCCTGTCGAAGAAGCACTTGAGATCCTTGGGCTCATAGCGATGGCCCAGCTGCTTCAAATACAGATAGATCTCCTGCAAGTCGATGGGCTCATACATCAGCACACTCTCATGCAGGCTGGGATTGGCGCAGAGCAGATTGTGCCAGGCGATGTGTAGCGGCAGCAGCGGCTGTGGCGTCTTCTTGCTGACATTCGTCTGCAGCACATAATACTCGAATTCATCGCACAGCGCCGGCGGCATAGCCTGCGAGAAACGCAACAGCTGCGCTCCGCAGGCATCGCGAAACTTCAGGCTGGGCTGGAAGTCAGCTTCGGTGGGCGTGAGGCAATCGCTGCTGGCTGCTTGGAGCAGTCGGGCGTGAGCAGATTTCCCTTTGCCTCCAGTCACAGGCGTTGATTTGGAGCGTGGCAGTGGCACGTGCTGCGGCTGCTCCTCCAGCGGCAACATAATTGGATGCGTCTGATTATATATATATTCCAGCAATTTGACAGCCTGTTTGCGTTTCAGTGGCTTGATGCCATAGTTGTAGAGCTGCTGCAGCAGCTCCGACTCGCTCATGAGCACAAAATCTGGCTTAGGTGATGCACAGATGCGCACATTATAAAGCTGGCCATTCACCTCCAATTGGTCAGCTGCAGCTGGCGTGGCTGCTTCCATGGCGGGCACAGACTCTGGCAAGTTCTCTGCATTGATCTCGCCCAGCAGCAGACGATCCAGCCCACTTGGCATATACTGGCTTACATCCTTCTCGTCCTTTTGAAACACCAAACGATCGAATTCATCGAAATCATCGACCTCATTGAGCAGCTCCTTAAACTTGTTAGTGTTGCTGCTGGAATAAGGTTTAATGCGCGACTCCGGTGGCGTGTCCTGAAAGGATGCATCCGCCCAGTCGCCAAGGGCCTCAGCTTTCGCTTGCGAACTCTCTAGCTGAGAGAGCGTAAATGGCTGCGAGACGGCTGCATCCAATATGCCAAACTCGGCGCGTTCTTTGCTCAATGCGCTTTTGTTTGGCGAGTGTGAATTGCTGGAGGTCGCTATGCAGTCATCCAAATAGGCATCCAAGTCATCCATGGTCTTAAAGAAGGGCACACTTTGGGTCTTTTTGAAGGGCAAACTGTGAGTGCTCTCATTATCGCTGCTGTCACTGCTTGTCAGCTGTGCAGCTGCTTTGTCTGCCTTCCAAATCGAATAGTTGATTTCATCATCCGAAAGCAAAGCACCACCAGCAGCATCGTCAACATCATCAACATAATCGTCATCATCCCCACTGTCTTGCGTTAAATCAATGCTCGCATTTGAGTGACTCAATGGCGTAGTAAATGGTGAAGTTGGCTTATCAGCAAAGGAGTTGCTACGCCGGCTCACAGGACTCTTGAAGCTGGCCTCCAGCTCCGCTGCTGTTTGCGTTAAGCTAAACGCAACTTTTGTGTTTTCTAACTGACTAAAGCTGAGCTGAGTTGAGTCTGTGGCAGCAGGCGAAGCTGCAGTGGAATGATTCATTGATTGACTCGCATATTTGGCATACAATTGCTCAGAGATTTCACAAGGTGCCAACTGCTCGCTCAGCTCAACAGCAGCGTCAAAGTCTATGATTGGACTTTGCGGAAAAATGTGCTGCTCGAAAAGAGATTTGCTTGAATTGGCGCCATCCGACGAAGCTGACTTTTGTGTCAAATCTACAAAGTTTGCTATTTAGAATAAAATATTATTTATTATTATAATAAAGGATAATAAAGCATAATAAACTAAGCTCACCTGCAACAGCTTCATGCAACTGCTCAACATCTTTTACAGTCTTCACTGAAGCAAAGAATTAAATTAAATTGAAAATTCTATAAAATTATTTCGTTTTGCTCTACCTTCATCGCTGGAATAGACTTCATAGCTATTCAAGTCGCTTGTGCTTATATTTTTGTAGACCTTCATGGAGAAGTTGTGCAGTTCAATGGCTGCGCTGCCTGTGGCTGTTGTCGTCTCTGCCTCATCCTCCGAATCCGCAAAGAGATCGGGTGAAGTGCAGCGCGTGCTCTGCGTGGGCAAACTAAGCAGCGCCGTTGAGCTGCTGATGTTCTCCTTATCATTACTTAACTCCTCAACTTGTGTCATCATTCGGGCACGCTTATCCGGCGGCTCCTTTAAGGGACTCGCTGCGCTGGCTACAACTTTTACTTGATCCCCCGCCACTTCGCTCTGCTGCTCCATTTGAGGCTCAATAATCATTTCAGTTTCTAACATTTGACTACTATCCTGTATCATATTGTCCGCCACCAGTTTTTCCAGCTCATCCAATTCCTGCTGCTCAGCAGCTGCACCAAAGTGCGTCTCCAGCTGCCTGTAGACCTGTTCCAATTGCTCCTTGCGGCGCAAGCCCGCAGCGCTTTCACGCTGCGGCGACAAGTCCCGGCCAGGTATGGCCGCCCAGCTCTTGAGCAAGTGATGCGCAGGTGTTCGACTGACTTCGATTAAATCCTGCACATAGTACGCAGTGGGTATGAGTGATTCCTCGCTTGGCTCGTGTATAATGCGTTGCTCTGCCTTGGCTTCCAGTTGCTGCAGACGTTTGCTAATCAGCTCGAATGGCTGCTGCAGCTCTGCAGCTGGCAGCTGGGTGCGCACCTGTTGCTTCATTAGCGCCTGCACCTTGGCCTGCAACTTCTTCAGCTGCTCCGCCGGATTGCGTAGCGTGAGAGCCGTAAATTTATTGGCCCATTTGCAGCGTTTGCCACGCTTGGGCAGCGCAGCAAAGGCGAGCACATTGTATTCTATAAAAGTCACAAATTAATTATTTTAAATATTGTTGAAGCCTTCGCTGCATCTTGATTGGCTCACCCTCCTTGGCAGCTGTGTGAAAGCCATACTTTTGCAGCTTGCGTCTTATATTGTCCGTTGACTGGTTCGCTGCATCATCAATAAGATTAACCACCTCCTCGCGCTCGTCCTCCGTGTCCTGCAGGCGCAGTATTCCATGTTTCTCTGCCTCTGATTTGGACAAGGCCAGCGCCATTTCAATGTCATTGGGACTGAAGTTGTCGGCCATGCAATGTTGCGCTGTGACCTCTGAGAAGAGCTGCTCGTTGCGCAGGAAGTCGCTGATGCTGGGCTGCTTGCTGCGCGCACCGCCTCGAGCTCTCTTTTGATTGGCAGTGCTTTTCAGCTTGGGCGCCTTCTTGGGCTTGGGCTTGGGCTTGGCCACATCCTGACAGCTTGCACGTGGCTTCTTCCTACTGGGCTCGGCAAAGAGTTGCTCCTGCTGCTTGGACGCAGCTGCTGCAGCATTGCTCGAGCTCTCAGCTTGATCGAAATACTCGGACAAAGTCAGGGGCACGCTGCTTGCCTTGCCGGAGCTTAAAGTTGTCAAAGAAACAAAACAGTTTTAGTATAACTACAACATTTTATTAGTAAAACAACTGAAACAGAACTAATTAAGGTTTCATGGGCCGACCTACCGCAGCTTGGCGTTCGCGGTTTGAAGTTTCTCAAGGTTTGCACGCCGCGTTTCTCTATCCATTTTATTGTTTCTATTATTTATATTACACTCTTAACGTTCCGTGCGCAACTGTTCGCTCTCCTCGATGGCGTCACGGATGAATTGGCCGGGACGCGGCGCAGAGAACTCGAACAAGGCCTTGCGATCCTTCTCCACCTCGCTTTGTGTGAGCAGCGCCTTGCACAGCCTTTCGTTGGCAATGCGTTGCAAGGGCGTCAGACTACAACATTTATTTATAAAATCAATTAACCGATGGCAAGTTGATCAACAAGGCGACAAAGTGCGCTCCACTTACCTCCAAAGCCCGAAGAGCACCGTACCGGCTGCCAGAAAAGCGTAGGCAAAACGATTGCGATAATGATAGGATGGTGTGCCTTGTGTGCGTCGAGGTTTGCGCTTGCTAGTATCAATAGATGCCATTACTTAACTTCTCGTGGCGCAATTATATAATTAAATACATTTTCTATGCGCAAGAATAAACGGCTAAACAACACACAAATGATGAAACTCCTACGCGGACCAGGGCTGCATAACAAATGAACTTGGAATCACAAGTTAAATACAGGGCTGCACAACAAATGAACTTGGAATAACAAGCTAAGTAAAAATTTATAGATTTACAGACAACTGACAATTGCTACAAATAATATTAAAATAATATTAATATTTTTTGTGGTGTATTATCTTTAGAGAACTAGTGTATTTTCAACACAAACATTTGTTTACTTATGGTACATATTTTGTGTAGCCCTAGCTAAAAAATACTTGGTAAATGTAACGATTACATTCATTTCATAAGTAATTAACGTTAATTAGCGCACAGCGTAGGAGAGAATTGAAAATTGAATTTAGTTTTATTTGAACGCTAATAACGTTCAGGTGCATAATAATCAATGCTTAGCGAATCAAGTGTTTCGTGTGTATAAAGCACAGAGACAAATAATGTAAGTGCAGCACTAAATAAGTGATAAGGGAATATAACAAAAACTAATGCGTAAACTACTACGCAGACATAAACAAGATAGACAATGAGAAGAGTACAGAGTACAGCAAAAACAATATAAGCGAATGCGATAACAATGTGAAACAGACAAAGCAAAAGAGTTGAAAAATACACACACACATGCATACAAATGCAACTAAACTGTTGTGCTTGTGTGTGTGTCTGTTAGAGAGCGGAACCAGATACAACAGCATATTTATACACTGCAAATTGAGTATGCTGAATATGACATGAAGTATGTGACATAGAAGATAAAAATTCATAATGTCTACTATTATAAATTTAAATTAAAGTAATATAAATAAATAAAATAAATAAAATAAAAAAAAAAATAAATATAATAAATAAAATAAATAAATAAATAAATAAAAATATATAATAAATATAAAAATGCAAGTATAATGAATGTAATCAATAAATTGTATGCAAATAATGGCATAGGAGTTGCTTGTAATATGTAAACAATATTTGTTAGGGTATTTGGTCGTCGCTGTCATAGATAATTTTTTTTGTTTTCTGTTTTCTTTTGCAGAAATCAGCGAATAACGAAAACAAATTCCGATATCAACGCCCTTTTCTGCTAGTCAGAGACGGATCATTATTTATCCATTCAGTGCAATTGTGTCCAGCGGGCCGCTACGTCATGGCGCGAGAAGACGAGGAACGCATCGTGGACAACGAGGAGTCGGCAGCCAATGAGGAGACAACACCGAGCACGGATCGCGGACGCCAGGACAATGAGTTGGCTCTGCCCTCCGGCGGCTGTTGCATGCCAACGAGCACCTGTCATCGATTCCAGGCGCTGGTCTTCATGTGCCTGCTCGGCTTTGGCTCGTACTTTTGCTACGATAATCCGGGCGCCTTGCAATCGGTGTTCAAGCGGGAGCTGCATCTGAGTGCGACAGAGTTTACGCTCATTTACTCCATCTACTCGTGGCCCAATGTCGTGCTCTGCTTCGTGGGTGGATTTCTGATCGATCGTCTGTTTGGCATACGTCTGGGCACGATTATCTATATGCTCATCCTGCTGGTGGGTCAGCTAATCTTCGCCAGTGGCGCGCTGCTCGACGTCTTTTGGCTCATGATCGTCGGCCGCTTCATCTTTGGCATCGGCGCCGAATCCCTGGCCGTTGCCCAGAACAGCTATGCTGTGCTCTGGTTTAAGGGCAAGGAGCTGAACATGGTGTTCGGTCTGCAGCTGTCGGTGGCTCGCTTCGGCAGCACCGTCAACTTTTGGGTCATGCAACCGATCTACAACTATGTGAGCCAGATCTACCAAGGATATACTGCCCTGGGCGTTGTACTCTTGCTGGCCACGCTCACCTGTGTCATGTCCCTGATCTGTGCCCTTGTGCTCGGCTGGATGGACAAGCGGGCGGAGCGGATTACACAGCGCAACAATAATCCATCCGGCGAAATACCCAAGCTGACGGATGTCTTCACATTCAAAGCGCCCTACTGGATGGTCTCGATCATTTGCGTTGCCTACTACGTGGCCATCTTTCCATTTATTGCGCTCGGCCAGAAGTTCTTCATGGATCGCTTTGGCTATACGGAGTCGCAGGCCAACACTGTCGACTCGCTGGTCTATCTGATTGCTGCCGTGTCGTCGCCCATCTTTGGCTTCATCATCGACAAGCTGGGTCGCAATGTCACCTGGGTGATGTCGGCCACGATAACAACGATTGCCGCCCATGCGCTGCTCACGTTTACCCAGTTGACACCCTATGTGGGCATGGTTATCATGGGTCTATCCTATTCCATGCTGGCTGCCAGTCTCTGGCCCTTGGTGGCACTCATCATACCCGAATATCAGCTGGGCACCGCCTACGGCTTTTGCCAATCCGTACAGAATCTCGGCCTGGCCGTCATCACCATTGTCGCCGGCATCATAGCGGATCAGAGCAAAAACGACCATACCTGGGTGCAGCTATTCTTTATGGGCTGGCTGGCGCTTGCCCTGATTGCCACCGGCGTGATCTGGGCCTACGATCGCAAGCATCGCGGCAATCTCAACATGAGCCCCGCCCAACGGGCGACATTTGTCAATTCGGCCAATTATCAAAATTTTGAATAAGGAATGACAATGCAGCCCAGCCAGCCAGCACATCCTGTGTGCGGGCGGCTTAATCCATTTTATTATCATTTAATTGTTGAATGCGGGTCTGGCGACATGTGAACGAACTATGTGAAAAGACGGGTCTCTGACGGATCTTTGCTAATGTGATGAGCGAACAATGTATCGCGAGGTATTTACTAATCGGAATTGTTTGTCAAAAAAGAAAGAAACTACACACACACACACACACACAGATATACATATTATATATACTATATATGAATTACATTTATGTATTTTTAGAGCAATTTATTATTAATACAATTACTGCATGTTAATCCGTTTTGTGTACATGTTTTACAAATTTTCAAATAAATCCAATCTCTGTTTAAGTACTTAATCATTGGTATTCCATTAAATGTCTTTTGAATTGAATAAGCTTTACACTGTTTCTTACACTTCCCCATGTTGTATAGCAATAAAGATATATCTATATGCATATGCATTTGTTGTTGAAGATATAGCTAAATCGAAAATTGTTTTACTTGCATCGGTTTACCTGCGCTGGGAAAGGCTTGAGCTTAGCATATGCAGCTGTGGTCATGAAAATAGTAGTTCAAAATATTTTGAAAACAATTTGAATATATCCATACAATTAAATTTGAATATATATAAAAATTAATTTGAATAAATTTATAAAAACAAATTTGAATAAATATAATATATAAATAAATTTGAATATTTATATTTTTTTTTAGCTGGTAGCCAAAATATAACAAAAATCAAAATTTTATAAATAATAAATGAATCTACATACAAAATTTGAAGACTCTAGCTTCAAAGATGTACGAGATATAATTTAATAACTTGATTTCGATAAGGTTTTTAATCGATAACAATAAAACGGGAATAGTTATCGAATTTTTGAAACAAACTTGACATTTTCCTGCTATACATGGACCCACAGACAAAATTTCAAGTCTCTAGCTCTCATAGGTTCTGAGATCGACGCGTTCTTACATACGGACAGACGGACGGACAGACAGACAGACGGATAGACGGTCAGACAGACAGACGGACAGGGCTAAATCGACTCAGTTCGTCTCCCTGATCAAGAATATATATATTTTATGGGGTCTGCCACGCCTCCTTCTGCCTGCTACATACATTTTAACATTATACCCTGATTTCCCATTTTCAATGGGTTCAGGGTATAATAAAAAATATTATTTATATCAAAAAATAAATTTTAATATATATGTTAATTTTAATACTCCTTTCAAATTGCTTTCTAAATTTGTTTATCACAAAATTTTGCTGTGCAACATTTCAGTCGCACTACTATTTTTATGAACACAGCATATATAAGTATAAAAATCTTTGCAAATGCTTGCTAAAACATTTATGAAGAAATTTTAGAGCAGTTTTATCGCGAAAGTATATATTGTAAATAATATATAATATTAATATATATATGGATATATGTATGTATATATTACCTATATAATTATGACAGGCGTCTGTTCAGCCAAAGTCCACATTAGTCAGACGGCAGCTATAGCTGATAAACTTTATTTGACTGAGTGTTCCTATTTGGAATGTATGCTATAGCAGACTTATGTATATACTCCACTATACTATATATACTATATAAAAAGTATAGTCAAGATAGCAATTGTTGAATCAGGTCAGCATAGCTTGAAGAATAAAGAAGTTTTCCATTAACTTTCCAATGATAATGCCTATGCTAGAGAGTAAGTGGAGACTATAGGTTATATAGATAAATATATAACTGAATTATATAGATAAATATATGACTGATAGCTGGGCAGCCTATGGAATTCTATTATTTCCTAGTTTGATTCAAGTGCCTTGAGTAAGCAAACATTTTGCTATATAAAAACTTGAGAATATTTCTCAATTTCTCAATCAAAAACTTTGTGGTTGAACTGTAGAATCGAACTTATATATATATGCTTAAAGATGTTATAATCTGCTATGGTTTGCTCTCGCAATAGAAGTTCAATATGGAATTTCAAAATATTGTCTTTGTCTTGAAATGAAGTCAGAAGTCTGTGGCTTAGGCGTAAGCCTAAAGTTTCTCATTATAAAAACTGTTTAGATAAGCTTAATAATAATAGATATAAATATACTTTTAGAGCTTTTAATACGCTCTACTATTTCTATAGCCAATTGACAAACATTGTCCATAGCTTTATCAGTTCTACTTCCAAAATATCTATACAAAGGCATTGGGCTTCAGCAAACAAATAAGTTTTTCAATCAAAAACTTCTTAGTGGAGAAACTTGAAGTACTATAAACTTAATGCTAATGCTAATAGTGCTAATTCAATATGTAATTGCCTTATCTGTGAGTCAACCCACATACAGAGGCATTGCCCGGAATCGATCAGAATGTTTTGCTTTGCTTTGTTGTTTTGTCGAAAAAGTTCCACGTTTGCTTTATTTTAGAACATTTTAATGTCTGTCCGCCGTTCGAGCACCTCGATGCATTGCTTGCTGTCCAGGCCGAGCACGCGCAGCTCATGCAGTGGCTTCGTCTTCTCCTCCGCCGACTGCCCGCCGCGCAAAGTCTCGAGCAGCAGCAAAGCTGTGCCCCTCGCCGCCGTCAGCAATTTGCCAGCGTCATGAATGCTGAAATTGAATGATATAATGAATTCGGTAAATATGATATTTAGCAAGTGCTCAAATGACTCGGATGACGCACCGCTTGAAGAGCAGCTCGGGCCGTCGCGTGTATTGACCGAAGAGCGCAAAGAGCAGCGTCATATCGTAGTTGAACTGGGCCGCGCCGGCTGTCGAGAATCTCGTATTTAATACCATATTCTCCAGTATGAAGTCGTCGATCTGTTGGGCCATCAGGCGCAGCGTCTGATTGAACAAGTTGGCGGACAGCTCACGCTCCAAATTGTGCAGCAGCGTGACCAAAACTTGAAACATTTCGCCGCCACTGGGCGAGAGGATGAAGGGTTCGCGGCAACTCTGTTCGGGCATGCTGGGCCAGCAGTCGTGTCGATAGTTCATGGACTTCGCCTTCATCTCGTTCACGGCCTTGTTGGCCAGATTCTTCATTAGCTGGCGCGCCCAGTGCTCCAGCTCGGCGACGGCATGCTCGAACACCGAATTGATCTCGCTGGCATTTGGCCCGGCCAGCGCCGCATGCAAGTGCAAATAATGCACATTCTCGCCCCACTCACGCAGCACCATTACCAAGTAGTTGATGGCATTCAGCACGGGCAGGCTGGCCACAGCGCCGCTGCTGTGCAGCTGCACGAGGCGCCGTCGAAAGCTGTCAATGAGCTCCAGCTGCAGCTGCAGGAATTGCAGCTGATGACCGGGCTGTATGAGCGCATAGTAACGATCCTTAATGGCATCCAGCAGGCGCATAAACTGATCCGCACACTTCGGTATCTTTAGATCGTCCTCGTAGGTGTTGGGATCAATGAGCTGGAACGGCGTCTCCGCCTGCAAGATCTGATCCATTTTCTCTGCACAAACTGAGTAATAATTCAACAATTAAATATAATTTTTGAAGCTTCACTTGAATTGCTTTTTACATTGCTCCTCGAGCGATATCCAGCGCAGCAGATACATGGGCTGTGTGAGCACGGAGATGGCGCTGGGAAAGCTGGCTGGGTAGCCAAAGGTCTCGCGCAGCTCCGCCTCAAAGGCCAGCGTCTCGTCCAGCAGATGCGCAAACAGATTCTCATCCTGCGCGATTTGCTCAATGTCCGCTGCCAGCTTCTCGATGGTCAGCTGCACCAGGCCACGCATGAATTCCAGCTGGAATAGGCAAGCAGTTCAGTATGGCATACAAGGCATTAACTCAGGATTCGATTTACTCTAAGATTGTAGTCCAATTTGCCCGCCTTCATGGCCGCGGGCTGAAACGTTTTGCCCACAAAGAAATGCGTCTGTTTGCCCCAGTTCAAGATCTGCGTGTAGAACCACTCGGGCTTGTCCAATCGATTCGTTTGCCGCGCGCCTGTGAAATGAAACATGAAACGCTGGCGATACGGCGCCAACAGCAGCTGCACCACCTGACTAATGGGTGGGCACACAATGCTGGACGTGATGCTCAGCAGCTTCGCATGCTCCTCCGCTGGGGACTTGATGAGGAACATATATTCGGCGAGCAGTTGCGCCTTGGCAGTGTCACGGCTGGGGGAATAGTTGAGGGATTGCTGTTCCAGGTGCGCCCAGCGCATTGCCTTGAGCACAGCCTCAAACTCGCTGGAGAGACGCTGCAGCAGCTGCTTGTGCCAGTAGATGGCTGTGGACTCAGCGTAGGATTTCAGATAATTTGCCTGCACCGAGTGCAATCGACCCACCACGCTGTGCTCGCAGTCGTTGCCCTCGTAGAGCGTGAGGTAGATGTTGACCAGCTTTGCCTCGTCCTTGCTGTTGATGGCGCCTCCGAGCGCTGCGCTGATCTCTTGTATGTCCTGCACCAGGCGCAAGTATTGCGTGACATTCTGCAGCTGTCGCACCTGCTGTAGATCCTCTGCCACGCCCTCCAGTGCCGGCTGACACTCCTTCAGCTTCTGTTTCAGTTTGGCGCTGAATTGCGAAAGTTTCTCCAGCTCGAACTCGATGCTCTCGCAGACCTGCTGCTGGCAGTGGAGCGCTGACTTGTAGCTGGACACGTTAAGCGGTTCCTCATAGTTAAGCTGTGGGAGGCTGAAGCAATTATATATGCTGCAATATCATAATTTATGCTCACGTTCTGGCTGATCGCTTGCAGACGTTGCTTGGAGTCATCTACGAGCAGAGCAGCTCGATGCAGCTGATTGGCATCTTTGCCAATCTTTTCGTTGAGCCGCGCGGCAATGCGCTGTTCCAGTTCACTCAGCTTTCCGTGCATTGTGTGCGGTGCATTCAAATAAAAATGTAAAACATATAATTGGGCTATGAACACGTATAAAAATAATTGTTGATGCAGTCACTATCGAACCATGGCTGCAGTTACTAATGTTCAAGAGTGATATGAACTAGTTCATATAGTTCATAGAGCATTTGTTTACTTCCACCTGTGGCGCCAAATCGGAGCTACTAAAATGAACAATCATTTGTGTTTGTTTAATTCCATATCATCACTATTAAAACGATTAACAATTATTTAACAGATTGAAAAGGTGCGGACAAATTTTGTGCTCGTTCCACTTCAAGCGCCAAAGTCAAACTGAGAAAATAAGCATTTACTCAACTACCTGCTGCAGGGTTGACTAATCAGTGAGAGCGAGAGACCTTTTGATGCTCTTGAATTGGTTCACTTGTGGCGCCAAGCTGGGAATTAACTACCTGCTGCAGGGCTGCATAATGAGTGAGAGCGGGAGACCTTTTGATGCTCTTTGATTCACTTGTGGCGCCAAGCCGAAATGCAACTACCTGCTGCGGGACTGAAACAATGAGTGAGTTTAAGTGTGGCGCCAAACTACCTGCTTCAGGCATAAGTAATCGATGCAGCTCTTTTTATGCTCGCTTCTAGAAGTTGTTGCTCTTCTATATGAAATATTTCTAATTGAGTGACTTAGTTAAAAAAAACTATCGTATGAGCTTAATTCGCTTCGATACAAATGAAAACTATCTGTTGCTGCTGCAGGGCTGCAATGTTATCGATACCGATAAGCCCGCTTGTCACCATCTCCAGTGAATGGCAATTTTCAAACACAGCCGCCAGCAGGTGTTGCAGTTGGCGTCGCGTTGCATTAACTTTTCTCGCTGCGCTGCGGAAAATTTAAAGTGAAAATGTTTACGCCAAGACAAAAGGGCCACGCCCAAGGTGTTGCCAACTCACCGCACACACCGCTCAGTTTCAGTCGCGAGCTACGTCAGGTTTTGCAAGAGCGAAACCTTTTGACAGCCAAGTCGCGTAAGAAAGGTAAGCGAGAAAGGGGCGTGCCCAAGCCAAAGACAAAGGACGCCAACTAATTTGTGTTGATATCCCTGGTCAGTGTGCTCCATGTTGGACAGCAACTCCAGCAGTCCCATTGGCTCACCCAATCCGGAGGCAGGCAAACGCATCGGCTTCCGCCTGCAGGCCGTGGAGGAGATCATCACATCGGAGAAATCCTACCTGGAGCAGCTGGAGCTGCTAATGAAATACTTTGTGCGCCCGCTCAAGGAGCAGGCTCTCATTGATGCCGCCAATCACACGGCACTCTTTGGCCAAATCGAGATGATACACAATTTGAATGGCGAGTTCCTGCGCGAGCTGGAGGCCAACATGGAGAATGTGGCCCATGCTTTCCTCAAGATGGCTCCATTCTTCAAGCTCTACTCGGTCTATGCATTTGACTATCGTGGCGCACTGTTCATACTACAAGATTTGATCAGCAAGAATCCAGTTTTTCGCAAATTTCTGGAGGAGAACGAGAGCCGTCCGGAGGTGCAGCGTAAGCTAAATGCCTTGATGATTGTGCCCATACAGCGTGTGCCACGCTACAAGCTACTGCTGGAGCAGGTGCTGCTCTACACCAGCCCAGCCGATGCGGACTACAAGCTCCTCAAGGGTAAGTTAAGCATTAAAAACAATTTCTGGAGAGGATTTCAGCGATTTATTTTACAGAATCTGTCAAGGAGATCGAGGCAACAGCCTCGCACATTAATGCCTGCGTGGAGGAGCAGGAGATAACCCAGTATCTGATACATTTACAAAATTCTCTCGTCAATCGCACGCCCAACATTGTGAAGCCATCGCGTCGCGTCATCAAGGAGGGCATGCTCTACAAGATCACGCACAAGGGCCAGCCAATCAAGCGCTATTGCGTGCTCATGTCGGACATCTTCATGTACTGCAAGGTGATCAAGGAGCGCACGCCCAACACCCAGGTGGAGAACTCGCTCGAATGCTGCTGCATCTTCCCGCTGAAGAAGTGCAAAGTCTACGAAATGATGCCCGGAAACTTCAAGCTGAGCTGCCAGAGCGATGGCATCATCTTTGGCTGCGATGATCTGCAGGTTTCCCGCACCTGGGTGGGCTTCATACGCGATGCCATCGACCTGCATGTGCAGTGCCGCAAGACACTGCGCAAGGATTCCAGCAAACGCACGCCCATCCGCAAGAAGGACATGAAGAAATTCGGCGCCGACTATGTACTGAGTCCCAACAAGCGCAAATGCGTGAGTAGCAAATGATTCCTTAGCTGCGACAGCTTGCTGATCCCTTTTCCCTTGCAGGATTATGAGACCGTTTTTCGCAACAAGAATCGCAGCACGGATTCCGATGAGGAGGCCAATGAGTCATTGGCCAATCACAACATTTGCTTTCCACGCAAGCGCAAGTATCCGCAGCAGATGTCACAGCCGAACACAGCCGTCACTGTCAAGCGTCCGGCGCCACCGCCTCCGCCCGCCGTGCAGCTGCGGCACAAGGAGGAGCCGCTGTCCGCCAGCAAGGAGAATCGCATCTCCAAGCTGTACAAAATGATAGCCACCGGTGGCGGCGACAAGGCCCACAATCTGCGCAGCATCTTGAAGCGCAGCAAGCAACCCACCAATAGCCAGCCACTTGATACGGATCCCAGTTATGGCTTTGCCAGTCGCTACTCCGACTCGAAGTCATATTTCCGTGCGCACAACGTGGACAACACCATACCCACGGCCATTAGGCGCGAGGATCTGTTCGATGTGGACCTGGGCGATGGCAACTTTCGTGATGTGCTCTTTCCATTGCGCTCCAGTGGAGGCAGCCAAAAAAGTGGCGGCGGAGGCGGCGCAGCTGGCGGCTGGACAACGCCCGAGCAGACGCTCAGATCAACGGAGGAGGATGCCTTGTATGCCGTGCCACAGAAGAAGCGCGTCAAGTTCGATGATGCACTAGATGCCCATGAGCAGAAGCCATTTGTATTCCCCAGCAGTGGCAGCCATGCAGAGGCCATCAAAGCCCCCTCGCTGCGTGAGCGCATTTATGACTTTTTTGCCAATCTCTTCTAGAATTAGATTATATTGATCATTTATCATATCACCAGTTCAATTCAATTCAATTTATAATAAAAGCATTTACTACATCAGCTCAGCCGCGTAGTTCTCTGAGCCTGCCCATGAATCCCTCCACGGCCTGCTCATCTATGTCCTGCTGCCAGTCGCCTTGGCGCTTGAAGTGGGAGCCAATGATCACAGCTTGTGCATCGGCATAATATTGGCTTATGTTATCCTTGGTTACACCCGAGCCTATTATGAGTGGCACCTTCAGCTGACCGGCTAACTCTTGGACATCTTCAGCACTAGCCGCCTGACCCGTTGCTGTGCCTGTGACAATAATCCCATCGGTGAGAAAGAATTCCGCAGCATGCGCCGTTTCCAGCAGGCTGACGTCTGCTGTTATGGCATGCGAGCTGTGCTTCTTCTTGAGATCCGTAAAGATGAGCACATCCTCTGCATCGATGTGTTTGCGATAGCGCAGCAGCTGGCCAGCGCAGGCATCCGTGTAGCCTTCGTCGGCCACATGGCCAAAGACAAAGCCTTCGGCGCGTATGAACTGAAGCTGGCAGGCCTTGGCTATGGCCAGGGCTTGTTTGTTGCCACAGGCCAGCACCTGCACGCCACAGGGCGTCCACTTTGGCAGTATGTCGCGCACGGCCAGCGACAGTCGCGTCATACAGGACACAATCTCAGCGCCCAGGTGGCGATCCTGCACATAGGGTATATCGTGCATGTTCTCGATGAGCACAGCGTCCTGTACGACATGGCAGATTAGGTTATATTCTTGCATTTATAAGAGCATTCATTGTCTGACTACCATTTGCTGTCTTTTGTACAACTCCGCCTCGTGTTTGGCCTTCTCAATGCTCTGATTCCAGTTGCCGGCATAGCGAGGCGTGCCTTAATTTGAATTATTTTGTATTAAATTTGTTGCTCAATAAGTTTTCTTTGGCTGCATTCACCTGGCAGCGCATCCACATGTATCATGCCAATTACTTTGCATTTTGCTTTACCAAATACGCTCACAAATCGTCGCATTACAAAATTCAAAATGTTTTACTGAAATATATAAACAACAATAGAGATGAGCAAAGTCGCATCAGCTGTTCTGGCCATCTTTCTCAACACTGCTTTGTTGCAACCTGTTTGAATGTGCTGTGCACTGCAGCCCTGTGCTTGTTGCTGTTAATATTTCAAATTAGATCGTATGTTTATAGCGGATATATTTCCCAATTGCTTGGCATAACAGTTCTCAATAAGTTTGACATGCTGAGGGATACTTTAACATATCAAATTTAATTCATATTTTTATAGGTGCAAACTCAAATAGTTCTTTAGCTGATCTATTAGGATCTAATCTATGATCTACTTCCAGCTTTAATTTATCAACACTGATTTCATAGTAGCACGGCTGGCACATGTGCTTTATATGTACCTAAGTAGGTACTTACTCTATTCATTGCCATACTGAATAGTACAGAAAAATTTTGTTTATGAATTTAAATAAACATATTTTCTCTGTGTAACAATTTTATTATTACAAATTGAGTATTTACTCAAATTTGACATTTATTAACACTGATGGTACATTTAATTGGTTTAAATGAATTTACCAAGTGGCAACCATGTCATTATGCAGTGCTGCCCACTCGTTAGCGGAGATCAGTCAAATCGCGGCCATTTACATAGTGAACGCCATTTTTTTCTGTGCTAGTGCAATTTAACAATTTAAAAGTCTACGACGGATTTTTAATCCGCGGTGCATGCACTAATCCCCAACATGCACGTCACGTAAGTAACTGCGCTTTGTTTTTTAGCTTTTATATTGTGCTAACACTAAGAAATGCGTCTAATGGCTGTCCATTAAGAAAGGGCGCCGCATGGAGCGCCATCACAATTCGCGGCGTCCTGCTAAAACAAAAGGCAAAGGCTTATCGCGGCCACAGGACGTCATGGAAACAACGTTGGCCGGGAAAAGCATTGGCAGCTGTTTGGAAATTGCGAAATGAACAGGCTGCGCGCTTTGGCATTGCGTTAACTACTCCGTGAAAAATCCCTAAAGAGGGTTATGTTGAATTTTGTATGAATGTTGTGACCTGCAGCAAGGTGGCAATGCCAATAGCCGTCGTTTGATCTGGCCGTTTTCGTGTGACGGGCTATTTTATGTGAATACATCGTTTGTAGAGACTTGCAAACCTAGAGAAAGCTTGACGACTATTTTTATATATCGACATATAACGATAGCTGCTGATCCCATAAAAACATCGAATTACAAGCTCAATTGCTGTAGTTAGAGAAAGCTAAAGGGCTATTTTGACATATCGATGTATAACAATAGCTGCTGATCCTTTAAAAAACATCGATAGATTTTTAAATTAACGAGCTCAACTGCTGTGTAGTTCGGCTTGCTTAAAATAACTTTTTAGTATGGTATGTTTAGCCACTGTGTATAGGGTATGCACTAAGTCAGTCACGCTTAATGCTCACTTGTTGTTATGCGTCCCTTGTTACATTGTTTGAAATTGTAGCGCGCGTTGTCCTTGAGTTTGATTTGCTTTAGGACCAGATCGGGGGAGCTTGGCTCGCTGGCTAACTGGGCGGTTGGCTGGGTTTTGGTTTAGGTTTGGCGTTGGCCGTGCCTATGTCTGATTGCCTGTGCTTAGCGGAAACGGCAACGGTACTCGCTGTGCGCAGCGCGCCATTTCAATTACCACGCCCCATCGCGCCTCCAAAAAAAAAGCAAAAACAAAAACAAAAACAAAAAATAAATAACTGTACAGCATCCCATTTAAGAATGGCATTCGCAATGGCATCCGGTGCTTCCATTTGTTTGCTCTGTTCTCGCACTGTTTTTGTTTGCTGCACACACGTATGTTTTGTGCCTGTTAACAATTGGGCTTTGTTTTATTCTACAATATGTAAAAGTGCTTATGGCCTTTGTTCGCCTATTTCGATTGAAGCACTGCTGCGGGTCCTTTCATGCAAAAGGCAAAAACAAGGATTTATTATTTACAAAATGCACAAGCAATTAAACAAATTTAATTGAATTATGATTTGTTGATTGGATGTGGCCCAAAACATGCGTATCAAAGGCTCGACAAATATTTACTTGATTCAATTTGATTCAATTAACTTTTCTAGAGAAAAGTTTAGTTTACAAATTTCCAAATTCAAGCAAATGTTTAAAGTTTCAATTTCAAGTTTCTTGTGCATTTTGTGTTATTTTTCAAGGATTTGGAAAGCAGCGTGCGAGGTCCAACTTTGAAGTGAAATGAATTTTTGTACACCTGCTCAGCAAACAACATAAATTATTTATAACGTGTGCTGAGCGCTACACGCAACACCTGTACTTTGCTTTTGTACACACAATGCTCAGTTGTTGTAGTTGCAACAAGTTGTTTCCGTTGCTTGCTTTTGCGATTATGCAAGACACACACACACACACACACACATAGCATATAACGCAATTATCTGTGTGTGTGTGCTGCATTGAAAGGCAAACAGCATAGACAGGATATCCTTTGAGCAAGCAACAGTTACTCAAAGTTCCGCTTTGCAAGCATTTTCCACCTAGTTGGCACTTTTTTGTATGCCAGCTAATTAGCTGGCCATAACTTGGGCCAACATAATAAACAGCACAAACAAGTTTTTACACTGCAACAAATTATTTAGAATATATAAAGAATTTCGTATAAAGTAAAAGCTGAGCTAGCGGTTTGAGTCTGCTGCAAATATATTTTTGATCATTTTGCTGCTTGGTAAATATCTGGAAATAATGAAGTTTTTATGAACTAAACGGGAAGTTAATGCATAGGAATTTCGAACATTTAAATTTGTTTGAAAACAAGTAAGAATGCTGCAATTGGGCGTCAACGACTGCATAATACTCGCTCAAGATCTGACAACAGTTAAATCAGTGTTGGTAAATGTCAAAAGTGAGCCTACAGTAACTTAACTTTTTCTTTTTTTAATTCTATTCCCAAAACAAGGAAATTTATAGTACAGTCTAGTCTCGATAATTTGTACCCCGCTAAATCGATAATCGCGATAAATCGAAACAAAATCTATCCCCTTGAAAAAAATTCGTTACAGTCGAGTCTCGATAATTTGAACTTCCGTCTAATTCGTAAAAAACCTGATCCCCTTGCCATTTCGAATTATCGAGACTCGACTGTATATATATTTTATTTTTGGTACATAAATTGTTGAGGTCTACTGTGACTGTAAAAGACACAATTATAGTTTAAATTTTCCGATTTGCCACGCCTCTAATGGGAAATCTTCTGAAAAATCTTTAGACTATAAAACGAGTCAGCAAAGATGATATGCTAAAAATATCTAATCCTTAGCTGCATTAGCAAAGAAATTGCTTGCATTCATACGGACAGACGGACGAACACTAAAACGTACATTGCACAAAACCAATATACTCTATTCACTCTGTGAACGAGTATGAAAGGTATTTGGGCATATAAAGCAAATAGATGGGAACTAAACGAATTTAAAGGCTTAAGAGCTAGCCCACTTCTGTAAGCTGTCCGTTAATAGAGTGTTTGCTGTATTTGCATAGGCTAGCAGACATATACATATAACTTTAGCTTTTAGCCTACTAAATAATTCTGCGCCCAACTTTCTGGCTAATTGAAAAGTTATAAAACTGGCAGCTGTCAGCTGCAGCCTTGACTCCCCAAGCACAAAGGTCAATCTGCAACCTGTCACACACTCTCTATCTCCCTCTCCTCTTCTCTCTCTTCAAATGTTCACACTTTGAGCATTTCTGTTAATTGGGTTTTTCTCGACTTTGACCACATTGCGACATTGATTTCAATTTGTATATATAGATATATATATTACTCATGCGTCGCGTTGGACACGTGATAAATTTACCATTTTATTTGGCATTTTTCGAGCGCTCGAAACTTTTTTCATTTGTATGGCGCGAATGCAATTAGTCAATAAATTTTAATGAAAATTACCAATTGCCATGCAAATGGCATAAACTGGTTGACAAAATGGATTCGCGTGTTGCTCTATCTTTCACCATAATTTCTGGCTGCCAAACTACAGCGCATCGATCATCGTTTACTGTGTGTGTGTGGGTGGGTAATCGACCTGCACGCAACACAGAATTTCAAATTGGAAAATGGAAAAACGTTGCCAACGTTGTATAGTCAGCCAGCCAGCCAGGTGAACTGACAGTTGGTTAGTTGAATACCTGGACGAATGACCGAATACACATACAATTTGATTAGCTGCAAACATGAGCTCTAATCGAACTGCCTTCGCAGGTGTGGCAATGCCCATTGAATGAGATTTTGTTATTATTGAATATTTGATTATATATATATATATATATATATACCTATACCTATATATATATATTTATATGTATGGGTATATTGAAAAATGATTTGTTTTTCCGCTTAAGCTTTTTTTTTTGCCTGAATAAAGTTTTTGGTTTAATGTTTGTAATTTGTCTGCTACTGGCATCTGAAGTGAACCCATCTTGAATCAGCTGACAGCTGTGAATTTCACACTTTGTCGATTATTTTCTACGATTTAGATACCCTATATATACAAGAAGTGGGTATATTGACTTATAGTGTAGTTAAGTAAGAGCTAAAGTTATTTTACCTGACAGATAGCTGTCAATTTCACACTTTGTGGATTGTTTTCTACACCTTGTATACCCTGTACTTATGAGCAATGGGGTATATTAAGTTGGCTTATACTTCAGTAACATCTAAAGTTAGCTCAAAAATTGATTTACGTTCTTTATCACTTGAATACAGAGTATATATAGCAGCTATCCTCAACGAGCAAGCTCTATCATTTTTTTCTGTCTCTTGCTGTGCTTTGGCCTTTGTCTGAAACCTGTTTGAGACTTTTTTATGCCATTCAATAAGTTAGCTTGCACCGTTGCTTAATTGATTTACGTGACAAAACTTGGCAGACAAAAGCAAAAAAGAAATGGATTAAAAAAAAAGGCAGACGAAAAGAGGATTGACTAAAAAAGGTGAAATTGAAAATGGAAAATAAATATAGTCTATAGAAAAGACAAGGAATCTATATAGTAGCATAAATTGCAAACGTTGCACAAGTCTCACAAAATACAAAAACTGAAAGAAATAAATGAAAAATAACACGCATACGCCACGTGCGCAGCACATTTAGCTGCAGCGCTGAGAAGTCAAATAAATTACTCAATTCCCAGAGAGCAGTTTGGCCAATGGTTCAGTAAATAAAGCAATAATATGACCAACGAAAACTCAACTAAAACTTGAACTTTAATTAAACTGCGCCACAGACAACAACAACGACAACAACCAACAACCGACCATAACTAGAAACGTAACTCAAGGCAACGTCTTCGTGACCGTAGCTCAGGTGCAAATGCGGTCACACCCTTGAAACCAAGCCACAGCAAAAGTAACAGCAGACAAATAAACAACAACAGCAACAACAACAACAACAACAGCAACAACTATAGCAACAACAACAACGAACGTATTAAAGTTATTTCAGCGACCTCAATTTCGGGGCGTGAGCAGCTATACGTATCGAGTCGCTTTATCGCGACTGTCACATTAAAAGTCTGCGCACTAAACTATGCTACACTTTTTTTTGCTGTTATTGTTATTTCGCCTAATTAGTGCTGGGAGCGTGAGCGAAACTATAGGGTGACCGTAAACGGAAGTAATAAAAGCTTAAACAAAACTATTTATATTTATATTATAAACAAATTGCAGCAATTTGACGGCACTCGAGGCAAACTTACAGGAAGAGAAAGCCTAAAGCCTAATTTTTATGTGAAATGAAAATATTTGAAATATATTTTTGAGCCTTTTTTACATTATTTTATTAATTAAATACAAAATCTTGTTAAATTATGTATTAAAATGAACATTTTGTTAGCTTTCTTTGCTGTAATTCAAACTAAACTATAAATGTATTTATAAGGTGACCATATTGCAAAAAAATTTAAAAAAAAGCCAAAGAACTAAATTTTATATGAAATGAAAATATTTTAAAGTTGTTTTTTTCCATTATTTTTTTATTATTTAGTCCTTTTAAATTGTTTTTGTGTTTGATCTTTTTGTTAGCTTTCTTTGCTGTAATTCGAAGTGGCGTAAAATTGCATTTATAGGGTGACCATAAACAAAGCTTAAGAACTAAATATATGAAATGCAAAACATTTTATAAACAAATTTAGCGTATTTTACGATACTTTGGCAACTCTTCATAATTTCATATTGTTGTTAGCTACCTTTGCTGTAATTCCAATTAGAATATAAACGATTTTTAGGGTGACCATATCTGGAAGAAACAAAAAGCTTAAGAATTAAATTTGATATGAAATGAAAAACATTTTATAAACAAATTAAATCTATTTTACGATACTTTGGCACTTTAAATTGAAATATTTCAGAAATTTTGTATTGTTGGCTTTCTTTGGTGTAATTCAGACCATTTATAAAAGAACAAGAATGTTAAAAGCTAAATTTGGTATGAAATGCAAACATATTTAAAATAAATTTTTCCCAATTTCAAGCCAATTTGACATCTAAATGGAAATTCTACAAAATATTGTAGTTCGCTTTTGTTTGATTTATTTGCTCTGCTTTAGGCGAACCATAAATGTCAAGAGCAAAACAGCCTAAGCAACAATTTTAGTTAGAAAGTATAAACAAATTATAAACTTTTTGCTGCCATCAAATGCCACTTTTAGTTTTAGTTCAGTTTTTTTTATCAAACACTTTTCGGTTCTCCTGCTCTCAGCGCTCACTTTGCTCTATGCTAATAACACTTACAGCCGCTGCTCATTTTGAGTTCACTTATTTTTCGCACTTTTTTGTTTGGTTTAATTTTCACGTGCGCATCGCTGAGCAGTGGAAAAGCGTTTAAACTTTGACCTGGTTTATTTATGTGTGCTCAGGTGTGCTGTGATAATGGCCATAGCCACAACTTCACCATATTACTCTTGCTGTTGCTGTTGTCTCACTGTTTTTCCAGTGTTTTTCGCTTTTGCGTGTCTGTGCAACATTGGCATTTGGCTTTGGTTTTTAGTCAACGTATTTTTCTCTGTCCCGCTGTCCAGATTTGATTAGAGATTGCGTAAACCGAATCGCAATGAAAGCATAATTAGTAACTGTGATTTGTATGCCACGACGTGAAGCCAGAGATTTTACAATTGTCATTGTTGTTGCTGTTGCTGTTGTTGTATGCGCCCCCTTTAGATAGCTGACTTTCTGTTATTTTGCATTTACATTTAGTCTAAGCCCGGCCTGGAGGACTTATCAGCTTAAATGCCACTCGTTTCAGTTGCAGCTGTAGCATAAAATGCACTTAAGCACAGCCTGCGGAGTATCCTGGCTGTTGTCCTGGCTCCTGTTCCAAGCACAAATTAAGTTAGCCCAGCTGCTGGATTATGTTTTTAATCAGGCACCAGATTCTTGCTAAAGACTCTGATCTCCCGTACTCAGACAGGGCAACATTTTACACTTGAAGAAAATTGTTTGACAGCTTGAAATAGAAATTCCTAAAACTTAAATTCAGTTTTTCTATATAAATTTATAATTAATTTCGAAAACTTTATCAGTATTTCATTTGTCATTTGATCTATAACCTTTTCTTTGAGTGTATATCTCTCTCTCTGTGTGTGTGCTGGCCAATCAAAGTTCTAAAGTTCACATCATTGACTGGACTAAGTTGCTAACTGGGCCAACTCAAATTAAGAAAAGATAGCGCACAGCTCCAGAAAAACTTTTATCATTTTCACAGTTACGTAGCGCGTAGTTGAGAACTTCATCCGAGCATCCATTCAGGCGGTTCAGTTTCAAGTACATTTCTCCTTTGAAATGTCACCAAAAGCAACAAAAAACATTAACAACAAGTGGAGCATGTTTGCATGCCCTGGATGCAGTGTATGTAGATAAGATAGGGTATGATAATTAGCTGCAGAGTTATGTTTCAGGCATAAGATATTAATTTTTATAATACTTCTAGAATTTATACCTATCTATACATGTATCGATAAATATCGATATTTTAAGCTGATGTATATAATATGCATGTCAAAGGGTATTTCATAATCAATTATGCTTTGACAATATTAAAGATATTTTCTATATATTTTGATATACTATTTTTCGATTAATGTATATATCGATAAATATCGATATTTAACAAATATTTGAATAGACTTATTGCAGTCTATAAGAGTACACGAATATGGTATAGCCATATCGATAATTTCTCTAGTATTTCCCAAAATTAAAGTATGGTTCAGCTTTTTAAGAGAAATATCCTTAAATTTTTAGTATAGTCAATTACTGAAATGCTATGTTTATATCTTTTTAAGTTGCTAAATACTAAAAAAATAGTAATACATTATGACAATATTTATTTGTCAGGATATACTGCAAGGAAAAGAGAAATTTGAAACATTTGGGTATTTTCTAGTCAGACACTCCCCACTAAATTTACTCTTAGTTGTTTAGTTGCAGTTGCTTGGCAGCCGGGCTACAGGTTTGGCAGCTCGCTGTCCAGTCAGTTGCGCAGTGACAACAATGCCAATACGCACACACACACACACACACACAGACACTGGCATACACGCACAGGCCGTTGCACGTACACACAATCAATCACAGTTAGTTGGGTGGCTGCTGGAGCGCGACATGTTGACAAGTAATTGGCAGCAAGCGAGCATCAAGCATACGCCATACGTAGCACGCCCTCATGCACTATGCAAATATGTGAGATCCAATTCCCTGCCTAACTCCCTTTCCCCTTCTCTCTCTCTCTGTCTCTCTCTTGCTCTTCAAGTCTCAATCTTTCTCTATGACTATGGTGCCTATGCTGCTCTGATTGTTGTTGCCTTACGATAGCGCACAAAAAAGGGCACAAAGCCAATCAAGCGCAAGGAATGACTGCAAAATCTGTGGGCAAACCAAATGCCTTTAATGCCAGGCATGCCTCATTCGCTGTCGCAGCCTCTGCCACAGCCACTGCCACTGCCACGGCCTTTGCCTATGCCGTTGCCGTTGCCAACTGCTTTCAGCTGAGCGCCGGGTACGTGAAGGCATGAAATTGGGTCACAAAGGCGGCCAACAGAAGAAATGCGTAGCCAAAGATATTGCTAACGGTACGGGGCTCACATTGTGAATGCAGGCAGCGCCAGTCACACACACACATACACACACACACACGCTCTGGCACACACGCACAGTAATTCAAAATTCAAGCGAACGCTGTAAACAAAACAAAACGACGCGAATGTCGCGAGCTGCTGGACAGCAACATGTTAGCAGTGGGCGATGTTTTAGGCGAGCGCACGACTAACATAGAATGAGCGCGTGAGAGCCAAAAAGCTCTCACACTCTCTCTCTCTCTCTCACACACACACACGCACACACACACGCAACTTTTACGTTCGAGTTTTAGCGTGGCTGTTGCTGCATAACCTTCATCTTGAACTTCAGGGCCAGGCATATGGCTGTGTGAGTGTGAGTGAGAGCGGGAGCGGGAGCGAGCGAGAGTGAGAGTCGAGTCAGATGCTCAACTGCTTTTTACAATAAAAACAAATGCAACAGGAGGGTGTTCATTCATGAAAGCTCACACCCATGATAAATGGAGTGTGTGTGTGTGAGAGAGAGAGAGAAAGAGAGAGTGGGAGAGTTAGATAAATGTAACTGTAACAAAGAAGAAAATATGAAATGTGAAGTCGTAGATTAATGGAAATATGCTAAATGAGCCAGAAAATTGTAAAAAAGTTTTAAAATAATAACGTTTTGAATTATGAATAAATAAATAATTTATGAACAGTTTAAAAAGTGAAAGTCGTTAGACAAATTTTAAAAAATATGTAAATTAAAAACAGTTTAAGTAAATATACAAAATAAAGAAATAATAAAAATTTTTATATATGCATATAAAACAAAAATAAATATAAATTCTGTTTTATTTTATATATTTAAAAAATATTTATAAATTTAAAAAGAAATAAATATAAATAATATAAAAAATTTAATAATTTCAACATATAAAAAATACAATTAAAATATTTTAAAATTAAATATAAGAAATAAAATAAATATTAAATTTTTTATAAATATATATATTTTTTTATATTTTCATATAAATTTTTAACTAAAAGAATTCTATTTTCAAATCTTCTTTCTAACAGTCAAAAACTGAACTTCTTGGCAAAGCTTAACAAAGAGAAAACATCGCCAAATGCGCTTCGACTTTCCAATAGCTCCGCTCTCTCTCGCGCGCGGTCGTTCTCTCCGTGTGTTACGCGCGCTCTCTTGCTCTTTCGCTGTGTCTGTTGCTCGGCAGACACACGCACACAGTCGCAGGTTCTTATCAAAGCAACAGCGAAAGCTGGAAGCAGACAGGCACACACAGAAGGCAGTCGGGAGTCGCATGTAAGGATAGCACGGGAGCGTCGCAACGCCACGCACTTTATAAGGTGAAATACGAAACTGGAGCAGTTCAGTTCGCAGTTGGCTGGCGTCGCAGAAGGTTGCAAGAGGTGATAGCAACATAAAATGAAAGCGGAGCAGTAGCCAAACAAAAAAATAAAAAAATACAAGAAATATATTCGAATCAACAGCTCCACAAAAGTTCGGACAGCATAAAGTGACCAAATGAATGGGAATTGTGTGAGCGCCAAAGGAGTGAAAACAAGTGAAAGCTAATTGAAACTAAATTTGAAAATAAATTTCATTGTAGCAGCAGCTGTTGGGACAGTTAAAAGCGTGTTCAGTGTTAGACTGGTTAATTGTTTAAGCCCTTGGCTTGGCTAACAGCACGGCTTGGGCCATGTGCATTCGCACATAATTGCAAACTGTTGCACGGTCTGCAATTTTCATATTTCTTTTTATTGCCATAGCCATAAAATAGATGTCAGCCACTGGCAACTGTTGCACACACACACACACACACACACACACATACACCTTTTAGACATGGGTTTTACGATCGCTTAGCCATGTCACATTAAATATGCCTTTAAATGTTTTTATCCTGCTGTAGCTGCTACACTCAAACGAAAACATAACAAAACGAAAATAATAAAAAAATCACCTCGACACTTGCATTAAAATTCATAAAAAAAACTAAAATTAAATCGTGTTAAAAAACGACAGCTGAAAACAATTGAAAATAAATAAATAAATGGGAATTGCCACATTGACAGGTGAGTCCTTGTTAAAAACAATTAGGCTGTTAAATGTTATTGGCTTTATTAGCGATGCACTTTGCCAACGTTATTATTGTTCTCTTTATACTCGCTCATGCAGTGAAGCGAGTATATTGGTGTTGGACAAGATTTGTCATGCTAGAGACTCGTTGGCGGGCTCGATGCATGAATTTTTAATAATTGTTAACCACGAGAAACTCAAAATTCAACAACTAAATTACTGTTGATGCCTCTTAGAGGCATGGCAAATCGTACAAAATTATATCATCCAAAGTATTGTAGCTAGAACTCCAAAGTTTGATAGTTAAGTTGCTGCAAACTTCCTTCTTGAGACTCACTAAGCTTATTGTTTGCAACGTGAACAAGTGTCATGCCGTCGGTAACGCCCGGGTGCAACATTTTTGCTTGTTTTGTTGTTGCTACTAATTATTATTATGCACATTCGTCATTAATTATTCAAAATCCTTTGGGTATTGACTTAATAGTTTTAATTAATGAAAAGTTTGTTGCGCGCTGTTTAAAGTTGGGCTTTTGACTGATAATTTGCGGGCTGAATGTGGTTTATAGCCATAAATTATTAGTGATTTTCCTGCTTATAGTTTTCATCAATATAGTTAAAGTCAAATAGTGAGAATATTCTGTTTTTGGCTTGGTTTACGGTTCGCTGCGCTTAGCTACTGTTTATAAACAGAGTTTTCCACATCATGGAACACAGATTTGATTGCAACTTTTGTGTTTTTCAATTATTTATTAATTTTGTATTTAAAGACAATTTAATATTCAATTATGAATTATTAATTATTGTATAATTATTTATTTATTTAACCTAATTGACTTTTTTCTTGTAACATATTCATTCATTATTCATATTCATATTGAATATTCATATTCACATTATTATAAATTCATGTTAAACGTGTAAGAACGTTGCATAATAATCGTTCGTGGTTTTAAAATAACTAAATATATATACAAAATTAATAACTTGGAACTAGGCATGATTCAATAGACGATAGAAAATGGATAGAAGGAAATTTCTATTTGTGTAGAAACTCTATTAGGCAGCTGCAAAATTGATCTATTTTAGCTCTTAAACTAAGCAATATATAATATATTTTGTTTTTTAATTTGAAGAAGTTGAGTTGTTAATTGCAAAACTCCTACAAATTGCCACGCCCACAATAGCTAAAATATAAATATGTTACCTACAGTTATTTAGCTTACAAACTGAGAAATTTTGGCACTAAAACTGAGACAAATGTGTTTTTGATACGCTCCAAGTAGGCAAGCTTAAGATGAGCTCTAAAGTAACTTGAAATGTTAAATTGAGTTTTTGACTGTTAAACTGTGAAGGATACAGTTGCTTTCGATTTGCCACGCCTACAAAATGTTACAGATGTATATAGTTTATATTTGTATATAGAACTTATATACATGCATATAAATACCAAATTTTAAGACTCTAGTTTTGCGGCTAAGAGGACTTTAATAGGCAGTCAGTGCACTGAAGATTAAGGCAAATGAAGCTGTAATATTTTGCCTATATATAAATTAATATATATTTTATGTAAATATCATTTAGTTTTTTTTTATTTGTTGTATTTTTGTGTATTATTGTTGTCACAGTTTTATGGAACAATAACAGCAACAGCAACAGCAACAGAAAACATACACAAAAACAAAATGCCAACAAATCAGGGCGGCATATATTTGTGCAAGTGATGAAAAGCAAATATGAGCGATGCTTGTAAAGGCCCCGAGATCCCAGATAGCAAATAAATAAAGTTTACTAAAAATATACAAAATGATATATACTTGCATATACAATACAATATATAATTCATATATAGTACATATAGATAGCCATGGAATATTTTATTGTTCGCACTTTTACAATCAATTTATGCGCTGACACTGTGAAATACGCAGCTGTTGTTCACAGATTGTAACAACGAGATACGAGTATGAGAGAGCAATGGCTGGGCTAGAGCTGTCCAATAATTAATTAAATGCCGAACTATACAATATGTGACACTTTGATCTGTTTCACGACTGTTGCTTTGTAATTAAATGTGGGGCAAAGTGGAGGGAATCTTAAGTTATTACGAAACAAAATTTGTAATAAAAAAATGCAAAGACACCTGGCGTATGAGTAATATGGCAACGCGTATACGCCACGTGTTGTCTGCTCAGACAAACAATAAATGTGCCACAGGAAAGAGGCACAAACAAGAAGATGAGAAAGTATATAGAAGTAGAAAGCGAGAGAGAGAGAGGGGGAGAGAGAAGGGAGTTAAGGAAAGAGAAAGGGCAGCTTTTTTGTTAGGGGCCTGCAGCCAAGGGTGCGGATGGGTTTTTCCCCAATGGCGCGCGCGCCGCCACGCTTTCATGTCAACTTTGTTAATTAAATGAAGCACTTAACATCGGCGACATATTTTTTTGGCTGCACGCCCTCAACCCTTATTGCCAAACCCCCAAAACTTCAACCCTGGGAATATATACATTTTTGTTTTTTTTTTTTGTTCTTTTGGCTGCATAATTTGCGCGCGCTTCATTTTAATGACTGTCCACTCGCCCAGTGAAGCCGCCACTTCAGTGCCCAGCTCGCTGTATTTTTGTTTGCCTTCTTCAATTATTTTCTTTTTGTGGCATTCTTATCATAATTTCCTTACTCCACTTGCTTTATTTTTCTATTTTGCTTTTTTGCTTTATTGCGCGACCTGCTTTTCCGGGAAAGTCCTCTCTAAATGGTCAAAGCTTCAAAGCCGCAAGGACGTTTATTAAAACCACTTTCAAATGTCGCCTTTTGTCCTTTGTGACATTTGTTGTCTGCTGTCACAAGTTGTATTTCTAATTTGAGCTAAGATCATAAACAGAAAAAAAACAGTATGAATGTTTTTTTTTTTGTTTGTTGCCAACTTTTCTAGTCATAATTATTTTTATATTTATTTTTATTGCATTTGTTTGTTGTGGCTTTTGCGGTCTGTTGCAGAGACGACAAAAACATACATTCACAAAACACATACATATATATATATATATGTGTATGTGTATGTGTGTGTGTGTGTGTGTGTGTGTGTGTGTGATATAGCGCTTCAACAACAATGAATATAAGTAGAAATAGTTTTACTGTGAAAACTTTTGCCCTTAGGTGTTAGTTGCCAAATTGTTGTGAGTTTTGTTGTGTTCAAGTGAAGGACTCGGTTTGCAAAAAGGAAGCGTAAAAAAGGACATGAAGTGTAGAAAATAAAAGATTATTGAAGGTGTCAAAATTTAATTAGGGATGTACGCCAGAGTTGCTCAAGCTCAAATTAGGGACTAAGAAATTAATAAAAACAGATGAAAAGAAATTTGAAAAAAAACATGAGAAAAACCTGTCAATTAAATTAGAGGAAAAGATATGTTTTTTAATTAAACGAAAAGCTTAATTAGTCTAAAAGTGTTTTCTCTTTGGTATATAGTGTTCTATGTTAAATGTGTTAATGAGAATTGCATAGAAGAGCATTAATTTGAGTACTAAAAGTGTAGAATGTGAACTCACTCAACAAAAGTTATAACAAACTTAGCATTTTAGAGCCCATTCTTATACCCTAAGCAGAATTTGGCTATAAGGCAAAATATTTCTTCTATGCCTTCTGAAATTCCAGTGAAAAGCAACAAATAATCTACTCCGATGATTAACAAAGCTCAATTATGGCCGGGACAAATAACTTACGCATGCCAATGGCAGCACAAAAGGTCTTCACTTAGCTCCTTAACTATTTTAGAGCTAAGACGCATATATGGTAAAGCGATGTCGAGGCATTTGGTAGCCATAAGCTCTTTCTCTCTCTCGTATAATGAGATGAAATTGAATATGCATTGCCAAGGATAATGTGCTGAGCCTTAGTGCCTGCCACTGACAACAAGTATTTTATATCACTTTTGCCATTGTTATTGTAGTTCTACTTCTTCTTCTTGTTGTCATGCATATACAATATATATATATATATTTTTTTTTGTATAGCCCGCTGAGCTGACCTGTGTCACATGTCTCTGTCCATGTCCCCATGTTCATGTCCATGTCCTTGTCGCCTGCTGTGCGCTGCTGCAAATATGCTAGTAATGTGCTATTGATGTGGGCCATCAAATCAGAATTTCGATATATGTATCTCCGCCCCAGAAGCGGAGAAAAAAAGGCTAACGCAATCGTGAATTTAACAAGCAAAAATTTACCCAGAACCAAATGAAATGGGCAATTAACCTTATCAAGTAACGTGCCGCGTGCCACAAGAAAGAATACGAAAATAAAAAAGTATTTCAAATACGTCGAATGCCAAATACTCTAGCAGAAGTGTCATATAAGATGGGCGTGCAGGTGAGCAGCTTTGATTTTGAAATATATTTGATTGAAATTAGTTTTATTATATAAACAAATTTAATAAGCTATGGAATAGACAAGTTTTGGTCTGTTTTATTTTAAATTATAAAGCAAAATTTGATCATAAAACAAAATTTAATCAGCTATTGACGAGTTTTTGGTCTCTAAATAAAATGTTTATATGATTTTTATTAACTCTTTTGAAGAACATTTATATTTTAGGCTCACCTCAATCAGTTTGGCTAAGGCATTGGATAACTAAAGCAATAAAGCAAATAGTGTGTTCTATATGGCTCATCTTATTCTTTATAATATCAAGTATACGACTTGGTAAGGAAGTGTTTTATGAATTGCATCAACTTAGTTCGCAGAGTCAGTAGACAAACCTTTTGGACTAGTGGTTTATATAGATTTGTATTCATCTACGATGTGACAAGCTACAGCTCACAAATTTCATAACACAATTGAGAAAAACCAAAACTATTTCAATAGATTTTTTTCTACTTGATAAACACATATACTATGAATATAATTATATGTTTAAGGATTCCTCCAATGAAATCTCTTTAATATACAATTACGATTCTATATATGTATATCATCTTGATGCCTAGCCTCAACTAGCTAGCATGAAGTCTTATCCATATTAACACAGCTATTAATACAGATTAAGATTTTACATATCTATATATACATCATATATATATATGTAAATCTCCTCCTTTAACCATTCCATGACAAAGTTCCAACATTTCTTTGTATAAGTGTATTAAGAGAAAGCGTAGAAGTAGAAAATAATTCAAGAACGATGCGCTGTCGTCTACTTTGTCGTTAAGAGCTCTGGGCGAAATAACCTAAAAATACAAGCAAAGCAAAGCAAAGCGAAGCGACGCGACGCGACGCTTTACCAAAATTTATGCCATTAGAGCAGAGACGGAATGCCAAAGCAAAAGGTAAAACAAGGTAGTGATAGGGGGCGGGGACAGGACTCTCTGCAGTGGCAGGGCAGGCAAAGTGGCAAGTGGAACAGAAAGTGAAAGGTTATGGCAAAAGCAAGAAGCAATTTCAAATATTTTCGTTACCTGCTTGTATAGAAAATTTTTACGTCTTTCTGATTACGGCAAAACGGCAAACGGCAAACGTTTGCGTTTCATTTCTTTTTAATGCCCTGTAAATATGCAATGAAATGGGTTCTGATGGACTAAGTGAAGTAGACAATTGTATGAATGAGAGCTTTAATGAAGTGAAAATGTTTTTCTTGTGGTTTGTGGATGCCGATTACTACTGAACTTATCTGAGAAACTTTTGAACCTAGAGTTGGTAATAGGTGCGTGAAATATAATGGATTTAGAGCTGCTTACAAGATATTTTCTAAATAAACATAAAATACACATTCGTTTACATTTAATTTTCAGTAAATTTCGGAAATATTCGAGCTACCTGCTAACTGTCAATTGAGTACAGGGTATGCGCCAGTCAAGCCATACTTATCGTTTCTCTTTAATATATATTTTATTATTGTACTTGTTGTTGCGTAATTGTGCGCAAAAACAGGCGACGAAATGGGTTATGTTAGGGCTCTCTGGGGTTTGGGTAGGTCAAACAATTGAAATGCTAAAGGCATTCCATTCTTCTTTCTTTTTTATCAATACACGTTCATGAATTGAGAGGGGTATATTGGTTTTGTGTAATGCCTGTATTGATTAGAGAGACTTGTAATTTATTGTAATTGAGAGAAATTCGTTTTTTAGAATAGATTCTCATATAGTCAATAGATAATTTTCACATTTTCGAGTTCATTTTCATTCACTTGATTCATAAACAATACTTATTAACTATTCACTCATTTTTATCATATATTTATGATATATATAAGGAGTCTCTAAATTTAAAAAGTAAGCTAATGCTTACTCCTCTATAGATAGATCCTCTGAGCAGATGAATCCGATTAATCTTGTCAAAAAATCAACCCATAAGTTATATGCGCTACCCAATAGGGCAAGGCAAGTCCGAAAATATTGATATTGTAGCCAAATGTAGCGAGTATCATGCAGTCAATTCCTACTTGTCTTTCTTACCGTTTCCACGTTGAGCAATAAATGTGAATGCGAGGGGCAACAGAACATGACATAAAGGGCGCTGAGCAATTAAAATTCAACAATCTTAGCCGAAAAGAAGCAAAGCATATTCTTTCGACCATATCTAAGTAGGTTGACAGCTGCAAGGCAAAGAAAGTGTCAAGTGAAAGAGAAAGAGAAAGTACGAGAGAAAGTGCAAAAGTATCCCTTTTTGCTTAGCTTGACTGAGCAGACAAAGTTCTCCCAAAAAAAAAAAACAATAAGCCGAAATGAATGCCATACACAAATGCTGCCTCAAGTGCAGAGTGCGGGCGAAGCAGGCACAGGCATTTGCATGGAAATCAAATATTTTCATTATTTATGAACGTGCTTAAGCTCGAATTGCATAATGATAAGGAATTATTATGCAAGATATTTGAGTTGCTGCATTTTTGGGGGAGGAATTTTCAGTTGCTTCCAATGAAACTATTTAAGCAAAAGCAGAAAAATACAAAATTATTTTTCCCTCGTTGGCATAGAATTTCTAGTTTGATTCATTTTGGCATAAAATCTGCAATTTATGCATTTTTTATTTTTTTGGAAATGAGAAATGTTTTACCAAAAATAAATACATTTTTATAGATTTGTACACTCTGTTGCGAATTATAAACAGTATATTGGTTTTATGCAATGTCCATCCTGCTGTCCGTCCGTCTATTCATATTAACTCAAACTATTTAGCCGCTATCGAAGCTACAGACTTGAAATATAGAATATATTATGCATATCCATTTCTATATAAGCTGTACCTTCTTAAGCTTAGGACCATGAACGAGTATCATATAGTCTGTAGATCCCTTGCTTGTTATTTATTCAATAATCCTTTGGGTTTCATAATAATAGAAAATCAATTGTGCAAAATTTATTTGCCAAATCAGCAAAAGATTTTCTCGCTCTCCAACTGGAAGTACTTGTGCTTGCAACATGCAACATGTTGCATGCAACTTGCAGCTGCTGCTGCTGATTCTATTTTTAGACCATAAACGAATACGAATGTCTCGTAGCAGCAGCATTCGAAGCATTCGCAGCATTCGCAGCATCCGCAGCAGCTCTCGGCTCAGCTTACTCGCAGCTCATTGTCTATAAATAGCTCGAAGTTACAACTGTTGGAGTGAGGGAGACAGTTGATCTGTGTAGGGGAAGGCGAGTGGAGTAGGAGTGGCATTGGGATTAGCTTCAAGGTGTGCTCGGCTTGTATCTATAAATAGCCGGAAGCTTTAACTTTAGCCAGCATAAAAGCCCGTAAATGCTCCCAAAGCATCGCACAAATTGCGCAGCGCTTATTGTCTTTAACGTATTTATGAACTGCTGCATGTGCTGGATATAGATAAAATAAATGATTACACTTGACGAAAAAGGGGGCAGTGTTATAATGTGAAATTTGTATACAAATATAAAAATGTTGAGTGTAAAACATGAAAAAAAGAAGAAAACTATCGAAAATTGTCTTATTTATATGAAGTATGAAGATCAATATAATGGAGTAGTGCAAGCAGTGCAAGCAGTTTAAGCTGAGTTCAAGTAAGAATGCTCTAGTCGGGAGTGTCTGACTAGAAGATACCCTGAACTCTCATTTTCAACCTTATAGTTTATTGGCATACGAATTTTATTTTAGTTCTTTCTGTTGCAATTTAAGCTCTTTGAAATATTATAATATTTAAAAAGAAGAAATTTTTAGCATCTATTTAATCCCTTTTTTTTCAAATTTTATTTGAATTTTTCTTTGGGTGCATGTTTTTGTTTGCCGTGTGATATTTATCGGCTTGTCGCGTGATTGATTTATAGGACGACATATATTATTAATGGCCAACAAGTCAATTGATATGAACCGCCAGCTACTACAGCTGCCCAGAGCTCATTAAATATTGATACTATTTATGAGGAGGCATATACTACACTTGCTAACTATAGTACATGCTATGCTTTCCTTCACGTCCCCCTCCACTTTGGCTTGTTGAGCAGCTTGCCTAATTGTGTCCCTCTTGGGGATGACAGCGCGTCTGGCACGCTCTGGTTAACATTTGTGGGTTAAATCGCATGCACTTGGGACTCAGATCGAGGCTCATTAGTTGCCGGCGGCGGCAGCAGCAGCTGTTAAAGTTCTGCGTCAGCGGAAGCAAAGACAAAGTGCAAATTTCCCTTTTGTAGTGCGTGTGTGTGTGACATGTGTGTGTCTGTGTGTGTGTGTGTGTGTTTGCCTTCTAAGTTACTTAAAGCCACCCTACAGGCACATCCTGTACGATGCGCTTGCCAAAAACTTTGCGCACCCAAAGCCATATGTCTATATGTATATGTATCTGTGAGTTGCCCTTAGCTAAACTTTGTAGCCTTGCTCTATGCCCTGTACACATGGAAAGGCGGGCATATGCGGTGTATTAATATCTACTAAAAAGCTATTTGAGCTCAGCAAAAACTCATATAATTGTCTACAGGTCATCTGGCAGTCGTTCAAGCTCATCTAGATATGCTGATACACATCTCAGGTGCGTTTCAGCCAAGCGCAGCTGACTGTTTTATAGCTCAATCATAATTTTTCACACAGTTAATGTGCAAATGCGACGCTTGGCCAGCTTGCTTTGGCAAGGCAGGCAGACAGACAGACAGACAGACAGTCAGTTGGGCAGGGCAGATGGAGAGAGGGTTGGGGTTGGGGGTTGGTTTTGTAGGTGTATCACTTGACGCACACCCACTCAAAACAACAAAAACGACAGCACGCACACAAGAGTGTGTAAAAAGTTCTTCAAGTGTTAAATGAGATAAAGCAAACAGTGTGCGGGCGGTAGCAAAAGGTGGTAGGCTGCACAGCCACACACACTAACACACATCTACTCAGCTGTCAGTCAGACAGTTGTTTGCTCTGCTCTCACCTCCACCTCTGCCCCTGCCCCTGCCCGTACATAATAATTATTAAAAATAATGCTCGCCAGCTCTTCAGACATTCCATGGCAAGCAGAAAATATTATTGCATACTTTTGGGCTCTGCGTTAGTTGGCAAAACTTCCTGGGCTTTTTCTTGGCTCTAATTTATTGTTATACTGACATTTTGATTTCGCTTTTCAGCTGCTGCTTCTGCTTCATCTTGTTTCGTGTGTCTCTTCACATTTTGAGTATTTGCAAATATTTATGCGCATCCTTTTCAAGTTCAAGCCTCATCAAAATTTCGCTAAACTTGATTGAGTTTTGAAATTAATGGCAAATTGTGGAAAATTCTAGTTAACTTTTTCAGCTATTTAATAGCAAAATTTAATATGTTTTTTATTACAGATTTAATACAGGTTTTTATGCTTATGCAAGGCTGAAATTTATGAAAAATTCTGGTTAAATTTTCTTAGCTATTAAAAAGCTAAATTTCAAATGTAAGCAATATAGATTCAAGCCAGATTTTTATGCGCAATCAGGCAATGCTCAAACTTATGAAACTTGTCATAGCAATGCTTATCGCTATGGTTATATCCAAGTACTTGGAATAACTAAGGATTCATAATAAAGATATTTTATTATATGATATCACAGCCAAAGCCCTAATGAGTATTTGATTTAAAGCCAATCAAGGCATAGAAAGCAGGGCTTATTATAAGTTTGGTAAGCAGTTACCATAACTATATGGCCTACTTAATAATAATGTTTACTCTTTTACCTACTCTTTAATCAGATAATGTCGGAATACTCACAGTTTTTGTTGGGTAAACAATTCGAACTTTCATGCGACGTTTGTGGGTAAATAAGTTTGCCTTGCTGTTGCCTTATACAGTTGCTGTTTACCAAAGCCAGCCAATATTTGCATATAATATGTAGACACATTATTTATATATATATTTGTCATATATACTTGCATATATATATATATATATCTGACTAAGGTCGTCTGATTTATTGAATATGGCAAAACGACGCGCTTAAATGAAAATTGAAAACGATGCGCCATTGGGCTGCTTATTAGTTTAAATTGTAAACAGGAAGTGCTGCGGCAACGGATATAAGGCCACAAAGAAGATGGAGCAGCTGGAGGCGATGGAGGCATGCTTGAATAGAAGACAGGCAAAGGCAAAGGCAAAGGCAAAGGCAAAGGCAAAAGACGGACGACAAGACAGCTTCTAGTTGCGCAGCGGCTGTCAGCGACAGCAACGCAAAACTTTTAAGCAGGCAACGGAGACGGAAGCGTCACGAAGCGACTGTTGCCTGTCTTGATACACTGTTTATTAGTTGGCAGAGGGTGTATGGGCATGGGTATGAGTGTTGAGAGACTAAGAGAGACAATAAAGCATTCTAAGCTCTGCGATTGTTACAATATGCTCTATAGGCAGACATACTTATATATTTACAGTTTGAGAGTCCTGCATAAACAGTTTTAGAGTCATAATAGCTAATATACTCCGCTGCTATTAACGTCTCCACAGAGTATCGCGCAGTCATTGTTACGCCTTGACAGTTATGTACGCAGCTATTACTTATTTTGCCTGAGGTTTGGGCCAAGGTTTCTCGCTTGGCTTTGAGGCAGGGGCGGCTTGGGGGCGTGGCACGCTTGTTGCAACTGTCAAGCGTTTAGTTAACTCTTGACGCTGCTTGTCCCTGTCATTGCCAGTCGTCAGGCAGTCCGCCAAGTCAGCCAAGTCAGGCAGTTAAAGTTGAGTCCTTTAAAGGACAATCTCAATGATAAGTTTTAAATTTGGCAGCAACAGCCGCTGGCAGTTGCCTTTTTCCAGCTGCTTTTGCTTTTGTTTCTAACTTATTCAGTCTTTTGCCTGCATTTTGCATGAGGACAGAGCATTGTATGTAGACACTTGAGCACACACACACACACTTCACTCACACACTCACATATTTACATGCTAAAGGAGCTGGCATACGTTGTTCAATCTTTTCTTTACACTCCAGAAAACCAACACGAAAATAAACAAACAAAAATTAATTAAAAAATCCTTAAGCATATTACGGACCAATGCAAATCGCTTAATTATATTAACAAACATCAAATGCTTGGCTCTAAGCAGCCATTCAAGCCATCCCCTCCAACCAAAGAGCAACCCCCTGCAACTGCCTGTCTCTGTCCATCCGTCCGTCTGTCGGTCTGTTTGTCTGTCTGCTTGTCTGCGCTGTTACCTGTCTTGTTTACTTGAAGTTTTTTTTTGGCAAAGCTGAAATTCTTGATTTTATTGTTGGCAGCTGTGCTTCAATTTCTTGATCTTGCCAAGTTGAGTACACTGAGCCAAAAAAATCGAGTGATTTAAGTTTTCTCCTAGCACTCAGAGCTACGAATGTCTATGCAAGTAAATGTAAGCAAATCTACTTTAAATTTAAAGCTCAATGATTATACTTCAATTTGGTATTCCCTTCTTTCTCTCAGTGTACATTTTGCTGCCACTACCAAAAACTTCAGTCTTCAGCCTCGAGCTGGTCGCTTTCAGCACGACTGGTAATTGCTGTTGTTATTGCATGAAAATTAGCAGCGAGTTTGGGCTTGGGGGTGTATCGATCACGCTTATGCAGCTACACGCACTGCCACGCCCACTTCTGTCGCAGTACCCTCACCAGCTGTGTGTGTGTGCGTACGTGATTTATTCGTTCTGTCCCTGTCCCTGACCAAGCAGGACTCTCAAACACGATGTCTATTGCTTCGGTGTTTTTTCAAAAACAAAAAAAAGTATAACGAAAACATTTTTTAGGCAGTGAGTAGAAGAGGAAGCACATAAAATGTTGCTTTTGTCTGCTGACAAACAATGCGCATAATGCATGAGGCAGCAGTACAGCAGCCCTAAACAGCCCCGCCCCAGCTGCCGTGCAGGCACCTACGACTCCTGCATTTCGTGCGCATTTGAATGTCAGCTTTTCACATGCCACAATGAAGAAAGTTTTCATGACTATGTGTGTGAGTGTGTGTAAGTGTGTGTGTGTACTTTGTGCTACTCTCACAACAGAGCACTCGTACATGCTGCTGAATAATGGACAGCTTATTTGGGCATTAAGCTCCTTTCAATAACGACGAACAACAACGACAACTTTGATTGGAAAACTCTGCAGGCACATTGCTTAGGAGGGAGCGGTGGGATGGTTGTGCCGGGGAGCTGCTGGTCAACATCTCATTTTGCTATCATAACATTTCGTTGCTCTTTGCATTCTGCTTTCATTTTGCAAATCAATTATCAAACAATGCCTGAACAAATAAAAATTACATCAAATATGCAAAAAGTTCTTTCACGTGCTGTAGACAATGCTCGACTAAATGCTATCCAGTAAATGGGAAAAAGTTGTACGAGAAATGAGAAATGAGACGAAGGCAACTAAAGAGAATGATTCTTTTATAAAGTTAGGTGGGATTTAGAGAGATTTAGTAATTTAGATGATCAAATAATTACATATAATTAAGACTGTTTTTATGGGGAGTGCCCAACTAGAAGATACCTACACCAACACGAATGATGTGACCAAACTGATTCATTTTTGGTCGAGTTACAGAAGTTTTTAATATAGAAACTTCTCATAGAAGACATTTAGACTGCTCTCATCGGGAGTGCCTGACTTGAAGATTTCTACACTTGCACAAAGATTTTGATCAATCTGATTTATTTTTAGTCAACTTACAGAAGTTTCCAATATAGAAACAACATATACTTCAACTTTTCCTTATCAGCTACAATTTATGTAAGTAGGAAGTATTTCTATGACTACTCCGCTGCTCATTGTGTATGCGTTCTGCGGCAAGTCACGCACAACTGTTGCGATAACAATGCGGATACTCTATGTAGGCTAAGAACTTTGCATGCAACTAACTCAAGGCAGACAAGTTTTGTAGGCCAAGTTTTAGTTTCTTTTTTTTTTTTGATAACGTTAAAAACATAAAAAAAGAATTTAACTGACAAAGCAGTAAAAGACAAAAGCAACGTTGAAAAGGGCAGCAAAAAAAGGAATGAAAATGGAAATGAAAACGGAAATGTGGGCAACTGTTAAAAGATGCCCAAAGATGAATGACGCTTACCGGAAATTGAAGAGCATATATCATAGAGCTATATATGAAATCGAGCAAACATTGCGTATAGCAGCAAAACATATTGAAAATTGATAGATCGTTTCTATATGCTGACATTTTGGGATATTTTATTTGACTTTGCATAAGCGAAGTGAGAAAGGTGAGAGAGGGAGAGAGAGAGCGTGTTGCCCAAAGGGCAAAGGGCAAGGGTACAAGGGTACCCTGTAATGGATGAAAAGGGGTATTTTAGCTGTAACAACCTGCGAATCGTTAGCTAAAGGCTGTTTTCTTCTTTATGAAACATATATTATCTAGAGTTTATACGCTTCTATTTTCATTTTACATTGAATGGTTTAGTCTTGCAGAATTTTCTTTTATATTATAGTAAAGTAAACATCCAGGCTATTCAGTTCAGTTTTCATTTCAGTATCCTTTGTTTCTCTATAGGATAACTGCTGGCTGTGCAGTTTTCAGGCTGCAGGCTTGCTTGTTTGCCTAACATTCAGCTAATGTCCTGTCGCGCTGTTGTTGCCTCTAACGTTTTTGATAGACTGTGTGCCAGTCTGCCTGTCTGACTGTCTATTTCGCTGTCTGTCTTTATCTGTCTGGGCGGCCATTTTGTGAGCATCGTTGCTGCGGCACAACTCTAATTGAATTGCTCGCTATGTAAACGCCAGTGCCATGGCCGAGCCGGGTCGGTTCGGCTCGGGTCGGGTTGGGGTGAGGTGGAGGTCTGCTTGGCGCTTCCTCAGGCACAGCGCCCATAATCGAATTAGATAAGTTAATAACTTGATAAAAAGTTACAGCTTTTTGTTGTTGTTGCTGTTGTTGCTGCTGTCTGTTGTCTGTTGTTGTCGTTAGTGTTGTTGCTTGTTGTTGTCGTTACCGTTTGGTTCTCCATTGTTTGGCTCTTGTCGCTGTCAATAAACGCCAAATGAAGTTGCCAACTTGACATGCAAAAATGCGCAAAAAAATCTGTGTGACAATAACAACAGCAACAACAACAACAACGACAACAAAATCAAAATAGAAATACAAAAATTGTATAAAAAACGGCAGCCATTGAAAATGACAGTTGAAAACAAACATAAAATTTGCAAACATTAATATACACTGCGGCGACAGGCCGCAAAATAGGGCATATTAGTTGGCAGCAATGCTTTGAGCTGTTGTCTCATATAAGCCAAAGTCTAACAGCTGACAGCCAACAACAAATATGATTTATTGGCTTAACTGAAGCGCAGCTTAGCCAAATATATATTCTATAAGCTGTTCGCACACTGGGGAATAGGGCATTGTCTTGTCGGCTCGGTTCGAGTATTTATATTTCTATGCTGCGGCGACTGTTGCGACTGTTGCTGCTGCAGATAAAGACATCAAGTTTGGCTTACTAATGAGCCTACGGGCGTTGCCATAAATATGAATATAAACATAAACATTTTCATTTAAAATTTATGAAAACCTTGACGCTAAAGGACATAAAACTTTGCTGCCCAAGGATACAAACACACACGCTCGGCCTAACACAAATGTTGAGCAAACAAAAAACAGAAAACAGTCGGCATAAGGCATAATAAAAGCGAGCGCTGAGGCGAAGCGACGGCGGCCAAGAAATCAGAAACAACAAATGCCAAATGCGACTCTGATACGAATATTTGTGCTAATAATTTCCTATATTATTGGACTCGTTATGGCAGGGGCGTGGCATAAATTACGGGCAGAAAAAAACACAGCAGGAAATACGGCAAAATATATGAAAATATGTGAACATTAAGTATACGCCGCACTGGGCAGTCTTAGAATGATATCGATTTCCTTTGGAGCCGGCAACATATGGCTTTAAGCGAAATCCGTTTTCTTTTTTTTGGGGGCCTATTAAATTTGTTCGTTTTCGGGCAGAAAATGAATGGCAGTTAAAGCTAGGCGTACACCTTTGGCCAGCCAAGGTAAGCGGCATGGGCGCTAATCAGTTCAACGCACAGCTGACCCACTTAGTCAGCGGCCTGGGCAAGGGGTTGGGGTCAGGTAATGCAAAGGGGCGTGGCAAGTAAACAACAAGCGAACAGCTGGCATAAAAGTGGAAAACCTTTTAGCAGCGCTGGTGGTTACGCGGCTGAGTTGCCACAAAGAGGGCTTGTGTGTGTGGCCAAGGGTTTGGTTTGTTGCTGTCTACACCCTGTAGATGCCATGGCTAAGAAGGGATAAACAAAAATAGAGAACAGCGTGAAACTGTAGAGTTTACTGTAATAAAAATATCGAATCTAATTTGATTTAGTTTTGGTATTTGAGGCATAGACTTTACTTTATAAAAAATATGAAATACAGGGTATTTCCTAGTCAACCATATCGGCTTGTTATTGTCCACGTTGCTATTGCGTATGCAAACCACAATAGCCGTCAAGGCGAGCCAACAGACCACGTAAGCAGACGTGGCCGCTGACAGTTTTCGCCCGCTTTGCCCTGGCCTGAAGGCGACGGGGCTCACAGCAATTTAATGGGTTTATTATCGCAATAACAGCAGGGACAACTACTTCAGAGTGAGAGTGAGGGACAAAGTGAGAGTGAGAGTGAGTGGCCCAGAACGAGGGGCGAAGCTGAGCACAAAAGTAAACATATTTGCCGGCTGTGCGATAAATTAAACAGCCAAAGGAGCCGCTATCCATTCACGTACCAAGCTCGTCGCTGACAATAATGATGTGTGCATAAGTGGCTTGCACCCAACTGTGTCGGCGCACAGAATCCAATATGCGCGCACCTCTGCTACAAGTGGGCGTGGCAAGCTGTAAGGGCACTTTTAACAATATAAGGCATTAAAAAAGCTTTACGTGAGATTAAATTGTTAACATCGATAGTCGGGGGCAGGCGGATTGTGAGGGAATAAAACAAAAATGTTGCATTATTTTAAGGATTTACAAAAAAGGTTTTTTTTGGAGGTTTTATAGGCTTAAAGACAGTTATTTTAATCATTCATGAAGTGAAAGGAGTATATTGGTTTAGTGAAATATCTGATTTGCTGCCTGTCTGTCTGTGCGAATGTAAGTCTAGAGGCTTGAAATTTGTCACACTTGGGGCGTGGCAAATCGGGGTATACTATATGCGGCATAAGAGAAAAGATTTTATTTGAGGTGTTGAGGACTAGAAATATGCAACAGTTATATAGATATTAATATATAGAGATGTGTTCATAAAAATAGTAGTGCTACTGAAATGTTGCATAACAAAATTTTACTATACTCGTATATATACATAGTACATACAAAATTAGTTGTCCCACATTTCAGCCGCACTACTATTTTGATGAACACAGCTGTATGTGTATTAGTAAATATCTATTGTATTATTGCCATTATCTCATCCTTTTTGGCTTATCACAAAATTTAATTTCCCATCAAATTTAGTTTTGATTTATGTGAAATCAATTGATTTTGATACAATTTCAGTTTTTAGTTCCTTTATAGAGCTCGAATCGCTCGCTAGCCCAATACATAAATATTGTATTTCTAAAATGGCGTCGCAGACATATGAATTTTACAGTTACTTTTTGGTCGTTTGGTCAGACAAAAGCAAAATATTGCGTAGACGACGCGCTGGCCAGGCGCAGTAAATAGAAACGTCCAAGTTTTTAATAAACACGCAACGCGCCTAAAGTTTCTTTTATTTATTTTTATTTTTATTTTGTTGTTGGGCCACACACACACACACACACACACAAGTTGGCTAACACATTTACAAAGAAATATTTATATGATTACTTAGACAAAAAAAAAGTTTTTGCTGGAAAATGGCTAAACAAAGAGGCCGGGCAGCAATATTTTGGGCGCTGCCGCACATGTGTTATATGAAGTGTGATATGCTGTGTGTGTGTGTGTATGTGTAGATGTGTGTGTGAATGTGTGTGTTGTAAAAAGTGGCCATGTCGCGCTGCTTTATTAAATTAGTTGGCGCACTCAACGCGAAGCGCAGCTGAAACGGATGTCTGGCATATACAAACTTTTTCAATTTCCTGCCGAGAGTGTGTGTCTGCGAGTGTGTGTGCTTGCTACGTGCCTGGGTGTGTGTGTGTGTGTGGCATTTTTAGTGGCTGTCAAGCGGCATTCATGATGGCATCAACTAGCGCTGCGCTACCATTATTTTTTCAGGTCAACATATAAGTAGTTGCCGTCGCTTAACTTGGCTAAATCAAAGCTTAGCTGCCCTCACACTCTACAGCGCGTGCTACCTACACCTTGGCTAATATATAGTCGGCCATAAGCTGTTGTGGCTCGTTCAGGTATACACAGCTCATTGCATACACATATTTTATCTCATTTATTTCTGGTAATTTACTTTGATTCATCGATTTTGTAACAAATACGTGGCTATCCACGTGTGTGTGGGTGTTTGTGTGTGTTTAGGTGTATTTTGTTTGGAAATAACATTTTATTGGATATTTTCGCTTTAGCCATCGTCCCGCCCACCGAATGCATCAATTCATGTTGTCTGTGTCGGGAACTGATTGAGTTATTGAGCTGGTCATTCATGTTATTGTTGTTGTTGTTGTTGTTGTTACTGTTGTTGTTATCTGTATTGTTAGACATAATAAAAATACATAATAAAAACACATAATAATAATAACAAGAAAAAGCTATTATCCTTTTGATATGACGCAGATTTGATGCTCTCACAATGCTGAGAGATTTATATAAAATATAACATATTTTATGAATATTAATAATAAATATTAACATGAAACTAACATCTGCAAATAAAAAGAAAATAATCTGGAAACTAAGCTGATTACTAAGACCGTATTCCAATTTGATACTGAATAACAAACTCTGACTATAGAAAACAGTTCTTAAGCCAATTTGGACCTACGGCGTTCAGCTATGGGGAGCTACAACAAAACATAATAATAATAATAATACTTAACATTCTTAATACATAGGTTTGAGTCGAAACTCTTAAGAATACGTTGTTCTTAATCATGTCATACACTTAGTATACCAAACACTTCTCGAAGAAATCCCCAAACACAACAATAGACACTTTAGCAGACTACAAAACCATCAAAATTACTTGGCTGTTAAATCAAACTTGGCTATCAAACCACAGTAGACTAAAATATCTCGTCTAGACCTAACCATAGAGGCATTCTAAAATTAACTTAAATTTACTACTTATCCACCACAAGCTCAACTTATTATACAGCAAAAAGTTTGCTTGATATCAGAAAAGACAGAACAAAAGACAAATAGGCAAAGACAACAAAATTATTATTATATTAAATGTTATTCCCATACAGTTCACTTAGCTACTTTTGCCCATGAAAACATGTCTATATTTATAGCTAACTTATAGACAAGTTAACAGACAGTCAAACATGTCTACATTAACTTTATAGCCTCTGAAATGTTTCCAAATGACGCACAAAATTGATTTACTCTACCAAAGCGCATAGAAACATAACTCAACAGACAAATCCTGCTCGACGCGCCATAAAAGCTTTTGTTGATATATATACAAAGATGTATATATATATTTAGTTATTTAGCACAGAAATTGGCTTAGCTGACGACTGAAAGGATTTAATGTGATTTGCACGTATTAATCATACGCCAGGTTGCACTTGAAATATCTCAGCGAGCAACTGCTATGCGACGCTGCGGACAGTTATGATAATAATCAATTGTGATAAGGTGAGCGACTGCAGAAAGCTTGACGCTTATTTGACAGACTATGGCACCAAATTAAATGAAATTTCAATAAAACTGAAGAAGGAGAGACAGAGCGAGAGATAGAGAAACAAAGATAACAATTCAAATTGAAATGCTGTAAAACTCAAGAATTCGTTCAGTTGATTGGATCAATGACCAAATATCAGCAGCAACAGCTATTAAGGGAAGCAAACAAAGACAGGCACAAGCTGAATGGGACAGTCGTAGCTACAAAAAAAAACAATAACAGAGAAATGAACGGCTAGCAAATACCCTAACTTCTTGAAGTATAATTTGCAATTGGCTTAAAATTGATTGAATAAAGCAGAAAAGTTTTGATATAATTTATTTATTTATTAAAAAATGTTTATATATGAAATTTATAGTTACTCTTCTTCTAGATTCATTATATATATAACTAAAACGGTTATAAACTATGCAGCTATCAAAAGAAGATATTAACTCTTCTATTATTTGTTGTTAAAACATTGCCACAGACAAACAAAATCATCTACTTGATGTAGCCTACTTTTAGCTGTTACATACATCTACATCCCCATATATACCCTCTCTTGTCATTGCCTAATGGGCATAACAATCTAAAAGCAAACGGACAGCCCACAGGAACACGACTCGACTAGCAACACTCAGAACATTTTCATTGACAAATTTTGTGTGGGCGTCTGGTTCAATTTATCCTACGTTGTTGTGGGTTCACCTGACTGAAGCACAGGCAAATGTCCTACGGCAGCAGTGCGTAAGTGTGTGTGAGTGTGCGTGAGTGAGTGTATATATTTATGGCATACATGTGTATTTCGGCATAGGTTGGCAGCTCTGTTTATTGTTTGCAATTTGTTTTTAGCTGCACAAAACGGAACTTTATTTTTATGCCTCTCTCTCTCTCTCTCTCTCTCTGTGTGTGTGTCACATGAAACGCCTTTACGAAATGCTTGTAGCCAACATCTAAAAATGGCCAAGACGTGTTTGGCTATTTATAGACGTCGTCACCTTGCGCCCACCATATGCCAACTATAACACTAAAACCAAACTCTAATAACAACAACAGCAATAGTCCTGGTTGGTAAAGGAGGGAAAACTCGTATTGACATTTAAGCTGCCACAAATTGCTTTTCTTTCGCGCCTTGCCACGCCCCATCCCCTCCACCTCTGCGCTGCTCTTGCTTCCGTTTCTGTTGTTCTTTATTTCGTCTGCGGCTTATCGTGCGCATTTCCATAACATAAAACGAAATTTTCAAATTATAACAAATTGAATTTTCACATATGCGAGAAGGTGACAGCAGGCATTTGCCAGGCCAACAAGAGTCGGGTGTGGTTGACTAAGAGATATGCTGCAGCTCTGCTTGTTTAGTCGAAGCTTTTTGTTTACCTCTTGATCAATTGGTCTCCAAATCAGGCTTCAGATACCTTTTGAGATTGGCTTTGTCTACTTCTGCCAGTTACATACATTTTCTCCAGCAAATATACCCTAAAACCCCATTTCCATGGGTACAAATTGGTTTGAGTGTTTAAAATATTCGTGAGTTGTTTTAAAAGCACTTTTAAAGTAGCTTAAAATCAGCTTTACAGTATTAAGATTTACTCATTCATTATTCATATATCTTTGCGTAAGGTATTAAATTAATACTCCTTTGCATAGAGAATGGGATATATTGGGTTTGCTCAAAGTTTTTAATGCTTCTTAAGCGGGGGACTCTCCCAGACTCTTTATGGAGACGGAACAAAAGATATATGTCCATGCAAATTGAGGGCAAATCGGATAGAAGAATATGTGCCAGAGTTTTTGAATTGAAATCATCAAATTATAGGAGACTCATCTACTCTAGAGATAGATCCATAGATCTATAAAGATAAAGATAGATTTATAAATTGTGTATTTGGAGTGTGTCTAAACCAAAAATATTGACTTTTTACTGATTTTGATCCATGGACGAGTATTTGGCAGTCGCTTACGCCCGACAGCAATATTCTTACTTGTTTTTACTGGATATATAATTTTTTTTTACTTTCGGCTGATTGAGGATTTTGTTACAAAATTAAATAAAAACAATTTCTATTGTAATCCCTAGAAAAAACATAGCTAATATTTTGGAAATTTGAATATAAATTTGATTATCCTTTTAAAACTTTTATATTTTTTAATTGGACACAGGAAATAAGATATTTTGCAGGGAAATAAGCAAAGAGCTGCAACCTATGAGTAATTTAAAACAAGCGCAACCTAAGTTTATGCGATGTGTGCCGATTAGACAGTTGCAACAAACTAACTCAGTCGATCCATCAATCTGTCAATCAATCCATCCATGCATTGCCAACAATTTAGTTCGCTGTGGCAGCTTTAATGCTGTTGCGACGCGCATCTTCGATTTCTGCCTTACACGTTGCATGTTTTGTATTTATGCGTTGATGTTTTACGTGCTCGAAATACCAAAGAAAATTATACACACACACACACACACATGTACACACACACACACACACTCGACCATACACGTGTAAATTTTATATTGTGTAAATGCGAGGCAACAGCAAACAGTCAACAGGACTAGAGAAGACTTAACTCTAGAAGCAGCCACGTAGTTGGAAGCTGCTTTGTTGGTTTCTTTTTTTTGACTGTTTGGCTACACTGGGAGAAAATGTGTTAATGAAGTGTAATGAAGAAGAACACTGAAAGTTTCGGAAAGATTTATATATATTAAGTATTCAAATTCAAATTCCAATTGAAAATTTAAGTTTGAAAGCATTTTGATTATAATTTTCAACTTTTATGACTTCAACTGAAAGTTTTATAGAGCAAGTTTAAAAAAATACTTTCAAATTATTATATATTCAAAATTATATTCGAAAACTTTTAGCTTTATTTAAGATTCAGTGCTATGTTCAGTTGCTATCGAACCTCGCGCAAAGTGTTGTGGAAAAACTTATTTAAAATCGAAATTTTCAATTATAAATTCCTTTTATTTTATTTAAATATCAAGAGCTTTTTTCAGCGCAGCACGGACTGGCGCCAAAGGCTTCAGTGTTTTTTTCTCTTTTTTTATACCCTGAATACATTGAAAATGGGAAATTGGAGGCATATTGGTTTTGTGAACATGTATGTAACAGGCAGAAGAAGGCGTGATAGAAGCCATAATGTATATAACAGGATAAGTCGATATAGCCCTGTTTGTAAAATCTTTGGATTATCAGCTCAGCACTGCTCAGGGTATCTTCTAGTCGGACACTCCCCACTAGAGCACCCCTATTTTTAGTGTATTTGTATGGGCTGCCAAATAAAAAAGGGTTAGTATTTCAGTTAGCTGTCGTTCTGTGCCAACTCTCTTTCTCTCTCTCTCTCTCTTGCTCACTCGCTTTGCTGTGGCAAATGAATTTATGTTGCTGTTGGCCACATATCATTTATGCATGGTTGTATGTGTACGTGTGTGTGTCTGTGTGTGCTTTGTATATTCAATTTCATTCGTCAAAAATGCACACAATGTATTCGCATTTGTTTGCCGCAACGATTTCAACATTTCCCTTTTACATTTTTTTTGCCCGGCATTTTTTATTAAAGTCTGGAAAATATTGACGTTGCCATTAACAAAAGCTTTTAGCACAAATACAGCTCAAAATGGCATTTAGCTGGCCAGCTAACTGACCCACAAAAATACACTGTGTGTGTGTGTGTGGGTGAGGCAGTGAAAGATGTGGAGAGAGAGAGAGAGAGAGAGGCAGGTGGCAGCTGGCAGCTGGCAGGTGGCACTCGCAAACGAACCAAAAGGCAAACGAAACGCTGCTGTTGAGTCGACACTTTGACAGTTTTGTCATTTCAAGCTTCACTTTGTGAAACACCCACTCATACACACACACAGACACACACAGAGTTGCTTGCAGTGCATTTCGCATTGCATTGTTGGCCCCAAAAAGCGAGCAGCTGCTGCACTGACTGTTTGCTTCTTGTTGCTCTCTTGACCAAGCCACATATTGACTTTGACATATTTCAACAACAACAACAACAACCTCAGCAATAACTGTTAACAGCCATTTGCGCCGCTGCGGCTTTCATCTGACTTTGTATTGTCATTTGGATGCTGTCCAGCAAACATCTGGCTAAATGAAATGGCAGCAGCTCCACTCTGTGTGCCTGTGTCTAGGTTCCATGCTAACTTTTACGAACAGCAGCTGAATGTTCATTAAAAATTAATGTGAATTTTAATTATATTAACTGTGCGCATCAGTGGCAAAAGGAAGCAAAATATTAAATGGCTTTTATACCCATTGAAAGCGCTTAAATTTGAATAAGGTTAATTGGGTTGAGAGTTAGGAATAGTTCGAGTTGCCTAGAGAAATTAAACGAAATGCTGAATTGAAATTAGAGTAAATAGCAGCGATAGACTAAAATTGTCTCAATTCTTTGTAAAATGATTATAGCCATATAATCAATATTAAATTTTTATTTTTTTTAGTTATTAAAAATTCCACAACAAGAAATAAAGATTCCTCAGGAAATAGCAAATTAAAATTATATTAAGCATAGCAAAGAAAACATAAAGAAGATTAATGATGCGCACTAACAGAGCAGACTTAGCAAACAAAGTTCAGCAAATCCAACAAAAAGATATTAATTGAATCAAAAGCTTCTGAAATGTCATTGCGAACAAAATGAATTTTTACATATTTTTGTTGCCTCTTCGCTGATTTTTTTTTTTTTTTTGATTTCTTCAATTCCCCAAAGATGATTTTCCGGCAACTTTATCCCAAAAATCAATTTGTAGCTCACATTAAATGTACTCAAATGACCAAAATCAGCAAAGCAACAGAGAAAAGAGCAAAGCGTAGGCAAAAAGCGCTGCGCAATTCACCTGCTACGGCAAGCAATCAGGCGTGCAGCCTGATGGGACAGTTTGGGCTTGAAAGGCGATACCGAAAAGCCGGGGCAATTAATGGCAGCAAAAACTGTAATGCTGCCTGCTACCGTGGGCAACAGCTGTGGGTGAACTTAAGTGCGTGAAGTCAACAAAAACGGAAACGGAAACTCATGCAAGTTGGGCGGAAATGTTCAAACGACAGCGACGGCGAAAGGCAGCGCCAATGTTGACTGAAGCGGGCATAAAAAAGTAGCACACATAAAGACCCTAAAAAACACACACACACAGAGAGAGAGCCTGGCCTGCTTTTTGTAGCATTTTATTTATGTACACTGGGGCGTATACGTAACGTGACTCGACGCTCGTAAAGTGTTGCAAATTGTTGCCGCCGTTGCTCGTTGTTGTTGTTGTCGTGGTTGTTGTTGGTTTTCTACCTGTCTAGCCCCACAAATCTACACTCGAAACATCTTGCCTTTGGCCTCTAATGCCTTTAATCCACACAAATTAAGCTCTAAATTAGAAACGCATCACTCGAACGTAATTGCCGCGATTTCGTCTGCTTCTTCTTCTTTTTGTGTCTAATATACTATATATATTTATCTATATTTTATATCTTGGTTTTATCTCTTGCAGTTGCCGCCCAACGCTACGTGCCCCGCATGGCAAACACTGTAAACCATGTAGCCTAACTGCAGTGGAAAACAACTCTCGCTGATGATTGGAGGCGCTACAATCCACCCTCGCTACGACGCACCCCGCTAAATGAGGTGCCAGCAAATTGTTGACGCGACTTTGTGGTGCGTATGAAACTTGATGAATTTTGCATAAGTCTCGCCCTCTTTTTTTTTCCCGCGTGTGTCCAAAGTGTCGCAATTCACAGCACACGCATACTCAGAGAGACAGGGAGAGAAAGAGAGAGGGGGAGTTAGAGAGAGAGGGAGGGAGGGAGTGAGAGGCAGACACATTTATGTCCGGAAATGCTGTTATGCTCGTTCGGTCAGCTGGCCGCCGGCAGCTCTTTAGGGCGCCTGACAGTGACAGCAATTATGCATAATTCATATGACAGCCCTCGGCAACAACAGCAACAACAAAAAGCATAACAAAAAACAGCAACAACAACAGCAACACTAACACAGCATCCTTCATTAATCATGCAGCTTGCTACGTGTTTCAGTTAGTTTATGAAATGAATCAAGTTTCATTAAATTTTCAATGTCTGTCAATAGAAAACACAATCAAAACTAGAAAGAGCTCAAGAGAATCAAAGGCTTATTTTAGTTATTTACAGATGAAATCCTTCAGTTTAATATGATTTTAAGAGTAAAGAAATAGAAGAGAGAGTAAAGTAGATATATAAATATAAATATAAATCTACACACATAACACATATATAGACTTCTCCTAGACAATCAGACTTGTGAAACTTGATTAGCATAAACACACCATAATTTTCACTCACATTTGTCAAACATTTCCCAACCAAAGCCAATTTTCTTGCTGGGAAATTTTCGCAAAATCACGCAAAAATCTGTTAAAGAATTTCAACGTTTTTGCATACACAATTAGCGCCATTCATGTGCAGATCCATTTAAGAAGCAATTTAAATTTTCAATTCATGCTCTGGCATCTCTCGTATACCCTGCACAATTTTTCGGTCAATCAACTATGACAAATTTAGTCATCTATTCATATCAAAAATGCTATTTGTTATTCAAGCTCTCAGCAGCTGCTGTGCCATTGGGACAGACCCTTGGGCAGCAGCAGCAGCAGCACACACATACACACACACACACACACTCGAACAGCCACACACACATACACACGCAGACAAAGGCGCCCACACACAAAACCACAAAACAGCAGTTCTCAGCTCTCAGTCTCTAGCTTCCAACTCGCAGCTCAGCTCTGTGCTGCCTACGAGTGACCGCATTTTAATGCCTTTTTCATTGTCCTTACAACTGGTGGGCACCGACACTGGCACGCCCACGATTTGGCCTCTGCTTTTTTCTTTCACATGCACCATTTCGCTTTTGCATACTTTTGAGGCGCTCAGGCGTCGCTACAGCAAATTGACGTCATGTCATCAATCAATCTTGATGTAAAGCTCAGCCCAGCTCAGCTCAGCCCAGTTCGGCTCGACTCGACTCGACTCGACCATGGGTAAACTACGTTTCGCATCATTTTTTACGCATTCTCCAACGACAAGCTGTGAAATTTCTCTTTTAGTCGCGTTTTTAATAATTTTTCTTTTGCTAACAAAACATTGCTTATTATGCAGCTTGCAATTTGATTTATGGTATTTTAATGAGCTATTGTTGTTGTTGTTGTTGTGGGTGTTGCTGTAAGCTGCTATTGTTGCTGCTGCTGTTGTTCCTGTAGCTGTTGTTGTTGCTCTTGCTGTTGCTGTAAGCATTACTGTTATTGCTGTTGCTGTTGTCGTTGCTGCTGCTGGTGTTGCTATTGCTATAACTGTTGCTATAAGCAATATTGTTGTTGCTGCTGTTACTGTGACTTCGCATTGTTGTTGCTGTGGTTGTTGCCCCTGCTACTGTTGCTGTGACTTCGCATTGTTGTTGCTGTAGCTGTTGCTGTTGCTGTTGCTGTTGCTGTGGCTGTTTCTGTTGCTGTGGCTGTTGCTGTGGCTGTTGCTGTTGCTGCTGCATCTGCTGTTGCTATTGTTGTTATTGCTGTTGCTGTTGTTATTGCTGTAGTTGTTGCTGCTGATGTTGCTGAAACTGTTGTTGCTATAAGCGCTATTGTTGTTGCTGTTGTTACTGTGACTCGCATTGTTGTTGTTGTTATTGTTGCTGTTGCTGTTGCTGTTGAACCTGCTGTTGCTGTGGCTGTTGCTTTGGTTGTTACTGCTGCTGTTGCTATAAGCGTAACTGTTGTTGCTGCTGTTGCTGTAGATGTGACTGTTGCTGCTGCTGCTGCTGTTGTTGTTTTAGTTGCTGTAGCTGTTGTTATTGCTGTGGTAGTTGCCGCTGCTGTTGCTGTTGCTGTAACTGTTGCTATAAGCGTAACTGTTGTTGCTGCTGTTGATGTGACATCGCATTGTTGTTGCTGTTGCTGTAGCTGCTGCTGCTGCTGTTTCTTTTATAGTTGCTGTTGCTGTGGCTGTTGCTTAAGCTATTGCTGTTACTGTAATTGTTATTGTTGCTGTTATTGCCTCTATTTTAGATGCCGTAGATATGGTTGATGATGCCTCGTTTGAATTGCTGCTGTTACTCTGACTATTGCTGTTGCTGTTACTTTAGCTCTAGCTGTTGCTGTTGCTGTTACTCCTATTGCCGATACTAAAATTTAATTTTTTCTGTTGCTATGGCAGCAGTTCTTTCGTTCTTTCCGTTATCGTTGCAGTTGCAGCTAATGTTCTTGCGCTGACTGCCTTTGTTGCTCTTGCCCAGGCTCTGTTGTTGCTTTTGCCATTGAAATTATTCGAACATTGTTCTCATTGCAAGCATTGAAGCAGCTGAATATTTGGCTTATTTTTGTGGCTGCTGCTGTTCGTAGTTTATTTGTTTCTGCGTTAATTGGTTCTACGTTGGACAGCAAGATTGTTGCTGCTGCAGCAGCGGCCATTGTTGCTGCTGTTGTTGTACCCTTTACTGTTCATATTGCTGCTGCTGCTGTTGATGTGTTTGCTGTTGCCGGCTGTTGCCTTTGCTTTTGATACAGTCATGCTGGTTGTTGTTGCTGCTTTTGTTGTTACTCCTGCTCCTGCTGCTGCTGCTTCAGCTTTTGTTGCTGCTGTTGCTGTCGAGTCACTGCTTGAGTCTCTCTCTCTCAAACGTTTGTCAATTCGAGCGTAAAACTTAAACAAATCTTCAGCGACCTTTGCAAATAAGTAAAGCTGTGCCGTTGCTCGCAGCAGGGGCCAAAGTTCATGGCCATTATTTTGACCAGCAACACCAGCAACAGCAACATCAACCTTGTGCGGTTTGGGTGGCAGGTCGTTCGGTTCGGCTTGGCTGTAAAATTTTAATTGCTTCGCTCCCCGGTTTTGGTGCAAAGCCATTAACAAGGACATTGCTACTGGGCCACACTGTTGCATGTGGCGTAGACGTGATATGTTGCTCACACACACACACACAGAGAGAGAAAATTGTCATTGGCAATTTGCTGGCTTCCACTTCCATCTCTATCTGCAACTCTCCCCCCTCACCGTCATCTATCATTATTTTTGCAATATTTTGTTGCGCTGTTTTATTGCTCGGTTATTTTAATTAAAAACTTTGGCGCCGCTGACAATGCCAAGTGTGTGCCATGTCCCCCGCCTGTTGCCTGTTGGCTGTTGGCTGACTGCCGCCGCTGGCAACAGAATGTGCGAAAACAAAGCTGTCAAGACGAGAGCTACTTGTATCTACTTACAACATGCTCATAAGCAGCTGACTGTGTGCCACAAGCATCCGCTCCCTGCCCCCCGCCTCCAGCTACTGCCACTTGCCTGTCTTTCGCCTTTGCTTTTCATGCCCCGCAGCAACGCAGCCCTCGCCGTCCTGTCGTTCTGTCGCCTGCGACTTTTTTGTCTTAGCCTACGACTTTTGCCATTTTTACGGTCTTAAGCTCATATTAAAGGCATATGCAAAGTACCTAAAGATCTAAAGTGTATGAGCATGTGCGCAGTTGTTGCTGTTGTCATTGTTGTTGTTGTAGTTGTTGCCACCTTGTTGATGTTGTTGACATTCGTGTAATTGTTGCTGCTGCTGCTGCTGCTGTTGTTGTCGCGTCGCGACGTCTTAGCTGAAAAAGGAAGAGCCAACGCGCAGTACGCTAATCCCGCTTAACGTTTTGTTGACAACGCGGTTGCCGCAGCTACTCAACTAAATATATAAAATGTTAAGTGCATATATGTATATGCCTATATATAAATCTATATATATATATATTCTCGATGTATATATATAAGAGTGGAACGTACAGGTTGCTGTTACGAGGGCTACTTAACGCAAGCTATAAATCTTAACAGCAAAATATATATTTATAGCTTTTCCCAGGCGTCTTATAATTGTGTGAAGCAACTGTTGTGCCATAAAAATATATATAATATATTCATGATCAATATTAACAGGCGAGCCGATATAGCAATCTTCCCTTGTTGGCCTGTCAACGGACTACAATTTAAAGCTTAGTTACAAAAAAATCTGCATAGATTCAACTCAGCTGTATTCATGTTTGAACTGTTCTTAAGTTGAAAGAATTTTAACAGGTTCGATGAGACAAACACACAAAAAGTGAACAGTTTTTTCAGGTACCTGCTGGCCTGGCTACTCTTGTTCAGCTACAACCAGTTGGGAATTCTATGCTTGCAGCGTTTGCAGAGTGCGTCAAAGCAAGTGAAGCCAGACACCATTGACTGAAATCAAGATATTCAGATATTTCTGATATGATATGATAGCTTTGTGTTAAAAAGTTTTACTACGCGCTCCAGGAAATTATCATAAAATATTGTATAAAATATATATCAAAATATTATCACTTAATCCCCAACCATTTACATATTATTGAACCTCACCCTCAAGCCAGCTAAACATTCATAAATGAAATATAATTTCTGTCATTTTCACTTTACCTCAGCTGCTTAGCAATGTGCTTAAATTAGGCAGTTGGTGGCATTACCTGTTTTTAATTAAGCCACATTTAAGCCAACAAAAGCATGAAATGAGCAAAAAAAAAAATGATGCAAAAAAAAAATTTTAATTGCGACCACAAGGATTTTTTTTGCTGTTTTCAAAATGCATACACCAGTTGCTGAGGGTGCCTATGCTTGTGTGCATGTGTGCATGTGTGCATGTGTGCATGTGCGTTGTTGATGCTGCTGTTGGTTGGCTGTAAATAAGCTGACGGGTCCTTGGGCAAAGCGCAATGAATGCAAACAATTAAGTTGGCCGTCATAAGGGCCAATGGCAAAGCTAAATGAAAGAGTCAACAGAAAAACAGACTGAAAAACGATTTTTTATTATGGCCTTTTGTGCTGGCAGTAAAATGAACTTAAAGCGCAGCTAACCGCTTGGAAACTTTTTGAACGTCTGGCAGCATCAGAATGCTGAACCCATTTTCTTTCGACGCTCTCTCTGTCTCTCTCTCTGTGCCTGTGCACTCATCCGTTTTTCGATTTTTTCTTGTAATTTGCAACATTGTTGTTCAGACTGCAAGTTGTTGACGAATCCAACAACGCCAAAATGACAACGTGTTTCGCTATCTTTGTTGTGTGACTTGATAAGGAGAGAGAGCAAACAAAGCGCGAGCAGCTAGATGTTCAAACTTCTATCTGACAGTCCCATCTTGAGAGACGACGCACACTAGACAAGATGTTCCGAACGCTTCATTGGCGTCAAGAAACGCATAAGAACGAAAGGTGACTTTCGAGTTCAAAGCAAGACATTAACAGCTCTTGAGTGAAGAGCATGTTGAAGTAGATGGGTTATATTGGTTATGCTTATGTGGCTTTTTATAATGGGAAAATTTGATTTCTTTCAAAAGTTGATACATTCAGTCAGTCAATCAGTTAAGCATTGACAGAGTTTATTAGACTCTCAGTGACTGTGAATTAGATTATTCATCAGTCATTTGGCATGTTGTAAGTCAGCCAGTTAAATAGTCAATCAGGCGAATCAGTCTATTGTTCCAAAGTTCTGTCAAAATATTACTACCAATGCTAAAGTCAATTAATCAATTAGTCAAGCAATGACTCAATCAATCAGTTAATTATTCAATATCAATCAATCAGTCTGTCCATTAGTGAGTGTAACTATTCATCAATTTGACGGACTATCAGTCAATCAATCTGACATTCACTACATCAGACGATCATGCAGCAGGTCAAACAATCAGTCAGCTAAACATCTTTTCTATCATCATTCAGTGTAAGTCAAGCAATCAATCATTTTCAATAATGATATTGATACCAATCAGTAAATCTGCAGCAAGCCAGCACTCAGTAAGCAAGTGAGTCTGTTAATCTAATGGGTATTCAATCAATCAATCAGCTATCAATTAATGTACAACTCAATGTCCAATAAGTTAAAGCAACTTCAAGTAACTAGTTAGTCAATCAAAAATCAGCTATCAATCAGTAAGTTATGGTGTTAAACAAATGTGCAGTCAATCAATCAATCTCTCATCAATCAGTGTACAAATCAGTTAGCTGATCAATTAAGCTGTTAATCAATTAGTCAAGCAATTAATGAGCCTGTCAGCAGTTCACTTAAAACATTAAACTGAGGTAGTCTCTTAATCAATCAATCAGTCGATCAATCAATAAGTTACTTCTATATACAATATATATCAATGATATATCTATAAATATATGTCTATGAACACAGATTCACTTGAAATTCCTTTGAGCCTGCAATTTGCGCAAGATGAGAGCCAAATTGTTGATTGTTGGCCAAGAGCAAAATGTAAGCAGCTGTTAAATAGCCTATCGATTGCCAGTGCGCCCAAAGAATGTCTCTGGCATTTGTAATTAATGCCGTTTTTGGCCAAAGGCAATTGAATCGGCCAGCTCGCCGCAAGCTATTTGAAATTGTTGCAATGTCAAAGGCAACAATTAAATGTGCACACTGGGGATGGGCTGGCCTGAATGGCTCATGTATCTGTGGTTTCGCATACTTGACAATTAGCCCGCACAGTACATTAATTATGCATGCGTGTGCGTGCGAATCTCTCTCTGTGTGTGTGTGTGTGTGTGTGTGCTGTGTGTTTTCCTTTGCTCTGACGCCCAGCAATATTCTCCTATTTCCTGTGGCACACGCGCCACTCAATGCCAAAGCATTTTTTGGGCGAACCGCAAATATACATTCAAAAGACAGACACACACACACACACATGCCACACACACACACTGCCATCTATGGGGTCTAGTTATTTGAGTCATATGACGAGCAAAGACTGCACGTAATTAGCCCTCCCAAAAGGTTGCGTAATTTGATAGTTTTAATTGGTATTTGCTTGTGCCAACGAAATTTGATTAAAATGTGCTTCGTATTTAATTAAATGGCGCCAACTAATTGGAAAACATAGAATATTAAATGTACTAGAGAAAACATAGAGTGCCAAAGACATGGAGACTATGAATTTCAGATGAAATTTGAAGAGCGCGTAATGCGAGTGAATGCGCTAAGGCATATCATTTATTTAATTAGCTAAACTGGGGAAGCTGCTCTAGAATCTATGTTCGATAGTTTATAGAAATTTGAGCATAGTAAATGGAAATAATGTGTATGCATGCAAAATATGTATAAAGATATATTATATATTATATGTGGAGAATGCTTTTCAAAGTTGTATTCTATGTTTTGGCCATGCTTGCTACGTCTTTCGGCTTAAACATAGAATTTGTTATATGGCAATTAATAAATGTTTTTGTCATTTTTGTATATTTTTTTATCGAATTAAACATATTGTATTGTATGGGTTTTAAATTGGAATATATTTAAAACCAGCCATATAATATATTAATATTCATCTATATTATGTATGTATATTGAAGAAAAAACATCCCCCAAATCCTCGGCATATGCTATGAATTTTTGCTTGGCTAAACATTCGCTTAACATAATCCATAAGTTCAAGAGAATTCGTTCTCTATTTGCCAGAAGTGCTCCACACTCAACGCAAACTTTTTGTTTGATCCGGAAATTTGAATGCAAGTCGAGTTTTCTGCACTTTTCCTACGGGTTTTTCTCCAAGTTTTCTTGATATTTGGTTTTTGTTTTGCCTACGTCTAATTAAAAGCGTTTTTCCTTGCTCAGCCAAGTTTTTCTTCCTATTTTTTCATTTTTATTTTTCGCTTAGCTCTTTGCTGGCTGTGCGATATTTCTCCAAGCAGATTTTGCATACAAACAACACCCACACACACACACACAGTGACTATGTGAAGTGGATGAAGTATAGCTTTTGACATTTTCTTTTGTAATTAATAGCAGCAGCTGCAGTTGAGTTAGTTCCCAAGCCAAGTTAATTGAATTTGTGTCGCATTTGCACAAATTGCACATACGCCATGTATGCTGCGAGTGTGTGTCTTGGTGTGTGTGTGTGGCATGTGGCCTTAACAAATTAAGCAATTTGCTGCACAGCTGCTGCTGTTGTCGCTCCTGCTGCTGTTGTTGCTGCTGCTTCTGCAGTCAGGTGACTCTTGAGCGCATTAATCAAAGAGGACTTCGGTTCGGCACTTTGCATGGCCAAGCCACATTAGTCACAGATCCTTGACTACTTGACTGCTTGCCGCATTGTGCAATGCTGTAGCTACTAAAAGTGGATAAAGCAGAGATAGAGAGAGAAAGGGTTTGAAAGCGGCTTAATGCAAGCAGCTTTTCCATCAAATACAGCTTAGCATAACGAACGAACTTTGCTCTTCTAGTATCTTTACAGGATATCTTCTAGTCTTAAACACTTTTCTGAAGCACATTTTCTTCTTGTTTTTGTTGCTGTGTCATCTAGTCTAGTGCTAGACAAAAGAAATTGCTTGTGACTCTGTTTTATTGCATTTGACAGTAGCCAAGTGGACCACAGTCTGCTCCTCTCTCCTCCTTCTCTCCGCTGCTTAAACTCCTTTTTGCCATAAACTACATAGCTGGCAGGCCAAACAAAAGCAAACTGCATGAAAAGTGATGCATGTGCAGCACTTGGTGATTTATGATGATGATGATAATGGCAGAATATTGCAGCTGTTGGCATTGAGGCAGCCGCTGTGCGCAGCGAGCGGGCAGCCTTTGTTAGTCTAACTATTAGCTAAGAAATTCTCTTGTTATTTGTGCAGCATTATTGTTAAGCTAGATAGTTAACGTGCTGTCACCATATGTAAATGAGTGCTGATGCTAACTGTTATTGCTCACATAACTTTTACTGCTGCTGTTACTATTGATTGGCAGATGCTGGCAATGGGAATTTCAATTTGTGAAAGTGTCTATAACTGGCAGACACCATAAGGTCTATATATATATCTATTAATGGCAACAGACTGAGTCAAGGTATTAGCAAGTCAGGCACTCCCGACTAGCAAGAATTGCTTTAGCTGCAAGAGCTTAGATAAAAGTCATATTCTCTGTTACTGTTATTGTCTCCACTGTTAATATTTCAATACATAGCTGCTATTGTTTGCTGACTTCTATTCTGAGTATTCCAATTGCTCAAACTGCTGCAGTTTCTGCGCTCATAACAACCACTTCAAGTGCAACACTTGCCATATTTGCTGTTATTTTCACTCTTCCTACAGCTAATGCTAATAAAATGTTAATAATTACATTTGTATCTGTGACTTTTGCTGCTAGTTTGGAAAAGTTTGCTAATTCCAAAATATTTAGTTTAACTGCTGCACTTGTTGTTAGTTAAAGTTGAACTTTTATGTTAGTTGCACTTACTTTTCTAATTAGTTTTACTGCTACAACTTTAAGGTTTAGCTGTAGTGGGGAATAATGTAAAAAGAATTTTGACTGAATGATTTGCAATTAGAGCTACTGCTACTGTAGCAGCTATTGATGTAGTATAAAGTGATATAGTTCCTACAGTTGCCACTATTGATCTTATTGCTATAACTGCTATTTGTACAGCTTTAACAGCAACAGCTGCAATTAGCATCAATATCAGCTCAAAGCTTTGTTGCTGTCACTTGCATAGTCTCTGCCAACTGCAATTTTTCCAGTTGAATTTGCTGCTCTTTCAGCAGCAGCAGCTACAAATGCTATCGTTTATGCAGTAACTGCTACCTTTTCTACTGCTTCAATTTTAAGTTATTGCCACAGTTGCCGTTACTGCTATGGTAGGTGTTCAGCAGCAACTGCTGCATAAAAGCTCAGTTACTGTCACTTCCAAGGGCTTTGATTGTTATGCCTGATACTGAAATTGTTACTGCTGCTGTCTCAGTTACTGCTCGAGCAATTGCTGCTGTTCCAAAGCTATCGTTAGATACTGCTGCAGCTCCAGCTCCACTCACGGCGCCAGCTACTGCTTTTGCTCCAGTTACTACTTCAGCTTCTGCTCCAGCTGTTGCGCCAGTTACTGCTCTAGCCCCATCTCCAGCTATTGCTCATAGCTACAGCTACTGCTTTTGCTTCTGTTACGACTCTAGCTTAGGCTTCAGGGATTCCTTCAGTTACTATTACTGCTACTGCTTCAGCCATAGCTCTAAAATTAGCTCCACTTAAGGTTTTTGTTTCAGTTACTACTTCAGGCTCCAGCTACTGCTTCAGTTACTACTTCAGCTATGGCTCCAGCTTCTGCTTCAGTTACTACTTTAGCTGTGGCTATGCCATAGCTACTGTTTCAGCTTCTACACCAGGTACATCTCAAGGCAACTGCTTAAGCAACTGCTCCAGCTTCTGCTTCAGTTCTTACTCCAGTTATTACTTCAGTTACTGCTCCAGCTTCTGCTTTCACTCCAGCTATTGCTGCCAGCTCTAGCCACAGCTGAGGCCAACGTTTTATTGCAATTTTCACTGCTGTCGCCTTAACTTAATCATATTAACCGCAATTGCCGACTGTTATCACGAGACGCTTTTTCTTTTTCACCCGCCATCAGACAGTTCGTGCGTAAAGTAATTTATATATTGCCACGCCCACACACACACACACACACACACAAGGCGCATGGCACACGGCAGCTAAATAAGACATTCGAGATCCGCACATTTGTTTAACTCGCGTTTTTCTTCGCTCTGAATGTTTTGTTTATTCGCTTTTTGCTTAGTTTATTTGATTTTCTTTTTCTTTTTCTTTTTCTTTTGTCGAATCCGAAATGTTCAGTCACAAATTTGGTCGTTTTTCAGTTTAAAGCCACATATCAAGTCGGGACAGGAGCGAAAATAAATTCGATGCCCCAGCATGGGTTGCCCTTGACGCAGCTGCTTTATCATTTTCACGTACACGCCCTCCGCCCCCTTAAAAAAGAAACCCAAACGCCCACGAAATATAAACGTGCCACGCCTCTATCTACATACACACACAGAAGTTGGATGTGTGACAAAGGAAAGCAAAGAGGAAGCAAAGCTTGCCACCCACCCACGCACAACAAACGGAACAAAAAATTGACATAAAGCGACATAATAATTTCGCCTTTGAAATTGCCTTACAATTGCCTTTTTTTTTTTGGTGGCACACTGGGATTTGATTCCCCTCACCCGCAGGCAGCATGCAGCCATCACAGCATCCGCGTGTGCCCCTGCTGCTTGCAGGACGCGCTTATTTTTAGCTTTGCCACATGGAAAAACATTTCTTTTTTATGCTCTACGGCTTTGTCATATATGCTCTATACAGAGAGTGATTTAACTTTGTCAATCAGTTGGCTTCACGTGAGATTTGAATGAAGTAAATGGAACTGTTACTGTTACTGTTCGTAGTAACTGTTACTGTCACTGTTACTGTTTCTGTTACTTTAGTAGTAACTGTTACTGTTACTTTAGTAGTAGCTGTTACTTTCACGGTTCCTGTTATTGTTATTTTAGTAGTAACTGTTACTGTTACTTTAGTAGTAGCTGTTACTGTCACTGTCACTGTCACTGTTACTGTTACTGTTAGTGTTATGGCTACTGGTACTGCTACTGTTAATGCTACTCTCACTTACTTCTTTTTTTTGTTATTTATCTAAGAGTTCCACTCCCCACACTTCCAACATAAATTGCTCCCTTAACATAACACTTATAGTGCAACCCCTACACAGTCCCCTTTAGCTCTTTCCATACATCTTTCACCTGCCATCAGACCAGCTAAGCGCATCACTGCTTCGGCTTGCCTTAGTCTACCTTCCATTTATGATTGCCACTCAGTTTTATCAACAGGCATTTGCTCTCATCCCCTTGAACACCTCATATGTTTGTTTGCCCAGATATTCATGCAGCAAAAAAAGAAAACAGAAAAGCTAAACCGGAAAATGTGTGAAAATGAAAATTGACTTACCAACGACAGGCCTAAAAATAAAAATAATAAAAAAAAACAACAACAGAAAAACACAAATGGAACTCTCCGCCTCAGTTAGCCAACTGTTTTATGTCTCTGCTGTCAGCTGATTTCATTTAGTGGCCGAAACACGAAAAGTAAATTACATTTACTTAATATGAAAGCCACTGTCGAATTGCCAGTGGACGCCATAGAACTGCGAGATGCGCGTTTCATGTAGTTTGTGGAAAGTTTTTGCTGTTGTTGAAGAGTTGCTGCCACATGTCGCATGCATAATCATTAATAAAAACTAAATAGATTGAAGCTGGTGTGTCGTGGCTAGCTGTTGCTAGCTAATGGCATTCATTAGCACCCACTACCCTCTAATACACACACACACACACACATACTTACTCAGCCCTTATAATACTTGCAGGCAAGTTTCTTAAAGTTTCCGTCTTGCCCTTCTGCTATATGTATTAGCTTGTTATGCCCTGTAATTCTAGCAAGTGTTAAGTGGAGGGTTGGTTAGTTGTGATTGAAGGTATGTTAGAGGGAAATTGAGGCAACATATGACTGATTATAGACTTGATTATCTTACTGCTTGGTGATTTCGATAACAATTCAAAGTTGAGCTGTGTATATCGATTGGCTATTTTCAATTATAATATCGATAAGTGGATACTTGGGGCATATTGTCATGTATTTTGGCTTGTCTATATCTGCTTATAAATATACTTAGCTAAAGACCTAAAATGTAATATATAGAACAATGGCTATCGGTAGCCCATGCGTCTATAATATATCGATAAGTCAAAATGTATTCATATTTATTGTATGTCTGCATAATATATCGATAAATATGTGTCATATGCTAAATCAATAAAGTCATATAAGATTGCTTGTCTGTCTGCCTGTAGGTAACTGTATTAAATAGTATGTTGAAGGCAAATCAGTTATAAATCAGTTATCAGGAATATATACGATATATATTGCTGACTTATGTCTTTCTTAAATATCGATAAGTATCGATTTTAGCTCTAGCTTGCTAGAGCCTAACTCTGACCTATGCTAGAGCTAGACAGAGTGTAATATAAGCTTGATTGTTGGCAATGCTCTCACTCTAATTTCTACAGGGTATCTGCCAGTCAGTCACTTTCCTTTCTATGACTACTTACTGATGCCCCGCTAGGCTTGGCCAGCGCCCAATTAATCTTAATTAAAGTCCTGTGCACGCCGCTTGGCTCAACTCTCGCATATGTGTGGGCGTGTCCGCGGGCGTAAGCAGCTGTTGCTGTTGCTGCCCCCATTCGCTTCCATTTCATTTAATTGTAATACATTTGTCTGCTGCTTAATGGCGAATTTACGTGCGTCGTATAAATCAACTTTTGCGCTCGACGATTTATTTTTAGCATTTACGAACCAAAAGCCCCCAGCCGCCCCACACACACATTGATAACAAACAGAAAAACTGCGTTGCCAAATGGTTTTATATTTGGCCGACGCCGAAAAGCTGCTAATTATGCAACAATCGGTTGCATGGACAGCAGTAAGCGGCAGTAGCAGCAGTAATGTGCTGCCTTTGCTGACCAGGCATGAATATGAAATACGCTGATTACACACACTCCCAGCACACACACACAAATTGTTAGCCATTGTTGATTTTGTCGCTCAATTGTTTTGCTGCTGTTGTTGCAACAGTTGCTGTGGCAGCAGCCTCATTTCGAGGCAAAAGCTTTTATGTCATTTAAACGCAATCAACAGGATATTAATGCCAACTATTTTGCCGTCAGTCTGAAAAGCACTTTAAATTATGATCAACTTTTAGTTTTTAGTTTTTGCTTTTCATGCAGACAAATTGTGAATGATTTTATGAAAATTGAAAATTTCTGCTTATTATTTGTATATTTGTGCTCGGTAATTGTAAGCGGAGCATGTTTGTCTATGTAGTAGAGCTGAACCTGAGTTTTGGCATTTGAAATATGTTTATATAAGCATTTGCTTACCCTAGTCTGACTTTTCCTAGCTACGCCCAATGGGTGTGTAGCAAATGAGAAAGAATTGTCTGTTCCATAGTCTCTGGAATTTACATATTTTCGCAATGGTTGCTTGTTGACCGTCCTATAAATTGTATGGAAAACTTTGATTTTTTCATAAATCTATCAAGAAACATGTCAGCGAGTATTATGCGGTCACTTTTGCTCGACTGCAGCTGGCTCAGTTAGAAAATGTTGCTTTTCATAAAATAAAACTTTCCTTTTACATTTAATTTGTCTATGCAGAGAATATTCTATTTAGATAGTATAATATATATACCTATAACTATCCAGAATGATAAACGATATTCAATCTGAAAGTAAAAAGTAAAATTTTAAGATTAAAATTGCTTATCGTATCGTATATAGCATATATCGTATAGTATATGTATGTATATCTATCGTATATCGTAAAATATAAGCATATCTATCTGATATCGTTAAACACATACATATATATCGTATATTGTGTAGTATAGAAATGTATATCGTATATCGTATAGTATATAAATGTATATCTTATATCGTGTATACATACAACTGTGTTCATAAAAATAGTATCTTTGTCAGGGTATATATCGTATATTTCATATCAGCTGCTAAAATTTGGTAAACTTAGTAAATTTCTATATAAATATTTAAAGCTCTGCTTCTAAACTTATAAACTTATGTACATTTATACCGTCTATCTCATAACAGCTGTTAAAATATTTAATAATTTTTGTTTACGTATCTCTGATATCGAATTGCAAGCTGCCCAGCTCTAAAAAGGCTTATCCTACTTAAAGCACACAGCATTAATTCGTTTCAAATTATGAAACTTTTGTAGCACAGTGTTAGCTATAGACTTATAGACTGCTAATTGTACCATATATATACTATATACTTATAATACTATTAAAACACAAAAGCAAATCCAGTCACGTTTTTGGGGTCTACTTAAAGCATTATGAATCTGCGCTCGCTGCGCGGCTTGGGGACAATTAATTAACTAATTAGCGTTTGCCGTTGCATTTATTATGCCACAGTCGCAGCTGCTGGATATAATTTATGCACAATGTATTGTGGCTAATGGCAGCAGAAATGGCCAAATGGTTCGATTCGGCCTAATTAAGGCAAAGCAGTTATAGCCCAGTTAGAGACACTGTCAGTTGCTTTGCTGCTCAACTATCAACTTTCCACTTCACTTCAGCCAGTCAATCAAAGCAAAATTAATTAACAGAGAACCGAAAAACAACAAAAACAACGAGAACAACAAATCGATATATGAAATCAACTTTGAGTTGCACTCAGGACTTTTTTTCTTGCTGTTGCTATTTGCTATTTGCGCAAATTGCTTGCACAAACAGCTGGCAATGAGTCAACACAAATAGCGGGAGCAACACAACTCAATCAAAAGCAAAGAACGTGAAATTCTGGACGGGGCAGGGCGGGCGGTCGAGGGATAACGAACGCGTCGAAAAATTTAACAAATTAATTTAGCTGCGCGCTGAAAGGTATGCTACAAAATATTTACAAAATGAAATGCGTCAGCTTGAGTTGACTTTTGAGTGGGCTTGCAGTGGAGTAACTGACTAACTGTGTACGCTTAAAGTAATTTCCTATAGTGCCAGATAACAATCAGATGGACTGTGAATGTGCAGGCTTGAGGCAGTGCTTGTAGGACTTTAAAGCTAAATTATTTAAGCGGAAGATAAAACTGTAAGAGAAATGTAATATTAAATAAGTTAGAGTGCTTGAGTCGGAAGTTCTCGACTTGGAGATATGCGGCACGTCAAGTAGCTGCATATTAAGCAATTTAGAGTGCTTGAGTCGGGAGTGCTGGACTAGAAGATATCCGGCATGTCAACTAGCTGCATATTTAACAATTTAGAGTGCTTGAGTCGGGAGTGCTCGACTTGGAGATATGCGGCACGTCAACTAGCTGCGCTTTTCTTAAGCATTCTATAATATATACAAGCATAAGTCTTAAAAAACATTCAGCAAATTGCTATCTTCTGTAACAACAATTCACACTTTTCCTTCAATTCAATTTCAATTCAATTCAATTTCCAATTCTCTGTATTGATAAACGGACACGGCGGTGCTCCATCATAAGACTCAATTTATTTATATGCCCATCAATTTACATATAAATATCTATATATATATGATATGTAAAAGGTCAAGATAAATATATTTTTCTATTTATTTTCCAATTTGACAAATCTAAATGCCCCCCAAGCATTGCCTTTTATTTTCTAAAAAAAATAAATGTTTTTGCTAGTTTATCCTGCAGCGACACTTTACAAATTGTTTGCCAGCTGCAGATTAGCTCAGCTGCAGCAGCATATTTGCAATTTAAATCTTAGCCAAACAACAATATAACTGGAACAAGCTAGGCAAATAGCCAAAAGGCCAAGACAGGCAGAAACAGGCTTTAAGAGCTGTGAAATAAATGGAAAAGGCACAGAGGCACAGAGAGGAAGCTCTGCTAGGTTGTCTGCTAGCTAATTGCTTGTAATCTTGAGCTGAGGTAAAACATATTTATAGGCACACACACACACTCCTTGTTCATATATTTATACATAGATATATGTATATATATGTAGACATATATTTATGTATTTGGCATGCTTTGGCATCGATTTAAGCCTGGGCAAAAATTTCAATTAAAAACCAGAGAATAAAGGCTTTCATTTCCCACTTTTTGCTTACAGAGTTTATGGTGTGGTCTGGCCTGGCAATTAAAGGAGCAAACGAAGCCAACGGAGCCAAAGGAGCAGCAGGAGCTGGAGTACATTTTATAATTAGAAAACATAACGAATTTGTAAGCAAAATCCTGAGCTTTGCATTCGCCAAAAAGTTTCCAAGTGATTAATTTCACAATCACAACGACGGCAACGACAGCCGAAGTGGGGCCAACAACGACAGCAATTTAAGCCAATTAAGCGACAACAACAGCAACAACAACAACCGGGCCTAAAACGTAATCACAGCAAATGCCGCCATGAGTTTCCTCAGCTCCATGCAACAATATGTAACAAGTGGCATATCCAGCTTGGGCCTTGGCAATCGACGTTTCTCGCTGTCGCGTCAGGAGTCCGCCGAGCAGCAGGCGGGCGCAGGTGGCTTGGCTGGCGGGCCAGCAACACTTGGCGCACAGCAACAATTGCTGTCACAGCAGCAACAGCAGCAGCAACTACAGCAGCCGCAGCAGCTACAGCAGCAGCAGCAACAGCAACTGCAGCAGCAACAATTGCTGCAACAGCAGCAGCAACATGCACACGCACCACTACAACAACAGGCGAGCATTGGCAGCGGTCTGGGCGGCGTAGGTGTGTATGGCGCGCCCACAGCGCCCAATGCGGGCGTGGCTGTTGGCGGTGCCGGCGGCAGCAATTATCCAGCCGGCGGCGTCGTCATTGGCAATCCGAATGCCACTAATCCATTACTAGGTAAGTCGCCCACTACGCAACAAACAAATTTAGTACATTAGTGTGATAAATGGGGTTTGCCCCAAAGGCAACCAACGACTGTCTGTCTATGTGTGTGCCAAAGTGTGGCAAGATTAATGAAAATCCATGACAAACTAAAGATACGTATTACTTTTAATACACGTTCATGAAGCGAAAAGAGTATATTGATTTTGCATAGTGTTTGTCCTGCTGTCCGTCCATCCGGCCGCCTGTCCATGTGGGCTCAAGCCATTTGGCCTTGAAAGTTGGAATATATACGAGTATAGACAAAGCTAAAAATATATAGTAGTAATACGTATATATGCCATGGTAAATAGGGTACAGGTAGAAACTTAATGTTTATGTTTATCGACTAAGTGTATTGACCTACTCTATTGACTTACCAAAAATTATACTTGTATGCCTCAAGGTTGCATGGCAAATATATCTTTGAAGCTAGAGCTTCCAAACCTGATAGTTAAATTACTGCAGATTCACTCTAATAATTTATTTAAAATTATTTAACTGTTTTTATATCTTGAACGGGCATTAGGCAGTCAGTCACACCCTACTGCCACATTCCTACTGGTTTGATATATGCTTGGGCAAAATAATATTGTTACGAATGCTTCGGTAAATGGAAAAAAAGTAATTAATTTTTATGAAACGCAAAAAATACTGTAATTAATTACGGTTTGTTTATTTTAGTTTTATATATAAGCAAATATATTTATATATATATATATATTTATATATATAAGTATATATTCCTTACGCACATTATTTCCACTTAATTGATAACTCTGCCGCTTAAGCCTATCGTAAATTGGAATTTGCTTTTAAGCAACAAGATAGACAGAGAGTGAGTTAATGTAAATACTTTGACATTTGTTAGATTCCAGATTTGAAGTATTTAATTCACTTGAAATTCCAGTCTTATAGAACGGCTCCCATTCGTTGTGCACATGCAGAAATGTTAACACTTTTGTGCCCGTTTCACATTTTAAGCTCATTTCACGTTCCTATTGGCCACAGGGGCTTGCTCGCTGCAGCTAAGGGTTGACATTTTGATTACAACTTAGAGTTATGTTATCTTATGTTAACGAATCTTATCTAATATTCTTAGTTATGTCAAGTGTTTATGCTTGTCTAAACTAAATGGAATGCAATTATTTTCACTTAACTAAATCAATGAAGATACTCAATTTGTATTCATATGCATATAACTTTGGGCTTACAACTTTCAGATGATTTAGCCTCAATTTCACATTACTCAAACGCCATATTCATATATACAAATGCAGGCCATTCAGACAGACAAAACAGTCTATACCCCACATATGCCCCTTTAATATACAAATTAACTAAATATAGAATATTTACACGCATTACTCATACGCCATGTATTGCAGTTACACAAATGCATCAGCTGCTGTTATTGCTTCATTTCATTTGTCTACTCAAACTTTGAGCATCTAAGGAATTCATATATGCCCATTGCATATGTAGCCGAGCCAAATATTTAGCTGCTCAGCAAATTTGCTCAAGAATATTTACTCAAATTTGGCATTACACATGCGCCATGTGGCGCCGCTTCACAAATGCAGCAGCTGCTGCACGAAAATCCACAACAAAATTGTGGAAATTTCAACAAAACTCAACAAGAATCAAAGCGTAATCGATAGTTTTTATTTCCGGGCTAGCCGCAAAGATGCCAACAGCAAATGGGAGTAAAATTCATATTGCATTTGCGAGGCGTCATGTTTTCCAAGCGCAAAACCGAATCGAATGTAACAAGAACATTTCGAGTTCGAACAGCAAATGTGACCGAAAAGTTTTCGGATTATTTTTATGTATTTTCGTTTTTTGTCTGTTTTGTGGTGCAAATGGTTTGAAAGTCGACGAGATAAGCAAACAAATCCGCAGCAAAAAAAAAGAAGAAAGAAACCCAAAAAACAGGAACAAACTGCAACAAACTGCAACAGAGACCAAAAACTATGCAGCGCCACTCGCCGAGGCAATCAACATGCATATGAGGTCCTGCTGGGCGTTGTTGCTCCTTTTGGCAACGAAACTCGTTTTGCCTGCCGGCAAATCCAATGTGGGATTTTAGTTGTTGTTGTTGTTGTTGCTGTTGGCTTTTGCAAACACATTTCAAAGTCAAGACACAGACGCAGCAAGCGGCAAGTGGCAAGCCGCAGAAACCGCTGTTCAGCTGATTCGTTGTCCTGTGTGCGTGGCTCATCGTGGTGCGGCATTTGCTTAGCTTTTGATTTACAAACGTCTACAGCATTTGAATCAAATTGAAATTGGCTTATCTTGTTGCACGCGCAACCAACGAGCGGTTTTTGGCCACATGACAACGACAACGACAACGGCGCATCGATGCTGTCATCAATGGTGAAGCTAAACTAAACAAGTTTTAGCTATAGAAGTGGCTTAGAAAAACAGCTAAAGTGTGTTTAAAAAGAGCGCAGTAAGAACAACTTTAGCTAGAAAATGCAACAGTTTAGCTTGAATAGGTTGTGTCAGACAGACTAGAAGATACTCTGTAAAATGAGCTGGTATGATAAGTAGTTTTCCAACATTAGAAAGGCTGAGCTTATCAACTATAGAAATGACTTAAAAAACAGCTAAACTGTGTTTAAGAAGAGTGATGAAAGACTTAATGCCAGACTAGGAGATACTCTGTATGATAAGAAGTTATCCATCTATAGAAAAGCTAAACTAAACATCTCTTAGCTTTATTTTTTAAGAAATTTAGCTAGAAAATTGCACAGTTTACCTTGAATACGATGATGATACTCTGTAAAATAAGTTGGTATGATAAGTTGCTTCATTATGAGCAGTTTTTCATCAAACTAAACAACTTTTAGCTATACTTTTAAATATAATTTTTACATCCATTTAGCTTTTTAGCTTGGCAAATACTGCCAGACTAGAAGTTACTCTATGTGATGAGTAGTTTCAGACAATCTAGCTTACTCAGCTCTTAATACTTAGCCTTTGTGATTTCTCAGCTGTTACATAAGAAAAGCAAAGACAGACAAATAAAGGAGTTAGAACAAATCAAATTATGTTTGAGACTATATAAGACTATGTGTATGTACAGCTGTGTTCATAAAAATAGTAGTGCGGCTGAAATGTTGGACAGCAACTTTTTTTGATAAACATAATATTTTGCAAACAATTTGAAGCGACTATCTAATTGCTTTCAAAATATTGTATTATATTTATGAGAAAATTTCGATGTGCAACATTTCATTTGCACTACTATTTTTATGAACAAAGCTATATATATGTGTTATTTTCTTATGAAAAACAAGTCAGCTCGTCATTTATACACATTTAAAAGACTCCAAATATAGACAGCTAGATCTAGCGTGAAACTAGCGAAGTGGCCAGCACTGGACAGACAGACAGCAACAGCAGCAGCAGTAGCAGGCGTGGCAGCTGTAAAACCGCCAACGTGTAAGCGCATTTCCTGATGTGCGTTTGTCTATGTCTATGTGTGTGTGTGTATCTTTCTGTATTTGTGTGCGTGATTTTCTATATCTCCATACATTTGCCCATGTGGCTGTGTTTTTTTGGCTAACTTTGACTTTGTGCTTGAATCTCTGTGTACATATGTATTTATATGTATTCTCTTTTGGGTGCTTTTGCATAAGCAGCAGCAGTAACAGCAGCAGGCAGTCAGTCAGGCATTCAGTCAGGCAGGCAGGCAAGGCAGTCAGGCTGGCTGAAGCCCCGAAAGCTTTCGTGACGAAGCCGCAGCAATGGTTAGACAAATGGAGTGGCACTGGCAACAGCAGCATTCACATAGAAACTGCAATGCTAGCGCCATTGTCCTTGTCGCTGGCAGGACTAGCAACTCAGAGCAGCTCGTAGCAGCAGCAGCCACACAGATGCATGTCAAGGTTGCGGTTTTGTTGCTCTGAGCAACGCTTGTCCGCATCCGGCCCTAAAACACCTACACCATGGCCTCCATCCACATTCCAGTTTCCGGCCCTCCCTCATGCCACATTGACCGCATCGCATTGACTTGGCTGGGGCTTAGCTGCCGGCCTGACTGACCGACAGCCTTGTTTCCTTCCTTATTTCCTTCCTGCTCTAAACTGCAAACACCCCGAGTTCTCTTGCTACCCATCCATCCACCTCTCTCCTCCTCCCCTAATCCATTAACATGCGCTTCATGGCTAAGTACTCCCCATTGTATTAGAAGTTACGAGCGTCTAGTTCTCTCCAGCAATTGCATGACTTTCTTAAGCTTTAAGCATCAAAATAAAAATTGAAACGAACAGTTGAGAGAATGGGCAAATAATACAGAAAACAACATGAAAACGTAATTTGTCTTTTAGTTTTATTTCTCTTAAGTTCACAACTCAATGGGAAGCTTAAAACTGAAGGTCAAATGCAATTTAAGACAGTTGGAGAACTGTCAGGGGGATACTCTGTGTTTGTGCAGAAGGTTGTTATGATTTGGAGGGCAAGAGCTGCCTTCCTTGTTTAGTTTACTATCAAATACTTACTTATAAAGCTCACATATGAACAATCTATGACAAGTATATATGATTACTAAGTCATAAAGAATATTTAGTTCGGCATGCCAAACAAAAACTTTTTCTCTTTCTACTTTACTGCTTCTTATGTATTTCTCTTTCCATCATGAATTAACTCAATATGTATTTCCACTTATCTCCACAGGGTATCCCAAGGTGGTGCCACTGCCTGGCAGTGCAGCAGCTGCTGCTGCTGCTGGCAATTGTTCATCCGCTGGGAATACACCCATCAATTCGCGTCGTCAATCGCGCGCCCTGGAGTGTTTGGTGCCGCCGCGTACGGGTTCATTTCGTAGCCGGAACTCGCCGCTGCATCAGCCGGATCCGCCGCCGCGGCCACCGTTGGCCTTCTGCAAGCGACGGCTCAGCTGGCCGGAGGTCGATCCACGCTCCAATTCTGGGTAAGTGTGAGGCCCTAATGCATAGTTGATGATGTGCGAGAAAGTCGTAAATGGAATACCGTGAACCCATTGAAAATGTGAATTCATGGTATTATGTTTTTGTGAAAAGGTATGTAGCGAGCAGATGGAGGCGGGGCAGGCTGATAAAGTATATATATTTAGTAATAAGCAGGACGACGAGCTGAGTTGAATTAGTTCGTCTGTCCCTGTGTATGAAAGCAGCGATCTCGTAAGCCACCAAAATTAGAGATTTGAAATATTTAATCTTTATTCCTGTATGCCACACGTAGTACGGGCATTTCCTAGTCGAGCACTCCTGCCTAGCGCACTCTTACTTGTTTTTATTTCCGTGTGGCGTCCCGCAGTTAATTTGTTCATTATAATTAACTACGGGGCGCCACAAATAGCTATTCACTTATATAAATATATAATATAGGTATAAAAATAAGTATATATATTTGTAAATATGTATGTGATATATTTCAGTTTGTTCATTTCAAACAGCAATGCATAAATTAAATCAGACCCGTGCCTAATGAGCACCTCAGTTGGAGTTTTTGCCCATAAATTATATATTTAAGAACCTGAAAGGCTTCTCGCAGAGAAATAAGATGAATTATTTACCAATTAATGAATCTACTTCAATTGCTATTACTTTGCGTGTTACGTATTATGTTTTACGTTTTACGTACTACGTATTGCGTTTGTTTTCAATGCTCTCTATTCAAGTTTCAAGTCCGACCTTCATAATTATGTAATTACAAAAGTTTGCAGTTTGTTTTTGTTGTTTAGTATTTTATTTTTAACCCGCTCTGCGTTGTAATTCCCAAAAGAAACTTTTGGCCACGCCCCGCACTGCTCCGCCTAAGTCTATGCAACATTGGCAGTTTCGAATGCGGGCCCAACCTTTTGAGCAGCTCAAACTTTTTGGCCAAGTTAAGCACCCACCCACACACACAGAAACACATCCGCACACACAGATAAGGCCATATCTTAGCATTGAGTATTTGAGAAGGGACAGTGGAAGCTTTGCTACAAGCAAGGTTGCAACATGCTGCAGCCACAACGACTGCTTTGCATAATGCGGCTTCAACTTAACCTGAAAATGTGCGCATAATGAGACTTTGGTCTTGAGGTAACATTTAATTAAGCATGAAATGAGATTTTCCTAGGTGTTGCTTTAAGAAACAGAAAGTTTAGCGTCGCGCAGTTAGCTGCACTCCATGAGAAGCGCCGAGAGAGGCGCGCGAAATGAATGTAATTAAAAGCCTTAACTAAGATGCTGGCGTATCCAGGACCCACTTAACAGTTGAGCTATAAGTATATACATACATATACATATATAATAAAAAGTTAATATTTATGGCAGTGTTGGTAAATACCACAACAAATTCGAAAAGCTCTGCAAATATTTGACAGCAAATGCAAATTAAATACAAAATTTATAATATTTATAAATTATTTTCAATAAGCTGCAAAAGTTTCCTTTGTCAAAAAGTTGCAATTAGCGAATTTCATGATGCAAAAATTATGTATGTGTAAAATGTGTAAACAAATGCAATAAAATATGCAGATTAATTAAATTTAATATACAGTCAACAACAAAAATTTACCAATCATGAAATTGTCAGTAATAATTGACAAATAATTACAAAGAAAATGGAAATACAATATATTTCTGTATATGCATGCACAGCTGTGTTCATAAAAATAGTAGTGCGACTGAAATGTTCAACAGAACAAATTTGTGATTAACATAATATTTTGAAAACAATTTGCAAAGAAATTTATATATATATATATATATATATATATATATTGTTTTCAGACTTTATCAAGAATATGTATACTTTATGGGGTCTGCCATATCCCCCTTCTGCCTGTTACAGACATATTCGCAAACGCATTCACCCCAAGCTAAAGAAAAGTTAAGCAAAGTGTTTACCAACACTGCACGAAAATATTTGCGACAATATAAATGCGTAATAAATAATAAATAATAGCATGAACAAAAAACAAAAATTTCCCCAAGAAGCAAGACCAAGTGAAAGAGCAACAAGGCCAAGTAAGGCGCAAAAGATACGCCAAGAACTTTAAACTGAAATTGAGAGCTCGTTGACAAAAAATCGTAAAGCAAACAACAGACGAAACTTGTGCCAAAAAGTTTCAAAATTAAATTTTTTAGCGCAAAAAAATATACAGAAAAAAAATAAAAAAAAACAAAATATAAAACTTGCGAACATTGCACTGTGTAAGTCAGCCCAGCCACGCCCCTTGCCAACTTGACAATTGGGGCGTTCAAAACTGAAATAAAAAAAAGCGTCAACAAAAAGTGTCGGCCACATTTGCAGAGCGAGTAGCGAGCTAGCGCCCAAAATGAAATTTCTGGCACAGCGCGGCTTATAATTTTTATCGCATACCCCGTAAAAGTCATAGGTGAGGGGGTATATATCTCATATATATATGAGACAATTCATATATTTATAAGCAGCATTAGAAAACTAGCCTCAGTTTGTCACTGAAACTTTGTCTATACACTTCAATATATATTACACAGAAATCGACTATCGAAATATGTTATCGATAAATATAAAACTCATTATGTATTATTGAACAGAATATTAAGTCAAAACTTATTCATCTGCCTATCTGAGGGGCTTACTCAATGCTTGCTTCTATGTCAAATACAATTTTAATACAACTTAACGATAACTTTTGCATATCGTTATTGATCTTTCATCTTCCTTTCTCCCTTTATTGACTACATCTCTGCTTACTCCCACTTTTAAGTTATATGTATTGAGTATAGGGTATCTATTAGTTAGGTGTTATCTATCAAATACTTTGCCGGCATCATAAACGTAAAAAATCTGAAAACGCTGGCAACAAAGTTAAGCCGCTTAGGCGCTTAGCCGCTGCCCATTTTGTGCTGAGTGTGAAAAGTTTTGTAGCTCAATTTAAAGACACAGCTGCTGAGTATATATCGATGTGTGTGTGTGTGTGGGTGGGTGTGTATGTGTGTGAGAGAGAGAGTATATGCCATGCAAATCAAATGATTAGGCACATCATCATTATCAGCTACATCGGCATCATCGTCATTATCATCTGCAACCCTTAACTGAGTTAAAAATCTGTTAACTGGCGCACTGGGCGTATGATTAATATGAAAACAAGCTGCCAATTCTATATATATATATATATATATATGTGTTTGTGTGTATATTAATATATTCATATGTATGTGTGCGCATAAATATACATATTTGTATACAATTAGCGAGCGGCAGGAGAAGCAACAAGCGTGTGGGCCGAAAACAGTCGACCCTTATCAATGTTTGAAATAGGTCTGACATGAATGCGGCGCTATGCAAATGGAATACTTAATACTTATGTCGAGCATATTGACAGTGCCAATTAGAGCTGGCTGACACGAGCAGCACGAGTCGATGCTGAAAATTGTTTGATAGCATCAAGTGCACTCGCATGTAAACTAAACTTTGATATCCTAACTCTCTCTCTCTCTCACACACACTCTCTCACTCTCTGTCTGTCTCTCTACTTTTCTCGGTTACAGCGTACAGGATACGGATGGGTCGTATTTTGAGAACTTTACATCGCTCGGCTGGAAACGTGAAAATCGTCGCATGTCGGCAACGCGTGCGGCCGAATCACGTGCCGAGGCTAATCCAGAAAATGAACGTGATCCGCCAGTGCCCGAGGAGTCCATCGAGCGGCACGATGATAAAGAGAAGCTCTATGTGGAGGTGCTGCATACCATAGCCAATACAGTGGGCGCACCTGCGCCCGGCGGACAGGTGAGTCAACGCACACATATTTATATCTCTCTATGTATAAGTAAATCAAACATAAGTAAAAAGGTTCAAACACTATCTATGAATTTTTGATTAAGCTTCAAACTTATGCAAATTACAGTTGGAAATTAACGAGCGGTTAGCTAGATGATAGATGATGACTAAGAGAGTCCCACACCCACTCATCGCCCCTTCCTTTACTAAAATGTTGTGCAATTTAAATGATTAATACCGTTTAAGGGTTCTTAGGTCCTTCAGGGCAAAGTGCTTGGGCCAACACACGTTTGGGCATGTGGCAATAAAATTCAATTATAAAAGTGTTTTTTTTTTTTTCTTTTCATTGCAAACGAAATTGGAGATGGAAAAGCAATATAAGTAGAAGTTTAACTGGATTTTCATTTCGATTTGCCATTTTCCAAGTAATTTTCCAATATTTTCACAAGGGCAAAGCGCCGGCTGCGGCCTTAGCTACATTTTTCAATTATCGTTTTTAATTTAACAGTGAGAAAATTGCACAACTAATGAAACTTTAGCTGAGTGCAGCTAGAAAAGAAAATGGCGGGACGGAGGATTGGAGCGGATTCGAGCAAAACTAAGTTCGTTCCATTCTGTGGGGAGGCATTGGGTTATGGCAGCTTAATAAAACTTTCAGCCGTGGCTGGGTAAATGACGTTAGTCCTGCTGTGATTGAGATTGAAGTTGGGGTCAATTCTCGCGAGGCCTCAAGCCGAGTCGAGTCACTAAACTTATTTATTCCGCAACAGAGCTCAGCGGGCGGCATTTCCTGCCACACTCTTGCGCCATATAATGGAAAATAATTACAAATAGCAGCAGCAGTAACAGCAGCAGCATCTGCAATTGGGTTAATGTTTTTAGTGCCAACTAATGATTAGATAAATGTGCGTTGCGTTAATGCCTCAGCTATAAGCAGCTCTGTGGCAAGTCATGACACAATTTTCTCAGCAAAACTTTGATTGAAATCAGCAGCATTACAACTCTACCGAGAATCGAGCCTTTCTAAACACTACCGAGAATTGCAGTCGAATAAAACTTTTTGGTCTTGTAAAGTTTCCGTTTTTTGTTACCATAAAAAGTAGTTGGCCAAGTTTCTTGATCTTTGTTTCGTTTATGCTGCAAGTTTTTCCCTTAAAAAACTGCTCTAGAAAAACTTTAACTTACAAGTTAAATTTTCTTTTCAATAGCGAAAAAATACCACAATTAGTACTTGTCAGATGATTTTTAGGAAGTCAACTTAGCGGACATTATCTCTGGCGAGGTCAAGTTTTTGTAATATTTTGTAAGTGGCCATTTGGCATGAGGAGCAAAAGTATATTTTATTCATAATTTAAATGCTCCAAAATACTGAAGAGTACTTCAACAGCAAGTGAGAGAACACTAGTCGGGGGGGCCGACAAGATGATACCCTGTAATATTTCATAAGTGGCCATTTGGCAAGAGGAGCAAATGTATATTTTATTCATAATTTAAATGCTCCAAAATACTGAAGAGTACTTCAAAAGCAAGTGAGAGAACACTAGTCGGGGGGACCGACAAGATGATACCCTGCATACGCACACATGTATGCATAGTACATAAAAAGTTATTAAGCTAAAATAAAACTCGACTAAAATGCGAACTCTCATTGAGTTCTAGATAAGTCAGGTTATTGATTCTGATAGTTTATGGGGTCTATTACATCTTCTAATGCCTGTTACATAAATTTTAACAAAATCAATATACCCCGATTTCCCATATTCAATGATATTATTGATATCAATGGCTTATTGTAAAACCTGAGAACTATGTTGATGATATGTAGCTAAAGAGATATCCTATAAAAATATAAGTTTAGTAATGTAATCAAAGTGACTTAAAAATGTATATATTGCATTACAGGGTATTTTTCCATTAAAAGAGTAAGCTTAAATATTCAATTTTCACAATTCAGAACTTTTTATAGGGTATTACTGAGTCAAGCTCACTCATAAATTTAAAATTCTCAACTTGTAATACATTTTAATATTTTTTTCAAAACTCACTGCAGAGCATTGTCAAGTCGAGCTGACTCGCTGGACCTCTTTATATATGAGCACAAATAAGTCCAACAAATGAGGCTTAGATTTTGCCTAGTCAACAAATGATTGGACCAGTGTGTGGGCGTGGGCGTGGCAGCTGGGAGTAGCTAAGCTTTCGAGTGGGGTTCGATACTTAATAACTTAGCTGGACGCGCTGCTGCCTAGGCGACTGCAGTCAAAGCAATCAAATTAAAAGAATGCCGAAGCGGCAAAGGGGCGGAGCAGGTCAGGGCAGTGGCATAGCTGAGAGCTGAGTGGGAGTTAGAGAGGTGATGAAAGCGCCACTTGAAGCGTGTGCAAATCGGCAAGTCAGACTGGAGCGGCTAATAAATTCGACAAGATAAATCAATATGCAAAAATGTAAGAAAATATAAAAAGGAAAATATACGCCAGAGAAAAAAATTCAACAAAATTGTTTGATATAGGGTCGCGAGCAAAGCAAACAAAAAAAATTGTAGTCAATAAAAACAAATAGCTAAGAGTTATTTGAATGGAAAAATACCCTGCTAAACTAGGCAGGCAAAATGAAAAAAAACAAATTCTTAGTTGAATTCTTTTTAAGAAAATTATGAATTGGGAGTATACTGAATACTGAATACTGAATACTTAAGTTTAGCTATGTAATACGTATGCCTTTAACTCTTATATACCACACACTAGTACAAGCTGTGCTGGAACACAGGCATACCTGGCTACAGGTGCTCAACTGTTAATGCTCAAGTAGCATTATTATTTTAGCATTTCTCGGTACACAGCACCTGCTGTCGCTTACACACATTTTGACAAGCTCATGATACCCCTTTTTATACTCAAAGTTCACTAAGTTAAAGGAGTATATTGGCTTTGTTGAAAGTCTGTTCATCTGTCTTCGCCTCGTCAACCTATCCATATGAAATCAAACCATTTCATCACTATTGAAGTTAGCGACTTAAAATTTGGAACATAAACTCTTTGAGACTCTCGTCTTACTATATAAAGTTTATATAAAATATATTGTTTTACTATATATAATAAAATATATAGTAAATATCTACGCCAACAGAGGGCATCACAAATCAGTTCAAATTATATTTTCTAAACTTTTTTTAACTAAAAATCAATTATAAACAGAAAAGTTACAGAACCTTTGAATCTTGAACGCGTATTAGGCAGTCGTTGGCGCCCGACGTCAACATTTTTACTTCCTTTTTCATCATTTTTTATTGAGTATAAAAACGTGCTGCGTTATTCAGCGAAAAAAATGGCAATTCATTCAGTTTGTGTTTGTTTTTTCTCGCTCACTGAAAATATTTAAGGAACTCGCAAAAAAGTGACAAACTAATTAAATTGACTGAAATTAAATGAAATGTTTATCGATGCACGCGGCGTATGCGTAATATTTAACACGCGCTCATTTCACACGCTCTCCCTCACTCTCTTACTCTCTTTCTCTGTCTTTGTCTGTTTACAGTTTGCGCATTATAAGGACGAAATGTATCTGCATGCACAGCGCGCCTTTGGTGTCAATCCGGATCGTCATTATCGCCTGCTGCACGCCTCCGCCGAGGATAAACCAAAGATAATCGTCCTCTCTGCGGTCGTCATCGAGGCTGATGGGCTCGAGGCAAAGGATGCAAATGGTAAGCCGAACTCTCTCTCTCTCTCTTTCTTTCTCTCTCTCACTCTATTTCAGTCTCCCTTTACTCTCTATGTATCAAGCTGTCAAGTGCTGTGTGTGTTGTGCAAATATTTTTAGTTTGCAAATTGATTTGCGGCTGCCTTAATAATTGCATTATGAATTTCCTCTGTGTGTGTGTGTGTGTGTGTCTATGTGTGTGTGTGTGTACTAAGTGCGTGTGTGTGTGCCTGATTGGGCGCATCAAAAAGCCAAACGAGTCATCAATAAACTGTGCGCAATATGCGCCATGCTCGTATATTTAACATTTTTGCCACATTTTAATAATACCCTGTAAACAGTGAATGTGCTGGGTATACTAGTGCTGTGTAGTATTTTGGCATAATGTTGTCATATTTGTCTGTTTGCCTGTTTATGAAAAGAGGTTAAGAATCATGAATATAATCTAATATAATCTATCTATTTGGCAATGAATAAATCATCGATATCTTCGGCATTTTAGACAATAACTTGGTTAAGTAGGTTTTGATAGAATAAACAATGATCAGAATAATATGGAAAATTAGCTCTACTTTTTCTACAAAAATTAGAATCTTTCAAAACCTTTTTTAAGTTAACGGAACATTTTAAAAAATAAGAAATGTCGGAAGGTAAATTCCATAGTCTTTTCGGTCTATAGTCCCTATTCCAATGAAAGTTCTAAATATTTTACAAATACCAAAACTAAACAATTTTATTTCGATACAACTTAAAATCTTTTTAAAGACAACATAAAAATGAGGAGATAAATCTCTTTATTCCCCCTATTCAAGTGCAAGCTGTAAATATTTTATAAAAATTAAAGAACTTGAGTTTAAGTAAAGTTGTCAGAACTTTTAATTGGTTTAATAATAGGCTTAGCCATCTCCTAGTCGATCACTACTAGCTGAAGCACTAACTTCATTCACCCATGTCACAGTTACAGCTAGAACCCATCCACACCCGACCCGAGCAGCGCAGAGCAAACCGCCAGAGACGCCGAGCCAAAGCCAAGTCATCGACTCTGTTCCGCAGCTCGTTCAATAAATTTGCAATTTAATGCTTCCCATTTTGTTCATTATGCTCGAAGAAGAGCAGCCACTGCTGCTGCCGCTGCTGCTGCCGCTGCTGTTGCTGTTGATGCTGCCGCTGCCGCTGCTGCCTTCATCGAAGGCAACGCAATTTCGCATTTTAATGTGCTCAAGGATGTGTAAGGAATACGTTGAGTGCTCGCTCCTGTTGCCAGACTCAACTTTTGCTGCGCTCTCCCTTCCTCTCTCCCTCTCTCCCTCTCTCTCTCTCGCTCTGTCGCTCTCTCATTCTGCCATCTGCTAAATGTACTGCTGATGGCTAACGTCTGGCTGCTTGCCTGCTTGGCTGCCAATAGCAACAACAACAACTCGTTGCCAATGAAACGTGGCTGATGAGTGCCTCGCTTTTGTTTGGCCATCCGCAATTGGCCGTAGTCGTTGCCATTGCCAGATCTGCTGATGCCTGGCATCAGGCTCAGTTTTCATTAGCAGCAATCGCTACTATTTCAGCTCAAGCGTTACAAAAAAAAATACACCAGCTCGCAGTTGACTAGTTTTTCTAATAATCTCACCTAGAGATGGCAGCGCGCGTTCAATTCAACTGAATGTAGACGAAATAACTCGCTTTAAATATCAAACTAAATTCAAAGCCATTTGAGCTGTTTGTTCTAGACCATTTCAATTTTGTAAAATTTATTTATATTAATCTTTGGCTTAATCTTGTGAAATATGATCATCCTGCCATAATTTAAAAAAATTAAATTTGTTTTGAATCAAATTTAAATTTGCTTTGAATTTTCATAATTTAATCAGAAATTGATTTGATTTGATTTGATTTTCGTGCTGGACATCAGATTTACTCACAGCTTGTTCTCTGGATTCTTTGATATTGATTGATTAATTAAATTTTTGAAGAATAATAGGTATCTTTCCTTATTTCAAGAAATATTCCCTTACTTCAAAAGGGAATTTGTAGCCTGTCGATAAATTTTAGATTATTTATACACTGAACTTATAACAAATGTGAATGTCAGGGTATATTAGCTTAATTGCTAGATAATGTATGTAAGAGGCAGAAGAAGGCGTGGCTCAGTCTATAAAGTATATATATATTCTTAATCAGGATCTATAGCTGAGGCATTTAGCATCTTCCATTTCTTTGAGTCAAACTCGATCTCTCCGATTAGTGTTAAAGAGAAAAGTTATAGACCTTGGTTCAATAGCTCCTCGTGCCCTGCCAGCTCGTGTCACGCACCCATCTCTATGGCGCGTTAAAGCAAGGCTCGAATTAAATTCGTATAGCCCATTGAAGACATTTAATCGATTATTATCTCCCAGTTGAGTTGCTCGCAAGCTCAGCAGCCGCAAAGGTTGCCACACACAGTATCTTTCTCTGCCTGCCTTTCTCTTCCACTGTCACTCTCTCTCTCTCTCTGCTCTCTTTGTTGCTGTCGCTGTGTGCGTGTGTAAATCAGTGGCACTTAATAATTGAGCGGCACTTTATGCAAATGAAATGTTAATCATACGCCCTGTGTGACCAGCAGCGTCTGCTGGCAGCTGACGACCAGCTAGCTGCTGCCTGCAGGCGACTATCGTTAATTGCCATTTAATGTCGCACGCTTTTCATTAATGTCTCTCTCTCTCTCTCTTTCTCTTTGTCTGTGCAGGCTTCTCGGATCCGTATTGCATGCTGGGCATACAGCCGGACGGTGGTCCGCCCGTGTCGCCGCTGCCGCTGCCGCCGACGCCACGCGCCCTCTCGGCGGACATGAGCGGTGGCTTTGATAACAGTGCCACGGACTCACCGCCGCATCGCAAGCATAGCTTCCGTTTGAGCTTCAAGCGGCGCGAGGCCGGTCGACGGGAGCAGCGCGACTCGCTGGGCGGCCCGGTGCCGGCCAAGCTCATCAAGGCGACCAGCATCAAGCCCCACACGCTCAGCCCCAAATGGAATGAGAAATTCAAATTGTAAGTCTGCATTAAATGCTTATCTAACAAATCTACCCCCGTCAATATCAATCTCATCTATATAGACACTTGTGCGGGCATTTAAATTCAATCACGTGTCCATTATGCCCTCGCTCAATGGTGGATTTGCTTCAAAAATTATTCAATTACGGCTCGATGCGTTTGCTCAATTTAGTTTGAAATCTATGTATAAAGAATACTTTGGAATTTCGATTTGTAGGTGCCGGGAGACAGTTCATTTACGGCACGCCGCATGACAAATGTTGCCTCTCCCCCATCCTCAGCCCAAGCCTCACACAAACATTTATCATTCAGCTGCGATCTCTGACAAACAATGGGGCAAAACAACTTGCCATTGTAGGCCGTAATTTACGAGCCTCAGCAAAAAAAAGGAAACAAAATTTAATTGCGGCCATAAAATCGACAATACATTTAACAATAGCAATTGCAATCGCTATCAAATTTATGTTGCAATTGCAATCAATATAAGCTGCAGCCCAGCTGTCCTTGAGGACCCATTCCGGGTTTTAAAATGGCAATAGAACATGGAAATTTATGCAAGCTGACAAGCGGTTAGATTTTCGAGCGTTTACTTGGCAGGCGGTTGACTTTATGTTATAGTTGAAGTTAAAAATTGTTTTTTAGACTCTTAATTTGCTTATCAAATACATCCTTTGTATTTAAGCAGCTGTCATGTTAAGGTTATGCTAGCGAATAGTTAACAAGAAGTTAAAAGTGCCTATCAAATGCTTAACATGTAGTTAAGCAGTTGTCATGTTAAAGTTGGGTTAGCGATAAGTTGACAATAAGTTAAAAATGGTTTGACAGACTCTAAATTTGCTGTCAATTACTTAACTTGTAGTTGAGCAGTGGCTATGCTAAAGTTAGGTTAGCGATAAGTTGACAATAAGTTTAATATGGTTTAATAGACTCTAAATATGCTTATCAAATACTTAACTTGTAGTTAAGCAGTTAAGCATAATTTGACAGTCAGAATAGTAAAGTGAACTTCACTTTAACAGACTGTTTACTCTGACAGCAGCATGAGAGAGTCCGCCATTAGCTGCCAGCTGCACTTAATTATGCTTTCTATTTATATAGAATCATTAAATATTTATGCATACAAAAAGCAGCGGTAAAGGCTTCAAAGGTTAAAGCGTATTAAAAACGTGTTCTCATATCTTTAAATCAGCTCGTAAAGCGTCAAATGAGTTCTTTTGTTTCATATGTGTGGATAATATGTGTCGTAAATATAAAATTTGAGTATTTGCTATAAAAAAGAAAGAAAAAGTAAGAGTGTAAGCGTTGGGAGTGCCCGACTAGAATATACCCTGACCGTTGCGCAAAGCTACTATTTTAATGAACAGTCACCTAATCATCAGGAAGGGACAGATGGACATGGCTAGATTGACTCAGATTGTTGTCCTGATCAAGAATGTATATACCTAATGGGTGCGTGTCTCATCTGTTTCTGCCTGTTACATTTTCACAAAAAGAAAACACATTTCCAATGAGTTTAGTGTATAAGAAAAATACCCAACTGAACAGCTGCTTGCTTTAACGTGCTTTAAGGGCTTCTATTTTTACTATCCAAGCTCTTAAGGCGACATTCAAAAAGTGTTGCCTACTTATCGGCACTGCGACTAATTAGATAAATTAATGGCGGTCGCATTAGTGGGTCGCCCACAAGCAAATAAATCAAATAAATACTAAAAGCAAATAAATTTCCTTGCGCAGCGACATCGATGACATCAACACGGACACCTTTCACCTGGACATTTGGGACCACGACGATGAGAGCTGCGTCATGGACGCCGTGTCACGGCTGAATGAGGTGCGCGGTGTGCGCGGCCTGGGTCGTTTCTTCAAGCAGGTCTGCCAGTCGGCACGTCAGGGCTCCCAGGATGATTTCCTGGGCTCCGTGAATATACCCATTGCCGAGATACCCTCAACAGGGCTGGATGCCTGGTTCAAGCTGGAGGCGCGCAGTCATCGCAGCACAGTGCAGGGACGCATACGCCTCAAGCTGTGGCTGTCGACACGCGAGGATCGCGGTCATGTAGCCGATGAGAATAATGAACAGCAGCTGCACAAGATCGAACAGCTGCAGATGGTCTTCATGCAGCACGAGGTGACCACACACGAGCCCAGCTGGACCTGGTGCGGTGATCTGCCAGGCCCAGCGCTCACTATACTCCATCAGATGGCGGTGCAGTCGGAGCTCACGGACTTGCAGTGCGCCATGGCTAGGTGAGTGAGCGAACTAAATGCTTCGCAGCGAATATGTTTCCATTGTTAACCTCTTTCTAGATATGTGGCCGCTGCTCGACTGAATCGCTCAACGCCAATGGATCCGAAGTTTTTGCATCGTCTGCTAACCGATGTGGAGAAGCAATGGAATCAGCCCAATCAGGAGGCGCTCACACGCGATCTGGAGCAGTGGTTGGCGGAGGCAATGACTGGGTTCGTCGAACGTTCATTGAATCAGATACGACGACATCGCGACATCTTTCCGGCCCTCAACCCGCCCTCGCTCATACGCCTGGAATTTCTGCTGCGTTGTCTGGGTCTGCTTGGTTCGATGCGCGCCTTTCGCGCCGTCTGCCCCTTCAACAAGGGCGTGCGAGGCGAGGTGGTGAATGCGCTGCGCAAGGGCTCCATAATGTGGGGACAGAATGTGCTGCGCGAATCGCAATGCTTGCCCAATCCATTATCGAATTTCGTAACAACATTAACCGCCGACATCCAGCTGGGCCAGACCTACTATCATGCGCTCTTCGACAAGTGAGTAAACGAACCTTATTACCCGACATGCTGCCGCTCTCCTCCATCATAGTGCAGCCACCTTTGTCCAGCATTCGATTAAATATGTGCGGCACGTGTCGCATATAAAACACGCTTCAAGGCCACCCACTCAACCAGGCCAGCTCTCAGCAGTTGCCCGAACAAATAAAATTCACAAACAGTTTAACAAAAACAGCGCATTTAACCCAAAAAAAAAGAAAGAAATCGAAAGAGAACACAAAACTCCCGCTGCAATGGCAATGGCAATGGCAATGGCAATGGCAGTGGCAATGGCAATGGAACCCATTGACGGTGGTTCAACTGCTCCAGTTCAAGTTTATAGTGCCCACTAATCAGTTGGTTAGTTTGTTAGTTGTTTCAGCGGCTATAAACTTCATTAATTAGTAACGAAAGTTCACTTTGACAGTTGGGTAACTGCACTTAAAATAATATGGTTTACTCTACTCGATATTGATACAGTGGGCGTTCGTAAATAGCAACACAGGGCAAACAGTCAAATACACTGGGTGGAGAACACTTTGAAGTTGCCACAATACTGCTCTAAAGTGAAGCTTATTTTTATCGATATTGTTATCGATTTATCGCTTAATATACTAAATCAATGGCATTGGAAAACCAGGCTAATATATTGAGAGCTGAACACTTTGCATATACTGCTCTACAGTGAAGCTTATTGTTATCGATATTGTTATCGATTTATTATTTTAAATGATATACTAATCAACTGTTTGTCTGCTTCTTGGAAATTTTGCATAGTTGTCATGATATACATACTTAGCTGACGTTACATAGCACTATTTTTATGTCAAGCCAATCATTATTGTAATCGTTATCGATTTATCGATTCTTTAAAAAAAATGTAACTACTCTGTTTTACTTCAGTGTTCACTTCACTGATGCATTATCTACATCAGACTGCTTTTTGTGTTATCGTTATCATATGTATCGATAAATTTATCGATTGTCAAATCCATCTCGTAATCTGTTAGCTACGCTTGAGTGTCAATTCACTTCACATGTTCTGTATATCTGCCATTACACAGCACTGATTTTAGAAAAATATGTAGCTATCGTTATTACAACCGACTTATCGATATATGTGTTAACTGTCTGCTTCACTTGGACACAATACAATTTCGGTACGTTGCATATCTGGCACTAGGAAATACTCGTTTTTGGGTTTTTGTCGCTGAACAGGACTGCCACTGCCTAAAATTGATCGTTATCGATATCTATTAGGTTGCACAACACTGAAGAACGTCCTCTAAAAAGGGGCAACAGAAATATATAAGTCTCCACTTATCTAATCAGTCGCATATTTGCTAGTTAGCGCGGCCATAAAAGGTTCCTAATGAGCACATCAAGTGGCTTACACACATAAGCCTCAAATTAATTGCGCTGTCATAAAAATGCGCTCACGTTCCCCAGCGCCCAAAAGAGGCGCACAAACTGGCATCTTGATGGCCCATTTAAACCAGAGATAGATAGGGAGAGAGAGAGAGGGGGGGAGAGGGAGAGAGAGTGTTGGTTGAATTTTCACATTTGCTGTCCAGCGAAAGTGTTGAGCGTTGAGTGGCATTAGCAAATTTAGTTGAAGCAGCAATCCCACCAAAAAGCTAATTGTAGCCTTTAAAAACAGGGTCGAAAGGGAAACTTCAAGTTGATTTTCAGCTCTATCGATTTTCAGCTTAGCAGCGACTTAGCCCCTACAACTACAGTGGGTGCTAGCTAAGGAGAACTTTGGGTTAGAGTTTGTTATAGACGAAGCAGCGATTGGGCAATGTGTAGATGAATGTTGTCTGTTTAATAAGAATCAAGCAAGAACTTGACTTGATACTATATATAGTTACTACAAGTATAATCAGTCCGTATAATAAGTCCCATTGCTTTATGCAGGTTACCGAGAGAAAAGTAAGGAAAAACTTTGGATTATTTTCTTTCATAGAGCCATTCACTGTAGTTAGCTTAAACATCAATTCGTACATTTATCTCAACTTAGCTATCTGGTATTCTGTTTTGTTCGCAGCACGAATGGCATTCAGTACTTTAGCATCATCTACAAACAGTACGATGCAATGGTTGGCGAGGAGGTGTACACACGAATGGCTGCTGGGCAGGTGCCTGGCATACGTATGAATCTCTCACAGTATGCGGTACTGGAGGGCGATGCCGAGCCGGTGGATACAAAGCCATTCGAGCTGTTTCTAGCATTGCAGGAATTCTGTCAACTGAAACGACATTTGTCCGCCCAGCCCCAGCCGCCCGAGAAGCCGCTGGCGTTGAGCAATAGTCATGAGTGGTTCATACCCACGTTTGAGCGCTGGATGATGGTTAGCAAGGCGAAGGCATTGCAGCGCATACGTGCCGCCATACGCATGGATGCCATATGCGAGGGTGAGCGTATTGTGCGCTACAGTAGCTCCTCGGTGGACACGGCCAGCACGTTGCTGAACATTAAGGAATTCTGGAAGGTCATCAATTGGCCTGATGAGGATACGGCCATTATGCTCGAATCGCAGCTAATCGATGTCGTCTGCTCAGCGGCCATGCACTATTGCGATCTGATACACACAACTCTGGCCGATAGCGGTTACTATGAACAGCAGGGTCCATTCCGTTGCTCGGATGATATGTGCGTGACGGTCAACAATGTGGAGTATGTGCGTCGCACACTCGCCGAGTTTCGTTCGGACGAACAGCCATTGGAGGAGTCGGCCGATAATTTGCTGGAATCGAGCTTAACACACATGGAGAATCGTTGCGAACGCATTCTATCGAAGCTGGCGCCGCTCATGCAGATGTCCTTGCAGAAGGCTGTATTCCACTTGGCCTGGTCACCCGACTCGCTGCCCGCCAATCAGGCCATTGTGCCGCTGCTGGAGTATCTGGACTGTCATTTGGCTGCACTGAATAGTGCGCTGCTCACCAAGAACTTCAATCGCTCGCTGCGCTTCATCTGGAAGACGGTGCTGGGCGAGATGTCGCGGCAAATGGAAACGGGCGATGAGACGGACAAACCCACGCACTTCCACAAGCGTCTGTACGAGGCACTGCAGCTACTCGTCGACTTCTTCCATGCGGAGGGTCAGGGTCTGCTGCTGGAGTGTCTGCACACGGAGGATTTCTGGCGCATCGAGCAGCGTCTGCAGTTCCACAAAACGGATACGGATCGCCTGATCGATATGTTCTATTTGAATCGTTTGCGTGAGCAAATGGTGGCAATTATGCCCGGTCCCTATGGCTCCTTGGCCGTGCGCGCCTACTTCAATCACGACTCGCTGTGTGTGGAGGTGTTGCATGCCCGGGATGTGGTGCCACTCGATCCGAATGGCTTCAGTGATCCATTTGTGGTCATCGAGCTGCTGCCGAGACGCATCTTCCTGCACTGCATGGAACAGCAGACCAATGTGCACAAGGTAGGTAATTAAGGGCTTAGCTCAGGCTCACTTTAGTTATCACACGACTTTCGCTTGCAGCGCACTTTGAATCCCATTTTCGATGAATGCTTCGAGTTCTCTGTAACACTGGAGCAGTGCCTAACCGATGGCGCCATGATTTGCTTTACGGTCATGGATCACGATGTGCTCACTGCAAATGACTTTGGCGGCGAGGCTTATCTGGCTCTTGGCAATATACCCGGCGTTGCGGACTATAGCACCAGCGTGGATAACTTTCATGGCCTCAAGCAAATCGAGCTGCCGCTAATGCAGCAAAAGGATAAATGTGAGTATGGATGCGAATGGCTTTTTCCTCTGCTACAAAGCCATGCGAGATTCGAGTTTGTTATTGCACGAATGTGAGGTTGAGCAAGGGAAAGTACTTTAATTTGTATGGAAATATGTTGTTTGTTACCTAAAAGAGACCGAATTTTTTATGGTGTGAATACTGTTCTTAATTGCAATTATATTTTATACGAAACAGGCTCTCTTAAGACTTCGGTTCATACAGCTTAACTGTTTATACTCCAAGTAAGCGTAGAATGGTTGAATTGCTAGCTCTGCTCAGGTTTCCGGGTATCTTCAAGTCGGGCACTGCCGACTTTTGTACTCTTACTTGTTTATATTATTATCAAGAGACTCAAATGCTTTGTATATAGCTAATATGGTTCAAGATTCAATTTTAATATATTTATAAGCACTTATGATTTTTATTTCGTTTCAAAACTCGAGTTCAAGAGAAACTGGTTTCAAGCTTTAAGTCCAAATTGCAATATTTATTAACCAGTCATCGCTGTTCAATTCGAATTCGCGTCAGTTTGTGCAGCCTTCACACCTTAATCCATTCGCTTTATTTGTTACCTGCAGGCAATCCGATTTTGCAAATACTGGAGCTGCGCGTGAATGACAAACAGGCGCAGGATTTCGTGCGCAAACAGAAGGCGCGTTTCATCAACTGATTCTAAGCTGGCGCACAGGTGAGCATCGTTTGAAAAACGTAACTCAAAAAAAGTAGTAAAACAAGAATGCAAAATTGACGGCATGCAATCAAATTGCATTGCATTAAAACATAACATTTAGGCAAAGTCTATTCATTATTCTTTTTTTTAATCCAATGCAAATACGAGAAATGTATAAAGTCAGCAAAAAGAAAAAAGAAAAAAACATTGTAACTATTATGTATTTATGTATTATGTAAAGTAGTTGCTTAACCCTGAAACCCACCCACTCTCTTCCTCTGTTTGTAAATGTTAGAAAATTCATGAAATTCAAATGGTGCATAAGTAACAAGTAACGGGGCGAAAGGGTACTTACACACCCGAAACTCGTACCCAAATGTTCTAGACTCTACGTTGGCTACAAACATCACCCACATAATACATATATAAACATATATATACTAGGGACTATCTATGTAGGAGCGTAGTACTTGCTGAAATTGTCACAATTAAGCAGATATATAGAAAACCTATTTGTAGAAGTTAAGCAAACACTCAGAGACACACACACTTAGACACTGAAAACTTACATTTCTAGGCAACCAACTGCGTTTTGAAGACTTTTACCAAAAAGACACGAATCATCAAGCAACAAGTTTCGGTTCGAATCGAAGCTAAAACTTGCAGAGTTCAGAGAGAGTTTACAGAGAACTATTTTAGGAAGAAGAAGTTGGATCTTTAATGATTCTGCAAACAGTTTTGATAAAGTAAAGATTCCTTGCCCAAAGAATTCCAATAGTTCAGATATCCAATATTTCGTAATGCCAATTTCAAGTTTTCTTCTTCAGTTTTGGGCTCTGCAAGTGCAAAAATATTAAAATCTACACACAAACATTTTTTTGAGTCAATTTTAGCTACAACTAAATGTCGTCTATCGATAAACGATCAAAACTATTCCAAAATCTTTTCTATGAAACGCCAGTGAACGAACCTTAAAACAATCAAAATATGCGTAACTCCGAGCTTCTTTAAACAAATCCTACTACACACACACACACACACGCACACACTTCTCACTCTCATTCTCCCACACACACACAAAGCTATTTACAAATCATACAACTTCATATGAATGTATACAATGAATATATCTATATAAATATATATAAATATATCACGCCCAAAGGACAGTGTAACTAAGTCTATAGAATATTTGTAAACTATTTTCTGAGCACGGATTTTGTATAAATTTACGGGACACACGCTTGCACACAGCACTGTGGGCACAGTGAGTGCCTAAAGTAGCCTTCAGCTGTTTGCTTTTTATACACTTGACTTGAGGCTTCTTAAAAATGATTAAAAATAAAAAAAAAAAACAAAAAAATCCTTTTAAAATATTTTTTGTTTTTCATTTTTTGATTTCGAAATCTTAAAGAAGTTTTCGCTTCTATTGTAAATTTTGTACTATATACAAAGGTCTCTCTATATACACGCATACACCCAAACACACCCAAACACACACACACACATACGTATAATAAGGATCATAAGTATTGTGTTTGAACTGTAATTCTTAACTGTCAACTTTTTATACCTTTCGCAAGGCAACAGAGAAACAGTTTTTAAAATTTGAGGCGCAACACAAAAAACTTCAAAAATTATAAATAAAAAATCAAATTTTATTAAAAGCACAACAAAAAATCAACACAAATCCAAGTCAAATTATATAGAAAAGAAAAACAAAAAATATTTTTAATATATACACTAAAAGTCGACTAAAAATTTCATTAAAACTAATTACGAAAACAAAATGAATGAGTATTATATTAAATACATAACATATGTACTATAAAGCTATATATATATATGTATATGAACCATATATGTATTATGCAAAGTAAGAAAACAAAATTTTAGTACTTAAGCTAATTATATTAGAAAGCTAAATTCTTTTTATTTTCGATCACTTTTCAAGTTTCATCAGGGTTGACACACACACACACAGGTCAATCAATAAAGACAATTGACAACCCTGACTGATTGTAGAGTTGCCGCATGCCACATCGAAGTGTAATTCAAAGCTGCCTAAGCCCTTGGTTAGGTGGGAATGATAGAAAGGCTTGATATGTGATACCCTGGACCTTAAACTATTTTCTATACTCAAACTCAGCTGTGCTTCATTTTGTTTCAATTTCAGTGTATTTCACTTTCTATATCTATTAATTCCTATTAATTCTTTGCTTTTACTTTTCTAGTTTATTTACCTTAGGAGTTCCGTCGCCTGTTTCACTTTCAGCAAATTCAATTTGAAATGTTTCCGCTTTGACTGTTCTTAATAGCAACAGTTGCTCCACTTATACTTTCTATAGTTTCAGTATCCACTGTTTTCTTTTTGTTGTCCCATTTTCAGTTATTCCACTTGTAGTTTTATTATTTGAACTGTTCAATTTCCAATCGTTTCATTAAAATCTGTTTTATTTTGATTGTTCAATTGAAAGCATTTTCTTAGAGATATCTAAAAGCTGCAGCTGTCACTTAGACTGTTGCATCTTAGTGTTCCATTTCAAGTGGTCCAGTTTGTGTGTTTCACTTTGACTGTTCCACTTTGAGTGTTTCACTTTGGCTGTTCCACTTTGAGTGTTTCACTTTTAGTATTCCACTTGGAGTTTTCCACTTTGAGTGTTCCATTCTCAGTGTTCCACTTCAAGTGTTCCACTTTGAGTGTTTCACTTTGACTGTTCCACTTTGAGTGTTCCATTCTCAGTGTTCCACTTTGAGTTTTTCACTTTGACTAGTCCACTTTGAGTGTTCCATTCTCAGTGATCCACTTTAAGTGTTCCACTTTGAGTGTTTCACTTTGACTGTTCCACTTTGAGTGCTTAACTTTGAGTATTTCACTTTGAGTGTTCCATTCTCAGTGTTCCACTTAAAGTGTTCCACTTTGACTGTTTCACTCTCAAAGTGAATACTCAATTCTACTTAAATTGTTCCACTTTGAGTGTTTCATTGGAGTTTTAAGCTTTCAGTGTTCCACTCGCACTGTTCCAGCTTTCAACTGTAGCTCTTTTTCCCGCTCTCCCCCTTTCACACCACACAACAGCTGTTCCACTTACAAAATTGTTTCCCTCTCCGTACACCTGCCTTGAACTTACTCCAAAAAAGAAAAAGAAAAACTGCTCTCTTCCATATTTAAGTAACAAAAAGTTTAAAATAAGTAAATCAATTTATGCATATAAACAATAAATAGGCAAAATATTTGCCATACTAAGACAAAGTAACCAAGCAACTACTGTGTTGACGATATGTGTGTACCTCTATCTATGATAATTTCCTATAACGTAAAGCAAGAAAACAAAACACAGACAGAAGTGGAATAAATCAAATCAAATTATGCATATTACATAGTATAACAAGCACTAGAAAACAATTTATTGCAAAAAAACAAAAACAAACGAAATCAAATCAAGCAAATTAAAACCAAAAAGAAAATGCAAAAATTGGCCAAAAACAAAAGAGACCAAAGGCATTTACAAACAACAAACGAGAAATGGGATAAAAAGCTCAGAAATATGCAAAGGCCAAAAGAAATGTTGAAATGATAAATATTGAATAAATATAAATATATTTAAACAGAATTGTTAAGCTGGTAACAAATGCAACAAGAACCTACAATAAGCCCTCCTACAAGATTATACTACGATATATACATAAATGAAACTTATACAAAAACAAAACATATGAATGCTATATACAAGCAAAGGAAACAACAACAACAACAGCAACTATTTATCTTGATTTATCTACACACACAACAACACACACACACACACACACACACACATTTATAAATTGATACTAAATGTTGTTTCACATTTTTGGTTTTTTATATACATAAATTTTACTTAAATAAGCCAAGACAAACGCAAACGTTTACCGCCGAAACAAAACAACAAACAAGTAAAAACTACCTAGCTAATCTAGAGCAAAGTTAGAGAATCATATATATATATATATAAATAAATTATATATCATTTTTAAATGTGCGCTTTAAGTGTGTTTTGAGAACTACTAAAAGAGCCACGAGCCGGTTCCTAAAAACTCCAAATTAAATATGTAAAATTACACGTAAAAAACGAAAATTTTAAAAATTACATCAAAAATAGCAGAAATTCCATAAATCCTAAACTAACAATAAGTGTGTGTGCAAAACAGTTTTAAATGGCAACAACAACAACAAAAGCATAATCAAAGCAAACAACAAATTTAACTCAAATACATATTTAATATATGTGCGAAAAAAAAAAACAAAAGAAAAAAATTACAAAAAAAAAACTTATCAAATTCAATCAATAAATGTCAATGAATATTTAAAAAGGAAATTTGATTTATTTATAACTGGATAATTTTGGATTTATTCTAGAAATTTAATTGATTTCAATTCAATTTTGGGTAAGTATATGAAAAGAGTGGGTAAGACTCTCTATAGACTCTCTATATACATACTTGATTATATTACATATAGATACATTCATCAACATGCATTTTTAGTTCATAGTTTAAGCTCATGATGATGATGATGACTTCGTAAACTGTGCCTGATTCAATTTGGGTCTCAAAGCTAGTTCTCATGCCAAGGCGTGCTTCGTAAGCTCTTGCTGGCTTAGTTCACGCTGTGAACTTGCTGCAGTTAAGGTCTCTAGCCAATGGTTCCACTCAAGTATCCAAGGAGCCAAGGACCTAAGTTTTTCAGTAACTGCGCTTAGTTTAATTCACGAAATGCTTCAATTATTTGTTTTTAAGTCTCGTTCCTCAACTGTGCTCAATTCTTGGGCTCATCGTAGTAATAAATTCAGTTTATTTTCATATTTTGTTGTTCGTTTGCCTGAGTTGGCTATACATGAAACACTTTTTACTCATATTCTGTTTCACTTACTTGCAATTTATTATTCATTTTTTATAACATTCTCCATTCTTCATCAAAAAGTCTTTGTGTTCAAAATGCAGTTCAAAGTAAACTCGAATTTAAGCCGCTTTGCAGATTTGTCCTTAAAAATCTGGCTTTACGGCAAAGCTATTAGCTTGATACTGCGTAATAGTCTAATCCACTTGCTCTTCTCATATCATCAATGGGTTCAAACCGTTAAGTAGATATGGTGTGCGTGTGTGCATGTGTGTGTGTGTGTGTGTGTGTCTGTGTGTGTGCGTGGGTTCATGAAAATAAATTGTCGTCGCTGGCAAAGGTTGCGGCAAGTGTTTATGGAATTGATTTCAGTGCAATATGCTTATGGTCGGGGTAGACGGTTGCAAAGCTTTTATCTAAATTAAATCCAGGCCAAGGCACATGCCAAGTTCATGTCGAAGTTGATACTCGCACTCAGTTTCTCCTCGCACTCTCTCCTTCTTCAACTCTCTCTCTCTCTCTCTCTCTCCCTTTGTTTCTCGCTCGTTGGCGCCTACGCTTGACGTGCAAATGATTTGCCATTTGTCGTGTCATCAAAGCTAAAAAGTTAATGTGCAGTCCTGTCTGAAAGTTGCAAGTACACACACACACACACACACACACACACACACATACACACACACACCTACACTGTATGCAGCACATTGTTCAAGAAAAATCTGTGTAGTTTTATGCAACTTTTATGACAGCAGCCACAGCAACAGCAGCAGCAGCAACAGCGACAAAGTTTTTACGACTTTCAACAATGCGAAAATGAGAATAAAAAGAAAACGCACACACAGACACACACACACACACACACACAGACACACCCACAACATATAAACAAAGAAAAGTTCACTATGTTCTGACCTGACAAAATACAAGTACAAGTGCTTGCCACCTGGGGGCATGCCACACACAAATGTCTTGGACTTTGCGCTGCGAAGTTGCGGCTCGAACTCCTTTACAATTATGAAGCTGTCACCGTGACAATGGCAAGAGCCTACGCACACACACACACACACACACACACACACACACACACACACACATGTTCGTCAGCCCACGACATATTGTGGCATTGACTTGTTTTCTGCCTCAAGAGTCTCGACAACTTTTTGCCTAAGCCACGACAAAAATTGCAATTTAAGTTATAGCAATGCACATACTTATATATATTTCTTGGACTGCATTCAAATTCAATGTAAAGGTGTGAAAGAGTGAGGGAAAATGAGAGAGAGAGAGAGAGAGGGACAGAGTGTGCATGAGAGGCGTAAGGAAACAGATACCTTAAAAAATCTTGTACACTGCGAGCGAATAGGCAGAACAAAGGTCAGGGCAAAACTAAAACTTCAATCAAAATGAACAAGCACTACAAAAATATATTATAGGGTATATCTTAGCCTAGCATATTTCATATTTTTGTTCTAATTTTCAGTTTGGTTATCTATTACAGACTTCCCTTATACTTGTATTTTACCTATATAAAACTACAACTTAAACATGCTTTATCACTGCGAAACAGCGTATGACTTGGTCTGTTGGACTCGAGTGCAATTTGAACTGCTTTTAGTTACTCAGAAGTTATTTGCATTGTTTTTTCTGCCAGTGTAGCCGGAACTATAAACTACGCGATATTATTTTAACCACAAATTGTCTGTCTTTTTGTTCGTCTTCCGCTGTTACTCAGTTTTTGTTGATGCCCTTTGAATATGTGACTTTAAAGTGGGGCATATTTGTGCTATGTACATTTTTGTAACTGGCAAGTGTTGTAAACTACTTTAAAGTGATATATATTGTATATATATACTATATAGATGCTTGATCAATATGAACAGTTGAGCTCTATCTAGCTGTCTGTCCTACTGTTCGTCTGCTTAACTGTCAGTCCGTCCTTGGCCTCCTCTAGCGCTCACAAATTACTGTAAAGAGTGATGAAATAAGACATACTATTTTCGTTAAGTATATCTGAGCAGCTCTTTAAGTTATTGATAACATGCACTTTTGAGATATTAAGGAAGCTTACCCATTTGATAAAGAAACATTGCCTTGATTGCATTACTATATTCTTAAGGCAATGAGAGATTGCTACATAGTAAAGATAATGTACAAATGGCTGTTGGCTATACCGGCGGCGCCTATAAGAAGGCCTGCGGTGATTGGAAAAGGCGTTGGAATATGTGTATCGATCAGAAAGGAGCATATTTTGTAGGAGATCCAATAAATATATGAAGATTACAAAATTTGCATTTTTTTTACAATTTCCGAGTACTTTCCGGTGTGAAGGTAAACATAAATATAACGTATTGATCAGCTGAATGGAGCAGTGTTGAAGAAGCTGAATGATATGCTAGTTGCTACATCAACAGCTGCAACTAGAAGCCAAAAACAACTAAGTATATCAACTCGTATTCACTTTATTACACTTTTATTTTATATAGATCCTATTTGTTCAACCTACATTAACAAATATCGCTCATTTCTATCGATAACCACTTAGAATCAACAGCAATTCCAGTTTCCCTAAGCACTTCTCTTTCAGCATCCTCTGCTTTCTGCACATTCATTGTCTCACCTCCTGCCCTCTCCCAACCACCATAACTACTAGTCGTGCATACCCGCTTGCTGCGCTTTAAACTTTCATTCTTTCTTTCATTTTTTTTTTGTGGTTTTCAGCGCGCTGCCCGTGAGCTGTTCGCATAAATTTGAATGCGAATTTTTATTTACATGCCAGCAGCTAGTGCAGCAGTCACTGATGCTGCATTAAGCTGCAGCAAGTGTGGCCAATATTTAAAATATGCAGCACACACACACAGCCAACCACCCACCCACCCACTCGCCCACTCACCCACACACACACATTATATAGAGGGTCTGTGTTCATTATCGATGCCATCCGCTGGCACTTTCCGTAATGACTTTGGCCCAGACAGCGCTTGCCACGATGCAAATTAGGCGTTAAGGCTGACAACGTTTTTCCACAGCAGTGCAACCCCCGCTCCCGCCCCCTCCCCAGCGCCACCCACTGTGCCACGCGTTGCAAGTCACGTGCGGCAGCTGGTCGAGCCAACCAGAGCGTCTAATGAAGTGGCCTGTGTTCCGGCGCTTGCGGCAGGGCGTGAAAGGTAAGTTCTGCTAACTGTTACTGCTCCTAGCCCACCCGCGCCCCTACAGCTGGCTTTTTTTGTTGCACGTGTTGCAGAACTTTCGGTTAACGGTTATTAAATGCAGTTTGACAACAAAAAATGTGGCAGCAAAAGTGCAAAGTGCAGACGCAGCGACGCGCGCTCTCTCTCTCTCTCTCTCTCTATAAAGCTGGACTGGCTTGGCTCTCTTACTCTGCTATGCTCTCCCTCTCCCTCTCTTTCGCTCTCTCGGTTGATCGCCAGCTCCAAAACTGGTTCTGCGCTCAGTTTTTAGACCAGTTTAGACCAAACGCAGGTGCGCTGCGCCCAAGCGCCGATCAGTTCGAGCTGAAATCGCGACGCGTTCGCCACGCAGCCGCGCTTCAACACAAAAAAAAATCAAATAAAATAAAAAAAAAGTAAATAAATAATAAAAAACCGAATAAACTCGAAAAAAGTGAGCAAGCAGCAGCAGCAATTTATTCAACTATTTTTAGCGCATTACGTGAGTGTCATACGAATTTGGCAGCTGAGCGAAAACAACAAAAAGCAAACACAAATGTGCTAAATAGTGTACACTGTACTACAGGCCCAGCAAATCTTTCTAACAAGCGCTGCCCTTTGGCTATGTGTGTGTGTGTGTGTGTGTCTGTGTGTGTAGGCGCATAACTCAGCTTGAGCCAAGCCAAAAAAAAATATAAAAAAACCTGCTGCTATTATTAGCTTAAGCCAAGATTATGGCCGATTTGGCTTGGCTCTCTTTGCCCATTGTTGGCTGGCTTAAAGTGCCTCTGCCACTTCCTCTGAGCCCCCCGCTGCCTGCGTCTCTCTTAATGTTGTGTGAAAATCTGCAACGCCTTTCATTCATGCCAAACGATTATATCACACATATGCATGTGTGTGAGTGAGTTACTGTGTGTGTGTTGGCTGTCGTTTTGGCCAGAACCAGTAAGCCAAAGCATCCACACACACAGTCATGCCTAGGCAGACACCAACACAACAATTTTTTTTTGCATAAATCAAGACGTCATTGATACATTATTAATACAAATTCTTGTCTATATGGAAATCTATCATTATATACATACATATATATATATATATATATATATATATATATATATATATATATGTATATGTATGTTTGGCTTAATTGATTGCTTGACTAATTGTTATTTAATGCTTGGAACGAACCGTTAAGCATATAAACCTAAATTCTTAGCTACAGTTAGTTGATTTTAAATCAACTTCACGCTAAGACTTGGCTTGCGTCAAAGTGTGGAATAGAGCTGAAAAGCAGTGGGCCAGTGGTCAGAGCTTATAGCAAATTCAGTGACATATGCAGGCTTTAAGTGAATACCAGTTATTGGTAGTATTTAGTATATATAGTACAAAGTATATATATATATATATATATATATATGTATATATAAATATACCCACTGTGTTCCTATGGGGTAAATCTTAACAATTTATAAGACGAGGCTCTCAACGAGAGTAGGTTACAAATTTCAAATCTCTAGCTGCAATGGCGACAAAATGGTTTGTGGTCATATACAGACAGACGGTCAGGCGGACAGACGGACGGACAGCAAGACGTACATTGCACAAACCCAATATACGCATCTCAACACGTGAACGAACATGAAAATAGTAGCAAAATCTAAATTTATTTAAGCATTTTTAGCAAAGGCAACTTCATGTGTCTATAGCTGGCATAAACAGCTAAAATTATAACAAGCTGCTTATAGGCCATAAACTGTGCAAAACTTCGTTGCCAAGAACCTGATGCAAATGCATTTTCATAAACGTTTTACACAGTTTGCGGCTAAGTCAATGCCATTTGAAAAAATTGAATGAATGGAACAGGCCAGGCATAAAGCCGCTAGTATATGACATAGATATATATATATATATATATATATACATTGTATATATATATATATACCGATATCTATATCTATATCTATAAATTTGTTTAGTTTTCTGTACAACAGACGCCAGTGAAGTGACAGTGCAATGAAATGTGTGCAACAGCTATAAAAACAACAACAACAACAACGAAATACTAACAACCTGTCGTTGTCGCTGGCAAAGCGTTAACAATAAATAAGCGAAACAATAGCAGCAACAACAACAGCAGCAACAACAACAACAACAACAACAACAACAGTTGACTGTACAACAATGAGCAGAGAAGGTAAGCCAGTTTTTTTTTTCGTTTAGCCCACAATCGTGCATTGGTATAAAAAATGTATGCATATACAACAACAACACACAGCACACACACACACAACACACACAGCACACACACACACACACAGCTCACTCACACACACTTAAGCCATCCACACACGCCTCAAACATTTGCTTATTTATTGCCATTAATTTTATTTAGCTTTAAATGAAATGCAAGTGTCATTAAGAGCTTAATATATGCATACGCATGTATCTATGAGATGCATGTGCGCTCTTTGAGATACAAACTCGAAAAGTTCAGATTTTTAATGATATCGGAAGACTCAGCAGTAGAATGAGCTGCGCAGCTTTTGAATTAGATTAGAAAGTAAATTATCAGTATAAATTATTATAAATTAAAAAATCAAACTTTAAGTTGCAAATTCTAATAGTGATAAATAAAGTATCTATAAGATACTTTTGCGTTCTATGAGCTGCACAAGCTTAAAGAGTTCTTTAGTTAGGCAGCTTCAGAGTTATATGATCTGAGTATCTTATATTATTTGAGTATTTTAATGAGATCTTTCAACTAGAAGATACAAGTTAACTCACTAAAAGATGCAAATAGTGGGAGACTAAGTAAGTGCATGAGAAGTACCATTTCCAAGTACTTTCCGGTCTGAAGGTATATTTGAATGAGATTTCAATTGAGTTGCATTGTATTGGGCTTATGTCACATATCTATAAGTATAAAGGTCCATTCGATAGATAAGCTTTCAAAGATATGCATATAATAAACAAATAACTTATCAGACCTTGACTCTAAACTAGAAGATGATGGAGTCGGCATAAGTATTTTGACAAAATAAAATGCATGTATTTTTGAGCTTAACTTTTAAATGGCTTAATGAAGAATTATTGCTTATATTTTTCATTTTAAATATAACTAATAGAAACTTAAAAGTAAACAAACAAATATTTCTACATAGAAACTTAAAAAGATATTAATTAAAAGAAAATCCGTATCTGTGATTTGATTTATTTTGCTCAGCTAACAATTCAGAGCGTGAACTATCAGATAAGTGAGTAAGCATCACATTCTGTCATAGAGTTTAGCGATCTACTAGCTGCACGCTCACACAAGACGACGCTCTATAAAAAACTAAACACTCTCTACAAAGATACACAGCCTATAAATCTTCAAGTCGCTGCTAGAAGGTCACGTGCTTGAATTTCATACAGCTCTAAGATGAACGTTCTCTCAGCTAGACACTTCATGGCATAAGGTCATGATGCAGCTGCTCATTTCCGCAGCTCTTGAACTCTGAACTGCAAAAGTTTATGGCGTGGGTGCCGAAAAATATATAAAAAAAAAAAATATTTAACAACAAAAAACTGAAACCGAAACTGAAACTGAGACTGAATTCTCGCATTTGGTTGACCGTGAAAAGTCAAAGACGCAGCCAGAGCTGTTGCCTTTTATGAGCATGATTCAGTTTTTTTTTTTCCAGTTCAGTTTGTTCTCTCTCTCCGTCTCTTAACGTTTTTTTTTTCTTACTCATTTCACGTTTGCTTATGTCATTCGGCAACGATTTGTCAGCGCAACGGAAATCCAAGCAGAGCCAAATTAAAACTTGAGTGCAGGAAAATGTTGATTATGTTGGCCAACGCATTTGGCCAATTGCATAGGTCGCTCGAGCCATTTTCAAAGCTGGTCCTAGCCATTTGCTTATCGATAATTATCGAAACGCAGAAAATACCATTGCCAAATCAATGCTGACGAGGAAATTAATTGGCCAAGCACAACTTGCAATGCGCTTATACGAGCTCTTAGCTAATCGGGAAAGAGAAACTTTGATAGTTTCTTTATAAGACAATTTGATTGTGCCTTAAAGAAGGCAGGAAGAATGTTGCAGTCGAATGACTTACTAACCCACAGTTGACAAGATACAAAGGATGGGACACATGAACTATCTGTGGTAGAGGTGATTCGCCTGTAATTTGACGATTCAAATCTTTGGAATATCAAGTTTTTCCGAATGGCTACGTTTCCAGTTGGCGCCTGCAATAACTTCTATGTCAAATTTTGAAGCTTTAGCTTTGATAGCCCCAACGGGCTATCTTGGGTTCTATGTATGTATATTCCAAATTTCCAGACTCTAGCTGCAAGAGCGACGAATTGGATTGCGGTTAGACAGACTAATAAATAGACTGACGGACGGACGGACAGGCGGACGGACGGACGGATGAGCAAACAGTCGAGCTAACGGGCGGACAAACGAATGAACAGCTAGACTGGCATTGCACAAAGCCAATATACTCTTTTCCTCTGCTTAAACGCGTATAAACATAAAGAAGATATCTTCACTTTTCATCTAGGGAATCTTTTTAGTTTTCTTCTGCGCGGCATGCAGCTGTAAATGGAAATCATGTACCGTAAAAAATCATGTGACTATGTCACAGCTAATCTATTTATAATAAAACCAAAGACGTAACATCCATAAAAATGTACCAAAAATACGAATATACGAGCTCTTACTTAAGATATTAGCATAATCTAACGTCTCATCTGTAAGACAATAGACGCATTACGGAATCTACATACATTTCGAGAGCTTGTCGTTATTGTTGTTGTCTTGTAGTTTGTCGTTTGCTCTCAGACAGTTAGCTTTTCACTTCCCAGACCCGGTCAGACCCACTGTGCATAACAGAGAACTGGATTTTGCTTCTTTTTGTCGCTGTTGTTGTTGTTGTTGCCACTCGAATTTTTTGGAGTAGTCGCAGCGAACAACAAGGGCCGCTGGCGATGTTGATGATAAAAAATAAAAATAAAAAAAAAAGTCAGCGATGCTTGGCGCACGCCATGCCTCATGCCCCGTGCATTGTGCCCCCAATTCCACATTGCCCAAACCAATAGCAGACAATAAAACGAAGGAGTAAAGAATACAGATAAGAATTGATTTGCTTAAAGATACCCTGTAATCTGTAGTTGGATAAGATAAACTTATGAGAAATTTGATTGGAATTTTTAAAATTTATTTGATGTATTTTTCACGCTTGCTATAAAAGATTTGATCTCTAAATAACACATCGATATTTATCGAGAAAAGGTTATCGAAGGGAATTCAGCAAAAGAATCTATGAAACAAATTTGAAATTGAAACTTCTTTAGATCTCTTTCTAAGAGACCAGCTGTGTGAATCTCTAGTAGTACATAGTTTATAATCAGCATATCCATTCTCTCATCTATCATCTCTACAGGGTATATCAGCAGCTAGAAATTTAAAACCAACGCCAACGGCACAAAACTATTTTATTCCGCTGATGACAATGTTTTGATAGTACATAATAACTTTTTGGCTTTTAGATATATATTTATATATCTTTTGGGGTCAAGTCGCGTTGGTAATTGGACGCAGCGTCAATTAGTGCAAAAGAGTTGCAAATTTGTCTTTGACAGTGTATGTCTGTAGTCGGGTATTGCGTTACTTATGTGCAGACAATGTTTTGTGACAATTCAGCTTCAGCTACAGCGACGAACATGCAGCAACAATTGACAGGGAAAGTTACGTAATAGTGCGGCATGTAGTTGTTGTTGTTGTGGCTATTTAAGACAGGTTTGCAACAGATACTGTTGCAAGCGCACAACGCTGCGTATGCGCATTATCAGCAGCTTGACACGAACATCAAACGTTGAAGTTTGCTTTGTTTTTTGTTTATTTTAATGCAAATGCGCAAACATCAAAATATCAAATAGAAACTCGTAAATCAATCAGCGCTAATCGCCATTCAATCGAGTATGCAGTGAAATATATATATATAGACTTATATATCTATATATGTATATATATATTCGCATTAGCTTGGGTAATCAACACGTTGAGCGCTCTTCAATTGCATTGCGAGGCAAGCCATAAAAAAGAGACGAGAGTTGCTTATAAAATGATGGCTTAACCTCATTAGCTTGAGTGGCAATAGAAGAACGATAACCATAAACGATAATTATCGATAATTATTATATATTATGGGTATATTCATATCTGATCTGAACAGTAGAGTAGTATGTGGGTTACTTGTAAATCAATATATTTATAAGTATATATATCCATATATATGGATATAGATATATCTATTGATATAGCTATAGATATATGTATATCGATAAATATTGATCATAGCTATAAGTCTCCAGCTACAGCTCAATAACAACAGGATTAGTGAGCTAAGCTTATTATGTTAAGCAAATGCTTTGATATATTCAAAACAAATTCACTTTAAAAATATCGATTATAATATTTATCGATTAATTAATTGACTACTTTTCAATTAGCCCTCGTTTACATATATCTAAATTCACATCGATTTTTATTGTAACTTTCATTTGACATTTGAGCGCTGCTCTGTGACTTGGGCAATTGAAATGCACAGATGATGCTGCTGCTGATGCCGATGATTTCATCACGTAATTAATATCTCGTGTTATTGCAAAGTAAATTACATAAAAACGTTGCATCTGAAATGCCTCAAATCAAATGCCAGCAAATGCGACAAGTTTGGAATATTGATAAACCAGATATATATATAAATGCATATGTATGAATGTATGGATGTATGTAGTTGTATGTATGTATATAGATGCATAGATCTCTATAGGTATTATAGTATTAGATAATATATATACATTCATATCTCTATATATGTATGTGCACATGAAATGTATGTAGAATTGATGCGTGGAAGAATGTCTGAATGGATGTATAGATAGATGTAGGAATGAATGTATGAAGGGATGCACGCAGGTCTGTATGGATGGCTATATGAATGGATGAATGCGCGAATGGGATGGCTGTATGAATGGATGCATAAATAGATGTATGAAGATGAGATGGATGAGATGCCCGTAGTGGAAAGTATTATGGAAGAAGGATATTCAGCTGCTAGCAGTAATTGTTCAGGTGCCGAGGACGACGCTCAGCAGGAGCAGAGCCGCCGAAGCAGCAGCAGTAGCAGTAGCTATAACATCGATTTAAAGCCGCCAACATCTCAAACATCACAGCCAAAGGCGAGCACTAGCCAAACGTTAGACGTAACTGAAGTAGCTGAATCTATGTCCAATCTGAGGGAACAGGACGTGGCGGACTGTGTTTCTTCGAGTTCGCAACATGGCTTTGCCAAGGGATCTGTATCTGTAGGTGTAGTCAAAAAACTTTTATTTTCTATATAAGAATAAAGAATATATGAATATATTATAGGTGCATATGTACATAAGTATGAATGTATGTAAATTTCCAGCTGACTCTCTGTTTATGATATGCATTAGTATGTATATGCACATTTAAGAAGTTAAAACTATTTTGCGCGCAGTAATTTTATAATAAACAAAGACCGGAATCAAATGAATTCACAAACTATTAAAAATTTAAGAAAGCGAAAAAAAACTATAAGAAAACATATCCGGGTGCTGTGAACTGAATACACTAGCAAACGAATGTCAACTGAACTGTATATACATATATATATACATAGTTAATTCTATTGTTGCTACATATCAACTTCATATATATCTCCCAGATAATTCCTTCCATTCATTGTCCATTTCGTGACTTAATTATACTGCCATATGTTAGCGTTGAAAATAAAAAATCTCATGACTTGAGCAAACACAAACTTTTTGCGTCTCAATTGGAGTAAACAATGGCAGACATACATAAGTACATAAGTACATTCATACACACATACACACACTCACACACACACACTCCAGCAAGTCTGTCATATAATTTCTGAATAACTCGCGCTCACAATTCAATGCCCTCTCGAGTGAGGCTCTCAGCTCAGACTCCCCCCAGCCTTGCTAAAATTGTGATGTAATTGAGGCAGATGAAACTTGTTTGGAATGCCTTACACAATCTGACAACTCGGACGATCCACACTTGACATTAAGACAACTCCAAATCTACGCCCACAAATCCATAGCTGAAGCGCTGTCGACACGTTGCCAACTACAGCTGGCAAATTATACACACCTCTTGGTCTCTGTGTGTGTGTGTGTGTGTGTGTGTGTATGAGTTGAGCAAAATAACAAATATTATACAATAATTACCACAACAATCATAAATGGCTACACCCTTTCCATAAATCGTTGTCTGATTTAGCCGCCAGAAGACCTTGAAGTTGGCGAAAAGTAAATAAGCTCAACGGCCATATACCCTGTGAAGAGTTTTGTGTTTTGTATACGATAAATGTGGATAATTGTGGCTGAGATAGAGCGAGAGGGAATACATATAGAATATAGGTATAAATAGAGAACTGTGCGTATATAAGGTGTGTTCATAAAAATAGTAGTGCGTCTGATATATTAGACATCATAATTTGGAGATAGACATAATATTAAGAAAGCAATTTAAAACTAGTTTTAAGCTTAACATATATATAAAATGTATATATTAAAATTGTTTTTTCAAATTATTAAGTTTATCATCAAATTTTTCTGTCCAACATCCCAGTCGCACTACTATTTTTATGAACACAGCTGTATGTACGGCGCATGCATGTTGACATACGTACATTAATTCATACATATGTCTATGCAAGCATCCATGCATCAATTCATAATACATCTCATTCATACATCACTTTCATCCATACATCAATTCATTCACTCATACATACATACATATGTATAACTTACATACCCTCTTTGCTGGCGTTTGCTTAGAACTTGCCAACAGGAAGTGCAATGCATACACTTTTAAATATGATGTAACATATCTTATGTATACATATACTATGCATACCATATGATGTACTTATCTATGTACATCATATCTATTGAGATCTACTTCCATATAGAGCCTATTTCTTTACACAAGTGATGTACCCCTCTGATGTACCTATGATATACAGAATATCTTTTGAAGTTTACTGAACTGAAGTACAACACATGCTGTAGCTAGAGTGTTTAGCTTAGAGCTGGTAACCGTTTGCAGCCTGGTTATATTAATTAATCGGCACTTGAGCCGGATTAGAATATTTGCAGGCAGCAAACGGCTATCAATTGGGCAGCAGCAGCAACAGCAGCAGCATTCTGGTCGAGCAGCAGCTGCAGAGCCGCCGTCAAACGAGCGTGGGAAACTTTCGCAAATTGGAATTGGCCAAGCCGGCCGGCTGGTTGGTCGGTCGGTCGGTCGGTTGGTTATCTGGCTGCCAGCATGAGTTTGCATATCTCGCAGGCTCGCATTGGCTTACAGTTGATTTTAAACTTCTTTTTTTATTTTTTGCTGGCATCAAGTGCAAAATGCCTGACAAAAAAAAAAACAAAACGAAAAAAAATCAAACTGTCGGCATTGTCAATGTGACGTTATAGTTTGCAATTAAAATATTTTTTTGCATGCAGCCAGAGCCATAGTAAGCCACACACACACATAGAGCTTATGTGTATCTTCTGGATACATATGTTTGTCTAAATACACAAAAAACTCTTTGCTTTTTGAGAGCTTCAAACTTTTTCACTCAGCTTTATGAAAATTCTTTGTTTTCTGCATTGTGCTGACAAATAAACTTTCTGCTGGCAAAATCTTGCAAACTAGATATATATGTATATAAAGCTTTGTTCATAAAAATAGTAATGCATAATATTTTGAAAACAATTTGAATATATATATTATATTATATAAATTGTTTTCAAAATATTATGTTTATCACAAAATTTTGCTGTTCAACATTTCAGTTGCACTACTATTTTTGTGAACACAGCTATTCACTCCAGAGAACATTTACTGCACAGACAGACAAGCGGCAGACAGACAGCCATATAAATGCCAAAAATATTCACATTTTCTTTCAACTGCAGTTGAAAAAGCAATAGAAATGCGATTTCATCGAGGCCACAGAGTAAAGAACTTTGTTTCACGTCTTATAGATAAGCCCACACACACACACACAAACACACTCGCATATATGTAGGTATATATATATGTCACTTGCAGCCTACCTGCACAATTGTTGTAGCAGCACTTGTTCATAGCTGAGTTATTCACAGTCGAAAAAACAAAAGTTATAACGGTCTTGCCACAAGAACAAACTAGACTCCCCGACTGCCAGTCAGCCAACCACCCACACTTACACACTTTGCCGCCCACACTGCTTGCCACACACGCTGTGCTCGCCGCACCATGCCACAAACAGTAACTGGCCATAAATATGCCTGGGCTTCGACTGTGAACAGGTTTACGTGCAGCTCCCCAACTCCGCAACTCCAATTGCCCCGCCCCCAACCCCCTCCATATTTCTAATGCGCTTTGTTTTTGGCTTTGCCGCCTGCCATTTAGACCGTGCGGTGCGAGTACTTAAAACCGTTTGCCAACAATTACCGTTAGCCTGGTTGCACCTGTAAGTGAAACACTCGAAACGAGATCTCTTATCAGAGTTCTGGCAATTGTAATTGTTGTGCATGAATTCGAGAGTAAACTTCTTCTTCAAATGAAAATTCTCTTTAGGTTTCAATGATGAAATTTCCATGGCAGCTAAGCCATACGACTATAGCAAATCCGATCTGGCAGCTGAATCATTTAAAAGTGAGAATATGGAATTTGTAGAAAGAAATCTACAACTAAAAAGTTTCTAGTTCAAGTCAAGTAAATTGAATACGTTTCTAGATTATTCTCAAAATTTGATATATTTTACGTTTAGAAATATGATTGCAATAATAATAGATTCCATAATCAATGCGGTCAGACGTAGAAGCAAATAGACGGACAAACGGACAGATGGAGGGCAGATGAGCAGACGAACGGACAGACCAACGGATGGACGGAGGGACAGACAGAAGTATGGACGAAGGTGCAGACTAAAGGTTGGATGGGCGTTTGTCTGTCCGTTGGACAGACGGAAGGAAGGACGGATCGACAGATTGCAGGACAGACGGAAGGACAAACCAAACGTTAGGCGGACGAACAGACAGAAAGGTAGACGGATGGGCAGACGAGGGAACAGACGAGAGAACAGACGACAGGACAGACGAGAGGTCAGACGGTGGAACAGACAAACAAATAGTCGGAAGGAAAGATTAAAGTAAAGACGGAAAGATAGGCTGAAGGATAGACAGACGGCGAGACGAACAGAGCAAAGTTGAGTCAACTTTTGGTGCTAATCTTAATCATATAAATATATATTTATATATATAGAAGAAGGCGTGGCTGATGCCATATTCAAATATGCAAATAGTATATGGAATCAGCCATGCCTCCTTCTGCTGTTGCTTAGCTAACTATTGTTATTGATTGATCTACATGTTCTTCTACAAATGTACTATATCCATATATAAAGTAACTAAAAGGAAAGACTAAAGACTATATATATATAGTCTATGATTACTCATGATTCATTAAATTCAAATTCACTTAACTTCAGCAAATCTCTGAACGCCTGCCCAACTCATGTTGGCTTAGCTTTAATTTAGTTTGGCTCTCGCCTGTTGAATCCACATACTCGAATTGTACAATCCATGCCCGTGGCCAATGGGCTCTTTGCAACTCAATTTTTTTACGGCCAATTGTTGTCGAGGCAGTCGCTTGCGTCTAGTCAAGGGTCTTAGAGATCTGGAAAAGTCTTTGATGTTTTTTTTTCGGCTTACAGTTTTTGGTCGAATTGAAATTAATGTGGCAAACGTGAGGCGCCCTTTACCCCACAGCCCAAAAAAAAAAAACCTGAAAACCTGACTACATCAGATATGTGTGTGTCTGAGTGTGTGTGTGAGTGTGTGTGTGTGTGTGTGTGTGTGTGTGTGTGTGTGTCTTGTAGTACGTTTATCTGCATCTGTGCGCGCACACAACAGCTGCGACCGCTGTCAACGGCTTCATTTTGGCCAGTTGCCACAGTTGAAGTAGAACTACGTTCAAATAGACAACAAATCCGTTGACTGCCACAAGTTGTTGCTGTTGTTGCAATGTCTTATACTCTACTGCAGGGTATTAGCCTATTAGCTGTTAACCTGTTGCAAGTAGGTCTTAGTATAGTAGAACATTCTATAGATTTGTCTGGAAGGTTCTCTAGGGTCTTGTCTTGATATGTGTTTAGTAAAGGAGAAGAGTTCTAAGAGTATGATATAGTATATGTAGACCCTGTTAATGTTGTCATAGAGTATATTAACTGCTGAAGCACAGCTCTATGACTCCCTAGACTCTATATTCTACTATACTTTAGCATTCTCAGTTCTCTCTCAGTTCTCTATAAACTCTTTTCTATGACTTCTTGACAGAGTATTCTCTATTCGCTCACACATTCTCTATACATTTTAATTTCTTCTTAGCCTAAAGTGAGTTTGCAAAAAAAAAAAACAAAAAAAACAAATGTAAGTCAAGGGAAAAGGTAACCCAACAGGGGCAGCTGCTGGCGGGGGGGAGTGAGTGCGGTATAGAGTAAGCAAACGGCGGCTTTTGCTCATAAAGCCAACTTTCTCCGCACGAGTGTTGAGATTTAATATTGTTTACCCACAACAACCAACAACCAACAACCAATAACAACAACAAACAACAAACAACAAGCGGCAATTGTAGTTCGCCTTTTTGTTTGGTCAATTCTGCTTCTTCTGCTGGCTTTCGACTAAGCATTGATTTTAATGGCTTACAATCATAAAGAAAAACGCCAAAAATTAATAAAGGAAATACATCAGCATATGCATGTGTGTGTGTGTGTGTGTGTGTGTGTGTGTGTGTGTGTGTATAGATATATATGTGTATATATATTTCTATCTCTCAGATCGCACTTTCATTGCCCTTTGCAGCACTTGGCGTTTATTAATTTTGTAGCCATTACCGTTAGCCATTTTTTGTTTTTGTTGTTTTTTTGGCTTTTATTTTTAGCCATTTCGCTTGCCCAAATAGATTAGCGACAGCCAAGAGAGACGTGAGCTAGCATTTATGGCTAGAAAGTGTTGTATTGCAAATGTTGTTGTTGTTCGTCGTTGTTGTTGTTGTTGCTGTTGCCGTTGTCATAATGTTTTGGCAAACTGACCGCCCATTTGAATGCTTGAAAGCCTCATGATAGAGTTTGACATGGGACAGTTGGCCAGAGCGAATATTTCAGCACAGTGGTAACGAATCGTTAAGAATGCTGCTTAAAAAAATATTTTTAAAAAAACTTAATGATTTATAAAATTCAAATGGGAATAAAATGCAATTTTTAAGAATTCAAGAAAAAAAAAAATATTCATATAGGATCATATATGATAGATGTTGTGGAAGTGGTTGTAAGTGTAGAAGTAGAAATAGTAGTAGGAAAAATATTTAGAAGAAATAGTAGAAATAGTAGTAGTAGTAGTAGTAGTAGTAGAAGCAATAGTGACAGAAACAGTAGGAGAAGTACAAATAGTAGTGGTAGAAATAGTAGTAGTAGTAGAAATAGTAGTGGCAGAAATAATAGGAGAAGCACAAATAGTAGTGGTAGAAATAGTAGTAGTAGTGGAAATAGTAGTGGCAGAAATAATAGGAGAAGTACAAATAGTAGTGACAGAAATAGTAGTACTAGTAGAAATAGTAGTGGCAGAAATAGTAGGAGAAGTACAAATAGTAGTGGCAGAAATAGTAGGAGAAGTACAAATAGTAGTGGTAGATATAGTAGTAGTAGTAGAAATAGTAGTGGCAGAAATAATAGGAGAAGCACAAATAGTAGTGGCAGAAATAATAGGAGAAGTACAAATAGTAGTGGTAGAAATAGTAGTAGTAGTAGAAATAGTAGTGGCAGAAATAATAGGAGAAGCACAAATAGTAGTGGCAGAAATAATAGGAGAAGTACAAATAGTAGTGACAGAAATAGTAGTAGTAGTAGAAATAGTAGTGGCAGAAATAGTAGGACAAGTACAAATAGTAGTGGTAGAAATAGTAGTAGTAGTAGAAATAGTAGTGGCAGAAATAATAGGAGAAGCACAAATAGTAGTGGCAGAAATAGTAGTTAAAATACAAATAGTAGTGGCAGAAATAGTAATACTAGTAGCATAAGTAGCCTGACACAACTTTATGGTGATACTACTTGATCTTTAACTCCTTTCTAAATACGTGAAATATATTTATGAAAGATATTAGATCTATAGACATAGGTTATACTAGCTGCCTGCCATAGTGCCAGCGAAGCTAAAAGAGATCCACATTTAATTTCAACAAATTTTGACTAATATGCAAATTCACATATCAAATAAATATATAGAAATATCAATTATATTTCAAATAAATATAAACCCAAATTCAATATTCAACACTCAACACTTCCAGACAATAAGCACAAAGTTTGCACCACGGTGCAGTGCTCTCAGAACAATTTTAAACGCAGCTCATTTTTCAAAGTTGTGGCCGCTTTTGCCCCAATATGAATGTTGTGCGTGTGTGTGTGTGTGTGTTTGTGTGTGTGCTGGGCTATGTGAGTGTTTTTAATAGCTGGCAGGGTTAAAAATTTAATGGAAAAACGTTTTAATAAATCAGTTAAGTGGTCTTGCCGCTTTTTTGCGGCTAATTACACGCATTAGTGTTGGCCAAGCCAATCCAGACTCGACGCGACTCGACTCGACTCCCCCTAGACACTGCTCTTCTTCTACCTTCTACTTCCACGTTCCATACACGACAAGCTGCGTGTTAAGCGTCGCCAAACAAAATGTACTTGGCTGGCAGCTGGCAGCCTGGCAGCCTGGCAGCTGGATCTATGCCGGTATCTGGACTTGGGCCTGGACCTCGATAGGCAGCGCGTAATTTAGCAATTAAAAGCGATTAACGCGCTACTTAAGCGACGTTTTCTACTTCAAGATTGTCGTCGTCTTAATGGCTCACAAGTTGAATCAGCCATATCAAGTCAAAGATTAGGCTTTGACTGGCCTTGTCTGGCCTTGCCTTGCCTTACTATTTGGACTGCATCAAATTTGATGCTGCCCCATAGAAAAGGCATAAAAAAGAAATGCATTGATAAAGCGGTTGTTCCCTAATGAACATTTATTGGCCAACATCCAGTTTGTAGCTTCCACACTCTGTGCAACTTCAAGTTCCAATCTGAACTTCAAATTCTTTTCAAATTGTGAAATCTTTGGTTGATTTTTCATAAACTTTCTTTTGGCATGTTTCAGTCTATTTCCATTCCATTTCGTTTACTTGTATTTATGTGTATTTGATGTTGTACATATTTGATATACATAATTTCCTGAAACTTCTCTTTTATGAAGTTGGCCAATTCCAACATGTTAAGTTGATAATCAATGCTAGTATTCATAGTGTCGAAACATGAGCAAATTTTATAGTTCATTATACAATTTCTACTTAGGATGGATCATGTATAGTTTCTAGTTGAGATCTGTCTGTCCTGTATTTTCATTCAAGGTGTTAAAGCATGAACATAGAGTTAACTACTATGCCCAAGACGATTGAGTATAGGGATAAGAAAAACACTTGAGCCCAATTACACGCCGCGATAGACCATAGAAAAAAGTTATTAGATAAGAATTGAAAATAAAAGGCGTCGATCTTCGCTGTAACAAACAGTGCAGCATAAAGTGTTGTATCTCATTCAACTGAGCACAGCATAGATCACTGTAGCTCATTTATTACAGTTCAACATAGATCGCTGTATCTCAATCACAAGATATAAATCTGCTGATGCTTATACTCAAAGCTAAACTTTTTGGCCTACGTATCTGGCTAGTTCAGAAGATATCTATCGATGTCAATTCTGTTGAATGTTGAGGAAGTTTGTCTCAGGCTTCAGTGTGCTTTGGTATGTATGTGAGTATGTATTGTTTATAATGTACCTTAGTACATTAGTAGTATATGTGCAAATATGTTTTCGGTTCCCTCTTCCTCAATAGTTACAGAACATATATTCTGGATATGCAAAAGTCTGCTCTAAACATTATTCAGGGTATTTACAAGTCGGTCACTCCCTACTAGAGCACTATTACTAGTTTAATTTAATTATCTCTGTCTATGTCTATGCAGCATGTCGATAGCATGTTTACTTTGCTATGGAATAGGTTATTTCTCTTTAATGAGTGAACTTTGTATATAATATCTATAAAGTCAAAAAATCTTTGAATATATATTCTAGCAAAATGTGGGTAAAACAGACTTTGCTCAGTTGAACTTGGTGTTTTTTATGCAAATAAGAAAAACATATGTAAAACTTTAAGATGAATAAAAGCCATCTTAATGAAATTAACTTCTTTAAGAAACTGAAACTGACGAAATTCTAAAAATATATAAATTAATTTGGTTTAAATGAAATATAAACCGAGCCCAGAACCTTAACCCGCCTTGAGATGAAGATTAATAGAGTTATTATGAGAGCCATTCATAATTATTGAGTGCAATTTTTTGTTGGTTTTTTTAATGTTTTCTTTTTCCGCCTCATATTTTTTGGGTCAACTGCAGTGTTGGGCCTTTTGCATTTTGGCCAGGTTTCGTGTTGGCATGTGAAAGGCGATTGTCGATCGGAAAGTGGCGATCGGTGGCTCCAGTTCTGGCTGGAGTGAATGCCTTGCACCAGTTTATGTGGGTTAACTGGGCCGCCCCATAAATTGCGCGCAATGGGGCGTGGCTGGGCGAGAGGCGCATAACTTTCTAAACAGCGGCAGGCCTTGCCATGCTGGCCAGCTCGGTCAACCTTTTATGACACTTGACCACAGAACTGGACTCGAACTGTGCAATGGCATTCTTGTGGCCATTTTAAGCCAGCTTTTCTCACCTGCCACACAGACACACAGAGAGAGAGAGAGACAGCTGAGACACAGAATGCAAATGGCAAACAAATTAACAATCCGTTTCAACTAGATTTCGTTTCGTTTCGTTTCGTTTGGCTTTTCGTAACGACTTCCGCCGTTTCTTTTGGCTTTAACCCATTGTTGGCCCGCCGTGTTGCTTTGGCCGGAAGCGCAAGTGCCGTTTCGAGAGCGAAAGTTGTGAAATCCATCAAAGAAGGTGGCAAATGTGTAAATCGTGTAGTAACTGGGCGAATGCCAATGCCGATGCCGTTTTTATTTTATTTTTATGAGTCATAAGCCGAAAAGCATTACCTGGACAGGTGCAAATGCACATACAAATGCACATATATATACACATATATATAGTGTATATAAATTCCTTCGCCTGCGTGCTTTACGGCTTATTTATGCTGTTTATGCTGCGTTAAAGGTTATAACACATGCCAGAGGTTTATGCGGCGCCAAGGTAAATATGAAAGCAAACACATTTTAATGGCATTCCATTTATATTTACATTGGAGGAACAGCGCTCCAAGGCTAACCTAACAAAACACCAAAACCCAAACGCAAAATAAGAAAAATATACCCAAGCAGAGTAAGAGAGATGGAAGGAGCAGAGGGAGAGGAGGAGGGAGAAGGGAACCGCATAAACAAATCAAGAAATGCTCAAATGCCACGCATGGGAGTTGCAAAAAGGCTTTTGATGCCCGACAAGTGATAGAAATGGACACGGCTGGAGCTAGTTTCGAGTTCCCCAACATCATGATGCTGTTCCACATGCCCATCATGATGCTGTTGTTGCCAATGGACCACACACTCACCGCCTGCCAAGGGCCGCAGTTCGATTTTTCATTTGACAATGAAGGCGACGCCCACACCATAAATGTCCCAACCAGCTGTCTCTAGTGCGTGTGTGTGTAGGCTCTTGTGTGTGTGTGTGTGTGCACTCCCTAGACGCTAAAAATCTCAGCAACGAACTTGAAACTTTTGCTTGGCCTAGAGCCTAGACCAAACCCCCAACTGACAATTGTATCGCGATTCACCGCCTGGCAAACAGCAGAAATACACTGCAACAAAAGTGGAAAACTCGAGACTTCAGTTAATATAATAAGTGGGCTGGGCAACTAGACCAGCCCCAACCACAGCTGCGACTCGAAGTCCAGCTGGAAGAGCTGGCCACAGCCTATCAACTGCAACAACGACACCCTTTAATTGGCCTAATCGCCACAATAACTCAATTTCTTATCAGCAACAACAGCAGCCAAGGCGATAATTATATTCATTTGAGCAACTAACTGATATACTCTATGTATATAAATAACTAATAGCAAGTCGACTGCTCAATGCACTCACTAAAGTGTTTTGAATGTGCACTGTTTGCAGATCTATTCACAGTCTGAGTGGAAGTTTGACAGCAGCTGAAAGGTTTTACGCTGTCTAAAGTCAAGTGATGTATGAATGTATGAATGAGTGAGAGTATCAATGACTGAATGAATGTATGAAAGTATGAATATGTATGAATATATGAATGAGTGAGTGTATCAATGACTGAATGAATGTATGAATGTATAAATATATGAATGTATGAATGTATGAGTGTATGAATGTATGAATATATGAATGCATGAATGCATGAATGTATGAATATGTATGAATATGTATGAATAGATGAATGCATGAGTGTATGAATGTATGAATATGTATGAATATAGATGAATACATGAGTGTCTAAATTTATGAATGCATGAATGTATGAATATATGAATGCATGGATGTATGAATGTATGAAAGGATTATATATACAGATGTGTTCATAGAAATAGTAGTGCGACTGAAATGTTGCACAGCAAACTTTTGTGATATGCATAATATTTTAAAAAACAATTGGAAACGAGTATTACGACTAAAATATATCTATAAATATATTTTAGCTTTGTTCCATCGCACTACTATTTTCATGAACACAGCTGTATCAATATTATAATATATTTGTATGTATGTTTCTTTGCATAACGTTTTTCTAACTCCTTCTATTGCCCTACTATTCGATTCTCATGAGCAGCCACACTCAAAGCAACTCATAAGGTATCTTAGCTTCATTACACCCATCAAGGCAACGACATTTGCAGCTTAGTTTTCAAAGTTAGAGTATTAACGTATAATAAAGTTAAAGTTGTAGCTTATCGCAGTGCAGCTGCAGCAGAGAGTGAACGGTCGGGTGTGCTGCGAAGGGGCGGCAGTCGTGGTGCCAACGAACACGTGGAGTGTGTCGCCGTCATCTTGGCTCGAGTGGCGTCCAGGTCCCGGGCAAAGGCAAATGCTAAGCCAAAGCTACGTGACCAAGTGACAAATTGCTGGCAACTGTAACGACATCGACTTCAAAATTCATGTTGCCCTGAACTTGAATGATATTCGAGTGAGGTGCGGCATGCGTGCATGCCACAGTTCGAACGTCAGGATGTGCCCGACACACCGACACACACACACACACACATAGTGCAACGAACTGCATATCGAATGGGATTGTCCACTGGGTGCAGCCAAACGTCTCCAGTCGAGCACTCGCAACTGAAATATAGTTTGTAGCGCTCCTAAAAACGCATTTTAAAGCCAAACCAAAACAAAAGCAAAAACATGTGAGCTATAATTGACTGTGATTGGCGAACAGATACCCTGTAAGTGGCCTTGAGTTGTCTTGATTAATATTTTACTGATTAGAAAATTTTACTACATATTTCAAGTTCTGTTATGAAAACTTTCAGATATTTTCTATAACATTCCAAGTAAAGTTATATATGAAAGACTTCTTAAAGTATTTTAAATATGTTCTATAATATTTAGGTATGATTATTACAAAGTAATATGTTCCTTATATCTATATCATATACAAGAGTTTATATACCAAATCTTCGGTCTTCAACTTTTGTAATACTCGAGCTATGATCTTAAGTCTGAACATTTCGATTTCTGTGAGAAGTTCAGTTAGAAGATCCAAGATATTATAGTTAAGATATAGGCATAGGCAGCTCCGGCTCTTAGTACTTAAGTTTTAGTTGCAAGTGAATATACCCTATTTGCCTGCACTTACCATCCCTACAGGGTATACGCAAAGTAATCAAAATAATAATAATAAAAAATGCATATATATTTAATGTATATATAAAGCTGACATTTAAATCGGGGCGTGTTTTGCTTTATCAAGTAGCAAAGTTATTGGCTGACCGATGCGGTCCCGCGACTCAAAAGGCTTTTCGCCATTTGATCGCTTATCGGGTTCATATTTATATAGGAGCTTAACAGTTCTCGCACTCTCTCAGTCTCTCCCTCTCTCTCTCTTTCTCTGTGCTGAAAGGGAGCGCTTGCTGCACTTTGAGTTAAGCTTTACTTAAAGGAAACTTGTGCAAATATTCGAGTTAATTAAGTTTTGCAACCCTCTTTAAGAGAGAGAGAGAGGGAGAGAGTGACAGAGAGAGCGAGCTTAAACAAAGCTCTTCCACATAACCTTAAATTTGATAAACTTTTTGCTAATTTGCTGCGCATCACACTCAAAGTTGGCTATCTTCGGTTGGCGCAGCTGCTCAAATTGAATACGAATTGTGCACCTAACGCTTGTTAAATATAGTTTGGCACACACTCACACACACACTCACACACACACACTCACACACATGTTGTCATAAAACGCAGTCATAACTTTTTGCACACTAATTAAAAGTTGAAAACTGGCTACTAATTTGCAAGCAGCCAAAAACGCCAGTTAATTGCAACGAATCTGAACATCTCTGTTTATTTTTTGTGTTATTTTTTTATTGTTTTGCAGGCAGCCGCAGCTATCGTGGGACTTTCTAGAGACAACAACGCTCCGCAGCTGACAGCAGACAGACCCACAGACGAGACCAGCGGCCAGAGCCAAAGCCAACGCCGAAGTCGAAGCCAAAGTAGCAGCCAAGCAGCAGACCAAGCGCAGCAGCACACAGATCGAGCAAAATGCACGAGAGGCGCGTCAAGAAGTAAGAATAAATACTTTCGATATGTCAGTGTTTGAATGTGCTACAATTGAAGATAGTTATGATATATGTAGATATAGAGATGAAGTGGGAAATAGATATGAGACGTTCAGCTGTGTTCATGAAAATAGTAGTGGACAGTCAAATGTTGAGTCAATCGCACTACTATTTTTATGAACACCGCTCATAAAAATAGTAGTGCGACTGAAATTTTTGACAGAAGCTGGAGAAAAAGACAAAGAGAGAGAGAGAGAGGGAGAGAGAGAGAGAAAGAGAGAGAGAGAGAGATAAAGATAGAGAGAGAGAGAGAGAGGGAGAAAGAGAGAGAGAGAGAGAGAGTGGGAACTATCGCTGAGATACTCCGAATCATGAAGGCAAATGGTGACGACAAATATGTGTGAGTGAGAGAGAAAGAGAGAGAGGCAATTAGATTAGAAAGAGAGGGAGAGGTAGTTAGAGACATAGACATAGACATTTCCTCTCTCTGACGAATCGAAAGTAATATATATATATATTTATATTATTATTATTATTATTATATATAAATATATTAATTAATATATGAACTCCACAGACTGAAGGGCGGACATTATGTGGCCACACATGGTCGGCTCACGCCCGATCCGCCGTACGTGCACTCGAATCGGGGCTACTCAACGGACGGCGACGACTCGCACTCGCATCGGGCGCACTCGGAGTATACGATCGCGCACGAGCGCATCTCGCCGCAGTCGCAGTCGCATTACAATTCGTCGCGCAAGGCACGCAATGGGAGTGGCCAGCAACAACACCTGCAGCACAGCTACAGCCACAGTCAGATGGGCCTGTCCAGCTCGCCGGATAACGGCGGTCCACGCTCGCTGAGCGGCCCGCCGCCCACACGCCAGCCGCCGCGCGCACCCTCAGCGCTGAGCTACGATCAGGCTGGCGATGCGGGCAGCGACATCTATGTGACCAGTGCCGCCTACAAGGCGCCCTCCGAGATCAGGTGAGTGGGACGGCGGAGTCAGGCACTGCTAAGGCAAAGTTTCTAACTTTGAATGCTTTCGTTTTAGCCGCTACAGCCAACGTCCAGTGTCACGCGGAGCACCGCGCAGCGTCTACTCGGTGGCCAGCACCGCCAAGACGGGCCGCAGTGGGCGCTCGACCACGAAGCGCGGCGCCAAGATCGAGACGATGTCAGCGCCGAATCCCTTCTGCCCCAATGTGAAGGGCGTCTGCTGTCTAATGCTGCTGCTCAATCTGGGACTCATTCTCGTCACCCTGGGCTTTGTGATTGTGGTGCAATTCTATGAGCCCGTCTATGTCTGGTGGGTGCTGCTCGTGCGCTCTAACAACTCTAGCAACTCTGAGCTCATCAATGTCTGTCTTTTGCAGGGTATTGGGCATTATATTCCTGATCTTTGGCTTCCTCACGCTGATCGGCTGCATGATCTACTGCGTGTACGTGTGCCGGGACGCGAAGACACCCTCACAGGTGCGCAACGAGGATCTGTATTGGACGCGCCACTGGCAGAAGAATATTGGATACACGCCGCAAGAGATCAACTACAAAGCGGACAAATACGATGCCTACTCGGATCGCTATTCGGTTAGCAAGCTGAGCGGCAAATATTCGGATCGCGAGAGTCAGCGCTACTGAATGGGCGTAGCCAAGAGCCGTGGCAAGAACTTATCCAACTACACAACACAGCGAGGGCCGACCGATGAGTAGCTGCTGATAGTGTCTAATCGATAACAAATACTCATTAGCCAGCGCCCACGCATAAACAACATAATAATAATAATAATAATGATAATGATAATGATAATAATCTGAGAAAAAGAAGCAACTGGCGCATGTCTATATATATATGCACACAGCTGTGGTCATCAAAATAGTAGTGCGTCTGAAATGTTTTTTACAGCAACATTTGCTGATAAACCTAATGTTTTGAAATCAATTTAATTATTATATATATATATGTAAATATATATGTTCATTTTGCTGTGCAACATTTCAGTTGCACTACTATTTTGATGACCACAGCCGTACATATAACTAGATAATAGTCTTAAACGGTTTATTAACAAGGCCTCAACGTACCTGCTGCAAGCTGCTTGCTAGTTTGTATGTTCTTAATCATAAAGAGAAACATTTATATACACACATTGATAAGTATATAGATTCATGCATTTGTATGCTATGTGCAAATACAAATAGAACCTTGGAATGCTGCCATATTTCGTGAGACAGTTGAATAACTTCATTTTTTTTTTGCCCTTACTCTAACTGAAACACTTTTACGCTAACATGTGCAAAGCAAATAATGAAACAACAACAAAAAGAAGAGAAAAACTTAATAAAGTGCAAAAATGTAACATAAAAAGTAAACTGAGAGTGCTCTAGTGGGGAATGCTTGACTAGGGTATACTCTGAATCCTGCTAAGAGTTGATAAGTTATCAAACAAGAATTGATGAACTCGAACTACGTATGATAACACGAGTATACCTTTAAAATTTCAGATCTCTAGCTTTTTTGGTTTACGAATTCGCTGTGTTCTTACGGACGGACGGACGGACAGCGGGATATGGCTATATCGACTCTGTTTGTCGAGCTGATCAAGAGTATATATACTTTACTTTACTTTACTTTGTTACATACATTTTCACAGAACTAATATACCCTGATTTCCCATTTCCAAAGGGTTCAGGGTATAATGAGATAAGTTATCAAAAACAAAGATGAGTATACATATAAAATTTCAGATCCGTACGGACGGACAGACGGATGGAAAAACTGACTAGGCTCGAACGATTCAGCTCGTCGTCCTGATCAAGAGTATATATACTTTATAAGGTCTGCCACGCCTGCTTCTGCCTGTTACATACATTTTCACAAAACTAATATACCCTGATTACACATTTTTCATTTAAAAGCTAATCATCATTATCGGCTTTGATGCCAAATATATCGTGCAGATCCTCGTCAGTCAAATAGTCGGCATTACGACGTCGGGTTAGCTTCTTCAAATTGCGATTTACAATGCGTTGGTAATTGGTGATCGTCTCTGGCTTGAGCTTGTCCAGATTGTTGTGGTCGGGCGCTAGGAAGAAGGGCAAATGCTTAGCGCGCAGGCCCCGCAGCAACTTAAATAGCATCTGCAAAGATATATAGTATATTTAGTAAGCATGGATTGGAGTCAAGTTGAAGTGGACGTACGCGTATTAGTATATTGCCTGGTTCCTGGCTCCACTCAATTGTCGTCGTCTGCAGCGCATCCAAATAGAGACTCTTCAGCAGATAGCTGTAGAGGCCGGGCAGCTGGTTGGCATTACGAAAGGTCTTCATCAAGCGCAACGAGTCCTTCAGATTCTGCTTGTTGTGCAGCACCAGACGCTCCCAGTGTGGGGCGCACAGTATAAAGGATCTGGAGTCGTCCGGCTCATTGGAATATTTGCGTGGCACGGCAAACCAGCTGCGTCCACCGTTGCGTGGCTTCTTTAAGCCTCGCGGCCACTCATCTGCCTCGAACTCGAAAACGGGCACAAAGTCGAAGCTGATCCGGCGCGAAGGATTGCGCTTTTCGGTGGCCAGCATTGTGTGGGCCACGTTGCAGCCCTCCGACTGGTATTCCATGCTATAGACTCGACGACGTGAGCAGCGTATACCCTGTAATTTCGGCATGACTGCCTGAATGCTGTTGCGAATCCATTGCTGCACTGCCTGACGATTAATGAAGTGGCCTTTATTCCGATAATGCTCCACGCACGGATGCTTGCACCGAGAGGTGCGCAGAAAGATGTAGCCGGGTCGATTGGGCACGCTAACGGGCTCAAGGTCAAAGGGCAATCGGATCTTGACATGCATATCGAACTCATCTGGCAAATGGATCCGAATGCCATCCAAGCAGCTGCCACCCAAGCTGAGGCCGCCAAACGCTTCCCGAAACTTTGGATCATAGTCCCCAATGGCCTTTATGAATGCATTTTCTATGACCTGAGCATCATGGTAAAAAGTACGTCGCGCATTTTCGGGAAATGCAATTTGTTCCAAAACGTATTGAATGCCCTCGCCAAATGTGAAACAGCTCTCGGAATCACTTGTGGTATAGTCCTCGGAATCACTTGTGGCACAGTCCTCGGAATCACTTGTGGTATAGTCCTCGGAATCACTTGTGGTATAGTCCTCGGAATCAGTAGTACTGTAATACATTTTCTCGACACGTCAACTAGAACTGAAAGAACTGCTGCAACTGGGATTCACAAAAAATAAACAGTGTTTATTAGTGTTTTAGCGTTGCCAGCTGGGCTTGCGTCGATCGATCTTAATGATATCACAATTAGCTTGTGTGGCAGCACTCTTTATGTTAACATAAAATTCTGGTGGAGCAAACTGTTCAATGGAGGAGCATTCTATTATCTGGCTATGTTAAGCTCTCATTTCTAAAAATTAACATTTCAACTGAGCTGCTGCGTCTACAGTTATGTAACATTGTTATCGTATCGATAAATCAAATAACTAGTGTGGCAGCACAGTGTATGTTAAGATACAATTCTGGTGCGTTCTGTTATCTGGCGATGTTTCTGTTAATGTTCATTTACAGTCTTGGTGGAGCACATTTTACATCCGAGCAGCATTCTGTTAGCTGGCGATGTTTTATTTTACTAGCAGCAAAACCTGTTAGCTATCATCGATTCCAAGCTATCGATAATGTGCGCTTATCGCTCAAAAAGTAGTTTCTCGCTAACACTCTATAGAGTAGGGTGCGTGTGTTTGCTGCGGTTTGCGTTTTTGTGTTTTATATAGCTTAGCAATGAAATGTAATTATTTTGTGTACCACTAATTTCAATTTAGTAAATTGGTTTTTAATTCAACGCGCTACGGTTATTTGCGTTTTTAAAGTGTTATTTAGTGTATACGCGTAAATTTTGTGCCAAAACAAGTTTGAGTACAAATATATAAATATGTATGTATAAATCCGAAGCAAAATAAACCCTGTTCTGTGCAGCAGTTCGAGTGTAAATTGAGTGCATTCCATTAAGTTATTTTGAGAGTGAGCAATTCGAATATTCATTAACTGGAAAATAAAAGGTAAAATAACTGCAAATCTTCAATTTCGTAGATTTAGCTGGCCAAAAATAGCAAACGGCGCAAAATGCGATGCTTTGTTTTCGTAATAGTGTCTGTTGTTGTTGATGCCTTACGAAAGTTCCAGTTAGCTTTTGGGCTTTCGAGTGTATTGTCACTATGTACGTGTGCGCGAGCGTGTGTGTGTGTGTGTGTGTGACTGTTTGTTTATGGATCGTCTCTGCTTTAGTATGCGTGTCAATTAACGTTCTTATTTTGTACGCTGAGTGCTTTAAAAAGACAGTTAAAAACCTGTTTCTCGGCTTGCTTTTTGTCTTTCGCTTTTACGTTTTATAGTCTTTCTCTCTGTTCTTTACCTGCTGCGCCAACACAATATGACAGCGTAGAAAGCGGAAAAAAGTTGCGAATATGTCGGTTTGGCAAAGCGCAGCAAAAACATAAACTTTCGGTCTCTTTTGGTCGCACTTATCAACCCCCTGTTTAACCATCTGCCCGCATATAATCATCTGTCGCACTTTAGCAGCCTCAGTCGCTGGTTAGGCAAAAGAGAGAAAGAAAAAAACAACAAAATCAAATCAACTGTAAACTAGCTGCAACCGCCACCATGTGGGAAGCAGCAATCGCATACCCTAATTCCACTGAGTAACAAGGATATATTAATTTTGTGCATGTGTATGTAACAGGCAGAAGTGACTTATCGTGCGTATACGGTATTAAAAGAATGTAAGCTCTGGTAGGTAGGTAACTCTGTCCTCAAACAAAATTAAAGATAAGTAGCTGAAATTTCATTTGCATGTTACAGGCGCTTCTAGTCGGGCACAGGGTATATCTTAGTCGTCTTGAGTCAGATCAAACCTGCAAAGAAATGTGCATCTATGCATGCGTGTGTGTGTGTGTGTGCACACATGAATATATGTATGTATATGTTTGTATGTATGTATTATTGCTGGGCTTAACACTTAGGACGATTCACAGCTGGCTTTTGTTAGACTACAACAACAGCAGCCTTAGTCTAATTTATACGAGACTTAACTGTAGTCTCTTTTCTGTATTCTGTATTCTGTGTGAGATTTATTCTCAGCTATTTGCCAATTTACTCGCAAATTCACTTCGCTTTGCAGCCGCCTGTTGGAAGTTTTTAGCACTTTTGAGACTGTTTATACAATTCAATGCAGTCATATACATACATACATATGTATATACAAATATATATACAGACATACATATGAGGATAGATACACTCATATGTATGTGTGAACGCACTTGCTGCTATTAATATATTCATGTGTTTATATACATACGTTGATTTAAACAATCTGAAAATATGTGATTTCCCCAAAATATATTCTGATTAGATGTGGGCACATATATGTATATGGATTTATATATATATCTATATATGAGTTTTATCATTAATATTATATTCTTTAGCTGCTGACGTCATCATTTTAGAATAACTTCAATGAACATCATAACCAGTTTTCAACTGCAATATGAATACATTTAGGAGTTAACAATATATACATATATACATACGTATATATCTCTGCATATATGTATGTATGTATATACTTGTTGTTCATTCCAATTGTTTTGATTTTAAAAATGATGTGAATTCATTTAACGCTGGAATTGCATTCAATCAACGATAAATTGCAATTTCAGGCCCTAATATTCCAATATAGAATATACAGTTTTGTTTTTAAGTGTATTGATTTTCTACATTTCATTTCCATTTCTGTGCTTAGGGAACACAAAACAATCAACAGCAAATAATTAACATTGAAGTGAAGAATTCTGCTTAGGAAACTATTTCAATTTTGTAGAGTGCATTCATAGCTGGCCTTCGCAATGATAAAGTGAAATCAAGTGATACAATTACTCATTACTGTATATATATTAATCAGCTTTATAATTTATTTATATATATATACATAAATAAATATATTTATACATATGCCTAAGACACACCTAGTTTACTGTATATATAGTAATCAGCTTTATTATTTATTTATATATAAATATATTTATACTTATGCCCAAGACACACCAAGTTGCAGCGCCAACCGAGTAGAATGTAAGCTCTTGTCATACTCAAGCCTCTGTTTGCCACATTTCACAAAATGTATATGCCATAATCGCATAATCGCTTATCATCTGTCCCAATCAATAATGATAATTGTAATCATAACATAAGGAGATCCGCGTCAGCAACAACTCAAGATGCAAAATGCTGCAGAGAGAGAAAGAGAGAGAGAGAGAGAGAGAGAGAGAGACTTATTGCAGGCTCAGCACTTGCAGCTGCTTAAGCCCTTCTCTCTCTCTACAGTGGAACAACAGTGAAACGTACAGCACTCTTCAGTAATACAGTAACTTAAGCTATGCTAATTCTTAAGTATCTTTCTCATCTCTTGTACTCAGGTGAGGTAGTTCATTGTAGTAAGCTTACGCTGTAGTTTGAGCGAGCTGTACAGCTATCCATTGGTTATTCAACAGTTCTTCCCTCATTTAACTCACATTGTTCACTTTTTTGTTATCCTCCCAAGACTCTGCCCAGTTTTCTGCTTACCTTCCAGAATCGATTGCATATTTCTTCGCTGAAAAACTTCTGTTTTGAAACTTTTGTTTTGATTGCACAAAATTTCAATTTTCTGCTCACTTCGCAGCTTTGCGATGACAAGTCTCCAACCGAGTGCGCATATCATATTACACATTTTGCATTTCGGGTTGACGTGTGACAAAAGCAGTTTCAATTCCAATTTGACTTGGAACTTTGCACTGTGAAGTGGAGTGCACATGCTCTGCCAGCTAACAAGTCATCAAAATAAAGTTCCCAACTGAATGTGATGGAATGCGGCTGTCCGCAACAAATTGTTTAAATGACAAAATTTCTGTAAATATACAAAAATAATAAAACAAACAAAATATATCAAACAAAGCAAAAAATATATAAAAAAGATATGTCGAAAGCACAGCAAATCTGTCTATATAGGATATCTGTGAGTATTTGTATCTGCGTGACTATCGGTACTTGTGTATAGGGTATCTAGTGCGTTACAATCATCACATTCTCATAACTTGTTGAAGCATTTGTTTGCTTTAATATTTGACAGCTTTCAATAATTGCCTTTTATATGATGACATTGCTTAAGCTTAACATTTTCCAACTCGATGCAAAACATTTGCGTTTCAGACTTTGATATCGCTATCCAAGACGCGACTTATGTATGTTCGCTTCCACATATATTTCATATAATATATATATATATATATTATATACTTGCCTTTGTTAAGTATTAACTGCGCCATTTCATGAAATTGGATACGATTTATATAGAACATATATACATAGGATTGGTACTCTGTTCGCCCGTGCCCAGATAACTTACTATCAGAATTATACAGAAGAAAAATATCAACTCAGACTTTTGCTAAGTATTAAATATAGTATATATCGTACTCGTACCATATATGGATATATGATTTAACGGAACGTGTACAAAGTCAAGCTAATTGTAACAAAGCTCAGCTGTAAAAACACTTGATAACACTTGATACATATGAATATATAGGTATACATATATGTACATTATCAGGAAATCTATATCTATATCGTGCAAGAACACTTGATTTTCTTGAATGTGTTCTTAAGATGTTGTTTCCTGGAATTAGTCATATCTACACTTAGAGAAAAACAAGGAGTAGCTGAAAAGTCTTAAAAAGCTAAAAATATAAAATAAATAAGTAAATATCTATAACTACTATTAATTAATAATTATTATTTATTCGAGTAGTAAATTCATATATATTTTTCTGCCAGTGTACAATATTATTGCCTGACATTTTTATTGCTTCTATATATTCCGAGAACTAGCTAAGCATTTAGTCAGGTAATCAACTTTATGACTAGCAAACAGCCAATAGATCAGTAAATATATATAAATGTTTATATACATAAAAATATATATATATATAATGTGTATTCCTATCAGTGATGGGTCACAGGCAGCTATGAACCAACAAATTGCAACAGAGCATTGCGATTCTTTTATTATCACATCTTATTTGCTGCGGAAACAGGGAAAGTCCGCAATAAAACCTACATTGAGACAGGCTGGACAGAGGCCGGTGGCAGGGGCAAGCCTTCCTGTACTGCCCGCTTTACAAATCTTATCGCGTTTGCTCAGTGACCAACCGCAGCGAACGTTCATTGAATAAAGTGTTAAATTAATTGCAATAAATGTAGTAAAAGTCGAAACAATACGCACAATATGAAATAATAATGAGAGCCCAAACCAGATGTTTCAATTGCTGAATGAATGACTAAAATCCGCTGCTACGCTAAACAATTTTCCATTGAAAAGAAACAAATATGAGGCATATGTACTACGAATACAGTTGCACCTACAGATACAGATACAGCTACAGCTACACCTACAGATACAGATACAGATACAGATATATATAAACTGGAAGATACAACTACAGCTACAGACACAATATAAAGAGGCAGACACAATAATGAATAGATTTGCTTTGCCGGCTGTCGCTGATTCATCCATTTAGTTTTCGCTTTAGCTTATAAATTAACACATGTAAATATACAAATATGTACAATATATACTATATTGACTATATACACTATATATACGACTCACGGAAGCCACAAAATATAAACTTTAAATGTAGAAACAAATAAGAGGAGATAGACGCGAATGTATCTTTTGGGTACTTGAAAAGCTAAACACTGAAATTATCTCTGATTGACTTCAGTATATAATTATCTAGATCTTAAGATCTAGAGACCATAATTATATAGATATATGTACATATATGTAATAGGCAGCAGAGAGTATCTTAAGAGCAAGATACATGTAATAGACAGCAGAGAGTATCTTGAAAGCAAGATACATGGCAGCTGAGAGCATCTTGAGAGCAAAAACGAATGCAGACAAAGTCATGTCCGTCTCTTTATCTCGCTCCATTTCATATTTATATTGTTATTAATAATAATTGTTATTATTTGATATAATATATGATAATGTTGCATTATCATCCGATGCATGATAATGACGCAAATTATAATAATGATAAGGCTGATAATGATGTTGACTAGTTAGGTTATCATTGAGCGGACAAGATTTGTATATACTTATTCAGCCATGCTATTCAATATCGCATATCACATTGTCAAAGCTGAAATCTACCATGTTTATGTTCAAATTGATTGTTAGCAGTTTCTCTCACTCACTCTCATCTACTCTTTCTCTTTCTACTACATAGTTAGTTGCAGCACATAGTGCTGTCTCGCGCTGACCGCACGACCTTTTGCTGAAATCTCATTTAATTTGTATTTTATTTATTTTTTCATATTTCATTTAGTGACTGGGCCAATTGATGGCACAGTTCACGGCGTTGATCAGTTGATGAGAAAGTGTTGTTGGTTGATGCTGGCAAGAGTCCATGACCGGATTAGGCATGATGTATATATGGCATAGCTATATATATATATATATATTTGCTATACATATTACATACGTATGTTTCCTCTATGACATGCTAGATCATGAATCATAATTTATTATCAGTTGTTTACTATCGGTCATAATCCCAGCGATAGTCTTATCAACTGCGTCTTAGACCAAGAGAAAGACATAGAGAGATACTTAGCTAGAGTTTGGTAATCTACAGATAAGAACTTATAAACAGGCAAATCGTTATAGCCATTTAGTCTGTCTGTTTGTCTGGCAAGCACAGCTAAACTAAGATGAAGTTGTCTTAACACCTAGCACAGTACATCTTCCACATGCTCGCTAGAGTATTAAATGTTCGGCTTGCTTTATATTTGATCATTCGTCTGTGTTTGTAGCTTGTAATCTTCATATACATCATATCTCACTCTCTGTCTCTCACTCTCTTAACTCTTGTGTGGGTTTATCTGCGTTTGTTTTGGGTTTCACCGCGGTTTATCGCATAGGTCAGTTCCGTTTGTTTCCCTGTCTTGTCTGCTACGTTGCCCTCTGCCACACTCAAGTCCCTTATTATCATTAGGTTTCAAGGCTGTGGGATGTCCTTGCCGTCCCTTGATTGATTTAATAGCCGCATTGTCCTCATATTACATCATTAGGCATTCAGCACGTGCATTGCCAGCTATGATTTTCTTTTATATCTAGTTTATTAAATTCCATTGCTTGACACGCAAACAGAAACAGAAGTATATAAATACTAACAACAACAATAACATTTCTCATGCAATCAACTTAATACAGATTTCACGCTGGATAATGCTTTAAATGAATTCCTCAACTGCTATTAGCAAAAACATTGTTTTTTGTATATAAGTTGAAATTTGTATATATGTCGTTCTGCTTTATATATTATATATATACAATATATATATAAATATATTGTATATATATATATATATATATATATATATATATATGTATATATCTATATAGCTGACGCCCAGTCACGTAGTCAGTTTAATAACCATTAATTACTAACAGACTTGGTCATATTTGTCGCATGTTTCATGCCCGTTTGTCAATAATTATAATGAGCAATGCACATATGAAAATGTGCTCCATTTCACCTGTGTAATTTCTAACTACCATATATATATAGCTATATATATAACTGTAACAAATTATATATACTTTACATTCCAAACAATTTTCTAATAAAATTGATCTAATATATATTATAGTAATATAATATTGAAATTATCTCTTCTGACATCAATCAAATTTGTGATAAGTTTGATTGATAAGTGGTAATATTTGTAGTGTGAGAGATTTCCTGTTAGATCGACCTAAAGGTAATGTCTAGAGGGTGTTATCATAAGTGCATGCATAGTGCAGTCTGATAGGTTGGCAGTCAGGTAATGTTGATAGCTTTCTAGTCTGCATAGGTGTGTGTCCATTGTTGTAATTGGAAAGTTCTTCGAGGACTGTTGGCATGCTAAGATCTCTGTGACTTCATGACGAACATATTGAAATCGTTCGATTTTGCTTGCAGTTAGTTCCCTATCTAATCTATGAAAATTAATGCAAATATTTACTATTTTTTGAGTGTGAATGAGTAATAATAATAAATAAATACAAAAATTACTTATTTCTGTATTTCACTTAAATATATTTCTTTTCTATTATTTTTAATTTGTAAGTGAGTCACATTATATAGAGTAATAATATACATTATCTGCTTGCATTTCCTTTGCTGTTATTTTCTACAATAGTTTCGCTAGAAGTGCTCAAATTTCTTGATTATTGCAAGACTTTGACCATTTTGCCATTGTAATTGTATCCTAATCGTTGCATTCACTTCAAGTCCCATTCCCACGTAGTCTTGACATATTTAAGTTGAGTTGTTTTATGGCGCTTTTAGCACTCATATTGCGCAGTTTTCAAATTTGATATAGAGAAAAACTGAATCAGTTTCAAACTTCCTGCAGTCTTATCTACAGACTGCCCTTGAAATTTGTCGCACAAAAACTGAGAAAGTTTTGTTTTATACTCTGATTAGCCAAATTTAGAGATGAATTCAATTAGCATAAAGCAAATTTATTTCCAAATGAATAAATTACGCATATTATAATATAGTTATATATATATTATATATATATATATATGTGTGTGTGTGTGTGTGTGTGTGTGTAAATATATATGCATATATATCGTATGTGGTCGGGGCTCTGAAGTGCAGCGCAATTGAAAGTGAAATTAAAAAGCAACTGAGAGGGGCACTCCAAGAGGGATGTACATCGTTTCCACTCATATTGCTGTTGTGGTTGTTGTTGTTGATGATGAACGGAAGCTCTTTTGTTTCTCTGCATAGCATAACATAAAGAGTATATATATATATACATATGTATACATATTTTATATATACCAATCGTATATATAGAACTCAATTTAATTGCAAATGCGTTTCCCATGGAATGTCTGCGTGCAAAAAAAAAACCAAGTAAGAACGTTGCAGTCGGGCGTTACCGACTGCAGAATACTCATTCACTTTCAATTTGCCACGCCCCCAATGGGCATAGATATATCTTTTTGATCTTGGCTGTCATATAATATTATATGTTCTAAATTTCAAGTCTTGGCTTCAATAGCGTCGAAATGGTTCGCGTTCATACGGACAGATGGACGGACAGCAAGACGGACATTGCACAAAACCAATATACTCATTTCAAGAGCTTAAATTAGCTGCTGTGACGAACAGCAAACATACAAATAAAGAGATAGGAATTCTAGTTTAGCTTTTGTAGATTCAATAACGGAGCATAAAATTTATATAGAATAATGAATAGATGCCAAAGCAGTAGCCAATAACCAACTGAACGAGATGAAGGCGGAGTAGAAGCACTTGCAGCAACACACACTTAGTGTAATTAACTTCAGACAGGTGTCGCAGCTGTCTATGCATAAGTTAGCCAAATAAAAGTGCTGAGTCTTCTTTTCAAGCATGTTAAAGTATTTCTGCCCAAAGTGAACAAAAAATGCAGAAGTTATTGTATAAGCGAGGAAAATCAAACGTAATAGTGTGGATCATATTATATTAACATTGATTCGACTGCTTTTACCACCACAACATACCTCGTTATAATGATATTGGTAGCAATGCAACAAACCATGAAGATGGTCTTCGAAATACTGCAATGTCGCCAGAGAGGCTACGACGAGCTATCGTGAAGCGACTTGAGTGAAATTCTCAACAAAAAGAGAAATAAATGTCTAAAGAACTGAGAATATCCAATGACAGCATCCGAATATGAGCTCAAGGTCTAGCCAAAAGGCGCTCGAACTTACAGTGAAGCAGCAACAAGTTGGACCCAAAAAAGCGAAGCAGTTGCCTTCGTTAAATTTCCGAACATCCGAACATTTGTAAACTCTCAAAGCGATAGGGTTTACTTGCCTGAGAACATGAGCCAAGCAAAGATCAGGTTTACATATTTTTTGCATTTATTGAATGATAGCCGGAAAATAAAATGTATTTATATAGAATTGTGCGCATCGGATGTATTTATGTGTGTGTGAGTGGAGACTGAACTGTAATACGCGCTAAAAAAGTTGCATTGTTTTGGAATTTAAAAAAGAATCTCTCTCTCTTGCTGTCATATATTTGTCTCTCTCTCTCTCGGTGGCTCTCCCTCTTCGTGTCCTCAGTGTAAGCTGTAAAGTAAATTCGTGTTTAGTTAGTTGAGCACCTGTAGACGCAGATAGCGTAGAGCAACGCCAAGTCCTTCCTTGAAGTAAAACATAAACGAAATGCCAAATCCGATCAGGCTGATGAGGAACAGCCAAGGCGAGATGAGCATGACGCCCAAGAAGAGTACAAGATCGTTGCCCTTGGCATTGGCCATGCGCCAGAGCAGCTGGCGCAGGAAGGTGCGCAGCTGGAACTTGCAGCGCCATAGACGAAAGCTGATCTGTGTTAGATTGATGCCCAGGCGCAGACTCTGTAGCAGCACACCAGCAACCAGGATGCTTAACAGCTGCAGCACCAGGAGCACATGGTTGAAGAATGTGTTCTCACAGCAACGTTGCAGTGCCGCCTCCATGCGCTCCTGACGCTGTACCGGCATCCCGGACTTCAAATAGTCAAAGACGCGACGAAAACGCGTCGATTGGTCATTGGCCGCATCCATGTTTTGGATATGCTGGCAATACTCGGTCTCCGAATCCGTATCGTTCTGATATGGTTTACCGCAGCCCATGCTGTCCATGCTGTCCATAAGACCCAAGTGACCCAAGTGATCCATGTGATCCATGTGAACCATGTTGTTCATGTTGTTCATGCTGTTCATGTTTTCCATGTGGTTCATGTGTCCCACGTTCTCCATGTGAGCCATGTTGTCCATGCGGCCCATGTTATCCATGTGACCCATATTGTCCATGTGACCCATGCCGCCCATTTTGTCCAAGTGGGCCGTCTGGTTGTCATGTGTCATGTGCCCCATGCGACAACAGTCGTCAGTCATCGGCGAATTGGTTATGTTCGCCTGGCCCATGGACAAGGGTGGCAACTCGCCCTCATAGGCGCCATTGTAGTTCAAGCTCGAATTGTAGCTGCGTGAAGTGCCGCCACGCTGGGCATGATCATGTCCAGCATGTCCACGATCGTATGCAGCATGGGCAGAGTGTGGAGCCTTGTTACCGGGCAGGAAGTTCAACGGTTGGGCCGATGGGCTGTGATTGGAGTCGACAGTAAGGGAAAGCGTATAGAAATGAAGCTGATATTGCGTGTCTCACCTGTTAATATGATGCTGTGGACGCTGTTGCACCTTCTGTGCCAGCTGCACTAGAAACGGTATGCCATTGAGAGTCTCGTTCTTGTTGAATGTGGTCGCCTTCAGCTGCTGTAGGTTGAAGCCGCCACCGGTGTAGGGTGAACGTTGCTTCTGCATCATCATAGACTATTGCCTCGCCTGGTTAATCGTCTTGTTACTTGGCCGTTCATCAGTTGTATCAAGTGGCCTTGGCTGTAGTTTTTTGCCTGCCTTAATCGTTTATAGAAAATAGATTTTATTTTTAGCTCTTTATACAGCTGTTCGGCTGTGTTGGAATTTAGCAACTTTTTGTTGAGTTTTGAATGCGATGGGGAGCTCTTGATATAGTACTGAAACAAACCCAGAGCCTACTGCTTATGTAGGCAGGGCAATGGTAGGACCCCACCCTCCCATGACATTAGCTCCATGGCCAGTCATTCAACAAGTTTGCTACAGACTGAGATGCTTGAAATCTAATCTGAATCGCCTCTAACAGGCAAGGGAACGACTGTTGCAAATCCAATTGGGAAAGTGTTATACAAGTGGTAGAATAACATTTTCCTGTTCTAAGCCTAGTAGATAGAATGAAACTGATGCCTGATGATGAGTTCAGCTACATCATTTGGTAGTTGACTTCGGATTTGAATTATTTTTCATATGCAGCTAATTTTATAGCAAAAATATGTACATATATAAGATAAAGTTATAATACCATGCTACAGCATACAAACAAACATGTTATTTAATATATATAAAAAAATGTTATGAATACTGATTAGGCGGAAGCACATAAGTATTATATACCCATACTTATCTTTCTCATAAATATTATATATATATTAACAAGTAAGAGAACTCTAGTCGGGGCTTTAAATATAGTCCATAGATCACGAATCTAGAACTGAAACCAACACTTCCTCGGCAACTCGCATCACCTCCAACAACAGCGGCGTTAGAAGAAACAGAAGAAAATAAAAACTCACGTTTATCGCGCACCGATTGCCTCTACCAACACCACTAGTTCACTGCTTGAATGCTGAAGAGCTAAGCTACACTGAAGCAGCAGCAGCTGACAATTCAAGCACAATTCATTTACGATTGCGATTCTTACAATATGCAAGAATACACACATTTCAATGTATGCGTGCACATAGATAGGAAAAATGCGTACGCTTGTCGCTTGACGCTTGGCTTGCCACGTGCCTGTGTGCATTGGTCAAACGTTTTGTTCAATAACTTTTGTGTTACTTAACGGATTTCAATGAAACTTTCAGCAAATGATCTACATAATATACAGAATATTCGTCAATTTTGGTTATGTTTGCAAATGAACTTCAATTTCAAGAATTTTATAAAAATAAAGCAAAAGTCAAAATTGTATAAATTAAACATGAAACTAAACCCACAATTAGGATACTTTAGTTCCGAAGATGTATGAACTATAATTTAATAACAGAATTTCGATAAGATTCTTAATCAAAAACATTAAAACGAGAAAAGTTATAGATTATTTGTAGATTGTATAGATTATTTAAGAACCATCGTTAGTAGACCATAGTTATATATGAACTGTCGATAGTTAACAATAGTTATTTAAGAACGATTGGAAGTTAGTCTGTTGAAAGAAAGCGAAAACAACGGACGGCTATAAGTATTTTTGGTGTGTTTGATTAACAAGAAAAAATAGATCTTATAGGTGCTGAGATCGACATTTTCATACATACAGACAGACAGACAGAGCTCAGCTCGTCACCAAAGATCAAGAGTATATATACTTGATGGGCGCTGCCACGCCCCCTTCTGCCCATTATATGTTCGCTGATTGCCCATTTACAATGGGCTCAGAGTATAAAAATATTTTAGTTGTTTATTTAATGAGAACATTTTATATCTTCTTTTGTTTATTCCAGCAACTGGCGCAGACTGTAGCTGATTAAGCTGCCACTGACTCACATTCATATCGAGTCTAGCTTACAGAAGTCCGCACTCATATCTGGAGCTCAGTTCAATGTACATAAGAGAGCAAGTAGCGGGAACAACAACTAAATAAGAAAGGAAAAACCCACACACACACATCTATATATACTGCCTGCTAGTCGGGCTGCGGAGCATGAGCTGGACATGGAGTGGACTGACGCTGCTGGCGTTGTTGGCGCTAGTTCAGTCAGAGATCATTGAGCTGGCCAATGAAGCGCCCGAAGGACCCAATGTGTGCAAGAAGCGCGAAAAGTAAGTGCCGCACACTCCAGAGAGAAAGAGAGAGTTTATTGACGTCTTTCTTTCCCCTTCCATTTGCTAGCTACGATGTGGAGGTGGTCGTCACGGAGCTGCAGTCGTTTCAGGAGCGCGGCTCTACCTGGTGCCTGAGCATACCGCCCAGCTGTCCCACCTACCGCATCAGACATCGTACCGTGAACAAAACCCAGATCGTGCCCAAGACGCGCATTGTGCGCGACTGCTGTGGTAAGTAGTGCCGCTGAGATACTCTCCAATCTTTGTCAGCTAATGTGCTCTCTCTCCCTCTTATAGATGGCTATGTGCGCAATGGCAATGAGTGCGTCCCGCACTGCAGCGAACCCTGCCAGCACGGCCGTTGCATCGCGCCGGAGAAGTGCAAGTGCATCGAAGGCTATGGAGGACCCGCCTGCAACATAAGTTCGTTTCAAATTTGATATATGAGTAGATATTGCTTCTGTAGTTTGGGCCCTAATCTTTGTGCTTGTGTGTGTTTCTATGTGTGTGTCGAGTTAACTGCAATAAAATGCCTTGGGTGCAGGAATCATGGCTCTAGCAGCGCTTGGGCCTAGCTCCAAATCTAACCTTGTGTGTTTGGCTTGTAATATCCTTGCAGCAGTTGAATACGTGAATCATATTGATAAGCTACTATATATAAAACAAAAATGAGCTAAGAAATCTGAAATCCAAAACAGGAAGTCCATTTTGGCGTAGATTACATATATAGTTTTTAGTAGCTAATTAAGATGATTAGATTGACTTATTTATAATGCTGCTAGTCAAAAACAAGTAAGAAAACCCTAGTCGGTAGTGCCCAACTAGGAGATGCCCTGAACCCCGTCCAATCTACGTTTTTAAATATACTCAGTTATGTATTTATTAACGCAGAAAAAATTTAAGCTTGTAAAATTATATATTGAAAATTTTGAAATTGTATAAAATATAAATTAATCTAAATACAAAATTTGGAGACTCTAGCTCGAAAGATGTACGACATATAATTTATTACCTTCATTTCGATAAGGCTTTTAATCGATGACAAAGGAACGGGAGGAGTTATCAAATTTTTTAAATAAACTAGATATGCGCGTGCTATTGCTAAAAATTTCAAGTCTCTAGCTCTTATAGGTTCTCAGATCGACGCGTTCATACATACGGACAGACAGACAGACGGACAGGGCTAAATCGATTTCCCACTTTCAATGGGTTCAGGGTATAAACATATAACATTCAAGCGCTGCAAGGCTATTCAGACTTCTGGTTATCCGAAGCTCTCCGACGGTTAGCACAGTTCTGTTTTTTCGGTAATGCTTTTTACTTTAGTTTTATGTTAATAACCTTTTAATTTGCAATGTTTACACACCCACACACACACTTCAATCCCTCACCTAACATAGACACACCCACGCAGTCTTTGCGCTCTTAACAAACGGGCTCACGGCACAGCTCTCACCCACACTGCGGCAGAAGGAAATGTTTTTTTTTTTTAAGTTCCTGTGCTTTTTCCAAACATTGCAAACGGTAGCCGCGAATAACTAACAAAATGATATAGAAAATGTATATATAATGAGCGCACCCTGTGTAAACGTTAAACATAAATGGTAAACCGTAAACTCTCCGGTAGATTGCTCGCCTGGGCTGTACGGCATCGACTGCAAGCTGAAGTGCGATTGCCTGAACAATGCCACCTGCGAGCCGTTCTCGGGCCAGTGCGAGTGCGCCAAGGGCTATACGGGCGACAGGTGCGCCGAGACTTGTCCGCCCCAGCGCTACGGCGAGAAGTGTGCGGAACTGTGTCGCTGCGAGAACGGCGGCAGCTGCGATCACGTATCCGGGAAATGCTCCTGTGCGCCCGGCTTCACGGGTCCCCTGTAAGTGGGCAAGCCAAGTGCTAACCTGAGACTAATTGAGACTAATGTCACGCTTCGATCCATCAGATGCGACATGCGCTGTCCGGACGGCAAGCATGGCGCCCAGTGCGAGGAGGACTGCCGCTGCCAGAACGACGGCAAATGCGATCCACAGAATGGAGCCTGCGAGTGCACAGCCGGCTGGACGGGCGACGTTTGTGCGAACAAGTGCCCCACGGGCAGCCACGGACTCAACTGCGAGCTGTCCTGCGAGTGCTACAACGATGCGCCCTGCCACCACATTAGCGGGCGCTGCGAGTGCCCGCCGGGCTACATGGGCGAGGTGTGCATGGACGAGTGCCCGCTGAACACCTACGGCGTCAACTGTACGGAGAAGTGCCACTGCGAGAACGATGCCGGCTGCAGTGCGACGGGCAAGTGCCAGTGTGCGCCCGGCTGGCAGGGCGAGCGCTGCGAGCAGCGCATTTGTGAACCAAATAAATACGGCACCGACTGCAGCAAGAGCTGCGAATGCGACATGGAACACACGGATCTCTGCCATCCGGAGACGGGGCGCTGCGAGTGCAGCATTGGCTGGAGCAGTGCCCAGTGCACGCGTCCCTGCGCCTTCCTCAAGTACGGCCTGAACTGTGAGCAGAACTGCGACTGCCGCAACGGGGCCAAGTGCTCACCCGTCAATGGCACCTGCCAGTGTGCGCCCGGCTTCACCGGCGACAAGTGTGAGCAGAGCTGCCCGGCGGGCACGTACGGCCAGGACTGCGCCTTCAACTGCGACTGCCAGAATGGAGCCAAGTGTGCGCCGGAGACGGGCCAATGTCTGTGTGCAGCTGGCTGGCGCAACAACAAATGTGATAGACCCTGCGATCTCAACAATTACGGCGATGGCTGCCGCCAGAGCTGCGAGTGCCAGAACAATGCATCCTGCAATCCCATCGATGGCAACTGCACCTGCCCCGCCGGCTGGACGGGCCGCCACTGCGAGCAGAAGTGCGAGGTGAACACCTTTGGACTGGATTGCGCTCACCTGTGCCAGTGCGACAAGTACAATACGATTGCCTGCGAGGCGGCCACCGGTCGCTGCATCTGCAAGCAGGGCTGGCGAGGTACCAAATACCAACACCAAACAACATCAAACAACTCCTACTCATGCGGCTCGCAATTCACACATCTCTCTCTATCATTAACATGCACTCAATCTATTTCAGAACTCTGATCTATCACTTGCTATCCTATCCAGTTCTGATGAGATGCTCCATCTTCTTCTACACTCCTAATCCCATCCATGCCTGCCAAGACACACACACACACACTCGCACACTCGCACACCTGCATTATTATATATTATATATTTCTATCCATCCAACTACCAATCATACTCACTCGCAACCATCCCTGAACCTCTCTACTTACTCTATCGCCTCATTAATGCACACGTTCGTATGTTTTATCTTAATTTGTGTTTCTCGTTTTGCACTCGTTTGTTTTATTTGAAAATGCTCAAAAAATGTGAATGTGAACCCAAGGCGTTCATTGCGAGACGAACTGTCCCAGCGGTTACTATGGTGAAAATTGTGATCAAGTTTGCAGATGCCTGAACAACTCTTCCTGCGACTCGGAGACGGGCAACTGCATCTGTGCGCCCGGCTGGACGGGCGAGGACTGTGATGAACCCTGTCCCGATGGCTTCTACGGCATGGACTGCAAGGAGCGCTGCCCAGACAGCATGCATGGTATGGTAATTTTGATTCATTGTTAAATTCACTCACTAAATATTCTGAACTCTCGTCAGGCAAAGCCACCTGCGACCATATTACTGGGGAGGTGGTCTGTCGACCAGGCTACTTGGGTCTCACCTGCCAGCACGCCTGCCCGGCAGGCCTGTACGGGCCCAGCTGTAAGCTGCAGTGCAACTGTGAGCACGGCGGCGAGTGCAATCATGTGACCGGGCAGTGCGCCTGCCTGCCCGGCTGGACGGGCTCCAATTGCAACCAGTCGTGTCCACAGGACACCTACGGCCTGGGCTGCACGCAGCGCTGTCGCTGCCAGCATCATCGCAACTGCCGCAAGAACGACGGCCACTGCATCTGCTTGCCCGGCTGGATGGGCGATCACTGCAACTACATTTGCCCCGAAGGCTTCTACGGCGAATACTGCATGAATCCCTGCGCTTGCCCCTCCTCCAACTTTCAGTGTCACGCCGCCGAGGGCTGTGTCTGCCGCAGCGGCTACACCGGCGACAATTGTGATGAGTTGATTGCCTCGCAGCGCGTGGCCGAGCACGTAGAATGTGAGTAGCCAGTAAAACAGGCGAAGATTATCTAAAACTAATTGCATTTAATTACACAGCGAATAATGCCAGCGTGGCTGTGAGCACCGTGTTCCTAGTGCTCCTCTTCATTGGCGTCATATGCGGCGTCCTGTTCTACTATCGCCGCCGTGTGTCCAACCTGAAGACGGAGATTGCACATGTACAATACACGCACAACCCGAGTGGATCCGCCTTCTCACCCAATCACAACTTCGATAATCCCGTCTATGGCATGCAGGCGGAGACCAGCCTGTTGCCCAACCACTTGAGAACCAACCACTTGAACAACTTTGACCAGAATGGCTCACTGCGCACGGACTATGGGGACGATTCCAATGCCAGCAGCAGAGGTGGGTTTGCATATGCTCATGCTCCACATGTAGTTCCTCTAGAGAGACTTACACATTTCCATTTGCCATTTTCAGTGGGCAGCTACTCCATCCAGTATAATCACGAGCTTCTGAAAAAGAATATGAATGCGGACCTGACCAATCCGAATGTGTACAATGAGATGCTTAAGGAGGAGCATGTCTACGACGAGATCAAGCACAAGGAGGGCTACAAGGATCCCGGTGAGTAGTACAGTCAGTCTGTAAAGTTCAAATACCAGATTATAGTGCTATATATATATATTCCTCATTTGTCATGCACACATTTGCCATAATGCAGTGAAAGTTTATAACAAAATCCTTTTTCCGGAGGGTAAGCCATCGTTCAGTGTTGGTCGTAGCTAGTGATTACTGTGCCCTGCCCTGCAGTTTCAATATCTCAATTCTAATCAATTGTCTTATATTTGCTCATAGATGAGTATGATCATCTGGACTATTCGCGTCCCAGCACTTCGCAGAAGCCGCACTATCATCGCATGAACGACACGATGCTGAACATCAACCATGATGAGGAAAAGCCCAGCAATGTAAAGAACATGACCGTATTGCTGGAGAAGCCCGAACCGCCAACAGAACCGGAGCCACAACACGAAAGTTTCGACAATACCAACACCAATTTCGATGATGCCTCAACAGCATCGCCCAGTTCCAGCCCAGAGCTGCGCAAATAAGCGTTAGTCAAGACTTCAGTTCACGATATTTAAATACGTTTGTAATGTTAGGATAATTTATTGTTTGGGCAGAGTCAGTGTAGTCTCTATGTTTTCCCTGTTATGGTCAGCATTTTGTATATGTGTAAAATGCATTTTTGCTCACAAGTTGTGAAAATTGTATTTCGATCCCAAATGTTCCCTTTTGTAAATGTTTTACTTTTGTAATGTACTCGCGATATATTGCTCATTTAGATCTGTCATATACAAACATCGATAATTATACATACATATACATTTATACACATATATACATACAATATATACATTTAAAGTGTATACATAATTTATAAATAATAAGTACCTATGTAAACAATTGTGAATCATAGGCGTCTCTGGCAGCTGCAGATGCTGCAGATAAGCTGACCCATTTTAGCAATACATCTATTCATATCAGATATTTAAGCATATGATAATAATATATTTTCATCAGCAATATATTTGTATGACAAACAGTGGATGTTAAACTCAAAGATATGCCAAGAATTTAATGCAAGTAAGAGAAATTGATCGTAGATGTAGTGAAAAGTTGCCATTTTGGAGGACTATTGAAATTGGCCAAAATATTTGAAAATGTTAAATTGTTTATCGAAATTTAGCTTAAATATTTATAGTTGAAATATTGAAGAGAATATCATTATACACTTTATAATTCGTAGTTATACTATGAACCTTTTAATTCGCCTACCAATTTGTCTTTTAAACTCGAATAAATAATACAAGTTGCAATAACCCATAAGGCTGGTAGTTTGAATTTGGATTTGAAAATAACAGAAATTGCAATTTGCAACACTGCCAGGCCAAAATTAGCAGGGTTGCACTGGGGAAACAATAGATGCTTGTTGATGGGCAGCACTGAAAACCAAACTGGCACTGGGCAGCACTTCGCATATATTTAAACTGCCCGCCCGAAAGCATGCAACACTTTTTATTTTCCTTTAGTGCAGCTGCCTGCTGCCGATTGCTGTTCGCCTGGTATTTTAGCAGTTTTTGGGATTGCTAAACGACATGCAGCCGTCGCTCGCTCGCCTTTGACTGATTTGCTGCGAGCGACTTTAACAGCAAATTAACAGCTATCGGACGATGCAATAAAAAAGATGTTTCATTTCGTTTAATATGTTTTTTGTTTATTTATTTATTTCAATTATTTAGTTGAAGCATCAAGTACAATAATTTGTTTGTATAAATAGTTTCGTTTCGTTTCGTTGTCTGTGTGTGTGTTCGTGTGGTTTGTTTGTGTCTTTGATTTGTGTTGCAAGTTTGCTATTGCATAGACTAAATGCTAAATAAATACATATACATATACATATACACCCATAGCACAGATTACATCTATGTAGATTCTAGAAGCGTACGCAAAACGAAGGATTATATTTAAATACACACGATATTGCTAATTTGTATATTATTACTTAATGCAAAGATTTATTATGTGACTTTTTTGAGTGTGGGTTGGGCTCTCCCATATAAATATATACAGCTGTTGTTCATAAAAATAGTAGTGTGACTGAAATGTTGAGCAGCAAAATGATGTGATAAACATAATATTTAGAAATACAATGTGAAACAAGTATTCAAATTAATATATATAAATATATATAGTCAATATATATTATAGTCAGTCGCACTACTATTTCTATGAACAGAGCTGCATATACTATATATTCTTGCAGAATCTTCAGCTGAGTTGATCCGGCTGGGCAGCTGTCAGTCTACAGATAACCATGGCCAGCCACCTCGGCTGGTATGAAGCCCTCGCGTCCGTCGCGCGTCTTCACATAGAACCACTGGCGCTGATCCTTGGACTCGCGGCACTCGCAGAGCGTCACAATCTCGCCCTTGTGGACGACAATGCTCTCCGTGATGTAGTCCGCATTGATGGCGACTAGAGTTTGGCGCAGTCCATTCTGCTGTTGACGTCGCAGCACGCTCAGCTGTTGCTGCTGCTGCTGCTGCTGCTGTTGTGGAATGCTCTTTGGATGCAGATGCTGACCATTGTGGCCATTGGTTATGTACGAAACGTTTGAGAGACGTCGCACGGGCTGCGACTGCGACTGCGGCTGCCTCTGCTGCTTGGTCGTCCGCTGCTGCTGCTGCTGCTGGAGCGTCACGTATTCATCATTGGAGGCGCTGCGCACCGAGGCCGAGCAGGAGGCGGAGCCCAGCTGTTTGGTGGAGCGCAGCTGGGCGTAGGCCTTCTCCACGAGCTTTGGCTGGGAGGCGGCGCGCAGATAGAGCTTGTCCACGTGCTGCTCGCCATACAAGGAGCCAGCCAGGCTGCCGCTCTTGCTCGGATTGTTGTTGTTGTTGTTGTGCTCCTCCACTGGCTTGGACTGGCCACGCGGCGTGCGAGCTCCATCGGAGCGTGTGCCGCCACGCAAGCGTATCTCCTTCTCCGAGTCGGTCATGTTGCCGCAGGGTCGTGGAAAGATGTCCGCATTGGACTCCCAGCAGGGCGTCGTCTTGCCCGTGGGCAGGATGCCCAGCGGCAGGCAGCAGGCATAGCCCACATAGCCCTCCTCGGCGTGCGGGGTCTGCACGTAGAGCCAGTTCTGATTCTTGAACACCGCATTGACCACCATGCCCAGGGGCAAGGGGATCTCCAGCTGATAGCCGCCGGGACGCGTCTGATACAAGGTGCTGGCCGTGGCCAGGACAACGGGTATGTTGCCCGGTGCAGAGAGCGAGCAGCGTGACAGAAACTCATCCACGTTGTGAATCTCGTAGCCAAAGCGCTGGACACGATTCCGTTCCCGCTCGCGACGCTTGCGATGCCGATGACGGCGCTGCTGCTGCTGCTGCTGTGGTGCAGCTCCACTGGCACCACCCTCCGAGACGGCTACCAAACTGGGCTCCGAGTAGGTGCACTTCAAGGCATCGCCGCTTGCTGAACTGCTCAAGGCAGTAGTAGCTGCTCCTCCTCCTCCTCCTCCTCCTGCTCCTCCCACTACCACTCCTGCTGCAGCTCGCGCCTGCTGCAGCCGGCTCGCCAGCTTCTTGCGAATCTCGTTGCGCTTGCGCGCCAGCAGCAGCGCCTCGCTGTGCACATCGCCGCGTGGCGCCCGCTGCGGCGTGCAGACGAAGAGCAGCTCCTTGGTGCTGGCCGCTGCCACGGGCGCACCACTGCGCACGCTTCTGTCCTTGTACTCCAGCAGGTTCTGGTTGCTGAAGAACTTTTGGCTGGCCAACTGGCCATTGCTGTGAGCCGGCGCCTGGTGGGCGGTGGGCGTGGTGGCGTAGCCATTGAGCGGCTCCTGGCCACCGCCGCAGCTGGGCAGCTGCTTGACCCTGTAGCGCTTCTTGCCCACATCCAGCTGGGTGGGCACCGGCTCGGTGCGCTGCACCGGCGCTGCAGCTGGAGCAGCTTCAGCTGCGCCAACGTGTCCATTGCTTAGCTTTAGCGGCTCCTTCTCCTTGTCTGGGGCGTCGGGCTCGTTGCTGGGCTGCTGGTTGGGCTGGTGCTGCTCCCGCAGCACCCAGGTCAGCGAGATGCGAGGACGTCGCAGGCTCAGGTTCTGACCCATCTCTAATGCTTCGAGGCCTACAGCATGCTGCAGTTGGGGTGTGCTCTTGGCCCGCGGGCCAGCGCCTAGCAGCAGCTCATCAATCTCCACATAGTCCGAGCTGTATTCAATGCTGTCACGCACCGCCGGTGGAGGCGGTGGGGGTGGGGGTGGCGGCGTGGCTGTGAAATTGCCAACGGAACTGTCACTGCTGCCGGGCTGCTGTTGCTGATGAAGGATTAAGGCGCAGGCGTGCAGCAAGTCCGGACAATAGGCATCTAAACGGGAGAGAGAGAGAGAAAGAGAGAGAGAGAGAGAGAGAGAGTAAGTACTCGACTAGAAAATACCGTTTGATAAGTTAAATTATGGCTTAGAAGAACAATAGAAAGCTCTAAAGAGTTAGTTCAATAGAACGAGTGGTTCGTGAACAGCATACAAGCAATTGTTCATAATCAACTAAATCACTGAGCAGAGGATCATTTATAAGTAAATGAACTAGTTCCTCAAAAAGTTCACTAGTTCATTTGAATAAACTTCTCAGTCAATCACTGACCAGAGGATCATTTATTTTATTTATTTTTATTTTTTTATATTTAAGTAAATCAACTAGTTCTCCAAAGAAGTTCACTAGTTCATTTAAAAAAGAACTGATTCAGTTTGTTGCTCAACTCACCCCTTAGTCCGCGTGAGCTGCGCCTGCGTTGACGTCTGACTGCGCTGCCTAGTTCGCCGTCGCAGTCGCTGACGCTGCTCTGCTCGCTGCTGTTGCTGCTGCTGCTGCTGCTGTTGGTGCTGGCTGCGAATCTGTGCTGCTGCAGCTGCTGCTGCTGTAGTTCACGTAGACGACGTCGACGTCGCGCTTGCTGACGCGCTGCTGCTGCTGCCGCTGCTGCTGCTGCTGCATGCTCTGCCGCTGGCTGCGGCGCCGGCGGCGTTGGTGCAGCTGCGACGCTCGCTGCTGGTCGCTCTGTATAGCCTGGCGGCGGTGTCAGCGGCAGTGGGCAATAGAATGGGGGCGGGGCACGCAGTCGCCGATTGGTGTCCTCTAAAACGTAATTGTTCTGCTGCGCCTGCGTCGACTGTGGCTGCTCTAGACTGCGCTGCAACTGTACAGCAGCTGCTGCCGCCGCAGCGTCCTCTGCATGCTGTCGATAAGTGGGCGGAACTAAAGAGGCGGCGGTGCCGGCTGAAGCGGCTGAGGCTGCTGTGGAGGAGAGATAAAACCACACATTAATGAGCTGCTTGTCAATTCTTGCACTTGATCATAAAAATTCCAATTATATTGGTCTAGAGAGTGCAGTGAGACGTGAGAGATGCCCTATGAAATGCTTGAATTTGAGATTTTTCTGATTTGTGTATGTGGAAGCTGAGCTGAGTTGATCGACTGATGCATTACATCTGATTAGACTTGGATGTTCCAGTTCAGCTCTAGTTCAATTGTTCATATTGGAGCTCTGCCTACTGGATTGTCTCATTCACTGCATTAACTCTAATTGGAATTACGAATTTGAAGCTTTTGCGTTTCAGTATACTAGCTCATATTGGAATTTTGTCTATTGGATAACCAGTTGCTCTTCAATAAATCCAATAAGCTGGAAATTCCAGTTCAATTCTATTTTAATTCTTGTTGAGCTCCAGTTCCATCGTTCATATTGGAGCTCTGCCTACTGGATTGTCTCATTTACTGCAATAACTCTAATTGGAATTAAAATTTAAAGCTTTTGAGCTTCAGTTCATTTGTTCATATTGGAGTTGTGGCTACTGGACTATCTGCTTCTCTACAACAAATCCAATAAGTAGGTAATTCCAGTTCGATTCTATTTCAATTCTAGTTGAACTCCAGTTCAATTGTTCATACTGGAGCTCTGACTGCTGAATTGCTTGTTTCACTGCACAAACTCCAATTTACATTATAAATCGTAAATTCAATTCAAGTTAGACTCCCACTCAATATCACATTTTGGATTTCGGCAATCATTGATTAATTTACATTCATTGATTCTTCAACTCTCTAAACTTTTGCCTGTTTCATAGCCCATCACACCATCAATATACCCATCTATATATTGCTTAATAGTCCCAGGGTATATAGATGCAACAATAAGCACAGACAACAAACACCCCCACAAGGAATATTTAAAATATTCGCCAATATAAACGTCAACCTCTGAGCTTGGCCCGGCCGCAGTTGCAGCCGCAGCCGCTGCCCGCTGACTCCAAGCCAAAGTCGCGGCCACATTTATATGCGCTATCAAGGCCAAGATCAGCGCAAAGGCTAAGGCTAAGGCGCAGGCAACACAGCAACAAAGAAGCAGCAGCAGCAGCACCACCACCAGCACCAGCACCAGCAGGAGATACGCAAGAAGCGTGGCCAATAAAATTCCAAAACTGATCTGCTCAATGGCAACAACGTGCCAGAAGTGAGTAGTAAAATGTTAAAACGTGACGGTATTTCACAAAAATACCAACAACAACAAATATTGTATGAGCGAGCAGCGACTCCCAGTTACCCATCATCTCGCTCCCTCTTCAGCTCTATCTATAAATGTTAACGCCTTTTGCATACCCTTCCAGCTCAGCAAAGCTCTAAATAGTGTGTGACTCAGCAAGCGTGATACTATTATCGATAGTTATATTTCAGCAGTTATGCAAGTTATCGATAACAAGCAGCTTTTTATATATTTTATAATATTTGCCATTTAATCATAATTAGTAATCAGAATGCCATGACCAATCTGAATAAGTCATTTGCAGCTTAAGGCTAGATTTCTATTCACATTTAAGTTTCTATAACTTCCAAGTCTCTGCTTACAAAAAGACTGACATAGCTAACATACATCTCGCCAGCCTTTAGCCCAATAAGTAAGGCTTGACGAGCAGGCGCAGAAAGTATAAGGCCCTGCAGCTAAGCTGCAAAGCCAGCGGCTGTGGCTTTAACGACCTTTGCAGGCCGGGCGGCACTCAATGTGAGAGGCAGAGTCAAAGGCAGAGGCAGAGTCAGAGTCAGAGTCGGAGTCGCAGTCAGTCCGTCAGTCAGTCAGTCAGTCAGTCAGTTAGGTTATGCCGCAGCCAAAGAGAGCTAATCAAAAAGAAGAGCTGGCAGATCGTGCGAGGATTGCAAAGGGGGTGTAACCAGGGTCAGGGTCAGAGGGCGGCGGGGGCAGGAGCTGCTCATCAGGTGGGCAGGCGAGTCAGTCACAGCGAGAGATAGAAAGAGAGAGAGAGAGAGAGAGCGCGGAAGATCGTGAGGCAGCGGCCTTTAATGGCTGCGACGTGAGCTGTGCCACATGGGCGTGGCACAACAGACGTTGCAAAGAAATTGAAAGTGTTGCAAGAAAACAAAAACAACAAAAAAGTTGCAGCTGCTTGCAACAGTTGTTGCAGTCTGCTAATTAAACGCAGACGGGCTGCCAAATTAGCTAATGCCAAGAGAGAAAGACAGAGAGCAAGACAGAGAGAGAGATAGAGACAGATGAAGAGAGATGAACACAAAAAAAAAGAGACATGCCACATGCGGCGCCCAGCCCAAAATTGGCAAAAACATTGACAAATTTGTTTTGCAACTTGCCGCCGAATATGGCAGCAACAACATGGCCACTGGGGCATTGACGGCGGCAAAAAGGCTTTGACCAAGTTGCAACTGCAGCGGCAACAGCAGCCACAGCAGCGGCAGCTGCTGCCACATTTAGCCGTTTGGCAGGCGGCGATAATAATTCAATCGAAGCGTGCAAATGGGGACGCTTTGATTTGTGCCACAGCCACCACAGTGGCTGCCACAGCTGGTGGCATAAAAGGCGCTTGGAATTGATTGGAGGTGCATGTGATTAGCCAGCCGGGAATCTGCGAATCTGAGAATCTGTTTGAACCTCTTTGAATCTCTTATTCTCTGCTCCTCAACTCCTCTGCTTCTCTCTCTCTCTCTCTGTCTCTGTCTCTGGCCAAAAAGCTAAACTCTCGCACTGGGCACATGGGAAATTGAACTCTGCGCTGTTAACTTGGCTAACAAATGGCATTGCGATTGTCTCTCTCGCTAATAAGATAAAAGCATTTTAATTGCAACTAAACATGGCAAGTGGACATGGACATGCCACTAATCCGCCCCGTGCCCCGTCCACTCGTCTCTTAGCTGTAGGCCAAGCAACTGTAAAATGGAAATGGCCTAAAGCGTAACGGCCAAGATGCGTTGCTACACTTACCAATAAGAAGAAGACGAAACATACACATACAAAAACAGCTTAAATCAAATGCAAACATCATTTGATCAAGTTAAATTGATTTCAATGCTCTCACTTTTTATTATCTTTTCTATATCTATTCCCTATCTCTATCTCTATCTCTATCTGTATCCCTTTCTCCCTCTCTCTCCCTCCCACCTGTTGGCTGTGTCGTAAATGAAATTCTGCAAGGGCGCATCAAGAATTTAACGAGCGACCATCGAACATAAACATAAATCCCAAACAACAAGTGACGCGTGCTACTCGCAAGTGTAAGCGACTAACAGATACCCTAGAATTGTCATCAATTCATCATACTTGCTGAAAAAGTAATAGAAAGAGAAAGAGAGAGGGTTGGACAGAGAGAGAGAGAGAGAGAGAGAGATACTCAGAGTGATACAGATAGTGATACAGATACAGGGAGAAAGGGAGAGAAAGAGAGATAGGCAAAGAAAGAAAGATAATGAGAGAGAGAGAGAGAGAGAGACAGAGAGAGAGAAAAGGAGAGATAAAGAAAGAGGGTGAAAGAGAGATAAAGTTAGAGGGAAAGTTAGATATAAAGAAAGACAGAGAAGTATGAGAGGACACAGAGAGAGAGAGAGAGAGAGAGAGAGAGAGACAGACAGTGAAAAAGAGTGAGAGTGGCAGAATTTTCAGGAGCAAGACTGATAGGGAAACAGAGATTGAGGGAGAGGCACTGAGAGACATGTATATAAAGATAGATAGAGGAAAAAGATACAGACAGATAGAGAATGAATGGAGGAGGCAGATATTGAGGTAGCGAGACTAAGAGAGAGAGAGAGAGAGAGAGAGAGAGAGTCAATGAGAAAGAGATATTGAGAAAGAGGGAAAGTCGCAGACAGAGGAAGAGTCACAGCTGGAGGTAGAGTCCCCGATAGACTAAGAGTCAAAAAAAGCGACAGAGAGAGAGAGAACAAGAGAGACAAGAGAGTGGCAGAGACAGAAATTAATAATAGAGGAGGCATAGCCAGATAGAGAGAAAAGAGCTGCAATGAGAGTGACCGCTGCTTCGGCCTGCTTCAATTTACATTATTGCAACATTTATTTGACTCCTTTATGATCATTTTTATTACAGGGTATCACAGCTACAACAACGACAAGAACAACGTGCAGACGCGCTAAGCTCATAAAAGGCGTCATAAACTTGCTCGATTGTCAGATTGCGCGATTTCGAGTAGGTGCCAGGCAGCCAAATCCTTGTTGACAAGGGGCCAACAAGTCAGCAGGCCAACTCAGAGCTTATAGACTCAACTGCTATACCCCTCTCTATCCCTCTTCCCCTCCCCTCCCCTCCCTGTCCCTCTCCGCCTAACAAGGCCTGCAACAGCAATGAAATGCGCAAATTTATGAACAAAATAATTTACACAAATTTCAGTTTTTTTTCCAGATTTTCAATTAGCGCTCATCACTTTACGATAGGGCTGGAGAGAGGCAGGGGCAGGGGCAGAGGAGGGGTAGGGGCTTGGGGCTACTACTTAAGCCAATTTGATGGCATTTTAATGTGCGCTGCCTTTTGGGTGGCCATCACAGGTTCGACTAGGTGCGATTTACCCATGCGATCAAAAATCAATTTGAATTTTTATTGACTTGATTCTGAAGCAAGGAGTTGCCCAGTTACTGGCAGGTGGCAGGTGGCAGAGGCAGCGGCAGAGGCAGGGGCAGGTGGCAGTCACATGGCCGGGGCAATAAAATTTAAACGTTGCTTTGTGGCATTTGCCTCGTTTTGTCTATGTTTAAGCGCTTTTAAATATTTATGGCCCCATTTTGTGGTTACCCCACCTTCAGCGCGCCTTAAACAAACCACAAAAATATGATTTTTATGACGTTCATAAATTTAAACGTCTCTGGGGGCCCCAACAGAAGTCAAAGCGTGGCGAGAAAGTAGCCCCAACCCGAGCTGAAATAGCTTATGGAAAAGTTTTAAATTAATTTCTATTATTGTTTAGTTGTGCAATAAAAAATAGCTTTAAAATTATATTGTTGTTAACTTATTGTCAATTTATAGTAGTCAGATCTCATCAAGATTTGCTGTTTAAGCCTGAATTGTCTTATGTAAACATTTTATGCTCAGTTTTTATTATACCCTGAACCCATTGAAAATGGGAATTCAGGGTATAATGGTTTTGTTAAAATGTCAAATGTATGTAACAGGCAGAAGGAGGCGTGGCAGACCTCATAAAGTATATATATTCTTGATCAGGACGATGAGCTGAGTCGATATAGCCATGTCCGTCTGTCCGTCTGTCCGTCTGTCCGTCTGTCCGTCCGTCCGTATGTGTGAACGCGTCGATTTCAGAACCTATAAGAGCTAGAGACTTGAAATTTTTTTTGAAAGTCCCTGTATATCACGCGCATATCGAGTTTGTTTTAAAAAATCGATAACTTTTCCCGTTCTTTTGTTATCGATTAAAAACCTTATCGAAATGAAGTTAATAAATTATATCTCGTACATGTTTGAAGCTAGAGTCTCCAAATTTTGCATTTAGTTTCATTTATATTTTATACAATTTCGGTTTTTGTTAGATTTTGGATATTGGTTCAAAATTTTTCAAAAATTTTCAAATTGAAGGTTAATTGCAAATATAGCCAATATGTGAATGAGTTTGCAATTTTATACAACTGCAAGATATTCAATATTATATGTAGATCATATGCTGAAAATTTCATTGAAATCCATTAAGTATCACAAAAGTAATTAAACAAAACGTTTTGTCAATTGCAACATGTGACCAGAAACCCACCCCTGTTTTCGTTTTTTCTATACATGTTCACACATACATTGAGACATTCGAATGCGAGCATTCTTGTCTGTTCTAAGGATCACAACAATAACAGCTGACTGCGTGAATTTTGTTATAATTCTAAACTGCCTTTAGTTTCAAATTTGCTACTGCTTGTCTAAGCAGTGCAGTGGCGGTGTTGATAGAAGCGGGGCACGTCGTGCCTTGCAGGTCTGGGTTCAAACCCAGCCGATGTCAAATATTTTTATGTCGTATTTTCTTAATATATTTTTTTTTTTAATTAAATTATTATTACTCTTTAAAAATTATATTAAATTCTTAAAAAAAAAAAAACATGCTATTTGATTGTGAAAGTGCAAGATTAGCAATTTAATTAAATTTTGTATAAGTTTGTGATGTATACAAGATACGGAATATATTTAAAAACGCATATCGGACGGGGTTCAGGGGATCTCCTAGTCGGGTACCCCCGACTAGAGTTTTCTTACTTGTTAAATAAAATCTTTTGTTTTTCTCTGAAATTTTACATATATTATTTGATGTAAAGGTTGGGAGAGGAGACAAATGGTAGAGACTTGGAATGTTTTGTTTTATAAATAATTTGAGAATTTGAAAAAGAACTATAAATAGCTCTTAATCTTCTTTGAGTTAAGGCCAAGTTCAGTTAGTTCGCATCTTCCCTAGAGCTTTAATACACTAAGGACACGACTTGAACATGAAGCCACTTCATGGCAATAAACTCTAGAGCAAGCAAATGGTCATGATGTCGTCCACAGAGAAACTGTCTGCGGCTCCAAAAGTGCGCCTTTTGTTTGAAGAAACCGCCGAATGCAAACGACAGCAGAAGAGGGAAGCGGGAAGAGGGAGGGCGCGTGAGTAGGAGCAGGACAAGACCGGCAAGTGCGTGCGTATTGAAGGCTCAGTGACCAGCTTGAAGGATATGCCACTCCACGTACATATGCTCGATAGCAGGCAGTCGAAAATCAAGTTAACAAAAGACAAATGAGGAGGCTGAGAGAGAGAGAGAGAGAGAGAGAAAAGGGGAACAGCGGTTGACAAAGGCAGTAGGTTGGGATTGAACAGCAGGAGACGCACGATAAGCGTCAAAGGACATGGGAGCCTGTGCACAGCAGCAGGAGCAGCAGCAGCAGCAGATACGAGCGCAAAAAACATTCCAATGAAAAACTGTGAAATGCTTGGCAAAAGAAAAGCGTATGGAGGAGGAGGTGGAGCAGCCGCCACTGGCGTAGAGGGGGCAGGGCATTCCGGTATGGTGAGCTACATCAAAGCAAAAGGCAACGAGTGCTGCGGGCTGCACATAAATTGGAAGCCCAAAAAGAATTTTAAAGCCCGAACCTAGCCCAACAAGCGCAGCAGGCAACAGAAACGGAACCGGAAATGCGCCCGCAACGCATTTGATTTGCTGCCCAGCTGATGGGGCCAACTGAGGTGGGGGCGCATGCAGGTGGGAGTAGAGCGATGGCAGATGGAGGCTGCCCTTTAGTCACTTCAGCAAATATGTCTTCAAGTGTCGTTTAGCTTGCGCCATGCAGCCGAGCACGTGCACCCAAACCTATTGTTCGTGCTAGAGATGGGCAGGAATGTGGCCTAATGAGACGATCTGCCTAAGACAGAACTGAGGAAACACGAAGACGTCTCGGCACAAGCCAACACGAGTAACGACTAAGCACGACTCACTGGGAGCTAACACGAGTTCTTGCAATGGGCTAACACGACTCTGTGGCAGCTAATACGATTCTTGATGAGTTAATACACGAGTTGAACCAATTCAGCACTAGCTAACACGAGTTGACATGACTTTCTATTAGATAACACGATATAACACGACTCTTTACAAGTTAGCACGACTCAGCACAAGCCAACGTGAGTTAACCATGAGAGATCCATTAGATAGCACGACTCTTTACAAGTTAACACGACTCAGCAGCACAAGTCAAACGTGAGTGAACACGACCCTTTATTGGTAAGCACGAGCTAGCACGAGTTGACACGACTTAGCATTGCATTGCACATGCTCGTCTCTGCACGAGTTGTCATGAGTAAGCACGACTCAGTAGCAGCTCGTGTTAATGTTAGCTCGAGCTAATACGACTTAAGACGATATTACAAATTGTAGCACGAACTACAACACGACTCGGCACGATTGAATTTCATTGCCTCAGCCAATTGATTAATGAATCGATTTGGGCTACTTAATTCTTGATAAATTATTATACAATCTATCTTAGTCGTCCTCGTGTTCGTGTCGTGTCTATATCTATAGATACCCTATATATATAGAAGAGAGCTATGCCCTAGCCCAATACCATTTGCACTCGGCTTTGATACGCCGCGTGCTTTATTAAAATTTCATTGTTGCTGAATAGCAAAAACCAAAAAAAATCAAGGATGAAGAAGGACGAGTGAGAGTTGGGGTATTGGCTGCCTTTGGGGACATTGTTATAAATTCCAATTGCTTCGCTTGAGAAATGTGAAAAATGCGCCATGTAAATTATTTCTGCGTCTTGGACGCATTTTTTATTGTGCATGATAAATTTTTATTGTAATTGGCTGTTGATTTATGGCCGCAGGACGAGGCGCAGCAGCCGCAGCCGCAGTCGCTGTGATAAGAGCCGAGATAAGCAGTCGCAGTTAGCTAGCTGGCTGGCTGGCATTCAATTTGCCAGGACATGGACACGGACATGGACATAGACATGGTGGGCGTGGCACTGATAATTAGAAATGGAATTTGCTATTTGGTGACCTTATCGAATGGAAAATTCAAGTGCCTGAGCATAAAAACTAATCGCAGCAGCAGCAGCAAAAAAATGAAATGAAAGAGCCAAAATGAAAAAGAAACAAAGAAGAAGATCATCTATGCAACGATGCGTAACATGAGCCACGCCCCCACTCCTTTTAGTACAGCCCACCCAAGCAGGAAGCAGCCAGAGCAACAGCAGCGCCTCAGACCCAGGCCCAGGCCTAGGCCTAGGCATTTGGGCCTCCTTTCATGGCTAACATGGCGAAACCAAAGCGCATTATTGTTAGATGCTCCTCCAAAAAAAAAAGACACAGAGTCAAATACCATAAAACTTTATGAAGCTGGCAAAGCAGCAGAAGTGGCAGATTTCGTAATGCCTTTGTGAAAGATTTCATGGTAATTTCACCGGGTTATAACAATTTACAAATTATGTAATCGAAATTTATTGCCTGCGCACCTTCAGGCCAACAAGCGAAGAACTTTGTAGCATGAAGTTGGCAAGACAGGACAGACAGACAGACAGTTGCCACGGCACGCTTTCAAGATTCTATAAAGAGTGGTTGGGTGGGCCACCACCAGCATCACCATGTGCAGGTGGCTTTGATGCGCAGCTGATGATGCTCTCCAACATTTGACTTGGGGCATCAAATGCGAATTCTCAACTATCTCTCTGCTGCTGCACGCTGAGATGCGTCTGAGATAAAGCTGTTGTAGCTTCTGGGTAAAGACTTAGATACAAGATTTAACTGGAATATATATTTTATATAGCGCTAGGCAGTATTTGGAAGCAGTCAGCATAGCAGTTGCCTAAGCTGGCGCATTAGTTTAATTTAGAGTATTTTTTGCTGGAGCTCTATGATTTGCTGAGATCTGAGATCTACTCGGACTTCTGTATATGTTTATGTATTTTCTTAAAAGGAATCTTTTTACCAACTTCCATGGTAATAACCTTGAGAGTCTTTGAGTTCAAGTAGTGAACATAACTAGAAAGAGGTGATTAGATTCCAGTTTTAACTGACAAACGTAGTATATATTAGCAAAGGTTAGTTTTATACTTTTCAGCATATTAAGTTTATCACAAAATTTAGCTGTCAAACATTTCAGTCGCACTACTATTTTCATGAACACAGCTTTTCTTGCCCTCTCTGTTTCTCTCATACGACCAAACCTTACCCAACAGAGCACCATCAGAGCACTTCTCTTCTTCTTTTTCTCTTCCTTCTCTTTCTCTCTCCGCTGTCTTGCACTAATCTCTGATCTCATATAGTCAGCTGAGCTAATCTCTAAAGTCCAAACTGCCTCAATTCAAATTTCTCCCATCTATAGACGCCTTTTGTAAACCTGCTTTGCCAGACAATGTTAGACCAGATTTTCGTTTAGATTGTTTGTTTTAGTTTTCAGCAACTAACAAAGCTTTTCGCTTGATATCCAATTATGTGTATAAATCAACAGCTACTGCTTGCTGCCACTTACACAGCTTAACTTGGCTAACACTTTATTCCCGCTTGGCATGCACTCACTCTGTCTACGCCTCCCCCTTTGGGGGGGTGTGGCGTGCATGAAGCGTAACCCATTTGTTACGGCACTTTCCGAAACTCCAATAATAGAGCCATTAAATGCCAACTACTTGGCCATCAAGTGCTTTAGTTTGGCATAAATCTGAAGCGCATGGCCAAAAAACTTTTTCGGGCCACAAATCTGAGCGCGTCTTCTGATCCATGGCCAGCACCTAGCTGTAGTTGGAGCTCAAATTGCCACTAGGAGTTGGAGTTGGTGTTGGAGTTGGAGTTGTTGGAGTACCTGTACCTTTAATTAACGCCCCGGCTTATTTGGCCAACAGGTGTACAAACTTTTGACCACGCCCCAGCACGCAGAGCCAGAGCCAGAGCCAGACCCAGACCCAAGTCTAGGCCCAACTTTTCTGCCGCATTTTTATTTAATTTAGACTCGAGTCGCTGTCCTGGCAAGGACTTTCATGTTGTAATTTCCTAAAATTTACGAGTTTACTTGGGCTGAGGTGTGGGTTGGGGTGGGGGGGAGTGGGCGTGGATGTGGATGTGGATGTGGCAGCGGTTGGTAGGGCTAAATAGTTGCTGCGCAGCTTCTGGATTTACGGCCTGGTTAGGGACTTTAGGCTTTTAGGCCGTTTTACTTGCCTGGATTTTTGGCTGCTGCTGCGGCTTGTCAGCGCCTCGTTTTATTGGCCACGCCCACACCCTCACCCGCTCGCTATCTGCCCCCCACTCAAACTCGCGCCTCACTCGCTGTAAATGAGCAACTTTTTGCTGCTCTATACACCTCCGACTATGGGTGTGTGTGATTGTGTGTGTGCTTTTTGGCAATTTCGCATGCAGTTTATGACTAGGCACAAGCAACAGCAGCAACAGCAACAACCAACAACAACAACAACAACAAACTTACAACTCGTGCAGCTGTTAGCTGCCACATGCAGCATATTCGCCTCATCATCTCCTCCCGCTTCTATAAAAGTTGATCAAAATTATAACTACGCCCGGACAAACATTTTGCCATTGAGGCAGGTTGGCCCCGCCCGCCCCTCTTTTAGACCCTTCATCCGCATGTTTTTGGACAATTAGAGTGCGGCTCATTGCCCATAAAGTTATAGAATTCATGGGGCACGTTCTGCAGAACGCATTTCCAGTTTACTTATGGCCAACTTAGTTGGACCCACAAAAAGCATAAAAAAAACTTTCGTTTCATTAGCTGGCATACGTAGGATAAATATATATATGTATATATATATATCCCAAAGGATATTCACTTTTATGGCTGCACATCTTGAGCTGGGTTTTAATAAATGCTGCACATAAATGAAACTAGCGGAAGTTTTTTAACTGAATTAAGAACAGATTCTGTGGCAGATGGGAAGAGAAGAGAAGGGATAAGTATTGATATGGAGGAGAAACTGGAATTGATCTAATTGATGAGATTCTTAAACTTCTTTATAGGAATTTCATGCAGCTCTTTCATTCTCTTTCTTTATATAACAAATTTGTTGGAAGAAGAGAAAAGAAGAGGTTTTTGAAAGGGTATTGATCTGGGGTTTTGATGTTATAGAAGAAGTTTCTTGAAGAACTTTTCTACAATAATTTCAGCTTAACTCTTTCTTTCTGTCTTTCATATCTCTCACTGTCTCTCTTTCGCTCTTACTCTCCCCCTCACTCTCTCTCTCTCTTACTCCTGCTCTCACTATCGCTTTCTCTTTGTCTCTCTCTCTCACTATATTTTCGTTTTTCTCTCTCTCTCCTCTCTCACTGTCTCTTTTTCTTTCACTGTCTCTCTCTTACTCTCTCTGGCATTCTCTCAATCTCTGTCTCATTCTCTCAATCTCTCTCTCATTCTGTCACTCACTCTCTCAATTTCACACTCACTCTCTCAATCTCACACACTCTCTCTCTCTCTCTCTCTCTCTTTGTCTTTCTTGCACTATATCACAGTCTCCGTCTTTCTCTCTCATTTTGTATCTCTTATTCACTTTTTCTAAGTCTTTGTCTCTGGTCCTCTCCCATTTCTTTACTCTCTCTCTTTTCTCTTACATCAGTAGATCAAACCTTTCTCGACTGCTCCAGAAACAGAGTGAAATTATGTCCAACATATCATATCATATCCAAGCTAATGAGGCACTCAACTAAACTGTTACTTTTATCACATAAATTGAGTAATTAAATCGAATCATCTATCAAAATTATAGTAATTATAATGAAATTGCAAACGAATGAAAAAGTGTGTCGCATTGTTCCGCATTTCGCGCAGTTGCAACGAAATGTTGCACATGAACAATTGTTCGATGAGAGATGCCAAACAATATCATTTAGTTATGTGGGATTAGTTAATGTTGTTTTGGAATGGATTAGCTGATGAAGAGGTCTGTCTATAGCGCCTGGTGGAGTCTACTTCCGTTTTACATGCAGAGAGAGATGAGGAACGAGAAGCTGTGGCGAAAATTGTTCAATTGTTGCCACCTTGTGGTGCGCACGAGTGCGCTTGCAACAGCCACGCCCACGCAGGCCCCACTGTGTTGGGGGCCGCACTACAAGCTTGTTAATCATAATTAAATACACGTAATGCGGGACGCCAGCGTGTGCGGCATGCAAATGTGGCCAGCAAGTGGAGGCTGCAGCGGCCACATCAAATGTGCACCACATGTGCTGCACCGCCAAGGTGCACTGAACCTGCGCCCAGGCAACAGCTGATATAAAAGCGCGCCAGTTGCCAGCCCGCCCAGACAGTGCGCCAAGCGAACGTGCCACAAACGGTGGCAAGACGGTATTAGCCGCATTCAAACTAGGATTTAATATCATTAAGAAATCAACACCAACCATGCGACAAGTGAGTGAATAATTAGTGAGTGCTTGGCAGTGAATCAAGTGAATCAGCATGAATTACAAGCATGATCAAGGATTATATTCAAGCAAATATAAGTGAAATATAGCTAAAGGCAGCTGCAGCTATTTGAGTGTTAAATGAATTTGATTGACTAACATGCAAGCTAAGATATATCGAATATCATTCAGTCAGTTTCGTTATATTGAATGATTGATACGATCAGTCAACTACAAAGAAGACTCTATGACTATTCAGTAAAATTAATGAAGAACATTTTGAATATATGAATAATAGTTAGGATTGAAATGAACACAGACTCTGATCTTATAATTTTTAAGCTGGTTAATCATTCCTCAATCCTTCAATCATTTCATCATTTTTCATCATTCTTCAATCAGTCTTCATATTTTAAGCCAATCTTTAAATTTTAGTTACTCTGAAGCTGTTCAATCAGTTAGTCTTCATATACAAAAGTTGTTCAATCATTTTGATTGAAGAATAAAAATTCAGCCAAATTATATACTCAGATGCTCTGATCATAATTGGCATTATCTGTTACTGATCATCAATTGAAATGCTCTGATTGATTTTCACTATTTACATGCGAGGGTAGTTTGAGAAAATTTACATCTTAAAGTGAAAATTCAAGCAAATTTTGAACGAAATTTTTAAAATTTTTTTTAAGTTTAAAGACTTTGATCTGATTTTATCAATGAATCATTCTATAAATTTTTGAAATTTTATTATTATTTTTATTTATTTCTTTTGATTAGACTACGCTTGTATATCTACATTCAATCAATCAAATATTTAAGATATTAATTCAAATAGATTCACAATTTTTATGTTAATTGTAAATGTATTTTTAGTATTTTACTAAATTTTTTTTAGTACTTTACTTAAACGCTCAAAATGTAGATATCGTGCTTCTATCATACTAGCTAGTTGTAAAAATTGCATTTATCAAATGAGATAAATCCTCTTAACAGCTCAACTGAATCTTTAATTACAACTCCTTCTCTCTCTCTCTCTCTCCCTCCCACTACTCCTCAGCTACCCGCGCAGCCTCTAAAAGCAAGCAATCTGCTCACACTGCTGATGCTGACAGCGACAATGTTGCAGGCGCGTCGCATCTCCAGCCGGCGACTCGTTATCCACGTGCCCGTCAAAGTGAAGACGCATCATCACACCCACACGGTCTACAAGGTGTTGCATGGCGCTGGTGGAGGCGGCGGCGGCGGCATCAAGCAGACTGTCTACAAAGTCGTGGGCTTCTCTGGCGAAGGTGGCGGCGGCGGCGGCGGTCACGGCGATATGGGCCATGGCAGTCACAGTTCAGGTCACAGTCAGAGTCACAGTCACAGTCACAGCCAAAGTCACGGCATGGGCATGGGCATGGGCATGGGCGAGATCACGTATGAGGACAAATATGGCTGTGAGAGCGGCAAGGTGATGCCATCGCATCGGGACATGTTATTCAATCATTATGCGCGCCACGACCAGGAGGAGGACACCGACTATGCGGAGGAGCGAGACGAGTTCATTGATGTCAGGGATGCCTGGTTGTGAATAAAGTCGTGTGAAAAACGTTGCCGATTAATTATAAAATTCCAGCAGCCAAAGAAATTATACTCAACTATCAACTGAGAGAGGAAGACAGAGAAGAGAGAGAGAGAGAGAGAGAGAGAGAGAGGGAGAGAGTAGGAGAGAGAAGGAGAAAAGGTCTCTGCATTTGCATGCGGCTCAAAGTAATTACAAAATTGTTGAAGCCATGTAGACATCCTCGCCCATGTCCGACTACTCCTCCTCCTCCTCCACCTTCTCCCCATCCTTCTCGCTCCAGCTGCTGCTCGTTGTCTTCGTCTGGCAATGGTAAAAATGCCAGCTATGAAGTTGTCTCGTAGTCGCCGTCAAAATCGAAATCCGATTCGGATTTGGCGTCTCTCGTTTCTATGCCTTTTGTTGTTTGCTTTTCGTCTCTTTCCGCATTGTGTTTGTTGTAATTGGAAATAGCAAGGGGTAATGGGTGGGTGGGGGAAGCATTAGAGGCAGGGATAGACAACACTGCTGACTGCGGCCAGTCGCGCACTTGAACCTTAACTTTAAGCATTTGCATAGCTCTTGACTCGAGCCAGGAGAGAACGACCGACCATGGCATATTTTAGTGGACAATTAAAAGTAACAAAATGGATGGGAATACAACTGGGAAGACGGTGAGGCAGAGCATAAGACAAAACAGTTAACAGTAGACAGACAATAAGAAACTACGATTCGGAATAGTACTAGGCAACACAAATAGTGATAGGTAATTATGCATAGGTAAGTAAAACTAAAGGTGAAAACAAATGCAGTATAAGCAGATATGTTAGGAAATACGTTTCGGAGTAAGTTTCTGAGTAGACTTTCGAGTATGTTTTAGAATATATTTCAGAGTATATTTATGAGTGTTTTTCGAAGTATGTTTCAGAATGTTATTAAAAGTATTTTTCGGAGTTCATTTCATAGTATTATTAAAAGAAGTTTTCGGAGTGTTGTTAATGAATGCACAAGTATACAAAAAACTATAGTTCGGAGTTTGCTTTAACAGAATACATTTTGTAGATTTTTCGGAGTAAGTTTCGGAGTAGAGTTTGGAATATGTTTTGAGGATTGTTTCGAAGTATCTTTCGGAAAACGTTTCATAGTGTTACTGAAAGTATTTTTCGGAGTATTCTTAATAAAATCACGTTGTAGTATAATGAATTATAATTCGGAGTATACTTCGGAGTAGGTTTCAGAGTGTATATTAATAAAGCTACGATAATGTATGATTCGGAGTAAGTTTCGGAGTGGTACAATGGTATCAACATGAAAATGTATTGGAACACAGTTAAGCTAAGCATACAAAACGAAAGATAAATATGTTACCTATTAAAATGACTAAGAAAATATATTTAGGAGTGCACTTAGTATTACTCCAAAAAAGCCCAAAGAAAACATTTAAGAAATACAAAAAGAGAAATGTATTTTCAGAATAGTTTCGGATAAATATACTCTATGAAAATACTAAAACCAAATCTTAAAGAATATATAACGAAAACGATGAATTTTATTCAAGATATTACGAAAGAGCTTTGCTGCTTGTCAAGTAAATATCAAAGGGGAAACCAGCTTGAGTTTGGAAACCTGTTTCGATTTCAATATACAAGTTAATCCTTGTGATTATCCAACATCAATTGACTGGCGAAGCTAACGTTTCGGCTACTGTGCGCAGCTGCTGTATTATGTATGTCCATTAGGCCCGCCGGACCTGACCCATAATCCATTTAAAGTGTCAGCAGTCGGATGGTGCGGGTACTCGGATTTGAAGTGGAGCGGCCAAAGCTGTGCCTGACATAAGTTGGATTGATCACGGCGAGTCGCGGAGACAGGTGGAGAATAATTTGCATTTAATTGAAGGCGACAGGGTGTCAGAGAGAGGCAGAAGCAGGTATCGGGATACTCGGGGTGAGCATGATGAATGCGTCTGCTTGGCCAGCAAGAAGTGCGCTCCACGGGTGGGCCTGGCGCCAGTTTTGCTTTCAATTGATATAAATGTGGCCATTTAAAGGCATTTAGCCTATGCTAAAGGCCAACAATCTGGCTAAGACCAGAGAAGACCGGCGCTAATCCACTTTGTGGCACGTGGAAAGGCACAAGACAGCGGCGAGACGCGCGCTTGCTTGATGAGTTAAGCATCGGGGCTTTTGTTCATCAATGCGAACAGTTATTAACATTTTTAAGCCTTTGTACATACACATACAGAGGCACACACACACATACACACATTCTTGCAGACAACAAAGCGCACAACAATTTGACCAAATGTTAAGCTTCGAGCGTGACTAGCAGAGACAGAAAGAGAGAGAGAGAGGTGGAGGCAGCAGAAGTAACAACATTGCAACCAGGCATAACTGACTACATAATACCCGTTCCCTTTTCAATAGCAACAAGCCGAAACTTAGTTAAATATTCTCTACACTCTAAAAGACGAGGATAACTATATATCAGAAGTTTCAAGTCTTTAGCTTTACAAATACCCAATATACTCTCTTGCCTCTTTTAAGCGCGTATGAATTGAATTCCATTCACTGGCCATATAAAATCATCTTTTGAGCTGCTAAGCCCCAATTTGTATGCCAGTTGTTGGCCTCGAACTGTGTCCAGGAATCGCCATCAAAGTTTCCTGGCCTGCGGTCCAAAATAAATCTATTGATTTTGCTCAAATGGCTTTTGTGCTCAGCTCGGGTCCAGGCAAATATGCAACGGAAACTGGCACAATTTCAATTGACTACTCAAAATTGTTTTTACCTGGAACAGGTGAAGCATATGCGGAGGGAAGCACTTCAAATAGTTATACACTTTAATACAGTCAAAAAGGAGGAGGAGAGGTGCATGACATTTAGAGAAACTTTCAATCTGCTTGGGCAAAGTTTATTACACAAAATGCTGAAAAAACATTTCAAATGTGGCTACTGGCGTTTTGCAACACTGCCAATTCACTGTACGTAGTAGGAAAGTTATTCAATTTGATTAACAGCTTACAATAAAAGTAATCGCTTAGCTTTGATATATATGGAAGCTATAAATAGACCAGAGCTACACTAAATTTAAGAATTTTATAGTATTTTAGGCATTGTTCAACACTAATATTTATAGTACATAAGTGAAGCTAGCTAGTTGTTTAGCTGGTATACAAACTTGCCTTAAGTTCTTGAATTGCATATATTTGAGAGCTCAGTCAGTATTGAAAATGATTTCTAACACCACTTTCCAACACTTAGTATTGCAATTTTATATATTTTTAAATTTTTTTGACACTTGCAGCCTTATTATAGAAATGATGAAAGGCTATTGTACTAGCTACTCCACCTAAACAAAAGCTTCTTCTTTCAATCAATGCGATGGTAATGTTTTAGACTTTTTTCAACACAAGTATTTCAGGCCTTATACAACACTCAAGTATTTGCTGTCATACACAATATTGTCATTAGCTATATAGTTTGTAAAAAGTATAAGAACTTCTCTTAGAGTTATTACTCAATTCTGTCAGACTTCCCTTCCACACATTTCGCAACACTGGCTGTGCTTTTTAGCACCCACTGTGCCAGCAGCGCATAGGAAATTCGTTGAATTTGAATCTCTGGCTCGTTATATGTAGCATTTGCGTAATTGAATTGGACACCGAAACGCCGTGCAGTTGGACAGCTTGTTTACCCTTTGTCTAGCCCTTTGATATTTCATTTTGTGCTGCCTCAGTGCCACAAATTGTATGGCTGGCTGTTTGCTTAATTGGTTTCATTAGGGTGCCATGTAGCACTTGCCCACTTACCGACGTCCTTTCGTTTGCCGGCGCGTAAAATGCCAAAAAAGCGACGCTCCTGACGCTCCTGTCGCCTGCCGACGTTCAGTGCTGCAAAACACACAACAAAATCAAGAAATAAGTTTTTTATTTTGTAAAATGTGGAGAACTTTAAGATGAGAGTTGAATGTAAAAGTTTTTGAAAGGTTGCCAGCCACTTAGAGCTACAGTTACACGTGTCGCCGTAACGCCAGCAACAACAGCAGCTCCCAGTGGCCCGGACCCGGCATAATTTCGCCACAAAGTGACAACCAAATAAACTGAGGGCAAAGCAGAAGTGGAGGAAAAAAAAGGTAAACTTTGCTCGGACAGCTGCTGGTCAGGTGCCAAGTGCGGAATTTGTCTATGGCACTAATTTTAACGCCATTAATTTGCCCAAGCAAAAGGCCACCAGAGAGTAGAGAGCGAGACAGACAGAGTGAGAGAGAGAGAGAGAATTTTAAATTAAATGGACACAAGTTTTATTGAATTGAGTGTATCCAAAAGGCGAGGCGGACCGACCGAGCAGCTGGAATGGTGACCAAGCGTCATGTGGCGAGAGTTGAGCCAAATGGACAAGCCGGAAACGGAAGCGCATTACTCAGCTTTCTGTCGAGCAGTTGTTGCACAGCACGTTTACACACGCAACTGATTGGCAGTGGGGTTAAGAGCACAGCACACATAGAGGGCACAACACCCACTGCTTGTTCGTGGCGCACCACCAATCAAAGGGAACACGCTCTGTCAAACGAGAGAGCTCCGGTAAAAGTTGTGGCAAAGTTTTTGATTTCATGATATATTTATGGGCTGCTTCCGTCGCTCCGTTTGGCTCCTTTGGGTAATAAAGTTGCTGCTTAAAAAGTCCAGCATGGCAAGGCAAGGCTGCGGCTGACGGGATTGCCCTTGCCAACCCATTCGCCTCTGCACCACCATTTGCCATTTGCCAGCTAGCCCAGCTTTAAAGAGTGAATAACAACATTGCGTATACGCACTGTTGTCCAGCACAATATTTAAATGATGTCGCTGATAATTATGATTAGCTGCTGTTGCTGTTGCTGCTCCTGATAATGATGATGTTGATGTTGCTGATGAACTGTGGCCTGACGCTTGTTTAGTGTTTCGTGTGGTTCATGTGGCAAAGCCAGCCAGCCACACGGATGCTGCGGCTTGCATTGTTTAGCTTGGTGATTGCAATGCGCGAGTGGGTTAAAGTGTTAAAGGGCTTTGCGCTTTAAGTGAAACTGAAACAGCTGGCATATTGAATTGAAATTGAGGCAAACTAAAGTTAAATAGATCAGCTTAAGCTCTATAGAATTTTTTAAAGGGTTTCTTGTCTACAATATCATTTTTGCCTGTAACAAACTTTTTTGAAATTTCAGTAAATATCATAATATTTTATTAAAAATATTAAGGCACACTAAAATGTATTTTATAATTTATAGTGAATAAACATTAAAAAATAAAAAAGCTGCGCTTAAACCAGTTGCGAATCATAGTCAAAAATTCTTTGTCAAACCATTTTGTACTCAGCTCTTCACAATTTAAAGCCTGTTTGTACTATCTTAATTATGCCAAACAAGCAAGTAATCAGATGAGCATACTCACACACACGCACACACACACACACACACACGCCAGCACAACAATAAGCCAACCGTCAGTTCAGGTAGTCGTTGCACTGAAATTGTGTGTCAGGCTAATGGAAAAATCGCTTGGGCATAAAATCAATTAAATATTAAATAAACGCTATCAGCAAATAGCAATTTCCTCACCCACTCTCTCTCTCTCTCTCTCTCTCTGTATGTCTCTGTGCATACAGTGAAGCGCTTGCTGCTGTTCTGGCCAACTTTATGAACGTAATCCTTGCAATTATGAGCCAGGGCAAACATTATCTCAATATTGCATGAGAGAAGAGCCTGGAAATGAACCAATAAGCAATGCGGAGCCCACGAAACGGACACAGATAGCTGAGAGCTTACACACACACACAGACACACAAAAGCCTTTGATAAACTCTACGTGCTGCTGCATGTTGCATGAAAATTCATATATGAATGAATGAATTTTGAGCAGGTGCACAAGCAGCAGCTGCATTAGTCTGTGTGGGTGTGTGTGTGTGTGTGCAAGGTTGAATGGTTAGCAAAAAGACTAATTATGTATTCATTAAAATGGCAAATGCCAACAGGCACATTCAACCCTATGAGATAACATAAACAATAAATATAAATACGAGAACGAGAACGAGAACGAAAACTGCGCAGCTGGAGGCAAAGGTGAAATATACAATTTTGTGAATATGATTTTGCATAATGCACAGCAGCGTATTCAGAATTTAAATTACATATTAGAGTTGGGTATATTGATTGAGTGCATGAGTATGTAACAGTGAATGAAGTACTTTGATACTATAAATCATCAAAATAGTAGTGCTACGACATAAATGTATATATTGATAAGAGTAGTCAATCAGGTTTAGTTCATGTGCCTGAAGTTTTCCTGCTTTAGTGAATTACACAAGTATTATGCCGAAGCGGGTTTTCCTTGTATGTTCCGTAGTCGCTTTCCTCCCTTCCTTCGCCCTTCTTCTAGCTTTATGTGGAGTGCTTCTGTTTGCGGAGTCCGTACATTGAAGTCGAAGCCACTATGTTACTCCTGTGATATCAAGTCTTAGACTATCTATCTAACTAGATTCAAATTTACTTTTCTTCCGAAAGATCTCTGCACACAATTGTGCTAGCCAGGAATTGAAAAAATTATAATGATGATTATGCTTATGATAATGAAGAGAATGATTATGTTAATAAAGACCCATCTTTTAACATTAAGGTTCTGCCTGTGTACGCAACTCTCAGCCTTAAATACAATGCTTTCCGATATCTCTATATGCTAAGTAATCCAATAGTCTATGGATTAAATTTTTCATATATTTTATACAATTATTCAATCATGCTTTTACCCATTTGATAATATCTTTCATTCGATATTCTATCCTTAAATTCGTATCTCAACCCATTAAAAAGTCATACAAAATTCATGTGAGTAGAAAGTTTTTACTAAAGAGCGCTACCTAAAATTAACTAAGTACCAAAAAGAGGTTCGATTCATTATTGTTGTTATTGATTTCGTGTAGTTCTTTGAGCTGATCTTGTTCAGTAGGAAAAGACGCCAAAGATGGATTTGAAGAAGCGATAGATCGGCTTGGGTATCTCCACGGCAAAGAGCACGGAGCTATCCTCGCTTTGCACAGCTGATTGAGAACGCTGCTGAACCGAGGGATGTACCAGATGCAGACTGCGATAGATCTCATTGATCTGATTGGGGCCGTCGTCTTTGTTGTTGTTGGCAGGATAAACAACGGGTTGCAGCAACAGCTGAGAGTTGCCAAATGGTTCAGCGACTGGGACACCAGCTTCTTCAGTGTTCTCCACAATATCATCCGATGATGTGGGCACGGCTGGCTTAGGATGTCCACCAGTTTCGGGTGCTTTGTAAATGTAGATATGGCCAATTAGTTGTAGACCCTCTTTCAGTTGCTGTTCCTGGCCACCGTGTGCGCGTCGTTGATTAATAAAATAATCGTCGTACTTCGAGTAATCATACGGATAGTAGGGCTTGTAGTTGTACAGATGCTCATACTTGCTGTGCGTGTTGTTGTTCTTGTTGTTGTTGTTGTTCTTGTTGTTGTTGCTGTTGTTGTTGTTGTTGTTATTTTTATTGTTTGTTTCAGCTTCATCGGACTTCCAGAAGGGTATCGGCAGCAGAGGCAGAGGAAGCAAGACAGGCTTACCATAAGACTGAATCGTGCTGGCATTGACACCGGGAATTAAGCTGGCGGGAAAATCATGATGGCCAAACGAATATTTGTTGTTGTTGCTTCCGTTATTGGTGTTGTTTTTGTTGTTATTATTATTGTTGTGGTTGTAGTTGTAGCCTGGTTTGCCGAAGCCGCCGTTGCCTGAACCATCTGTTGATATAAAACTTCCGAAGAGTGGATGGATTGGTAAGAACGCCGGCTTAATATAGTGAAGTTCGTGGAGTTTGTGCGTTTGCGTTGTGGGGCTTTTCGTGGTCGTTGTAGTGGCACCAGGCGCACTAGTCGTAACTGGAGCAACAGTATTAAATACTACAGGATATTTGACAAAATCGATGTGACTGCGAGCTTCAGCTTGCACCTTTTCCACAACTTGGTTGTCAATGCCCTCCAACTTGCCCACGATTTGTTCTTTCTCTTCGGTGGAGTTCTTGGCAATCTCAGCTAGTGTTTCCTGGGCCTGACTTTCTACTGCTGGAACTGCTTGCGATGGCTCTGACTTCAACTCGATTTCGCTGCCAACCAAATTGGTTGGCTTCGGCTCTTCGTGTGTTTGCTGTGGCACCACAGCCTTGACGACATCCTGAACAACATCCTCGACGACTTCCTGGACAACTTCATTTGAAACCCGCGACTGTTGCTCTGTCGATAACTCAGGGATCTTTGCGTCTTGAGCGACTTTAGTGGCTTGCTCTACCTTAGGCGCCACAGCAATCTCAGCCACCTGAGGTATCACATTATCTTGCTCAGGATTTGGGGCTAGCTGGGAGATGACACTGACTGGCTCTTCTATAGACAGTAGTTGTAATTGCGCAGGTCTCGCAGCCACCTGAGGGTCAACATTTATGCTGGCATTTCCAGCCACTACCCGCTGCACAGGGTTTCCAGCAATTTGGGAGTCAACATTCGCCTGCTCAACTATTGGCTGCACGGGCTGAACAGCAGAGATCACATTCGACTGTTCTACGTCAGGTTGCACCGATTTATCAGCCACCTGGGAGTCCTCCTTAGTCGGCGCTTCTTTGGGCTGCAGTAAATGAATGGGCTTCCTTCCACCTTGAGGGATCTCACCCTTAGGCCGTGATGTTTGCACAGGATTTATCACGCCTTCAGGCTTGCGGATAATGCTTGCCTGAGCGGTTAGCACCGTAAGCAATAGAGCAACAAGTCGTAACGTATTCTTGAAATGGAAATACAACAATTTAGAGCACTCGCTGACTGAAGTGAAGGTCCTCAACTTACTATCTTGAGAGCTTCAAATGAACTGTGTCTCAACTGCTGTCTACGGCGACTATTTATACCCAACCAGGACAACGCATTATTGGTTATCTGTACAAAACATTCCAATGCCATTAGATCAGTGCTTGTTCTAGAGCTACTATCTATCTATCTATCCCAAGGCACTTGGCTGCCTCTCATATCAGTTTTTCCTCTGTTCCGTTTCAAAATTTTCTTATTTCCCTTGGCTTTGTTTTTGTGTAGATACTTAAAAAAAAGGGCGTCAATGGCAGAAATATCGGAAAAAATGAAATTGCACTTAAGTTCTATCGTGCGAGAGCCTTTTCGAATTGCTGTCGTTGTTGCTGTTGTTGTTGTTGTTGTTGCATTTTACGTGCAACATGAAAATGCCATTGTTTTGTAGCGCAGCAAAACGGAAATCTATGAATCGCTTTTGTATGTTTTTCCTATCCCAACGACTAAAAACAACAACAAATGGAAAAGCAGAGCCGTGGCAAGTGCAAAAGACTGTCAACTGCGTAGAGTGATGTGTCTGAGGCGGTGGCAGGGGCTGACAGGGAGTGGGTGCTTGGGGCCAGAGGGTGCAGGGTTTGATGTACCCTATACACCCGCATACAAAAAGTAAAACGTGCATCAGCTGCATATTCATGGCAAAGCCTTAGCTCTCTTGAGAGCTTTAGCTGCCGCAGGTGTGTTGAGCGCAGAGCAGCTGGTCATTGACATGGTAATGGAGCAGTGGAGATAGACAGACAGAGAAAGAGAGAGAGAGAGAGAGAGAGAGAGAGAGTAGTAGCTATCAAAACTCCAGCTGGGCTTAGTAATTGTATTGCCTGATGCATTGTGGCAAGTCTCTATTGATTGAAGTTTGGCCAAATTGTGGGATTTGCAATTGACAGAATTTCGAGTGAAATTCACAATGCTAAAAACACAACTGAGCTTATCTCAGGTAAATAAGGTATTATTATATATGGGCAGTTTAAGGCTTTCAGCATTTCAGATAACTTAAATTTATGGAGATGATATTCTATATACAGAACTACAGTCGAGTTTCGATAATTTGTACTCTGCTAAATCGTTAATCGCTATAAATCGAAAAAGATTCTATCTCCTTGAAAAAAATTCGTTACAGTCGAGTCTCGATAATTTGAATTTCTGTGTAAGTCGAAAAAAAAAAACTGATCCCCTTGCCATTTCGAACTATCGGGACTCGACTGTATTTGATCTTTAGATCTATAGATATCACTTCAATCTAATATATGGAATGTTCTTTTTCTCTTGTTTATCGTAAGTAAAACTGATTTTGACTTCAAACTATAAAAATTGTACTAATAACTAGCATTTCAAGTCTATCGACTTCCAGCCATACTTCTTAAACAAGTTCTCTTATGCATTAGTTTACTTTATAGATTTCTAGACTCTTTAACTTAAGTTTCCCTTAACTCAAAAGCTGTTATATATAGGGCAATGACAACTGAAAATTAATCAGTTCGCAATTGAAAATTCCAAATGCTAACACACAGCCAGCCAAGGCAAGGCTGGCACTAAAAAGTAAAGGCGCAGAGTTTCAGATATTGCCAGAGAGACGGCAACCAAAGTCCGAATTGCCAACTGGCAGCTGCCAGGGAACAAAATTGTTTTGCGCAGCGGCAGATGAGCTGTTGAAATTGCAAGTGCGGCACTTGCTCAATTTTTCATGAACCTCCCACAAGTCAGCGTAAGAGCGGAGAGACTCCCAAGCAAAGCGACGACTCAATACACTTCGAAAATCAACTCAAGTATGTAAACTGCAGTTAGAGCTGAATAATTGACGAAGAAGTTCCAGCAGCTAGCTGATAAGGCACACATCGAGCAAGGTAGTGTAGTTGAAGGCTTTTGCCTACCCACACAAAGCAGCAAATGGAGCCACGCGAAATCTGTGAAAAGGTGAAATTAGCAGGCAACATCCGCATCGGCATCGGCAGCGGCAGCGGCATCGTCGTGGCCAGACAATAAGGCGAGCTGCGGCCCTTGACTCGAGCCAGTTGCAGCAGCCAGCGCACAGAGCGATGTATGTAAATAAATGGCCAAGAAAAACGACAGCCAAAGCCAGAGTCAGAGCCGAAGCCAATGCTAAAGCAAAAGCCCAAGGCCAAGGCAGAGCAGGAGCACTCGAAGCAGCCGGCACAGCCATCCAGCCTATGGAACCTACAGATAAGACTCAGACCCAGACCCAGACCCAGACTCCAACAGCAACTCAAATTCAAACTCAAACACAAACTACGTAGCACGGCAGTCGCTGCTCAGCGGAGTTCTTCTGCTTTTGAAGCTCTTCGTTCTTATTTTTATAGATACCCTGTAGCCACTGAAATGGGGAGTTTATGTGCTTGATTAAGAACTGAGTTTTTCAAAGTCAGTGAATGTTTGAACTAGTCAGAGTTTAATTTTAAGACGTATCAGCACGTAAAGTTAATGTTAATGTTATCGATAGTTTCAGTGTAAGCTCAAAATCGATAAATCTCACAAGAAAGCACACTCTAACTATATCACAATTCTAAGAATTACATATGAGAAAATTTGATAATGCTATAATCATATAATAAGCTCAATACATGTTATCGATAGTTTCTGTGTTTGCCTAAAATCATTCAATATTGATGCACAGCTCAAATTTTTAGAGTTGCATGCAGTACAGAGTTAAGTTTTGGGCATTTTTCATAATGCCATAATCTTTTTCTGATTCTATATGTTATCGATAGTTTATCAGTTTGCCCAAAATCGATAAATGTGGATACACAGCAGCTGCTCTTAAGTAACTTCCATCTGCCATTATTAGATTGCTCAAAATGATCGATTACTTCTCAAATTTGTTAGAAATCGATAATAATCATTTCAGAAAATCTGTTACTTAGACATATATAAGCTAGATTTGCAAAGTTTGATAAGTTTGCATAAGTAGAAGAAGTTTACATTCAATATTTTCCATGTGCTGTTTCAAATCGATTCATATCGATAACAGTTACCAGCCTTGTAATCTTTACTTGTAGTTTATAAAATCTAGAGACCAATACACGACTATTTACAGGGTATCCGCTAGTCGATCACTTGGGCGTAAAACCAAATTCTTTTTTCACTCTTTTTTGGAGCCTTACTTTTTCATTTTGGGTGTGTGCGCGCGTTGCGATAAGATCAATGTGTGCGGAGCCTCGACCCAGACAGACAACCGGACGGACGCACGGACGGATGGATGGCTGGCTGGACAAACGGACTGTGGCATCTGCAGCAGGTGTTTTGCTTTTTTACAGGCGGCTGCAACACAATATGGGTAACGAGTTGGCCCCCAAAACGGGGCAACTTTATCGGCGCATAATTCACACGGCTGCCTGTGGCCAGGCAGATGTCCATGGCCCGATGATGGCGATGGCGATGACGCTGGCCATGTCTCGATGGCTTGTGAATGTGGCTGGCAGCATTTTGATTGACTCAAAGTGTGGCTAGCCGTGAGCTGTGAGCCGCTCGTGTGAATATATGAAAGAGAGCCAAATGGCAAACAAACACACATACACAGGCATACATGCACACAAAATAGCTGGCCAAATAGCTGCAGGAGGGCAAACATAAAGCACAGCTCTGGCTTAACCATGTGCCACACGTTCAGCATGCACCAACAGCAGCAGCAGCAACAGCAGTGGGTGCTGCATCACATCCGCATTCAGCACGTGCAGCACGTTGCCATCTAGTTCCGCCAAGTCCCCTCTCCACTGCCCTCTGCACCCACATCAAGAACGCTTAGAATTCAAAACATTTCAGACAAATTGGCGTCGCTTTCAGCTCAACGTGTGACAAAATGCAATGTAAACAAAGTGAGAGCGAGAGATAAACTGGGGCCCATCTTTCAGCAACTGCAGCACATCTAACCCCCCACATCTAACTCCCAACATCTAACCCACTGAGCATTGTCCAGCTGCAGCAGCAGCAGCAGCAGCAACAGCAACAGCAAACACAAAGTGCCCTTCATTAATTTATGCCAAAACGTTGCTCAGGCGACGTTGACGACGTCATTTGAGTGCCGACTTCAAGTTGCTGCTCCTTCTGCTCCCTCCGCCTCCCTACTGTAGGTGTCGCTTTATATGCAATAAATAAGATGCTGGAACAGGCACAGGCATAGGCATAGGCACATGCATAGGCACAGGCTCAGTCACTGGTCCAGTCACCATATCTGAATAGAAACCCAAGCGAGATGCAGCATCAGCAGCAGGTTGACTGCTGTGGGAAAAATGTTAACGAGCCAAGTAGCCTCATAAGGAAGTGAAGAGAGCAAGTGGAATAGATAAAGAAAGAGAGACAGGCGAGAGCAGCAGAGAGGGGAGGGCCAAAAGGTAGGTCACACGTCGTATGTCACCATGGGCCAAATTGCACATTAATTAGACTAAATGCGACACTTTGGGAATTTGAAGTGGATGCTGAAGTTGAAATTGAAATTGAAATGACGAAGGGTATATAGAGAATAGGATAAGATGAGCCTAATATCAAGGATACCTAAGACTAAATTGTGGTCAGAAACTACATTTTCTGAGATCAGTTTCAGTTACTATATATCCATGAAAAACAGTGACTATGAATGTAATTTAATCCTTGAACATTTTTTAACTAACCGTCATAGTAATCACAAAAGTTAAAAAGAATTTAACACTTTATTTACGCTGAACAAATCTGTCCTATAACAAAAAATATCTTGAAAATCGAATTTTTGTTTTAGCAACAAATAATAAAAATTTTTCTATATTTAACTGAGATTTTACTAGGATATTTTCTGCCGGAAACAAAATATTTTTGCCATGCTAAAAAAATAAAATAAATATGTTTATTCATTTATTTAATAAATAAGAATATTAAGATTGAAATATTTTTGTATTAATTAGGATTTTTTATGTTTACAAACTTAGGAGCAAGCGCAGGCAGAAAAACTAAACAAAATGTAGTTGTCGCAAAAATAGTAGTGGCTACTAAAACAGCAAACAAAAAACTATATTTAACATTAGTCTAGCTTCACATATGATGTTAAATACATATGTTTTGTTCTAATACTAAGTTGTAAGTCCAGTATTATTAATTACAACGTAGCAGAGGAATTTCATGTGTATATAACATTAAATTAGAGTATTCTATAAGAATTTATAGCAAAATGTCAACAAATTTATAGCAACTAATTATAAATCGCTTGTTCAGTTAAGAGCCCACATACTTCTCATGTATGATATAGCACTATGAGCACTATGGGAACCTATTTAAACTGTTGTAACTGTTTGTAAACACTTGACATATCTTGGCAGCAATTAAACACTCGCTTGCCACAGTACACAATGGGACATGAGCGAAGAGTGGAGATGTGGGAGACTGGGAGGCTGGGAGGCAGTGTCTATGACACAGTCCCAACCCTATTTGACAGTGGCAGCCACTTGGCGCGCGGCGCCACAGCAAGACTGTGAGCGCCATTCATGAGGCAAGTATGTGACCCATTTTTTCGACCAGTGCACCTCAGTTCCGCCCAGCAGCTCCACTTGTCTCGTGTCTCGCGTCTCGCGTCAGTTGTCTCTGTTGTTGTTGTTTGCTTAAATGTTTGCCTATATATGGTCGGGCGACAGCTATATAAATATGTGAGCAGCTTTTCACACCTCACTGCATCTGGTTCCTCTTCACAATTGGCGTTGCCAGACAAGTGACAAAAAATTCCACCTGGCCAGACACATGGATAAGCTTCAGAAATTGATTGCTTGAGTTTGAGGAGCAGAGCATTAACAAAGGAAGCAAAAAATTGTAATAAAATTTTTCAATAACTTTGCGACTCATAGCAAATATTTTTTATTTTTTTTTTTTCAATATAACGAAATTGTGTGCGGGCCATTTTCAATTAAGCGAAATTAAAAATTTATTACGAGCGACGGCCAAAGGAAAACAAAGGCAAGCGAAAAGCCCACAAAGCGAAAGCAAATAGAGAACTTGATATAAAAAGCGAGAGATGTTTATGTTTTCATTAATAAAAAACAAGTCAGAATATTACAGTCGGGCGCCAACGACTGCATAATACTCGTACATGTTTGAGTTAAAGACTGGAATAATTTTTGGCAAAGCTCAAGAGGGAGTCTGGCTGTAACTTAATTGTCCAATTTTGGGACTAAGGATTCAGAACTTTGGAGGATATAGCTTTTCTTCAGATGTGCCCCACACTAATAGGCATATATATATAATATAGAGAAGGTTTATAAGACGAGGATACCAACGACTCTATGTGTTTCAGATTTAAATTTTCTAGAACAAACGGACGGACGGACGGACGGAAGGGAAAACAAAGCTAGTGTAAGCCCGATATTGCACAAAACCAAAAGACTCGTCCAACTTTGTGAACGAGCATAAATATATATATAAAAGGAGAAGTAAAAACAGGAGCTGGTATAAGAGCAAGTGCGTCGGTGGATGATTGAGCTGCTGCTGCTGTTGCTGCTGCTGCAAGGGAAAGAGAAGCAGCAGCAAGGGAATGAAACAGTTGTAAAGGGGGTTAATGGGAGGAGTACGGTTAGAGAGATATATATATTTATATATATATACATATTCGTGTTCCCCTTTTTATTTGCTATTGAAGTTTTAATCATTGAAATGACATTGACAGTCGGACAGACAGACAGACACAAGTGGAAGCCTAGGACTCTTCGACTCTTTTTTATTGGGGCAGCAATATTTATGGCGCTTAAGTGATTATTGAATTGAATATTTGGTTTGCTCGAATTGTAAAACTTTGCGCATTACGAAAGTTATTAATGATGAGAAAAGCGCTATGAATAATGATGCAAAAAAACAGAGGGAAAAATATGAGCAAATAAAGCACTTGAATGTGTATGAAAAATTGAATGAAGTAAAGTAAGATAAAATGGGGAAAATATATTTGTAGAATGTGCTAAATGAATAATTTCCCGTAAATTGTTATAGCGTTACAATTGTTGTAATACACAGCTGAAAGCAGAGGTATAATCTAGTCTGGCATGTCTTTGACAAGTTTGCTTGGGTCTTGTCTTTTAGTATTATATGCGAGGTCTGTTTGAAAAATATCGCAAATTTTGTTTATTTTTTTTTTTAGTTCTTTATTTATTAAGGGAATATTTATTTTAAGCCCTTTAAAGTAATTTCCATTCAGATATAGAATGTATGAAAACGGTTTCTTTTCAATACTCAAAAGAATTCAAACATTAATATATTTTGTGAACTTGTTTAGCTCCGCTTTCGATGCAGTTCACAAACGTAGCGTCTTTCTTTTATGGGCCTCTACAGTTTCGGGAAGAAGAAAAGGTCATAGAGGCTAGATCTGGACAATACAGTGGCTGCGGCATATTTAGTGTCTTCTTATTGGCTAAAAATGCTAAAGAAATTCTTAGCTCCACTTTTTGGAATAGACAAAAATCAAAGACCAGCTGTCAACAAAAGCTAAGCAATCAAAATAGCTTAACAACTGAGCATAAGTGGAAGACACGAATACCCACTTAAAGCACAAAAAGAAACAAATCTAAAATCAAATATATATAACCCATGCAAATTCAACATTCGCGATACTTTTTGAACAGACCTCGTACATCATGAGAACAGATTAAAGATCACCAAATTTATATAAATTCCAATAGATGTAGATTACAAATGCTCAATAATAGTCTAAGCCAATTTATTAACAAATTTCACTCATGAACTTGTGGCCTAAACAGCCTACAAACTTGGCCCACAAATCACAGATCATCATTAATCAAACAAACTTTTTGTTGGCAGTTCATAATTTGCCACTAAAAAGTGTTTTGCAGCCAAGGCGAAAAAGTTTCTTAGCCAAAATGAGTCTTTAATTGACAAACCTTTTTAACAAGTCCGCACAGCTTGCCTTCTCACTCACTCTCTGTCTGTCTCGGTCTCTTTCTCTCTCTCTCTCTGTCTGAGTGTTACTTGTTCTTTTAGAGTTGGTGTTGTAATTCAATTAGCATAACGAACATTTATGTAGCTCCAGTTACTTGTTTAAGTTTTGCTCAATTAAAACTTTTGACAATGTGCCACACACAAACACACACACACACAGATGTATACACACACACACACACACACAGCACATATGCAGATTTTATTTTTGTTATATTTTTTCTGTTGGCCCAACTTGCCATAAATTTGAATTAATTTGATTTACTTCTGTGTGCACACACACACACACACACACACTCAACTTTTCACTTCATAAATTTTGCAAGTACATTTCAAGTAAATACAATTTTCCGTCGCACTAATAACACACTTCCGTTAGCTGCGGCAACAATGGCGGCTGAGTTGACTTCCGCTTGCACCTACACACACACACGCACACACACATGCACACAAATACACATACACTGACAGCTTAGGCCGGCTAAAATACGTTGACAACAGCCGATTTACGTTTTTACAACTTTTTTATTTGATTTGATTTCTTTTTTTTTTCTTTTTTTTTATATCTTTTCTTTTGTAGGTTTTTCGCCCTTTTATTTATTTGCCGTATTGTTAAACAAAAAAGTCGCAGTTCAACGTACGCTTAGGCACAGGGCACTGGGTACTGGGCACAGATCAGCCGGCAATGGGGCTTTAAGCGCACAAATTTACGTTATTGTGAAATGTATCTTTGGGATACGCGCGCGCGCTCCGTCTCTCTGTCTGGCATGTACCAAGCGCCAGCGACAACAAACGCAGACTGCGGCGCTGTGTGCAAAAAAAAGCAGCAAATAAACGAAACTTTTTGCAAACTGTTGAAAAATCGCACGGGAAAATGTTGTGAAAACAAGGCAGCAGCAGCAACACGAAGCTGGCAACACACGAAGTTGCGGGCGAAGCAACAGCCGAAGCAGCCGAGCATCAGCAACAAGAACAACAACAGTGAGCTGTATCGGCAGCAAATGTAGCCAGCAACAACAACAGCAGCAGCCGAGCATCAGCAACAACAATAACAACATCAAGTCAAGTGTATCGGCAGCAAATGTAGCCAGCAACAACAACAGCAGCCGAAGCATCCAAATGTTGCCAATGCGGAATGTTGCTGCATGCCAGAAACGTGCGCATGAGAAAATGTTGCTGAGCATCTTGTTGCGGTTGTTCGGTTTTTGTTGCCAAGCTGTTGCTGTTGCTGTTGCTTTTTGTTTTTGTTTAGGCGGGAAAATATGTGTGCCGTTGTGTGTTGTTGTTGTTGTTGTTGTTGCTGTTGTTGCTGTTGTTCTTACTGTTGTAAAGAGCGTGTAGCTGGTACATGCCCCTCATGCTGCAGTGATTATTTTGTCAATTGCAGTGACACAAAGGCATCTATCTAACTTTTGTATCTGTGCAGCTATCTATCTATCTGTATATCTGTATCTATGGGCACTAATGCGCGCCGCAATGATTATTCCGCTGTTGTCTTTGTGGCATCAATCGAGCGGGGGAGAAGTGGAAGAGTTGGGGCGGGCGGGCAATTGCAACAGTTACAACAAAGCGAGACTAAGTAGTTGCCTTGCCTTTGCCTTTGCCTTTGTCGAGCTGCAATTGCAACTCTTTGAACTGCATTTACCGCCCCCTGCCCCGCCCCCAACTCAAGTGGAAATTGTGGAAATTGATATTAACATTTGGTTAAAAGCTTTCGCATTGTTTAATTATTTATAATTTGCACAAAAACTGATTAGCCAATAAGCCGCTCGTGTGTATTATGCAAATATGATTTTCCACTCCATAAAATGCCAAAGTGAAAAACTATTCAACTGAAAATGGAAAATGGGAAATTGCGAAAATGCGAAAATCCGAAAATGGGCAAATTGTCGGCCATAAATGTGTGCGTACTAAAATGTGTAAATTAAATTTTCATAAAACACACGCATATTTCATTAAAGCAATTACACACAGCACACACACACAGCACACACACACACACACACACACGCACAACCACAAATTGAAATGCATTTAAATAAAATATTTCAGGCATTTGAACCAAACGAAAACCACAAAAAACAACAATAAACTGCGGCTGCTTGGACTCAAACTAACTGCCAAATACCTTTTGTTGTTATTGTTCTTCTTGTTGTTGTTGTTAATCACAATTTTCATTAGTTTTCCTCCAACAGAAAAAAAAAAACAAAATACATTAATTTCGGCTTAAACACTTAAAGCTTCAGCATCGACCTTTAGCGTAAAAAAGCATTTGACTAAAATTAAGTCTCATATAAACAATTAAGGCTTGAGGTTTAAGCTTAAGCTTTAGTTTGACCTGGAAATTACAACTTGAAACTTGACTTTAAGCCTGATTTGATATAAAAGCTTCACTTAAAGGTACAACTTACCTTGAAGCTGAAACTTAACTTTAAGCATAAGTTTCATATTGAGCCAAAGCTTCGGGAAGCTTTTAAGTTTTGCTATGATCTAGACATGTCTTTCTATTACAAATTTAAAACACGTTTAACATCGATTAAATTTTAAGCTTTGAGAGGGGCTTATTATGTAAAGCTTCACGCTTATTATTAAGAGCTCTAAGCTTCACAACTAGAACTTGAGAAGAAATCTAAAGCCTAAACATGAGCACTACAAACCTCATTGACGAAAATTGATCAATGAATTTTATTCTGAATGATCAATAACTTTGATCAAAGACTCTAGCTACACTGAAAGCTTGAAATAATACAATTACAGCTAAAGACCTTATTTCCTTCTCTTCCCCAGAAGCTTTTTTCAGCTTAAACTTACAGCTTAATCACATCAATATACGACAGCTTTAAGCCACATTCAACTTAAGCATATTCATTGCTTAAATTCCGGCTAAATACAAACTAAATTGTTGAAATTAATTTCAATTGCCTTCAAACTGGACCCGCAGGAGCAGCAGCTGCCGCGGCAGCAGCAGCAGCAGCCATCGAAATGCTGGTAATTAAGCGCTTTAGAGATGAAAAAAATAAGTAAAGAAAACCAGAAAAAAGCCCAAATTGAAGCGAATTTCGCAAGAAATTAAAATGGAATTTACAAAAAAAAGTGAATGAAATGCCAAGCAGCGAGTGGGCGTGGCATAACGTAAACAAGTGTCGTTAGCAGCAGCCACAAGCGGAAGTAGAAGCAAAGGAAACTTGTAGGAGGATAAAAGTGGAGCTTGCTTTAAGCTGAATGCGGCTAAAAAGCAAACATCCGTTATTATTCGAGCAGTCGCTAGCGCCCAACAATGGCACTAGCTGAAAGGGCTGTTAAATTAGATATGAAGAGGAAGCAGCATAAGCAATTAGTTCTCTGAGCTTTTTGTGAGCTTGCAGTAAAAACAATATATAATAAAGCTTTTACATTTATTGTAGTTGAGATTGTCAGTGAGCGATAATTACTATAAATAGCTAAAAAAAAAACTCAATACAATGATATAGCTGAACTAAAGCTTTTAAGTCTGAAAACTTAGCTATACTTGTCATTATATATATCTAAAAATATAAATCTCTTATATATCTGCAAACTTTTAGTGAGCTTTAATTGAATTGTATATTAATATGTCGCGTGCTTTACTCTGCAGCTGAGCTTTAATTCAGTTTTATATATGACTGAAATAAGTTGAAGACATTAGAGCATTTTCCTTGAGCTTTAAGTAATCTGTAGGCTGCCTTAAAGCTTTAAACCCACGAAAAGCGCTTAGTTCAAGTAGCAGCAAATTTATATTAAAGTTAAAGCGCTTTCACTAAGATACACTTCGAAAACACAAGCAATATTTCGCTTAAAAAGCTCTTTAGCTTAAGCTGGCAAAGCTTTTAGCTTTCAACTCCCACAGCTTATTGTTATTTATATGTTGTGTGCGCTTTGCTCATGATTAATTTGTGGCTTGAATGCAATTTACAGCTGATGTTATTGCAGCTTAAGTGTAGTAAAGGCGACTTGTCGCCTAGCACCTAGAAAGTATGCAATGGAAATTGTTTGCAGCGGCAGCAGCAGCCACGCCCTCTCATTTTAACGGCGCCAACACGCACACAAGAACAAAACGTTGCGTACAACAACAACAACAACTAGAGGAGCAACAACAAAAGCACACAACAAATTTCTTTATAATTCACAAAGGAAATGCCAAGCTCAAGCAGTAAAGTGAACACAACTAACACACACATACACACACACACACACACACACACACACACACACACACACACACACACACACACACACACACACACACACACACACACACACACACACACACACACACACACACACACACACACACACACACACACACACACACACACACACACACACACACACACACACTCGCACACACACACACACACTCGCACACACACATACACACTCCAGTCTAGAAAGTGTAGAATATGTAGTCAAAATGTGACACAAACATGTGTATGTTCAGTTGCCGCCTACGTCAACTGTTTGCCACGCAGCAACAAAAGGAGCAGCCAAAGGATTACACAAACGTAGCAGGAGCAGGAGCAGGAGCAAGAGCTGGGAGCAGGAGCATCAGCTCTAGCTGTGTGGCAGTAATACGTGCGTTTCTAATACGCAACTTTGTGCACACCATACATCATAGGCAAAGGTCCTGCGCGCCCGGGGCAACGTCAACAAGAAGACGACGCGCCTACACTGAGCGAAACGGACAGGCAACAAGTTACAAAGCTGGCTCATGTCTAGTTAGATATTAGAGCCATATGTTGGGCAATCTTTCTCGCAGTGCATACAGGGCCTGCCAGTTGGGCGACCTTGATTGCGTTTTGCAGTCGACTGTGACTTGGTCCGTGGGTTTGGCAAACGCATAAAATGTATTTAACACACAATTTATGTCTGCACGAGGCGCTCAAATTTACAGGCCACAGGCAGTGAGAGGAGGAGGGGAGGAGGAGGCAGTGTAAGTGGGCGGGAGCAGCAGGAGGGGGAGGAGGCAGTGAAAGTGGGCGGGAGCAGCAGGAACAGGAGTAAGCATCGACGTGCAACGGCAGTTGCGGCACGTTTACACAGGTTTATTTTATTAGCGCGCTGCGCAGTGGCACAAACGTCTTTTAACAGCATTCTGGACTAGGGTCGTACAGGGCACAGTGGTGCAAAGTTGTGTGTGACAAGTTGACAGTGATCAAACGAATACTCAAATCAAGTTGATGTAAGTTCTAGCTAAAAGCTGCTAAATTCAAGCTAATTTTTATTTTTTTTTTTATAATAATTCTGGCAGTTTTCAACCACTGTGCCGCAGTGCCATTTGTTCTAGACAGGCAAATTGGCCCGCGGGGCCATCAAGCCAAAAATCATATGTTTTATACATGCACAAAAGTTCGAACCCACAGAATTCTGTTGTGTGTGTTTTGTGTGGCTGCAAAAAGTTTAATAGACTTCGCTTTAATATTGCCAGATTTTTTGTATTTTTTGTGGCTCACTTTTCGCCTGCTCCGTTGAAGCAAAAGTTTTTATTTTGCTTTTATGACTTTGAAGCTTTTGCATTTTTAAGCTGCGACTGAGCAGCAGAAGAAGAAGAAGAGTAAGTGAGGCAAAAGGACACACATTTTATGGCCCCCCACAACAATTCACATTATTACTACAAATGATCAACCTGATGATAGGTAAAAACCTTTCTCTTTTTTTAATCCACTTTTATAGGCAGCTCAGAGAGCAGTTTTCCTTTCGCTGGAATTTAAGGCATTTTCCCTTGCTGGAAAACTCATTTAAAACTTAAAAAACTTGCACACAATTATGTTGTGAGGGCAGCCGAAAATGCCAACTACTTCGCACACACATGTGACGTTTTCCCAGGCAACACACACAAAAGGGGGGAAAGGCGGGCGTGGCGGGCGTGGCAAAGAAAACTTTTAATTTTCCGCAAATGCATGACAGAGACCCTTTTCTTAAAAAGAACTTTTCATTTTTAATTAAATGGCAACCGCAGCTACTCCAGAGAGAGGGCGAATGACACTCTATGAAGTTCGCTTGCAGCAAACAGGAAACGTCCCAGGCAAAAGAAAATAGAAAAGGCAAAAGTTTTTGGAAAAACCGCCTTCTAACATTGAAGCTCAATTAGTTAAAGGCGCGCGCGCCTGTTTGGCTCAATCAAAGGCGAACAACACAAAATATTTGTGCCTCAGCCCACAAATCGTGCCATTATTATTTGTTTGTTTGGGCTGCTTATCAGCTGAGCGAAGCGCTGAGCCCGAAATGGCTCAAAGCCAAGCGCAGATCACATCAGGCACAGTGGTACAAACGCTGCTCATCAGGGAAATGCCTCTAGAAGCAAAGCATAAAAGAAAATGAATGTAGCAATGATTGGCATAGCAGCTCTATGCATGAGTCAGTGTATCTCCTAGTCGGACACGTCCAGTTAGCTCACTCCTACTACATTTTCTTTTGCTTTTCACATCATATTTGAGCTAATTTTGTTGTCTGTGCTCCACTGTGCATAGTTAGCGGCCAGGCGTAGGGGCAATTGCAGTCACGCATCTCACGATTGCGCTATTATATTCTCACCTTATGATGACTGACTCCGAGAGGCTGAACTTGCAGCCAAAGCTGAGGCAAAAGCTGAAGCTGTTAGCTGAGCCAAGGCAATTGAAAAGCCGCAAACAATAATTGCAGTTGCCAAGGCTCAGACTCCAAAAAAAACGAAAAAAGAAATTCAAAATGAACAGCTAAAACATACCCAGCAGTTGGCTAAAGAAAGAGCAGGAGCTGAAATACTAACGAAAAAAGTTAGCATAAATCATATTTTATATTAATTTTAACATACCCAAACAATTCTAACTACCCTCTACCAACAATGCTAACTACAGGGTATTCAATTATTATACAAACTCATTTTATGACTTTCTTTTAAGCAAAAACTAATACTTTTCAAACATTTCTAACTATTTGTGACACTCTCTCTGGTCAGTCTATACTACCTACTACAACATTTGAGTACAGGGTATAGAAACCGCAGCAATTTCAGCACCGCGGCTCATCCTGTTTTGAATTTTTTCCTCTTTCACTTGGAGTTGTTGGAGCTTAGTTGGTGAGGCGATGCGAGCGGGCCTTAGAGAGGTGCGCGCGAATTAGGCAAATTGTGTGCAATTTTTGTGCGCGAGTTAAACTCACAATTTCTGTTTTGGTTTGGGTTTTGGTTTGGGTTTGAGTTTGGGTCTCAGCCACTGCGATTGATTGTCTTTGCTCGTTGTTAACTGTAACTGTGCTAAGATTCGCGCTCGCTATCGGTTGCGCAGCCCACGCGAGTTCACGGGTTCAGCTGGTTCAGCACTTGTGTGTCATCCGGCCCCTCCTTGGGTTCCACTGCCAGCCCTGCGCCGTTTCAATGCATTCTATGCCCCATAGCCATTTGTAGTCGAGGAGTTGCAACAGCAACAGCAGCAGGACGACGAGCACTGCTACACTCAGCGCTCTACCTTGCCTCTGCCCGCATCTATGCCAGCTGAAGCACCTTCATTAACATAGCAGCTCCAAGGAACAAAGCGAGAGAGAGAGAGAGCGAAAAGGGAGAGATGGAGAGGACGGACGGAATAGAGGCAGCTGGCTGAGCTCTGCCCGCCGCCTGTGGGCAAGGAATTTTAGCTTGGAATTTGCTGTAATCCGATACAATTTAGCGGCTTAAAGCTTCTGCCTGCTTGACGCTCAAGTTTCTCATCATCTTTTTGCAGCCGTTGCTATACCACCACAAACTCCACTTTCCCATCCGCTGCCCCTGCCTACTCCACTGGGGCAGCGAGGCACGCGCTTGTTTCTTTTATCCGCCTTCGCTTTTGTCTTTTTTTCTCCTTTTTTTAACCAGGGAGTATGACAGCGTTCTGACAGCAATAGGATATGGAGGCAGAGCGGGAGGTCTAGGCTGTTCCGGAGAAGGGGTTGTTACTGCCGCCGAGTAGAATGATTAGATGCCACTTCAAAGGTCTCTCGCAAGCAACAACAGCGAAAAAAACTTGACAGCGAAAACCATCGAAGGTCACAAGTAAAAGTTCAAGTGATTTCGAAGTAGCAATAAAAATATGCTAATCATTTCAGAGTAAATACTATAAGAGAGAGAGACAGAGAGAAGGTTGAAGGTTCAGCTAGATGTCTATGGGGAAAAGGCCTAAGCCTGCCAAGAACTTCCGAACTTCAGAGTTGGGTATACAATATTGAAACGGAACTAGATCCAGCGGGATGTGAAACCAATATTCCATCAAGTATGATTTGATAAAAGATGAAGCAAAATGGAGTTAGGTCATAGACTGCTTATAGCTGGTTGGGTCTACAGTGCAAAGGATGTTTCGGCTTAAGGTTTTCGGATGAAAGTTTTGGCTCAAGACTCAACTGTAGTGACAACATTCCAGCTATAACACTAATAGTATATAAAGTATAAAGAAAAACCTATTCTTGTCAAAGAAATATGAGAGGTATCAGATGATGTTACCTAGTTTGAACTGTGAGCAAAAACTTGTTCAATTACATTCAGAATTTATGTTCAATAAACTTCCGTCTTCAATCAATTCCATTCAATTATCATTAACTACTCTACACCTCCACTCTCTATATGTGGTTAGGGTATTTCATATTCGTCAATTCGACTCAACATCCTTTTGTTTTCATAACTACCAACCCATTGGGTCAGTTCTGTCTACATTTCTGTCTCTGGTGTAGAACGCGCACATCTGCGCTCATAAAATATGCCACGAAATCCGCTTTGCTTCGTCTTCTTCTTCTGCTTCCCACTCAGAAACGCAAATCCAACAAGGAAAATTATCAAAAATAATAAAAAAAATATGGAAACAGCGGAAAGTAAGACAAGGAGCGACAGATGGAGGCATACAAAATGCATGTTGCAAAACGAAGAAGAAGAAGAAAAAAGATGGAATCTAAACAATTTGCGCTTACAACTTTGCTCGAAAAGGATTACGTAATGTGTCGAGGCAGCGCGCGGTAGGCAGCAGCCGGGAAGCGGGAGGCTGGTATTGGTGGCATAAACGCGACCGAGGGTATGTGCAACAGGGTTTCTACATCTGCTTCTGTTTCTGTTTCTGCAACCGGCTTGTGGTGCTTGGTAATTGTTTTTCACGACACGTTCAGCTGAGCTCCTGAATGGGAGGTCGGTAGCTAGGTAGGTGGTAGGTAAGCCCCCACTGGCTATTTACTTGGCTGCATGGCGTGCTGCAAGGGTTGCTTGCCTGCCTGCCCTTCTAATTGCGTGCATATAATTATGAAGGATTTACAATTGAGGTGTGGTGGAGAGAGAGAGAGAGAGAGAGAGATGCATGGCGGAAGGGGGATCCCTGCAGATCCCTGAAGCGTTAATCTGCGCTGAGTTGTTCAGGCAAATTGACTGCTGCCAGGTGCTGGGGTATACTATGTTTTCTATGTTGCAAGTTGTATTTGAAATACCCATTAAGCTAGATTTAAAAGAGGTTGTGATGGTTCACACTTGTGAAAGCATGTCCGCCTGTGGGTCTGTTCTTCAGTTTTTACGCTCGTGCTGCTGCCATTACGTCCGTCCCACCGTTTGTCTATCCGTCCCTTCGCCTGTCTGTCTGTCCTTCCATCTATCCATCCGTCCTTCCATCTGTCTGTCTGTCCGTCCGTCCTTCCGTATGTACGACCATCCCTCCGTCTGTCTTTCCGTACGCACGTCCGTCCGTCTGTCCGTCCGTCCTTCCATGTGTCTATCCGTCCGTCTGTCTGTTCAACCGTCCTTCCGCCTGTCTGTCCCTAACTCAAAAAAACAAGAAGCTTAATATTTGAAATTATTTGATGATAATTCGCATATTTTGACTTGGTTCTTAGGCTTTAACTTGACGACCATATGAGCTAGATATATCAAAGTTAGTATGTAGATCCCTAAAATTTCCATTCTTCTATTAATTATAACAGTAGCTCTGCGTAAAGTCTATGGTATATCCTTTCTTTAGCAAATACTCTATTTATAATATTTTATTGGTCCACATCTGAGTTGCAAATCCTGCTGATTAAGTATTTTGTGGCAGCCAAACACTGGGTAACTTCTAGTCGAGCTAACTCAACTGGAGCACTTTTACTTGTTCACTTTTTCCACTTGACAAATTATTAAATTGTAACGTTTTTTTACTGCTTTTGTGGATGTGACCCCAGCGACAATTTATTTAATTTAAATATTTAAAGCTTGAGGCCTGAAGCTTGAACAAGTTTGCTTTTCAGGCATTTGTTTGAGCTGTTTGTTTGCATTGGTCAGAGCGAATTCATCATTGAGCCGAAAGTCAAATATTGACTACATCTGGTTTAGTTGCCAGCTGCATTACACAAATGCAAATATGAATATGAATATAGAGTACGAGCATGAGTTTGAGTAGTCGTTTGTGCCTGCATACGAAATGCATTTATCAAACTCCGAGATATTTTCAAGTTAGCAAAATTCATATTTAAATAGCTGAATCAATTGTGCAAATAATTCGACCAAAAGAATTTACTTAATACAAGCTGAAAGCTTTGATTGATTTATGTTTAGATAAATAAGTAAATATTCGGAATATTTGTTTACATTGATTTAAGTTCCAAGTGAAGAGCTGAAATCCGTTCTCAAAGGAAGAGAAGCTACTGGAATTATAATTTTTGGTGCATAAATTGTTGAATTGGAAGCATAAAGTGCAGAGCTAGTGACTGAGGCCATAGCAAATAGTGCTTTACGTGGACAATGGAGACGATTCCTTGCTACAGAGCAGTTATAGATTATATGCATGGAATATGTATAAAGGAGATATGATCCAAGTCAATGCAGACACCCAATATCCAGCCAATAAACTAGAAATTGTCAAGAAATTATAAAAATCTAAGACCACCATCAAAGATCCACACTCTCTATATCTCTCTGTCTCTCTTTTTCCTTTTCTCTTTCTCTGCTTCTTTCTTTCTCTCTCTCTCTCTCTCTCTCCCTGTTTCTCTTTGTACATACTTGTATCTCTTTTTCTCCATCTCTCTCTCTTTCTCTATATCTCTCTCTTTCTTCTGTTTCTTTTTCTCTATATCTTTCTCTTTCTGTATCTCTATATCTCTATCTCTCTAACTCTCTTTCCCTCTCTCTCTTTGTCTATCTATCTCTTTTTCTATCTCTCTCTGTCTCACTCCCTCTCCTAACTAAGTTTACATTATTCAATATCCATCATCTCATCATCACATCTTCGTTAACTTTCCCATTCTTCCTTCCATTTTACTCTTCATTTCATTCTTCATTTTCACATTTCTTGTATCCTAACTAAGTTAACAGTATTGAACACCCGTAATATATTCTTCAACTAACTTTCCCATAGGTAAATCAATACTTCCTGCAAAATAAAAAAAACTTAACTTCATTTCCTTAATATGAACATAAAGCACACATTATTCTTTTTATACTAAAACAGCCCCTAGTTAGTTAAAGATGACACCAAATCAGTGAAGCCAACACCTGCAGCTGGCGTTTAGCACAGCTGGTAAAAGCACGCCCTGGGGGCAGGACACGCTAATGTGATCATAAAATCAATATATACCCGACGATTGGAGTCAATTTTTTGTATGGCTTCAGCCGCTGTCATTTTTTCAATTAAATTATCAAAATAAGCAAGAGAGAAGTTCGAGGAGTTTCAGACAACTTCAACTTTAGCACGTGCTGTCACGCAAGGGAATGTGGGAAGGGAGCAGGGCAGCAGGGCAGCGGGCGCAGAGGGATTCGGGCACAGCGACTGTCATTTCCCCCATGTGACGTGGAGGCCGCACTACCTTCACCTTGGCTGCAATTAATTCTGGTAACATAATCTTCACTTACTCGTTTTATATGACACTAAATCAGTGTGGCATGAGGCACAGGCACAGGCAGAGGCACAGGCAGAGGCCCAGTCAGAGCCAGCGACACACACAGGCAAGACTTTGCCCCAATTTGCGGAGCTGGATGCTAGGCTGTGTGAATGGGCGGCACCCAAATGATTTGCAAGCCCCAATTATGTTGATTTGTGTGTGTGTGCGTGCATGCGACTGTATGCGTCTGTACGTATGTGTGTGCTTTGAAGTGTTGCTAAGTTTACAAAAGAAAAGAAGCTAGCTGCTGGCAGAAAAGCAGCCAAATTTAAAGCTTAAGCCTTAAAATTTACATAGCTCTGCGATAGACTTCAATAAGACTTTTAGGTTTGCATGCAAGAGTTTATAAAAGAACAGATAAAATCTACATGGAAAATAAATATTTTTAGAGCTAGGCTGCCCTTCTCTGTGATTCTCACGAATTGTAATAGGGCCTTCTAGGTTGGCAAACTCAATTCTTTAGGCTATATGATACAATTTAATATTGACAAAACATGCGTCTTCGTTTTAGAGCTAGAAACAACATTTAAGCAGTTTTGACTAAAAAACTTACTCTGAAAAAAGCTAGATTTAGCGGACAAGAAACTAAAAATAATATTTATGTACATATGTAATAACAAGTTTTTCATTCTTCCACATTTAGAAACAATATTTCATGATTTAACCCAAAAAAGCTCACTCTAAAAAAAGCTAGATTTTGCGGTTAAAAATCTAGTAATATGTTTATATTTGTATATGTCTTTCTCCGTTTAAAAATCTATTATTTTTTGGATTTAACTAAAAAACTTACTCCAAAAAAAGCTAGATTTTGCGTATAAAAATCTGAAAGGTATTTGTATTTGTGTATTGAAACAAGCTTGTCTTTCTTTTACTAATAAATACTACAATACGTGTTTTTTTTTTGACTGGCAAGCTCACTCTAAAAAAGCTAGATTTTGCCCTTAAAAAGCTGAAGAATAAAAGGTTTTTGGTATGTCAAATAAAGTCTTTCTTTCTTTCTTCTAAGAATAGCAACTACATTTAATAACTTTTAACAGAGTTTGCTTACAAACAAAAAAACACATTTAGCTTGAAACAAGCCAAGTTGGCCAACACTGTTTTCCAGGATAACGAAATTTAATGCGCTTTGCGCTAAATTTAATTAGTTCCATTTAAAGCTCAAAGCCCGAAAATCAAAGAGCAGCAGTCAAAACATAAGACAAAAGACAATAACAAGCCATGGGGAATTCTTTCCGCATATTTGCACGCCAGCCGATAATTATCGCTTGGAAATTCGGTCAGAGGTTGAGCAGTACAAAATCCCCCCCAAAAAAAAGAGAAAAAAACAACAAGAGTAAAACAAGATGAAACAGAAACAGCTTTAACAACTGCCCCACAGATGATAACTGAGGCACGTTCACATGCGCTTCATCTGCATGCGGCGATTGTTTTGTGGCGCAGACCTTAAACACCTGATATACAGCTAAAGGTGAGGCCAGGTGAGCTGCGAGCGGCGTTGAACTTGGATGCAGGTGAAGTCAGTGTGGAGGATCGTTTTGCGTTTTGCATTTAGCTTGGGCACATATTGCATGTTCGCTTATTCATTTTCACTTTTGGAGCTGCTAACCCGCAGGGCTGCACAGCCGATAAATCACGGGGCGGTTATATTTCACAGTGATTTGTTGATTACGTGACTTTATTAGCGATTGTATATGGTATGTATATGCATATGGTTTATCGTTCTCACTTAATTGTGGCTATATATGGGCAATAACAATTGGAAACGATGCGCATCATGAGCTTAACTTTCACTGCATTTAATGAATATTTATATCAATTTCGTAAGTCTTCAATTATGTGTGGAGTGATTCTAGTCAATAAGTAGTCGATCTCTTGACATTGCTTATATTAGAACTCGATAACTTGATATATTACTAGATAAAAATACTATTACCTTTAGAGGACTGTTGACAATCTGTATATTTTCCGGCCTGCTCTGGAGTTTTACAAATGGGAAACAGTTGCTAGCGGGAATTGTAGCTATATTGTAATATTAAATAGCTTTTTTTAGCTTTGACAGTCGATAGCACTTTCTAATCGATAATCATCATCTTCATCAGCTCTAGCCATACTTGAACCTGACATGTTTGTACCTTGCCACACCTATGTCGATTAGCCTCAATAGATCACATTCAAATATGCTGCATGCACATAAGACTCTATAAGACTACATAGAATCATATGCAGAAGTATAGCTAGAACATATTCTAGAAAACTTAAAAAGTTATGAGAGCTCTGAGGTTCGAATCTTATGACTCTACTAAACAACTAAATGGATTTTATGGGATATATAGTTAGTGCGAAACAGACTGATTTTCGATATAATATTTCCAGCTTTTTTTTACCTTTTACATAATTTTACTAGAATACTATTAATGAATATTATTAAAATCATAATATCTTTATTTTGGAATAGTCACAAATGTTCAGCTTTTTTCAGCTTTTTACATTATTAATCTGGCTTTTTCAGCCACTGGAGAGTTGACATAAAGTTGATTTATATATAGTAGTTGGCTTTTAAAAATAGTAGAGCTTGAAGACAAAATATCTAGTTACATATGTCACTTAAACCAAGAAGAATTCACATATCTATAATTCATATACTTAAGATCTATAGATAAAAGTATAACTTAAGCCACAAGTTATCCATATATCTCTAGTTCATATACTAGAAGAAGACAAATGCTTTATCTCTCTAAAACTTCTTCATCAATTAGTCTTTTACTTTTTCACTCAACCAAAAATATATTCCAGTTTTTTTCTGTTTATCGATAAGATTTCATTTGATTACCCATTAATCAACTGATCAAATTTAATTTAGGTATAAATATCACTTAATTATTTACAAATTCATTTTAGTAGAAGACAGATTAGCTGTGCCTAGTCACAGTCTTGTCTACGAGGAAAGTTGACTAAGTGCACGGGTTCAAGCGCAACCCAAAGCCATGGTCAGGTGTGAAGCACGCTGTGTGGGTACCTGGCACGTTTTTCTCTTGAGCTTTTTTTAGTATTTTTTTTTTTGGAGCTGAATGCAGCGCGTCAATTCGCTTAAGTTTTCGACATGTTGCGCATGTGATGAAGATTAAGTAGAAAATAATTACAAGCTGGCTGGTGTGGTTCACTGTGGTGGTGCAGCATCGTGGTGGTGCTGTGTGGTGGTGCGTTGCGGATCGCGATCGCTTTGTGATACGGCCAGAGCCGCGTGTAATTACATAAATGGCTATGTCAGTGCGGTGACAGGCCGGCGTCATCGCAACTGTCAGTTCGCCTGACAGTCTGTTCGTCCGTCCGTCTGTCCGTCCGCCTGTTCGTTCGTCCGTTCGTTCGTCTGTCTATATGTCTGTGGCTCCATCAGTGGATCATCAATCGTGCGAACTTTCAAGATCCATTGGCCCGCCCACTTGCCCAAAAACAACAACAACAAAACATACCGAAACACGTTATTTGCGAATATCACTTGCCGAAGCAACAACAACAAAAACTCTCGAGTTGAAGGTGGAGGTGAAGGCGGAGTAGGAGGAGGAGGCAACTTCTCAGCTTCTTTAGGCTTTACCTGTGCGCTCTCAGGCTCATAAATTGCAAAAATAAAAAGGGCCAAATCAGCGTGTAAGATACACAGAGAGAGAAAGAGAGAGAGAGAGAGAGAGAGAGATAGAGAGAGAGGAAGGGCTGTGCAGTTCGCGATTCCCCAGTGGTAAATGCCATAAATTTTAAAGTAATTTTCTCTCGACCTCGCATTATTTATGGGAAAATATTAAGCTGCCCCAAATAGCGCTCGATCAGGGCTACTCAGAAAGGATGCTCGCTGGAAAAACTATGCCAAATAGAGAAATTACATTAATGTGTCATGATATACGAGTTCTATATACAAATAGCTAGCCGAAAATTGTTGCGCCCCAAAGCGCTGAAGACAAACAACTTTCGCACAGCAATTTGTGCAGTTTTCATTACAGTGGAAACTCGTTAATCTGGAAACTTGTGAGCAAGCTTTGACATATGACAGTAAAATCTACTATAATTCTACTACTACTGCTACTATTTTGCTACAGGTCTACTACGACTCTACTACTATTCTACTACACTATTCTAAAATTCTACTAATATTACTACTACTACTATACTTTTCTTTACTATACTTTTCTACTAAGTTCTACTACTATTCTACGACTGTTCTTTTACAATTCTACTACTATTACTACTATTCTACTCCAATTCTACTACTTTTTTCTACAATTATACTACTATTACTATTCTACTACAATTATACTACTTTAACTATTATTTTTCTCTCTCGCTCCCTTTGCTTTGCATGTTCTTTCTGCATCTCGCCCCCACTTTCATTTGTATTCAATCTATTTCCCAACTATGTCATCTGGCACTCTTCTTGCTTCTGTCGCCTTCTGACGCCTTTCTTCCTTCCCCACGTTGACTTTGTATATATCACCTTCTAGTTTACTTCTATCGAGTACTGTGTCTTTGGCTCTTTTTCTCTCTTTGATCTGTATTAGCTCTTTCACTCTCTATCTCTCTCACACGTCCCTCTTTCTCTCTCTGTCTATGCCTCTGTCTCTCTCACTTTTTCTTTTCTCTGCTTCTCTCTCTTTCTCTCTTCCACTCTATCTCTTTCTCTCTGTCTCTTTCTCTCTCTCTCTCTCTCTCCCCCTCTCGTTCTGTTTCTCTTTCTTTCTATATCTAACTTTCATTCTATATCTCCATCTCTTTCCATGTATTTCTATCTCTTTCATTCTCTCATGTTTTTCATCTCTCTCGCTACCAGCATATCTTTTTCTCTCTGTCTCAGTTTATCAATATCTCTCTCACTCTCTTTCTTCTTATATATTACTGTAGACTTAACTGGTTAAGCTACCCAAACTTCCAGGCCTTCACTGTCTTCTTCATACTTGTCACATTTATCGAGTTTCTACTGTAATTCGGCACTGCTTGAGTTATTGGCCGCATTGCTCTGCCTCAGAATTGAACCTCGATGGAACGTCTGCCCCGCCTGCCTTCCATTTAACTGCGTGTGTGTGCGCAGCCGGGTCACGATTATCTGCATACGCAGCCGCCAATAATTTCAAAATTGGCGCACTTAAGCGGCCAACCTCTCTTCCTACCCTCCCCACCCGCACTGCCTGACCCCGCTCAGCCAAACGGGCGGGGATAATTTGAAAGTTATTTTGTTGGCGGGGCCTGGCGTATAAAAATTATTGAGCAATATGCTGATCTGTAAAATCATAAATAAAAATATTTGTACTTAGCCCCCCAACAACAACAACAACCAGGACAGATTCAGCTTCTTCTTGAATCTACACAGAGAAAGAGAGCGAGAGATAGAGAGAGACTGATCTTTTGACCATTTCGATAACTTTTATGTTATTAGGTGAGAGAGTTGGTTCCAGGCCATTGGATACTTGGATACCCAGATGGTCGATACCAGATGCCCAAGGCCCAACGATTGATAAAGTCTTTTTATTTACAAGCTGATAATGATGGTGTAGGCGCTGCTTTTGGCCATTGCGACGGTTTTTCGCTTGTGTAATTTATGAACAATTTTGTGGGGGCCTGCAAACGGAGAGTTGGGACTTAAGAAGTTGCTGTTGGATGTGTGGGGCGTGGCCAAGAGTTACGGCAGTTATGGAACAATTACGAAAACGGCAAGAGGTTAAGAGCTGTCTTATCGTGGCATTAAGTCTTTGGAAAGATTGAGCGGAATATAATAAAGATTTCTTGTGGATAGAACCAAGAGATGTGTCTAGATTATAGATAAGCTTACTATGCCAAGGCATAGTAGGGCTTAAACTGATCTTAGACTAAGCTTAAGCATTCATCTTAAAGTAATTCAGATTCGAACTAAAGGAACTAGGATCTATTAATTAATCCCATTTGGTAGTTCCGATTAGAATTCAAGCAAAGTTTCAGGAAATTCGACTTCCAAATCGATGGACGCTAATGTTTGTCCTTCTGCCTGTAGCACATAACGTGACAAATTTATGGCAACTGTTGCCAGGTCATGCTATAAGGAGGGAGAGAGAGACGCGGCCATAAAAAGTGTCACAACAAAATATTGAACTCATTTTTATACGCATATCGAAGCGTGGTTTTTACGAGCCGCATAAAACATGCAACTTGATGGCGTTTCGAAAACAGAAGACTCAAGACACAAACTAATAACAAGAATGCCTAAATGGAGCGCATAGTCAGATAGCCAGAGACAGAGACAGAGAGAGAGAGAGAGAGTCAAAATATAGCCAAGACATAGGCAGACAGATTCTCTTGGGTCTAAGCCGATTATGCGCCACGACTTTGGCAGAGGAGAGAAGCGGTCAAGACAGGGAAATCACATAAAAATGTCGGAACGATCTACTGGAATCGTGTTAAGTGTGCGACGTTTTGGACTAGGCGGAAAAAGGGAAGCGGGGCTAGAGGCTGGGGCAAGTGTGTGTGGTGCAGGGCTATAGCCGGTGTCGATGTCACTGTTGTCTGCCTGTTGTTGCTGTTGTTGTTGTCGCTGCTGATGAGTGTCATTAACATCAAATTACCACAAGTCAAAGTCATGTTGCTGACCAAAATAACAGCCCAGACAAAAAAGAGAAAGAGCAAGAGAGAGAGACAGTTAGAGGCATAACTAGCGCTACTTCTTAGTAGTAAAGGAGTCGCATTGGCTGACAAAACCACAACAGCTCACTGTTGGGTCCACTTGCCCCAACTCGTGGCAATGCAAACTGACAGTTGGCTGCCTGGCGAAGCGTAAATGTTGGTTGCTCCAGTCACAATTAGATCTAGGCTCGTGCCCAGATCCAGTGAGGTTGGAGAGCTATGATTAGATGTGATCGCTAAAACTATGCATGGAAATTTACATACAGCCCACGCCAAGCTGAAGCTATTCAAACTATAAGCATGCTAGAATAGTATACCCTGTAATTGTGCCTAAGGGTTTGATATATAACAAGAACACAAATAACTTTTTTGTAAATACAAAAATGATCTTTTGATAAGGTATTAAGTTTTTTATAGATAGAGGTCTTTCTGCATACCCTGTACTAATTTCATGGAGTATGATATGCAAGCAAATACAAGTTTGTATATTTTTATATATATGCAAATCAAGTTATTAGTTAGATCCACCTGTCGTATCAATCGGATTTCACTCGAAAGCCCCTGCACTTAAAAGGTCATATACATTTTAAGAGCTGGACAGTTCTCATTTTGAATATAATACATAATCGATAAGTATCGATTGTATCGATTGCATATGGAATTTTTACAAAAATTAAGAGTCTGGCATTAAAATATTTTAAGTACAACTTAAATATTTCATACAGAAACTAAGTGAATCAATATCGATAATTATCGATAATCAACAAATACATTTTAGATAGATTTGAGCACTCTCTATATATATATCTTCATATTTATATACATAAATGAGTTTCTTCTTCTCAAACTTCCCCTTTCGAGGGCAACTTTTAGTCCACATTTATGCCCACTAGATCCACTCTTACTTATTTAATAGATTGATCTAGCGAATGTATCTAAATCTCAAGCAGCCTGTGTGTTATGCATAATTATGTTAAACATGCCAAACTCATTCATAAATCTCTTCTCTGTATTTTTTGCCAAGCCAGAACCTTAGTTAAGTCAATATTTACATAAAAAATGATATTATTCACTCAATGCTCAATGGATTAAAGCTGCTTCACGCATTTGTCTGATCAGCGAGCACATCTTTTTGTAAGGTGATAAAATTTGATGGTAATTTATTATGCGGCCCAAGACGACGGTTGAGGCGAGGCAAGTAGAGGCGATTATAATATTTGGGTCTGGGACTCACTGGAACGGACGAACGAAATCACAAAATGAAATCAATAAACCAGTCAATAAAAACAGAAACAGAAACAGAAACCGAAACAATTTTAAGATGTAAATTATGCTAATGAGACGCACGGATTTCATGTACAGCCATCAAAGAAGAGGAGAGAAAAAAGTAAAAAAAAAAAAAAGAAACATTTTTCTCTTTCACAATTTTCGATTTTAAAATGTTTTCTGTTTTGTGCATATTAAACAAATAAGCACGGCGCCGCGTGGGCGTTCATAATGAAGGGGGCGTGGCTAGCTACATTTCAAACTTACTTGTTGTTGGCGTTGCTGCTGGCTCGCCTTGGGGTCGACACAGTCGCTTCCAAAACAACATTTTAAAGATGCTGCGATGCGGCTGCTGATAAGACTTGATCGAGCGATTATGCGTTAAATGCGGGTGTCGCCTTATTGCAAAATCTTGTTAACATTTAACACACACACAGAGAGAGAGAGAGACGAACACACACGCGCGCGCACACACAACATGCATTAATTAATTTGCATAAAATTATAATAATTCAAAATGTTTACGAAACGAGCGCCCTGCGCACGCGTCGCGCCAGGAGTCGGAGCTGGGGAATCGAAAACGGAATCGGTATCGGAACCGGAGTCACAACGGCGCACGTGCCGCGCACGAATGCAACTGTGACGAAAAAAGAAGAGTGAAAAGCGACAACGGCGACAACATCAACGTCAACGGCGGCGTCAGCGATGACGGCGTCAGCGACGACGACGACAGCGACAGCGACGTTGGCGACAGCAGCACCTGCCAAGTGTTGCCACAGGTGGCGTTTTGTTTTGTGCCCAATTGTGCTGAGAATCGAAAAACTGTTTTGTTGTTGTTGTTGTTGCTGCTTTGCAGCGCCCTCGCTTTTTAGTTTCCGCAAAAAGCTTCGATTTCCGTTAAGCGGGCACTTCTGCGCCGCACGACGGTTAATTAACGAATAAAAGTCGGTTTTGTGAGCACAGGGCTTAAAGCACGGCGGTAAAGCGCGGAAAAAATAAAAAAAAAAATAACAAAAACAAAACCAACACAGAAAAATGAAAAAAGAAAATATGTTACACCCAACGACGAGCGATGAGCGCAACGCTGCTGCTGCGTCGGCGTTGGCAGCGCTGAACGCACATTGGGGCCAGTGGAAGCATAAAACAGGTGTAAAAGCGCACTGAATGAACGTAAAACGGTTCAAAGACAGGGGTCAAGCCAACAGCTCGCTCCCACTCTATCTCACTCTCTCACTCTCTCTCCCTCTCACTCTCTCTCCCTCTCACTCTCTCTTTCTCTCGCACTCTGTTTGCATTTGCTAGATGAACTTGTAGCCGTTAAACTTTATGATGCTCTGGGTGTGGACAATTAGAAGCTCGTAAAATGCAGCCAATTAAAAACTTTTATAGTGAGATATTTTTTTCGTTAGTATTAAAAGCGAGCGGTAATAAATTTATTGATTGAACAGCATATTTAATGCTTTTCTAGCCTTAAGCGTGTGACATTCCTAGAAGAAAATGAGGTAAAATGCATATTTTTATGCCTATTGCAAATTGTGGGTGTTGCCACTCTTTGCACTTTTAAGCACTGTGCGCCGTCGACGTCGACTGCAACGTCGCTGCCGTCCGCCATTTGTTATTCTGTATTGTTTTTTTTTTTTCACCCAAAAAAATGTGTAACAAGCGGGCGCATTTCTTGCCTGCTCTCTCGCCCGTGCAAAGTTCATAATGCACGCAAAGCAACTTTTACGCTGTTATTTTTTATTCTCTTTTTCGCTTGCACATTTATTGCTTTACGCTTGACGCGTTTATATTGTGAACGAAGGCGATTTGTTGCTGTTGCTGTTGCTGTAGCTGTTACTGTTGTTGCTGACCAACATGCAATGCGGCGGCTTTTTGGCCCCCATGCGGAAAACGTCTTTCTTTTCGCTGCTTCGTCTGTCTATTTGACATATTGCACTTGCCTGTGCTCTGCCGTCGCTGACGACGCCGGCGTCGCTGCTCCGACTGCGGCCTGTTCATTAAGCGAATCAGCGTAGCGAAGCAGAAAGGCAAAATTAACATAAGACAACTTCTTTTGCTTCGACTTCTATGCGCTGTGGCGGAATTAAAGACCCTTTCTATTGCTACACATGTATGTGCCTCTGTGTGTGTGTGTGTGTGTGTGTAAATTGCTTTGGTATGCGTCTAATTGCTATACAAATTTTAAACGAAACTTTGTTGTTTTGTTTTTTTTTTGTGACAGGTCATACCACAAACTTTTTGCTTTGTACTTGTTTCTCTTATTGTTGTTGTTGTTGTTGGCGTATGGGTCGCGGAAGTCTTGCCATTCACAATAGACAGTTCGTCTGCACTGCGCGCGTCTGTGAACCATGCAATTGCCATTATTATCTTTAATCTTTATTCTTTTGCAGCGGCTATATATCACTTAGTCACGCGCTTTGCTTAGAAGCAAACGAAATTTCACAAGTATATAGCATAAATACATATATGTACATATATTAATCACATAGATATGTACATATGTATGTATGTATGTCTGCACGCGCCGAAAAACACACACTAAACTTATTGCTAATTACGTTCACAATAGTCAAAGTATCGATAGTTGCATTAGTGGTCGCACGCAATTAGATTGCATCGATTATTCAATTTGAACACATCGATTACGCAATTTGATAACTTGTAAGGGTAGTTAGACTTCGACTTGATAACAATTTCAAATTAAATTACTTTGCGCTTGCGTGAATGAAAATTATTTTGTTTATGAATATTTATGTGTGCAGCTGCGCAACAATATGTGGCACTGCCGTATAGCAACAGGCGCGTGGCAACGATGCGTTGCCATGTTAACTAAAATACAAACAAGTAAAAGTGCCACGAGCGAGAGTGGTCAGCTAGAAGATACCCTGTAGAGGGATTAAAATGAGGGAAAGGTATATAAGAGCTAGACAAATTCCTTACTTGTATTGACTTTAGCAATATATTGTGTCTTTAACACTTATTTTGTAGATATTTATCGATGTATATTTACTCATTCACCTTCGATATTTATCGATATCAGATAAAGTGAGACTATACTATTCTTGAATCTGCTTTCAATATATGATATGTTAGTTTAATGTGATTTTCACAGTTTTTATAGTTATTCAGGTTCGATATTTATCGATTTGATTTAACAATCTTATGATGTATGCAAGACTTATCGATAGTTATTATTTTTTAATCGGAATTTAAATATATTTCAGCTGGCTTTTCAGAGCAATAGTTACATAAATTAGCATAGTCGTAACATACCTTGTAATTACTTATTTTAATGGGTATAGAAGGCAGCAAAGGGCACATTAGACAGTATTTAAGTGTTGTTAGCATCTGCGATGTCCAGGCCGCTGAACAAGGAATATCGAGCTGCTGATTTCCAGCAGCTCAGCCAACTGATCCAGAATCATCCGCTGATGAAGGCAACTGCGGCGGAGGAGCTATCGATGCAGAAGTTTCGCACGCCCGAATATCGCACGAAGTGCGTCATGCGCGCCTCCCTGGATGACATAGCGCTGGGTGTGAGTGGGTGAAGGGGAAGGGGAATGGGAACCTCTATATATCAAGCCTAACTGGGAATTCCCCTCAGATAAATATGTATAAGCTGCAATTGGGCCTGGATAGGCAGACGTCCAGAGCTGATGCCGTGCGATTTGGACCTACTCCAAGGAAATCTGCCAAGGCGGCGACACCCTTTATCAAAGTGCTGTTGCGCAAGACGCCGCTTGTGGTGCTCTTCGAGCGGCCCAGCATGACGGCCGAGCGGGACACCGAGGAGGGGCGACAGGTCCTAGCGGATAATCAGCTCTACGAAGAGCTGCTGGCGGGCATCGACAAATCCCGTCGAACCGTCGAAGCGGATACGCAAACAATCGAGCCTCTGCTGAAGTCCCGTTTGGTCAATACGGAACGCCTGTGCACGGATCAGGTGGGCTCCTACGTCTCGAACTTTGAGATGTTCGATACGTACAAGGATCTGGAGGCATCGACCAAGAGTGTGCCCATAGAGGGTGCCCAACAGATGAAGGTGACCACCTATCGTGTGGGCGGCGTCGATCAATTTGAGCAGATCAATCAGTTGCCCAGCTTCCGTCTGGCCCTGATGCTGACCATGCGCATCCTGGCGAGCAACGTGTTCGAGCCGCAGCAGCGACGTTTTCGCAATATGCAACCACCCGATCCGCTCGCCGAGGATGTGAAGTTCAAGTATCGCCTACGCTTACTCTGGAGGCTGAGCTCACCATCGCCAGTGGCCAGGGAGCAGCAGGCAGTCACCTCGGTCTGCTTCTGTCCCAGCAATGGCGACATCATGGCCGTCTCCTATGGCATCTATACCTATGCAAAGCTGGGGCGGCAGCCTCGCCGTGGCTATGTCTATGTGTGGAACATTAAGAATCCGGTGAATCCGGAACGCTGCTACGACTATGCCGTGCCCGTGGTGGTGGTCCAATTCTCGCCAGGATCCCCCCAGCTGCTGGCCATTGGCCTGCACAACGGCGACGTGGAGGTGAGGGACATCTCACAGCCGGATCAGCCAGCAGTGGCTCGATCGCAGCGCACCACCTCGCCCTACTTTGATCCGGTGACGGCCATCAAGTGGATTCCACGCAGCGATGGTGATGCCCTGGGCGACCAGGACATAACGCCCTTCCTCGCCGCCTCGCAGTCCGGCGCTGTGACCAAGTATCAGCTGATCAATAGTCCACATCTGTTGGGCTTTGAGCAGCAGCATTTCCAGCGCGCCGAGGCCGAGCTGGAGGGGATTAGCATCAGCCAGCCGGCACAGCGGGTGCCGCTGCTCGCCAATCGCTATGTCCAGTGTCTGGAGCTCGTCCTGGACCCAGTGCAGTGCGATCTCTACTATGTGCTCACCGATGAGGGCACCATGTACAAGTGCTCCACCAACTATCCGCTGCAGCATCTGGAGCTGCGACAGGTGCACGAAACACCTGCCGTCTGCATGGACTTCTCGCCCTGGTCACCGAAACTTTACCTGACCTGCGGCAGCGATTGGTCAGCAGCTTGTCCAAGAAACTAAAGCGAATCTTAATCCCAATCCCAATCCTAATCCCTTTCAGGTGCATTCGCATCTGGATGGCTGGCATTCTGCTGCCATTGATTACGCTCCAGCATCACTTGTCGCCGGTGCACTGCGCCCGCTGGAGTCGCACCCACTCCACAATTCTGGTTTCGCTGAGTCACAGCACCATCGACATTTGGGATCTGCGCAACAGCACGCTGAAGCCCGTCTCATCCACGACGATCGATGCCAAGATTCACTACACCACCTTCTGGTTGGCCCTCCAGCTAATGCCATTTGCCCACTTTTCCTTGATCTTTGTTCGTTTCCTTTTTGCAGCTTCTCGCACTGCGGTCGCTGCCTGGCCGTGGGCAATGAGTCGGGCAACCTGCTCATGCTCGCCTTCGAGGATATGCCCTTCCCGCCACACTTCCAGTACAAGCAGCTGAAGCGTGCGCTGCACAAGGCTCTGGAGCTGGATCCGGAACTGCTGCAGCAGGTCAAGAGCGTGGGCGCCTTTCATTACCCCAACGGAGGCAAACACAAGTCGGATCAATTCACATGAGATTAATGATAATAATGATAATGATAATAATAATGATGATGATAATAATCTCTTCTATACATTCTCAATATCTCTGTAACTGGGAATGTTACCTAAGTTAGACTTCTCTCCCTTTTCCGTATGCCCCATTCCAATTGGAATCACAACAAAAACTGGGAAAATCCGTCACCTGTGCCACTTCTCTATCGCTCGCAGCCCCCTTTCGAGGTCTTCGCTATCTCAGGCATTTGCATATAGAGCCACAGCACACCTTGCGCACCTTGAGCCGCCTGATAGCCGCCAAGTTCAAGCCGCGGCCTGCGGTTTTTGTGGCTTCATTTTGTTTTGTTTATTCCGCTTCAGTTTTCAGCCTGAGCTCGTCGCGCTTTCAGTTGACAACGCAACGCTCACGATGCCCCAACTGCTGCGCCAGAATCTGTTGCTGCCCGCACCGCCAACGGTCACGTTGCACGATCCACGCACCCACCTGCGACACCTGCCGCCCGCCTATAGCAGCGCTCAGACGCCCTACAGTCGGGCTAAGGATTTCGCACCACAGCTGCGCTATCAACTGGAGCTGCCCAGGAAGCCGAAGCTGAGACCCTGCAAGGTCATCTTTGTGGGTGACTGTGCTGTGGGCAAAACGGCCATGGTGAATCGGTGGGTCAATTGTGAATGACTAGAACTAAACTGCTGATCATTGTGAATGAGTAGAGGATTGTGAATGAGAGGATTGTGAATGAGTCTGCCTGGTAATGTAATCATTGTGATTCTAATTGGTCAATTGCTGGCAGACAGCTGTTCATTGTGAATGATTCCAGCTAACGGCAATCATTGTGAATGATTCCAACTAACTAGTTGACAGCCATTTGCTGTTCATTGTGAATGAATCCAGTTAGTGGCCTTCATCTGATCATTGTGATTGATTCTAATTGGTAAATTGATGGCAAATATTTGCTTATTGTGAATGATTACTGCAAACTAGTATTCATTGTGAATGATCACAACTAACTATATGGCAGCCATTTGCTGTTCATTGTGAATGAATCCAGCTAGTGGCCTTCATCTGATCATTGTGAATGATCCCATGGGCAGCCATTTGCTGCTCATTGTGAATGATTAGAGCTAACTGCTGTTTATTGTGAAGGAATCCAGCTAGTGGCCTTCATCTAATCATTGTGAATGGTTCTGATTGGTAAATTGCTGGCACATATTTGCTTATTGTGAATAATACCAGCTAACTACGAATCATTGTGAATGAATCTAATTGAAGTTAGCTGCACTGATTACCACTGTGAATGACTACTTATCCATTTGCTTTTGCTTATTGTGAATGATTTCCCTCCCCCATCTCCAATTCCAGCTTCTGCTATGACAAATTCCAGTCCAACTATAAAGCCACAATTGGCGTTGACTTCGAGCTGGAGAACTTTAGCATATTGGGTCACAATTTCAGCCTGGAAATGTAAGTGGAGCAACTGCATCAACTGCCATACAAATTCCTTTTCCCTTGCAGGTGGGACACAGCTGGCCAGGAGCGTTTCAAATGCATAGCGGGCGCCTATTATCGCAATGCGAGTGGTAGGTCCAACTATGCCTAGTTCAAGCATATTATAATTACCTCTCTCTTTCAGTTATTGTGGCCACCTATGACATGTCCAAGCGAGAGTCACTGGAGGCAGCCAAGAAATGGCTTTCGAGCGCTTTGAATTACAATGCCGCACAGAAACCTTTGGTATTTCTAGTGGGCACAAAGGCAGACCTATTGGTAGGTTCAAGCACATTTTAACTAAGCTAATCCTTAATGTATGCACTCCTCCAGACCAAAGAGGAGTTCATGCGAATGGAGCGTATCGCAGGCGTTGCAGCTGCGGAGCTAAAGGCGGAATTTTGGTCCGTTTCGGCGCGTTCTGGTTACAAAATCACAGAGTTTTTTCAACGTTTGGCTGCTTTGGCCTTCGAGACAGCCGTGCAGCAACAATTGAAAACTCTGCAAGCCCCAGCAAAGGAGCAGACAACACAAACACAGGAAAAGTCGCACAAATTTGGTAGCAAAATTATCATTAATAACAGAATTTTAGTAATTTATCTGTATTTAAAATTTTTAGATTTACGCAATTACTTTGGCAGTCGCTCTGGCAAACAAAAAAGTGGATGTGCCTGCTAACAAACTGGCACTAATTTTATTTTACTTCAATAAATAAACTTTAACACAAATATTCATAGAAACTTTTCAAAAACCGTTTTATAATTTGAAAGTAAGAAGAGCTGCCACATATATTTTTGCAGCGTTGCCATCAGGCTGCCACACTGTTAACAGCATGCTATTTGGCGTTGCCATTTAACACACTTCACACACTTTAGCGTTGCCACTTGCCTGCTATCTGGCCACGCTACTGTCAAAAAGTGCTTCCGCTGCTCTGTCAACTGCCCCTTAGTTTTCCTTTTCATTTCTTTTTCTCGTAGAAATGCCACCTAAAAAGCCAACCGAGAAATCCGGTAAGGATTTTTCATATAAAAATATATCAAAAATATGTGGTTTTGTTACCTAAATCAAGGCTAAAGCAAGCCCAATGCCATGCAACATGTGGAAATGTGTTTAAATACGAATTTCACGTAAAATATACTCGAAATGTGTCGCCATATTTGCGCCACGTGCGGTGTGGCTGCGACTCACCATTGAAAACAATGTACAATGAGTGCAAGAAGCTGAGAATTTCGATATTTGAATTATTTAGTCATCTAATTTTCCATTCAAGTGCAATTGTTAGTGAAAATATTGTGTCTACTTGCTTAAGCACTGTGTGTTCGTGCCTAACCCAACTTTTTGCGCATTTCTGTTTACTAGTGCTAATATTTTGTTACTTTGTAATTTTAGCAAAGCCTGGCGATAAGAAGCCAGAGCAGAAGAAGGCTGCTGCGGCGGCACCTGCTGCTGCCAAGAAGGAGGCACCAGCTGCAGCTAAGCCAGCTGCCGCTGCTGCACCCAAAAAGGCAGCTGCGCCCGCTAAGAAGCCCGCAACTGCTGCTGGTGCCAAGAAGCCAGCTGCTGCTGCTGCTAAGAAGCCCGCCCTGAAGAAGCCAGTCACCAAGCCCAAGGCCAAGGATCTGAAGAAGAAAGTTGGCGCTGGCAAGAAGCCCCAGTCTGTGCTGGCCAAGCTCTCCGCCAAGGCACGTGCTGCTGCTAAGGGCAAGAAGCCCGTTGGCAAGGCTGGCGCTAAGCCCGCTAAGGGTACTGCCAAGGCTAAGGCTGTTGCCTTGGTCAATGCCAAGAAGGTGCAGACCAAGGTAAACTAATATGATAAGGTTTATGTTTGAGACATAAATACTAAAAGCGATTGTTTCATCCAACATCAGATCATCAAGGGCGCCTTCGGCACACGCACTCGCAAGATTCGCACCAATGTGCACTTCCGTCGTCCCACAACGTTGAAGCTGCCACGCAATCCTAAATATCCAAGGAAATCGGTGCCAACCAGGAATCGCATGGATGCTTACAACATCATCAAATACCCGTTGACCACGGAAGCAGCGATGAAGAAGATTGAGGATAACAACACTCTGGTCTTCCTCACACATCTGCGCGCCAACAAGAACCACGTGCGTGCCGCAGTGCGCAAGCTCTACGACATTAAGGTGGCTAAGGTTAACATTCTGATCCGGCCCGATGGTCAGAAGAAGGCTTATGTGCGCCTGGCGCGTGACTACGATGCTCTGGATATTGCCAACAAGATCGGCATCATATAAACAAGCAAACCAAGGGGAACGTGCATCGCGTTTTACACTTTCACAATAGATTTTGCATTCTATTAAACAAAATAATAACTAAGCTGACAGAAAAACTAGAGCGAGGATGAACGTTTCAATGTTGTGTCTGGGTATAATAAAAAAAACAACAAAATAAGAAAATTCACTTTAATTTCTAAATATTTCTGCTGTTAATACTTGAATATTTATTTCAGCTTAATTTTTATTTTGTTGCAGCAAATAATACAACTTTTTTATTAAAGGTAAGTTATAAATACTTTAATATTATATTTATATTTTAACTAATTTTCTTTTGATTTTGTTTCCCATTTCAGTTATTTGGCGGCATATTGAATGAAATCTTTGATAAGGTGTGTATAAAGATGAGATTTTGTTATTGTTTTCCTTATATGATGATATTTTATTGTAGGAATCTCATTGAGCTTCAGTCATTCGTTGCTATGAAATTAAGATCTCTCTCTGAACACAAAGCAAATTATGCAAACTATGAAATTGCTATATAAATTGAAATTAATTAAAATCTTGATCTCTTATATTTCAGTTAACTGCTGACTGGCTGATCAATCGTCTACTCTATAAGGTGTGTATATAATAAAAACATATATTTTAATTATATTTATATATTTTGATGATATTTAGAGTAGGAATCTCACTGAGCTTCAGTCATTCGTTGCAATGAAATAAAATTATCTCTAACTGATTAAATTTGCCTCATTATTAAACAAAACTTGTTTTAACTCCATTAATTCAAATCATGTATTATTTATTTATTTACAGCAAATGGACATGCAAAGTGGAACTTAACATCTATTTTCTAATTATAAATTGAAACAGAATATGAAATAAAATATATAAATATAGAGAAAACTTTGTACTTTATTTTAATATCTACGAAATTGTTTTCTAAACTTATCATAATGATAATCGTCTGTCGCACGCTTTACGCCATTCGGATTGGTTTGATTCTTGGCGGATTTATTGTTGGCTTCCTTATTCTCACGCTTGCGTCTGCGTTGTTCATTGCTGTCCTCGATGTTAACTGCAAATAGAGAAATCAAAATGTATATTTAAAAACAAAAATAATCAAATTGAAGGAGCAGCTTACAGCGATTGTGCTGCATAAAGTTGACAGCCATGTTGGTGGGCACAAACTGAGAGGGTCCATCCTTCTTGTTCTTAGCGTCTTGGAGCAGCTTTTGCTTCGCATCCTCCGTTGCCTCAATGTTGTGTATCTTGGCCTGGATGCCCAGATCCACCTCGGGTATGCCATTGAGCATCTGGTTTGACAACATTTCTTCAGATCTGTGCGAGGAGGATTGTCGCAGATGGTCGGGCAGGGCGTAAAGTGCAGCATCTTCGGGTGTCAGATATTTGTGTGCATCGCTATCGTCATTCTCATTCGAATTTTCATCTGCTGCGCCGCCTTTGCGTTTCTGCAGCTCTTGCTCAATGTATTTCATCATTTCCTCATCTTCGTCGCGCTTGTTTGTCTCGGCTGAGAACTGTGTGCCAATGCCCACGTCATAGGCATCATCGGCTTCCTTCATTTTGCCAGATTTTATTGTTTGCATGTTGACCAGTCCACCAATTTTCACATTGAACGGATCCTTGATGGCCAGCTCCTCCTCGGGTGCCACTTTCTTGCCAAGCGCGAGGCCCACCAGGCTAACGCCATTGGGACGCTGACGTAAACGTTGTCGCTCCCTGATTTCATCCAGTGTGAGCCTATTATATATAGTTAGACCAAATTTATATATATATATTTATATTTATGTGTATGAATATATTTACTGCTCCTCATTGTCGCCATCTTCAGATTTTTTTCGCTGCCGCAGATTTTTGCGGGTGGATTTCTTGAAAACCACTTTGGTAGGCTCTTCCGCTGATTCGTTATGTTCTTTATCGTCAGTTTGCATATTTTTAAATTGTATAAATCTTAACTTTGAAATAAAAATAAACAAAACTGTTTATATGTTTACAATGATGTCTACTATATCGATAGGTTATATCAAATTTGCAAATCTATCGATAGTCAGAGTTGCATTGGCATCGGCGTCGCCTGTTTGACAGAATCGATTTTTCTTGTGTTTGCAAACTGCACATTTGGCGGAGCAGCTGCACCGTTCCAAACGCTGATGCATACGAAAAAAATAAACGTTTAAATAAAATAATAAAGTTAGCAAACTAGCAAGTGAGCAGCCGGTACAACATGTACAACGGCATTGGACTGACAACGCCGCGTGGCTCCGGCACCAATGGACATGTGCAGCGCAATTGGGCATTTGTGCGACCGGGCAAAAAGGACAAGGACTACCGTGCCGAAGATGATACCAAAAAGTTGGACGCCCAACTGAATCGGCCACCTAACAAAGAAATACTTGATCACGATCGCAAGCGCAAAATCGAGGTGAAGTGCATTGAATTCGAGGAAATTCTCGAGAAGCAAGGGTAAGTTTGCATACATATGTGTTGCAATGTTACATGAGACACTGCCACAGTCTGTCAGCTATAGCAGTTGACTCCTGCCTGCGTAATGCAATATTTGACGTTATATAACACCGGGCGCCAACACTGTGCACATTCGGCCCAACATGCATTTCTCTCCCAATGTGCTAATATTTACATTCGCTCCCCGCTGGCAGCCGCCTGCTACTGCTGCTGCTGTTTACATTCGGCGCCTGGTAGCTGCGAGAGAGCGCGCACGCACGCACTTGCGCTCAGTAGCGGTAAATGGCAGCAGAAGCAACCACCACTGTCTCTGCTCCTGGGCAGCCCATGCACCCCCTCAGCTGCGCTTTGACAAAGTGCTGAGTGCTTGTCGTGCTTTGCTGCGTGACACGAAAAAGGCCTACATAAATTTGCATAGAGAATTTAATAATAATGTATGAAAATAAGCTTAAATATGAAAGAGATGAGGTATACTGACGATTGTTGAACTGATAATTCCTATATAGTATATGACATAGACCGATGCTCATATAGTAGACTGAAAGCATAGTTTGTGTAGTTTGACTTCCATCACATTTCGTGACATATGTCATGCAAAGTCCACCTCTAGTTGGGCGCTCTTCCATTGACACTGACAGCGGCCCAGGCTGAGTCTGGCTGGTGGTGGAAAAGTTGCATTTCAGTTGTAGAGATTATTTCAATAGAGCACATCCGCGTTCAACAATAAAGCGGAAAACTTTTTGAAACACCACAAAAAATCGTTAAATTTATATTTATAAACAATAAATATAGAACAAGTTAATCAGTAATCAATAATTTATATCAAGTTTACATAGATATAGAAAAGTTCCAACTGTCAAATATTATAAAACTCTTATGCTCAAGTCTTAAAGGTATTTTCATTGGAATTATAAATTATTTATGAATATAAATAAAATTTATATTATTTCCTTGTTCCTTGACAGACGCACGCCGGAAGAGATAAAATCGCACGTGGATTCATATCGCCAGAAGTTAATGGGCCAAGGCAAAACCGATTTAGCCAAGGATGAATTTGGACGTGTAGCGTAAGTAGCTCCCAATTGATATTTAGTAATAGCTTAAGTATAGTTAGTTATGTAATATAAATAAAATATTGTGTGCCGCTCACACACACACACACACAACACACACACACTGGACAAATCAATAAAGCCTTCAACTAAGTTGCCAGTTCGGTCGCGTGTCCAACTCAAATCTCAGCCAGCTGGCTCAGTGGGCCAAAAGCCACATGCGCAAGAAAACAATCCACCCACCCGCTGGTCCAGGCGCCAATCAGAACGCAGCCAGTTGTAGAGAAAAGGCTGCTGCCGAGATGAAATATATATTTTCGGCAGTCACATCAAGTCTTCCAAAGCCAAATGTTTGGCCAACGCGCTCAGGAAATAATTAAATAAAATATATCTATATGTTATAATAAAATATATATATATATATAATAACATAATAATAAATAATAGAATAGAAACAAAAGTTAAGTTAAGTGCAACAACAACAAAAGACGCCGACAAGAGAAATGGAAACATTGGAAAATGTTGCTGCTGCTGCTGCTGCATCGCTGGAAAAATCAATATTTGGCACATAGAAAAACAAATTGAGGAAAATGCGGCTAAGCGAAAATGCAATCGATACGCCAATGCTCGATGCGCAGCCCCTCAAGTGTGCAGCTAAGCCCATAGCCATGGATAGGCAACGCTGCTGCTGTTGGTGGCTACCAGCTCATCCAATCTACAAGAGCTTAACAGCTACCAAGTCGCCGTCGTTGTCGTTGGCGTCGCCGTTGTCTTTGCTTTATTCTAGTGGTTGCTGTTGTTGTTTGGAGCATTGAGTTCGCCCACACAAATTGTAATGTGAGCTCGCCCCTCAAAAAAAAACCCAAACCAAAAGCAACAAATCACTAAATAAGTCTTCCAAACTTAGCACGTAATTAGCAATTAGTATTTAGTCTTTAAATGAAGTCGGCGCTAATCGTTTGCCCAAGCGGAGTAAAACAAAAAGAATCTATTTAAATATAAAACTCTATATAATATATAGAACATCCAACGTCTTCCAAATGCTGGCTAAAACAACAAAATAAACAAATTGATAAAAGAGAAAATGTAGCGAAAGTTTCAAGCAAATGCTAATCCAACGTCTTCCAGTTAATTAAGAAAGTGTTAAATATAAAACAACAAAATATAAATATTTATTTTTATATTACAAAATATATAAAAAATATATTCACAAACGTGTCTAAACAAAACAAAAAAGAAAAGATTAAACTAAACTTAAAAAAAAAAAACAAAAACAATAAACATTTATCTAATTTACATAAAAAACATAAATTATATACACAATTTTTATAAATTAAATATATTCACATATATTTAAAACAACATTGAATATCCTAATATACAAATATAAACAAAGTTATTATAATTCGCTGATATAAAACTATAATATAAACAAAATAAATATATATTTTTAACTCTTAATAGAAAATATATTTAATAAATTCTACGGTCTTCCAAAAAGAACAAATACAAAAAAAAAATCTATTACTAAAACATAATAATAGAAGAAAAACAAATTTGTCCAACTGTCTTCCTGAACAAATTATAAAAAAAAATGAATAACAATTTATAAAGCGAACAAAATTAAATATAAATATAAAAATAAAAGCATAACAAAGAAATACCTAAAAACAAAAAAATATAAAAATAAAAACCAACAAATTAAAAAAATTAATAAAAATAATAAATGAAATAATAATAAATTAATACAGAAATAAATCCGCGAACTTCCTGAAAGAAAAAATAAAATAATAATAATAATTAATAAATAAAACCAAAATAATTAAAAATATTAAATGAAATAATAATAACAAAATAAATTCATTGTCTCCTTATACAAATTATGGATGAAAATCTTATAAATAATTTTTTAAAATAAACTATAAAAATAAAATTAAAATCTAACAAAATATAAAAATAATAAAAATAGTAATAAATTTAAAATATAAACATAAATCCACGGTCTTCCTAAAACAATTGTGGAAAAAACAAACTAAACTATATAAAAAGTAATCCCAAACAACCCCCAATTGAGAGAGAGAGAGAACTCTCCAAAATGCTCTCCTCAGAAATCTATACAAACACCACAACAACCACTGCAACGGCAACGGCAACGGCCACCGCAATGGCAACCGCCACCTCGACCTCCACATCCAACTCGGAGGCGCGAAGCACAACGAAAGCCTTTGCCACGCTGCAGGTCGTCAAGGCAAAGAAGCGGCGCAAACGTCGTAAACGCGCAGGACACGCAACCGGCTGTGGCAACAACAACAGCAACAACAACAACAGCTGCAGCAGCAGCAACAACAACAACAGCTGCAGCAACAACAACCCCAATGCGATTGTCGGCTGTGTGGCAGCCACAGTCGGTGGCAGGAAATGCAAGGCACAATATTTCCAACATGACAATCGCGAGTATATAGCCAAATATGAGAGTTTCCAGTTCATGGCACAGGCGACAACGTCAGCGGCACTTAACTATGCTGCCGTGGCCAAGAAGTTCAAGCCATTGAGGCCGGTTTTGGCAAGCGGCGCCAAGAAGAACAGGCGCACAGCACAGCCGAAGAAGCCGCTCAACGACTGCGCCTGCGTCTGCCAAAATACGCATGTGACGCAATTGACGCAATGCCCAGCGGAGCGAACAGCTGTGCTGCCACAACGGGAACAAGAACGTCACAAGTTGGAGCACGTAAATGGGGCGGGTGGACAGGCGCTGCCGGCGCTGCTCGAGCTGCTCAAGCACTCGTCCAGCACGTGGTTGCAAACGCTGCTGCTTGGCGCTGGCAGCGCTGCGGTGGCAAGGTAAAAGAATTGAGGGTAGAGTTAAGCTCTTAGAAATTATATATAGTTTATAGAATGATATGAGTTGATTTATCGGATGATATCTAATGTGAATCCTCCCACTTCCTTTGCAGCGTGCGTGACACCCATCAAATTGCCGAGGCACAGCAGCAGAAGAACGCCAAATTGCGCGAGGCATTTAACATATCCGAGTACTTTGTGGAGGGCAGCAGCTTTGATTGCGATCGCAAGGCTAAGGAGGACTTGGCCAAGACGGTGGCGCTGCAAAAGGAACTGGACGCGCAGCGTGAAAGTCTTGCGGCAGCAGCAGCAGCGGCGGCAACGGCGGCCGCAGCTGCAGCAGCAGCTGGCAAGGACAAGGAGACGGGCAAACGATATGCGCTGTTGCGTACGCCATCACGCGAACGCGACGATGGTGCAACTGGAGCTGGCAAACCAGATGCTCCGGCTAACAGTGGAGATGAGCGCGAACATGTGTCCAAGTCGGACAAAAAGAAGAAAAAGAAACGCGCCAGGGAGAGGTGACAACAATGATTTCCAACTGTAATAGACCCAGACTAAACAACATTTTCTCTTACAGCTCGGCTAGTCCGGAGCGTCGCAAGGATAAGAAGAAAAAGTCGAAGAAGCATAAGAAAGAGAGGTAAGAACTCGGCAGAAATCCAACCAAAAATTTCTGTGAAAAAAACCCACTCGTAGCTCTCTGTTCAACTAGTTTTCTTATTTAAAAAAAAAAAAACATAAATTTTCTGTTCCGTATTGTAAAAGTTGAAACTATTTATAATTTCTCTTGTTGTTGTTGTTGTTGTTGTTGCCAAAACAAACAAAACTTGAACACGAAACCTTTTGTAATTAACAAAGAAAACAACTGCTTAATATACATTTTGTGTTTTTCGTCTCTACTCCTTCTTTTACATTGCATTTTTAAACAAAAAAATAACTCAAACCAAAAAGGGATTCATATGAGAAAGAAAGTAAAAAGAAGCGAAAAGTTATGTACAAATAAAAAACAAACAAACAAACATAAACACCCAAACACACACACACACACATAATATAACTTAGTTTGTAAACAAAATGAAATGTTTCAAAATGACAAAAGAAAAAGTATTATTAATATACTTTGTAAATCATATGTGCTGACAGCCTCGTTTTATTTGGCTTGACAAGCGTAGGGTTCCTATGGGCTCTCTCTCTATCTATCAATCTATCTATCTATCTATATCTAACTCTATCTCTAAGCACACACACACACATACACACTTTCTCCCACACACACACACACACACATTTCGTTCACATTTGTTCTTATTCAGCTTGTGGTAAGTAAAAAAATTCGTTTACTCTATATAAAATTGTATTGTGTTACAAAATTTGTTTGCTCTTTCATATATCATATCCATATACGAGGTGTGTTCAAAAAGTATGGCGAATTTGGAATTTCCGTGAGTTACGTATATACGAGTTGGAATGGTGTTATGTGGGTACTTATGACGACAAGTTTGAGAGCTTCCTCTAACAAATCCACAAACTAATGATGCCGCAGCATCCACCGTATTGCCCAGAATTGGTTCCTTGTGACTTCCTCTTGTGCCCGAAATTGAAGAGGTCTAGCAAAGGACGACGCTACACTAAGATGGAGCAGATAAAGATAAGATATACTTCAAGGATTACATAATATCTGGAAGATATACTTCTAGGATTACATAATATCTGGAAGATATACTTCAAGGATTACATAATATCTGGAAGATATACTTCAAGGATTACATAATACATATATACTTCAAGGATTACATAATATCTGGAAGATATACTTCAAGGATTACATAATCTCCGGATGGCAACTACTTTGAAGCATAAAGCATTTTTACCTAAAACACTAATTTCGCAATACTTTTTGAGCAAACCTCGTATACTTTATACACACACACCCAGACACACACACACATACCTACACACCCACACGCCTACACACACAAAGTTAAAGTACAGTCTCGTTTGTTAAGGTACCTAAAAAAAACTGTGTTTCTGACAACAATTAAAAGCGTATTACTTTCTCATCTTTCTTTCTATTATTATTAATTAACCTACTACTATTTATTAAGACAATGCAATTTTGAGCAGTTTAATCGATGAAGGTAAAGCACTAAAAAAAAACCACAAGTTAATCAAAACTCTCTAAAATCCCAAAAAAAAAAAAAAAAAACACTTCTTCAACTTATTGCTGCCAGCTCCCATTTGGGGGGCCCAGTCTCTGGACAAAATTCTAGTTGAAACTCTCTGTCTTTCCATTGTTTATAAACTAATTTGTATATATTTAAACATTCTATTTGCAGTAAGTCGAAAAAGTCGAAGAAATCTCGCAAGCGCAAATACAGCGGCAGCGATAGCAACGATAGTGACGAGGATGAGGCGGCCAGCAGCGATGCGGAGCGTGAGCTAAAAAGTGCACGCAAGAAAGCCAAAAAGGAGAAGGTAAAACCAATTGCAAGACTCAAGTGTGTTAAGAAAACCAATTTTAAACAAAATGAGAACTGAGAACTGAGAAATATTGAAGAACCGACAGAAACTGTTCAGTTCAATTGCCTTGAGCGTGCATGAGCTAAGCTAATCATAAAGATATCATTACTTTTTCTATAAACTCTTAGCCAATCTTAACTCTGTGCATTACTAACTGTCATATAATATATATAAATATATAACATTCTCTCTACCTGACTTTTTTGTAAAGAATCATTTGATGAAACTATTTTAGTGTAACCAAAAATAATGCCTAAATGATTATAACTATTTCTCTCTCTACATATAGTATATATTTATACTATGCCTTATATACGTTACATGATATATATATATGATGATAATAACTCGATTGACTTTATCGTTTTTTCGTTGTTTCAAATTGTTCACCAAAATATTAAACATACGCCATTTCTTCTCTTCGCTTATTTACTTCTTTTTTCCACAAAAAAAAAAAAAACAAAAAACAAAAAACCAAAAACAAAATGAAAAAATAATTAATAATCTATAAACTCTATATAAAACATTAAAGCATACCAAAAACTAATTAGTAAAAAACAAAAAACCCAAAAACAATTTAAGAAATCAAATATATAAAATAAAAATAAAAATCACCCCACAAAAAATATTGTAAAAGGTAAAAACAAAAAGGCTTCAAAACGCATACACAAAAAACTAGTATTACAAAATTTTTAATTTGAAATTTGTATTTTTTTTAGTTTTCACTTTGATTTCGTATAGCTAGTCAATCAATCAATATCAAAATAGAGCTCTGCACAAACAATATTTATATAAGTCCAATAAATTTCTTTTGTGCATAGTTAAAAAAATCTATTCAATTTTGGTTTCCTTTTGTATGCTTGTTCACGAAGTGAAAAGAGAGTATATAGGCTTTGTGTAATATACGTATTTGCTGTCCGTCCGTCCGTCCGTCTAGAGAATTGACATTTGGAATATATATTCATTGGAATATATGTTCATACTCTTCAAAATATTATGTTTATCATCTAAGTTTGCTGTCCAACACTTCAGTCGCACTACTATTTTTATGAACACCGCTGTATATGCCTTTTGAGATATGTGGGAAATCGGAAAAAACTATAGCTTATCATATTTTGAAGCTAGAACTCCCACATCTGACAGTTAAGTGACTGCAGACTCTCTCTAGAGACTTACCAAAAATAATTAAATTTTTGTTTGGCCCCGTGAACGAGTATTATGCAGTCGGCTGCGCCCGATGGCACAATTAATTATGTTTTTCTTTCCGTTCTTTGCTTAACTTATCTGAATTATTATGTAGTATCCAAAAAATCAAACCAATTTAAATTGTTATAAGTAAAATTCCAAAGAAAAACGAAAAAGAAAATTTATATTTTGTTTATGAAAACCCTTGGCGCTTCATTGATATAGGATAGCTTTCAAAGGCTCTCTTGTAGTTTTGTAAGTACTTTCATTTGTCTGTTTTCTTTCTAACATATACAAATATATATATATCTATAAATATAGAATAGCGTCAACACTCTTTTGTGTATATCTATCCGAAAAAAAAAAAGCAAAACAAATAAAATATTTTTTCAGCCCGCTTTCAATTTGCATCAAATCCAAGCGAGAATTCATCATGAGATATACCCACATCCATACATCATGCCCATCATGATCATACTGAATGAAAATAACTGTGTTTATGTACACACACATATATATAACTCGAGATTAATGCTAACAGTTAGACGCTTTAATGCTACTGTTCCATTTTTGTTAACAATTTCCCATCTTTTATTATGCAGAAAAAGCGTGAGAAAAAGCTGAAGAAGAAGCAGCGTGCGCGTGCCAGCTCCACGGACTCGGCACGTTCCAAGTAAGCTAAGAAATCTAATGCCTAGCTAAATCCTTCATTTAACTTGCCTAATCCTTGACAGTTCACCCACGCGCAAGGACAAGAAGTCGGCCAAATCTCGTGCAGCTGCTGAGGATAATGGCACGGGTGCAGAGAATCCCACTCGCGGTCGTTCGACCGAGCGGCGCAAGGACAAAAAGTCGCGCCGCAATGACTCCTCGACGGACAGTCGCCGGGAGAAGCGCGATAAGTCGGCGCGCACGCCGCCGCGTCGAGGGACTGAAAAGCCAGCACGCTCCAAGGAGCGACAGCGTGAGCGCTCAAAACAGAGATTTGGCTCGAAGGAGCGACAGCGCTCAAAGGAAGCAAGGCGCAATGAGAGACAGAGATCCAAGGAGCGACAGCGTTCCAAGGAGCGTCACAAGTCAAAGGACAGAGCTCGATCCAAGGAGCGACAAAAGTCTAAGGAGCGTCAGCAATCAAAAGAGCGACAACGTCCCAAGGAAAAACAGCGCTCCAAGGAGCGACAGAGATCAAAGGATAGAGTGCGCTCCAAGGAGCGACAGAGATCAAAGGAGAGAGTACGCTCCAAGGAGCGACAGATATCAAAGGAGAGGCAACGTTCTAAAGAGAGAGTAAGATCCAAGGAGAGAGCACGCTCCAAGGAGCGACAGAGATCAAAGGAGAGAGTGCGCTCCAAGGAGAGACAAAGATCAAAAGAGAGAGTGCGCTCCAAGGAGAGACAAAGATCAAAGGACAGGCCACGCTCCAAAGAGCGACAGCGCTCAAGGGAAAGAGAACGACAACGATCAATGGAACGTGTGCGTTCCAAAGAGCGACAACGTTCCAAGGAGAGACAACGCTCCAAGGAGAGGCAGCTCTCCAAGGAGCGACACAAATCCAATCAGCGTTCAGGCGATGCAGCCAAAGAGCGCGGCAAAGATCGTCGACGCGAGCGTCGCTCAGCCTCACAGGCGAAACGAGGCGGAGGTCGTCATTCCCGCTCACGTTCCCGATCGCAGAAGAGACAGCGCACACCCTCGCCCTCGCTGGTCAACAAGCAGCGCACACGCTCACCGGATGCACCGAAGAAGCCGGCGTCAGTCGTGGCAGCGCCCGCTTTCAATCCCTTCAAGGCGGCCGAGGATACTGTGAACGATATACTGGGCACCAAGTCGGTGATGGTGGCGCTTGAGCAGACGAAGCGCAAACGAGCAGCATCCAGCTCGAGCTCCTCATCGTCCAGCTCCAGTGGCAGTTCCTCGCAAAGTGAGCCAGGCACGCCCTCGCCGCGAAAGCAGCGACGACGCAGCCAGACGCCCGAGCAGATGAAGCGTGAACCAGGCAGTCCGAGTCAGCGCGAGCAGGCCAAGAACAGCCACATAAAGCGTGAACGCTGGGGCACGCCCACCAAGCCAAAGGCGCCCAAAAAGGAGAAGGATAAGGACAAGGACAAGGGCAATACGCCAAGTCCCAAACAGAGCAAATGTCGCTCAGACAGCTCCAACTCCTCAGAGCTGCGCTATTCACCAGCTGAACGTAATCCCGAGCGCTATCAGGACATACTGCAGGACAAAAAGCGACAGCTGTCCAAGTCAAAGGACCTAAAGCCCGCGCCCATCGTCCGACTGCGTGCCCAAAGCGATGATGGCGGCGAGGAGGAGACAGAGACGAGCGCTGCAGCCATAGAGGATTACCAGCAGTCGAAGCGGGAGCGCGAGGAGCAGCAGGAGCTGCGCATGCTCGAGCAGCTCAAGTCGGGCATTGCGGCCAAGGCCAAGCAGAAAATGAAAACAATGGAAAAGAATGGCGATGCCAAGGATGTGGATGCTGGCAGCGAAGTAAGTGGCGATACTAACAATGTGGTGCTGGCCACCACCAAACGTAATTCGCTAAGTGAATTTCTTGTTGCTAACAATGTGACCGCTTTAATTAATAACCCACTGACAATGCCAACAACAACAACTACAATTTTAACAACAACAACAACAACGACAACGACAGCAACAACAACAACGCCGCCGCCGCCTGCAACAGCAGCTGAGCCGCTTACGCCGCCAATTAGCAAGGCGGCAAATGGTGGTGGCGCCAAGAGTACAAGCAATCCAACGGCAATAACAGCAGCAACAACAGCAACAACAATAACAACAGCAACTGCAATTGCATTAATTAACCCAACAATAGCAGCAACACCAACAACAATAGCCAAATTCAATCACAGACCACAACAACATCCACAGACGAAGCGCATCTTTCATAATCGCACGCTGAATAACAATCCCAACAGTAGACATAATACTAACCATAACAATAATAGTAATAATCATGCATGTGGTGGTGGTGGTATTCATCTTGCTGCTGGTGGTGTTTCTCATACTAATCATGCTAGCAACAATCCCAACAACAATGCGCTGCCCTTTTTAGCCGGCACGGCCGGCACCTACAATCGCACAACGAACCGGCTCAATCATGGGCCGCTGCTGACCGCCACGCACTATAACATCTGCAAGAATCAGCACAACAACGGCCACGGCCACGGCCACGGCCACAGTCACGGCCACAACCACAGCAACAACAATGGCAGTGGTGGCTTGCAGCCGTTCCTCAGCCGGCGTGATCAGCAGCAGCATCATCTAACGCGTAGTCTTAGCATGTACAATCCTAATCTTTATGGCCATGGGCAGCAGCATGCACTGCTAGCAGCCGCCGCGGCCGCTGGTGGCCATCATGTGCATCATCATCATCATCATGGCCGACATGGTGGTGGGCTCTTGTCATTGGGTGGTAGTGGCGCTGCGGCTGCCGCTGCAGCAGCTGGCTTGGCCTTGCTGGGCCATCCGGCGCAGCATGGCCGCGGCTTTAATGCGGCTGCAGCGGCCGCTGCGGTGGCGGCCAATAGTATAAGCTATCATCACCATCATCAACAACAGAAACCGAAAATTGTTATAAAACCGTTCAAAATTCACGATCCACAGCCCTTAGTCGCTGCACTCGCCGACAGCACTCTGGTGGATGCCATCGTCTCCAAGGTGTCGACAGCAACGGTGGCAGCAGCGGAGAGCGCCGCACGACGCAGTCGCAGCCGTTCGCGTCGCAGCAATCACAGTCGCAGCAAGCGACGCACGAGCAACAGCCGGCATCATCATCATCGTTCCAACAGTCGCTCACGATCGTAAGTTGCAATCGTTTGACACGGGTTGAGGCACTGTCTAATCACTTTCATCTCTCTACAGTCGCTATAGCTCCTCGAGCAGTCGCAGCGGCTCGTGCAGCTCTCGATCACGCTCTGGTTCGCAATCATCACGCTCTAGCGGCTCGTCAAGAAGCAGCTCCGGCAGCTCCTCGAGCAGCGGATCGGGCACATCACAAACCGGCTCTCGTTCGCCATCCATACCCAGACGTCGCGGCTCACCCAGCTTTCTAGACAGGCGTCGCATCACTAGGTAGAAGCAGCTAATGGATATTTTTATCTCCTTCCACAGTTCACTTTAGTTTTATGAACCTTGCAGAGTGAGACTTTTGCACATGATTTGTATACTCTTGCGGTGTTTATTCCAAGTCTATATTTTTCTAGGCATGACTGAGGTCTAGTATAATAGATATAGATATATTTTCATATGTTTATCACATTTCAGTCGCACTACTATTTTTCTGACCAGAGCTGTAACTAATATTCTACAGGCCAGTCTCTGTCTATGCCCATTTATCTTTTATATATGCAAAGTGTATATATAGCCATATCTTTCTGTTTGTCCGTTTATATTTCAAGTATTTTAAATTTGATAAAACTTTGGCATTGTTGCTGGCCTCCCCTGAGGCTTTTTGATAAAACTATAGCAAAAGAATTCAATATGATAGTTTTTCAACCCATTGAAACTGGAAATTCAGGGTATACTAGTTTCATGAATATGTATGTAGACGTGTCAGACTCTATGAAGTAGATATATTCTTGATCTAGCTAAGTTCATTTGTCTGCCTAATCTGCAAGAGTATAAAATCAGCAGCAGTTCGAATACCTTTCTGCTCATATTATTTATTATTTTTTAAATATTTTTTAACTATATATATTTTATTTTTAATTTTTGCTTACTCTGCAAGGTTTAAATTTGGTTTGTTTTTATTTGATTTTAATCTATTTATTTGATTTAATTACTTTTAATTTTTTGTAGCCGTCGCTCGCCACGCAGCTCGAGACGTTAGCCAGGTTATCCAGCTTCAGTTGCATATTCATTTCCAATTTTATAGAGCACCTGATTCACCTGACTTCATTTGATTTGATTTCGTTTTATTAATTTTCTTTTCTTACAGCTAACTCAGGAATTATCATTTAAAATTTTAATCATTTATATATATACTTCGATATATGTATGTATTCCGTATCTGTAGCTTACTTTATTTCGTGTGCTTTGTAAATTTTGTATCTTTATCCAATTTTGATCGTATAATTATAATAATTTTTCTAATTAGTTCAAGCAAAGGCTGCACAAAAATAAATTATATCAATGCCAAATTTGATTTACTTTGATTTTCTTTTAAAGGATTTAGTTTATGATTTCAATTGATTGAAATAATTTTCTGTTTGTTGGTAAGTTTTTATGACTTTTCTTCTTTTCTTGTAGTTGTAATTTCGAGTATTCTGCTCTATCTAATCTTATGAAACTTGTTTTGCAGCGCACGCAAGCGACCTATACCCTATCACCACAAGGCTTCTGGGGAGGGCATTAACAATGGCGATGGCGACGAGCATGTGGACAATGATGCATCCAGCTGCTGCTCCAGTTGCTTCAGTCGCGGCAGCTCACCGGGCACACCCATTGCTGGCACACCAATGCACAATAGTCGCAGTCCGTCGGCGATTGCCTTTTGAGTGTTAACCGATTCGCTGCGCAAAATGTGCGGCGAACTGTAAAGCAAAAGAAGGGGGGCTGCCCCCCAACTACTCTAAGTAAAACTCAACTAGTCAAACATCCACATCCCTAGTCGCAATATGCAAACAACAAAACAAAACAAAAACTTTATATAAATCTCTACATAATATGTCTAGGCTAATTGTTGTGCAGTATAAGATTTGTTTTCTTGTAGAGACCCTGCCCTTAAGACTAAGTTGTAAAGCGTTTTCCTTTTTGCAATTCTCAGTAGCTAAACAATATTGTAGAGACGATCATTGATATTAATTATAATATAAAATACTCGAATTATTTGCTAGTTTTTAAGCTGCGTTTTTAAATAAATATTATTTGTTGCCATTTCAAATGCGAACTATTTTTATTGTACATACAAAAGTAATAAAAAGAATGTTTAGATTTTCAGTTGGAATTTCACAGACGATAAGGCCGACCCTCGAGTTCTCACACACACATATACCATATATCTATATAAGCTGACATACATTTATATATAGCCCTATTGTTGCCATCTACTTAAAACAGAAAAATTATTCCCGCTTGAGAACCTTTGGGACGCAGATAAAGACTTCAGCGTAATCTCCGATGAGCTAGTTAATATGCATATATATATATATTTAGATAAACAGTTGGCAGTTGCGTTCATGTGGACTTGGCAGCTGCTTGTTTTTCCTGGAAGCGACGGCGCTTCTGTGCCAGAAACACCACCCAAATGAAGGAAATGATGCCCATGCTAACGGAACGGAACATGGCCGGCACATAGGCAATATTCAGATAGACGAACAGCGATAGATATTGCCAATTGGCACGCAGTACGGGCCAGTAGAGTTTCTCCAGATTCTTAACAGCTGTGCTATGCGAGTTGCCCTGCAAGACAACAAAATATATGACTTAAATCTTATACCGCTCCAAAAACTCAAAACTCACCTCGAAGAGCGACAGGAAATATAGCGAGAGCAATTGATAGAGCGGCGCATAACCGAAGCGCTCGAAGAGGAATATAAAGAATTTCCTAAAACGAAAATCATGGCTAAACATACGCTCCACCGTCTGATAGAAGTAATGCGGTACACTGCCTCCAAAGATCAGGCCGAATAAGCCATAAGCGAAGACGCTTTGTTGATTGAGTTTCTTGGCGCCCGCCAAACGCTGAGCGGTGACATTTGCCGTGGTGGCCAAGCAGCAGCTGCAGGCAATTCAAATTGTATAGATTAGTTAATCCCATTTTAGATAACTCCATATATAATTACGCTGTTAGGGATTTCGTGCGCACTGGATGATTGAAAAGCTGCTCCAAATAGCTGCCAAAGAGCGAATAAATTGGCTTTGAAATGGCCATGTTGCGGCTGCTAAAGGATAAATTGTAATTGAAAGTTATATTTTATATGCAGGCCAAAGTGCAAAGTACGCCACTTATTGTTGATAACATCAATAGGCTAACGCTTTTCAAACTCATTTATTTTACTAACCGCTTGATAGAAACGGCGTTTAAAGACTGAGCAATTCGCTCACCTGAAGTTGTTTTTCTCATGCAGCCCTGCCAGTGTCACCACACACGTTTACATACATTTCAAAACAACAAGTCTGGTCACCCTGTTTTCAATAAGACTTTTTGCTTGAAAAGGGCAACACTGTCATTCACAATAATCATTTTACTGCGTTTAAAGAAATAGCTAAGGAATTTTTTGGAAAGAAATTTGCTGTGCACGTCAAAGATGGAGTTTCCACCGTGTCCGAACACATTGAAGTCCATACAGCATTTCCTGAAGCTGGCCCAGGAACATGATTCACGCGACGTTGTCATCGCCTACTGGGCACGACTCTAGTAAGTAGACGAGAGATGGGTTTTCCTACCAGCAAATTTCGCATAAACAAAATGTCTTTGTTAATTAATTCTAAAGTGCGCTGCAAATTGGCTTGAAGGCATCCACACAGACCGCAGAAGAGACTCAGCTGCTGTTAGGTAAGTGTCGAAAGATTACATTATATGATTTTCATGCACTGATGACTCATCCATATTTTGATTTGTTTTTTCTGTCGTGTTTTGATTGCACCTTCAGCTATTATGGACTGGTTGGAGCAGATGAAGAAGACGCATGCAGATAATGAGGCACTAACCAACGATGTGGCTGCCCAGGCGCACATTGAGAACTATGCTCTGAAACTATTTCTCTATGCCGACAAGCAGGATCGCGAAGAGAACTTTGGCAAGTGAGTGGAATTTCATTTAATATTGATTTATGTTTTTATAATATATGTAAATTGTCAGGAACGTGGTCAAGGCATATTATTCCAGTGGTGTTCTCTATGACATATTGCTAACCTTTGGTGAGCTGAGCGAGGAGGCGCTGCACAATCGCAAATACGCCAAGTACAAGGCTGCATACATTCACAACTGCCTGAAGAATGGCGAGACACCCATACCCGGACCCTTCCCGGATGATGAATCTGCAGAACTAACTGGCGAAAGTCCAGCTGGTGTCAACGATGAAGCCGCAGCCAATGTAACACCACCCGAAGAGCCAGCTGCTGACTCGCAGTCGGACAATGTGGAGCCGTCCACGCCCGCACCACAAGTGACACCACCCACAGCCGAGGAGGTGTTGAATAATCCGAACAAATTGCCCAGTCCGCCCGTGGAGGAGGAGAAGCCAGGTGGCTTTGAGCCATATGTGCCCACAGCACAACCGAATGCCGCAATTTACCAGCCGATTGTGCCCGTTGCTGGTGTTCACATAACACCCGATCAAATGATTACCGCTCAGAAGTATTGCAAGTACGCAGGCAGCGCCCTCAACTATGATGACGTGAAGACGGCAATTGAGAATCTGCAAAAGGCATTGAAGCTGCTCAGCACTGGCACTGAATAAGATACCCTAACAATACACTAACCACACACAGTTAATGCTTGGAGCACACGCACTTTTGAAGCCACATAATTAATAATCTCTCAAGAATTTGCTGGCCATGCTTATTTAACGTAAAACAGAAACAAGAACGAAAACACGACGACTGATGTTGAATGATTGTTTAAAACAGCATTGTTTATATATGTATGAATATGAGTTATTCAAAAATTTATTAAAATTGTTGCTAAAATGTTGATGGCTGCGACAACTACAACATGAGTGCCGTATTGCAAAAGGATTCTGGTCTTTGTCTTTTTATAGCTATACTATAACTCGTTTATTAATATTTATAACTTGAACACTTTCGCAATTTATTTATGTATATTATTTATATATATATACGAGTATGTATTTCTGTTTATTCTTTGGCACCAAAGTGAAAAAGAAACGTTTCAATTTTGTTTTACTCTATATAAAAAATTTGATTTAATTTATAACTATAAATGAGAGTGTGTTCGTTAATAGCTTGTATTATATGTTATGTATAAAGGTCGCCAATTGAGCTCGAAAAATTTCAACTAATTGTGCTAAAAGAAAGCTGTTTACAAGTGCGTCTATGAGTTGAATTAATGATTCCGACTATAAATATGATCCAAAATCTAGTTATCCATGGCATTATCATCTACTCCTGCTTGAGCCCATTCGCTTGCGGTGCATTGGTGGCCGATAGCTCGGCGGCCTCCTTGCGACTGGTCTGATACCAGACAACCAATCGGCCGCCCAACATGAATGTGAACACCAGCGCCGGTCCGGAACGCTCGAACGGATCACTGACCATCCAATGCTGATAGATGCCCAACAGCATCAGCATCAACAGCAGCACATTCGCCACATTCTTGATCTTGTCTGCGGATGAGAGTAGAGAATGGTTACAAATGCATAGGCATTGGGCAGAGGCTTTACTTACGATAGGGTATTAGTGCCATGGCCAGACCGCACACAATCTCCAAGATGCCAACGGTGCGTCGATACCATTTCGAGGGTATCTTAATGCCAAACATTGCCGTCAACGGAAATACCTTGGCATATTTCACATACTCAGTGCGCTGCAAAGGTTAATTGAAATGGAAAACGAAAATGAAAATTAAATTAGATTTGCAGTGCGAGGGTAGGTTGAGTAATTGCAGATGTGTGTCATCGAATTTAAATATATTAAAATATATTAAATATTAAAATAATAAATAAATATAATTAAAATAATAAATAAAATATAAATAAATAAATAATATTAAAAAATATAAAATTTATATAAATTAATTTATGAGACTTTCTTTATAGATCGAAAGCTTTTCACATATTTTAATATATAATAATATATATATATTTAATATACAATCATATACTTAATATTTTTTATATGCTTAATATATCTAGCTACTAAAAGCTGTAGCTTTAGCAGAAATTCGGCTAAGAATTAGCTTTAAAAATCTTTTACCCAGCTAAAGTTCAGAATTCTCACTGTTTTTTAGCTCACTAAGTGACTTAAGTAACTAATTTTGCGAATTATGTAATTATAATAAAAAATTCATTTCCCAATTTTATTATCTTTAGTAGCCATTGATTGTCTGACTCACTTAGTTCGAGCTTATTTTTTATATACATCAACTATTTCCCAGCAATAAATAAAAGTTCAAATCCTGATCTTCTCTTTTTAGCCTAGCTCATTTAGCCAGAACTTATTTGCCAAGCATATATACTATATATCCAAACACTAACTTAAAGTGCGAGCCTCGCTCCTCTATTTGTTATTTACCCACTAATTCCTTGGCTTTTTCGGTTAAACACATATTCAGCTGCTATCTAAGAATTCGAACCGCGATCCTCACTTTTGCACTTGCTCATTAATTGCCTAGCTCACTTAGCCAGAACTGATCTGCCAAGTACAAACATGAAAACAAACAAACAAACATACAAACATATATATGTACGTACATACATACATAGATACCATACATACATCCATCTATACATAAATCCATACATACACACATACATATTCATTCATTCTTGCCGATCTCTCTGTGTGTGGCGATGCAATATTTTGTATTTATTTTTAAAATAAAAAGAAAAGTCGAAAACCCAAAACTTGTTTGTCATACACACTCACAATTTCAATTTCAATTTCAATTAGATTTTATTTCATTTCATTTCATTTTGTTTGGCATTGGCTATTTGTGGTTTTCAACACCAAGGTGTAATTATAAAGGCTGCAAACAAAGCAACAACAGCAACAACAACATCTGCGCATGGGCTATAAATTGAAATTCGCTTCAAATCAAATAACTAACCAAAAAATAAATAAAAAACCATTAAGAAAAACAGCAACAAATCAAATAGAAAACGTGCTGTAAGCCAAATACCACAGCAAATTACTTTATATAGTATATATACTATATACATATAGTATATATAGTATAACTATATATATGTATACTATATATACAGTCGAGTCCCGATAATTCGAAATGGCAAGGGGATCAGGTTTTTTACGAATTAGACGGAAATTCAAATTATCGAGATTTCTATCATATAGATATCCCCATCAAGGGGATAGAATTTTTTCGATTTATCGCGATTTTCGATTTAGCGGGGTACAAATTATTGAGACTCGACTGTAGTACATTTGTATATTTTTAAAAATTTGCTAACACAAAACCTAGAATTTGTTTTTTTTTTCTTGCTTTAAGAGACTTGTAAACAAAATAAGAGCAAATCACATTCATGTTTATTGTTTATATATTTTATATATACAATATCTATATGTATAGTATATACATTTGTATATACATTTATAAACACGTGAACAGCTAAATTAATTTACACAACAAAACAAATACTGACGCCCACGCATTTTGTGGTTTGCTATTTCCATGAGCAATGCTTACATGCGGAACAAGTAAGAGTGTTCTAGTGGGGAATGCACGACTAGGAAATGCCCTGACCGCAGTGCAGAGTTGTCAATCATTCTACGCCTCTTTTAAATATACAAAACAAACAACAGATGCAACATGCAACAAACACACATAAGCAATCACTCATCCAACTACAAACAAAATCTCTAATCACACAGAAATTTAAACAGTAATCAGAAATCTGCAGTTTTTATGCGATATATTGATAATAAGGCAATGATTCGTGCTTTCCAAATACAAATGTTTAAACTGGAATTGCATAGGAATTTATATGAATATATATATAAAATTTCAATTCTCTAGATTTAGTCCAGACGGACAGGGCTATATCGACTCAGCTCGTCGTTTTGATACATTGATATAGAATATATACTTTCTTGGATCTACTACGCCTTCTTCTACTTGTAACATATATTTTGACAAAAACATCATACTCCGACTTTTCCATTTTCAATGGAGTCTGGGTATACAAATAACATATAATATATACATAGGTCTACAGCACTTGTGCAGAGTCCAGAGTGTTAGGAAATCTATATATATAAATCTAGCTAAAGAATTTGTAGTCCAGTTTTTGCCGTCATCTACTTATTATGAACGCAACTGCAAAGTGTTTGGCTGATAAAAACTCATGTGTGTTAGATATTTATATACATATATACATATCTATATAGATGTTTTTATGTATATTCCTGAAGATCATTGCGTTTTCAGAAAAGTTTTCATGAAGGCCAGCCGCCTGGCATTGATGAGGTCGAGTTCAATGGTGCAGCTAGACAGTTCTATCAGTTCATCATTTTTAAGAATTTCCGCAATATTTCTGAGTATTTCAATTATAATTAGTGCTATATATATATATATATATATATATATATATATATATGTATATATATTATTATTATTATACTAGCTAAATCTTATTTAAGCAAATTCTGAAGAATTTGTATAATAATCTTAACTTTAGTCAATTATATTTATCACTACTAAATGAAGACAAAATAAAAAGAAAATATATAATATCATAACTATAGCTGATCAGTCCCTAACAGGTTTTTTTTGTGCCAAAATATCTCATCTGTGCCCACAGTGCAGCTGTTGAAGCTGTTTGAGTAAGGCTTTGCTATAGTCATATGATTCATATGACTATAGCAAAGCCTTACTTCATATGATATGAAGCTGTTTTCTGAATAGCTCGAAAACTTTTGAATAACTAGAACAGCTAAAGACTTATTATATATTAGAATATATTCGAATTTTTGTTTATTAAATTCATTTGCTGATTTAATATCTTAAGCCAAAACTCAGAGTTTCCCTATACCACGAGCTAATCTAAACTAAACTAAACGAAACCAAACTTAATCTGTTTTTTATTTAAATTTTGAATCGCTGATTGATGTTTTAGACCCTCAAAAATGTAGCTAAAATATTACACAAATTTAGTTTTAATTTTCTCAAATAGCATCTAAAAGTTTTACTTAATCTTAGCCTGTATATCTCTGTATAGCCCTCATATCTCTTCGCCTAAGAAAACTCATTTGCTTAGCCAACTCATTTATTATTTAAAACAGAACTCAGCTCCAACCTCCATTCCACCCACTGCTCCTAGCTGACCCAGTTATATAAGAAAAAGCCCGTTATACATGGACAGGATATGTTTTGGTGGTTAAATTTTGTTTGTGCTCGCCATGAAAAATCGATAAGAGCCGCTGCCGCTCCCGAAACGCCGACTCAAGGTAAACAATGTGATATAACAGCGCAAATACATATATAAATTTATATATACATTTATATATATAATGATTTTTCTTGCTTACCAGATCCTTGTAGAGATCCTTGCTAATATGCGGCGTTAGCTTCAGTGTGCCCACAAATATGAAGAACAGGCCCAGCAATATGGACAAACTCTTGAGCACAATCGTATTCGAGGCTGGCATTTTGTTTATAGTCCTTCGCTTGCAATCACTCACAGACACTAAAAGCCCAACTGTCTATAATAATTATTAATGATTATTAAATATTTGTTGTTGTTGTTGTTGTTATTCGATTGCTCGCTGTGTTGAGCACATAATTTGTATGAATACTATTTTAAAATCACAAATTTGGGGCGCGCTGGCGGTTGGCGTTTGGCGGCTGGCGGTTGGCGGCGTGGAGGCGTGGCCAGATGGTACTGGGACTCGAATTCATATAGCATACATCACCCTATAATACACCGGTCGCTAAATTTAGCGCACGTCGCAGCTTCTTACTCGACCACGACGTACAAAGCACACGCCAAAGAACCAAAAAACAAAACAACAAAACCAAAAGTTATACGAAATTCACAAATTTTGAATGTTTGGGCGAAAACACTTTGTGTGTGGTATGTATAATTTTCTATAAACAATTTTTGCTCGCTTTCCCTAGGCAGTTTTCGTTAATTTCGTTGGCCGCACCACAGACGCGTTCGAATTGCTACTTAAACTGAGACTGAAAAACCAAAATCGACCAGTTGCAAAATTTCTATCAGCAGCATCCCAAAAGGCCGAGTGCCAGAAAATCAATATGAGCTCTCGCTCTCTCTCTCGCTCTCACAAAGGCCAAACGAGATCAAAAAAAGAGAGAGAAAGAGCGAGAGAGAGAGAGACTAGGCTGTTATTCAAAGAAAAAGCGCCCTCTGTCCATTAGAGAGAGAGTGATAGAGAGAAAGAGAGAATGTGCGAGCGAAAGTGTGAAGCAGAGCTAGCCTCGCAGCTGGGTTGAGTTTTATTTTGTTTTTGGGGTGGTTCCCCCCCTTGGGAAGTTGCGAGGTGTAATTAAGGCCAAAGACCCCGTGCAGCAACCCTTATGAAACAATGGCAACAGGGCTGCAAAGCAACTCAAGAAACACTCCAAGCAAAAAGTTGATAAAACTCGTTTAAACTCAACTCGTGTAGAGAGCTCTACTATGCGATTCTCAGGCAGGCAATTTGGTATATTACTATATATACTTTTTATTTAAGCTTAACATAAACTAAATCTTAAAACTCTATAGAAAACTTAAAGAGCTTACTGGCCAGTTTCACCAGCCCATTGGACCGCCTGGAACTGGACCGGGTCCGGGTCCGGGTCCGGGTCCGGGACCACGTCGCATCGCCTCCTGTGGTGGTGTGTACATGCGTTTCGAGTCGGCCATGCGTTGATTGTAGCTCTCGATCTGTTCCGCCAGTTGTGTATCCTCCTGCAGCGCGCGTCCCTCATCGAAGTCTAGGCAAGCAACGCCATCTAAGCGCTCCAGATCCAACCAGCCACGGAAGCGCACACACACGCCGTTCATTATGAAATTGGAGCGCAAGTGCACTTTGCCGCGTTCCCTGTCAAAATCGCACTCCTGCTCCTGGGCATAGGGATTGTGATTGGCATTGAAGTAGAGCTGCAGATTGGTGCCCGTGGGCACAAAGGAGAGCTCGGCATAGCCCTTGCGGCAGTCGGTGACGAAACGCATGCGACGCTCGTCTATGGCGCGTCCCCGGTAGCCCGTGTAGCGCACCTCGCTCTCCCGGCTCAGGCGTCGGAACAGTTCATCCGACTCGTATTTGGACTTCTGATTCGGCACAACGCGTGGCATTTTGAATATGAAACGCGGCTTGGGTTGCTCGTAGAGTCCCATTGCTTCATAGGGCGGCATCTGATGCTGATGATGATGCATTTTCTGATCTCCTAACAGTTCGATGCGCAAATTCATACTGATCCTTAGTCTGGCTTGAAATGTTATTTATATGCATACAATTTCGACTATAGCTACCTGCCCTTTCAAATGTTTATGACCAGCTTAAGTAGCTGCAGTCATAATAAAATATGCTGCACTACCTGTTGCCAGGTGTTTAGCTAAATCTTAATAAAACTTATCCTTCAACAAAATTTCTTGTTAATTTTTTTAAATCTTAACAGACAAAAGACTTTGGCATTGCCACATCGTTTTATTGCCCCGCATTTATAGCATGTAGCACAGGGTGTTCCATGAAACGAACAGCTGACGATATTTTTTGTTGAAATCATTTGCAACGCACGTCAAGAAGTTTTAATTTGTATCAAACAATTTCAAATTAAATATCACGTTAAAAAGTATCATAAACTATGTCTCTGGTTGCATACGCTGCGAGCAGTGATGAGGAATCGGATAATGATGAGGAGACTACGCCTATACAGGTGCAATTAATTAAACCAAGCGCTACGACTCAAAATGGAGCAACTGCAACCAATGGACATATTAGTGATGACGACGACGATGACTATATACCTCAAGAAGTGTCCTTACAGGAGTTGAAGGCGACCACTACGGGTCGCCTGCAGCTTAGCCTGCCTAAGCCAAAAGCAGCTGCTGAGCCAAATCCGCAGCAGGAGAAGGAGGATGATCAAGTGACTCAGGCATTTGCCAAGCTGCCCATGCCAAGGACTGCAGCAAAAGTAGCGACTATTATCGAAGAAGTGGACGATGAGTTCTTGCACAAAAAGGCAATTCCCGGTGCAGGTAGCGAAGCATTGGAGAAACCACCGCCACCTGTGGCCAGGGGACGCGTTAAGATTAGTATACCCTCACTCAAGGATTACGCCGATGTCGACAAGGAGCTGGCGGAGAAACAGAAGAACAAACAACCGCAACTCAAGTCCACAAAAGGATGCGGCCTGCTGAGCATCTTACCACAGGCTAAATCTGAGCGAGATTTCGGTAGGAAAACGGAGCCCGTGGCAGCCAAGCCTACTATTAAAGACGAATCTGCACCACAGACCAGCAAGAATGCTCCAAGAATCAGTGCCTCGCCAGCTTTCGTGCCGGATACTGTTAAACAAAGACGCGCTGCTCATAATACCGAAGGAGTCGATGGACTCAAAGCGCCGTCTGCAAAGCCTTCCAAGCCAACTGTGTCGCTGGTGAGCGTCAGCGACAGCGAAGACGAGGAGGAGGTAGCCAAGGCTGGTGACTTTTTCTCGCTGAACAGCGAGCAGCAACTGCCAGAGGTGAGCAACAACGAGATTAGCGCCTTGGTGGCCAAGCGAGCTGCCAAAATGATGGAAGCCAGTAACAAGTATTTAACGGAGGCGGCAGAGCGTAAGGTCGACGAGGAGGAGGCCATGCAAGTGGAATCAGAACAGTTGCAATATGCGCAGAAACGTTACCATGAGAAATTGAATACAGAGGCCATGGATGCGCTCGTGGGCAAGAATGCGAAGAGGCGCCGTAAGGAGGTGAAGGAAATGCAGGTGATTGACATCGTCGGCGATCAGGTGATGCCCGATCGCGAGGAATGGATGCGTACAGCGTTGGCATCAGCCACCACATTCCAGCCAACGGGCGTGCTGACAGACGAGGAGCCCGTGGCGGGCACCAGGCGTAAACATCAAATCACATACCTGGCACACAAGGCGAAGGCGAACGAAGCCGAATTGCAGGCCATGTGGTCGGCCAACAGGCAAACCCGTCGAGCCACACAAAGCAAATATGGATTCTAATGAATCCTTATTGCATTTCTGGATTTCTTTGTTTAATATGAATTACAATTAGACTTAATATATGCATAAATATATAAATAGTTGTTGTTTAATGTAGCCAGCCTTCGCGCTTTCTCAGCTTTCCACCCACATAGACAATGGCAGTGCAGAGGAGCATCATCAGAGGCGCCATGGTCACATAGATGGGTATCTGTTGTGGATACTCCAGGGTCATGCAGATCATCACCTGGGATGTTATGGTCAGCAGCACGCCAACAATGTTCCATTTGTAGAGGGAGAGCAGATCAGTGAGGCGATTCAAATTACGCCATTTGCGTATAAATTTGATGAGCACGTAAATTATGAGAATGCAATCGAAGAACCAGAGCGGTGTGAAGGTGACAAACCAATTCCAGGTTGTGCGTGGATCGAGTCTTAGGCAGAGCAGTATAAGGAATACTAAAACTATAAACCATGTGAAAAGCGCGCGATGTGCCAGTGTCATTTTGATTTAATTGAACTTTTACATTTTATAAACACCAAAGAAGTTGTAAACAAGTGAGCGAATATCGTAACGATGCATTTTTGTGCTATCGATATGGCAGCGCATGCCGTACCGATATGTCATATCGATATATGCTTGAGCTTTGACAACTCTGCAAGTGCTGCTGCATAGAAGAAGATAATTGACGTGTCACTTGAAAAATTTCGTAAAATTGATGTGTGTTTTTATATAAAACGATAAAATAAATTGATTACATATGTTTATTTATGATTACATAGTCGACTACAAATACTAACAATTGCTATTGTATAATTCTAGACAACAAAGTGCCTGGCACAGAGTGCGTAAGTGTACGTCAAAGAAAAGCCGACAACAGATTAAGACTTCGCCACGGCAGCACCAGCAACAGTGAAGGAAACTACAACAATGTTGACGAATTTCGAGTCCAAATCGGCTCGCGTAAAAGGTCTTTCGTTTCATCCGAAACGGCCATGGATTCTCACCAGCTTGCACAGTGGTGTCATCCAGCTGTGGGACTACCGCATGCACACGCTGCTGGAAAAGTTCGATGAGCACGATGGCCCCGTTCGCAGTGTGGCGTTCCATCAGCAGATGCCGCTGTTTGTCTCTGGCGGCGATGATTATAAGATTAAGGTGTGGAACTATAAGCAGCGTCGCTGCATTTTCACGCTGCTGGCACATTTGGATTATGTGCGCACAGTCGCATTCCATCACGAGTATCCATGGATCTTGAGTGCCTCCGATGATCAGACCATTCGTATCTGGAACTGGCAGTCGCGCAACTGCATCTGTGTATTGACTGGTCACAATCATTATGTGATGTGTGCCCAATTCCATCCGACAGAGGATCAAATTGTTTCCGCCTCGCTGGATCAAACGGTGCGCGTTTGGGACATATCTGGACTGCGTAAGAAGAATGTAGCACCTGGTCCTGGAGGACTTGATGAGCACCTTAAGGGTCATCCCGGTGCCACAGATCTCTTTGGCCAGGCCGATGCGGTGGTCAAGCATGTGCTTGAAGGCCACGATCGCGGTGTCAACTGGGCCAGTTTCCATCCAACCCTACCGCTGATCGTATCCGGTGCTGATGATCGCCTCGTCAAGCTATGGCGCATGAATGAGTACAAGGCTTGGGAGGTGGATACGTGCCGTGGGCATTACAACAATGTGTCCTGCGTGTTGTTCCATCCACGTCAGGATCTGATCCTCTCGAACGGCGAGGATCGCAGCATTCGCGTTTGGGACATGACCAAGCGCCAGTGCCTGTTCACATTCCGGCGTGACAACGAACGCTTCTGGATTATGGCAGCGCACCCCACACTAAATCTGTTTGCCGCCGGTCACGATGCAGGTGAGTAACAATCGTTAGGTAAAAAGGATATTAGGTCTAACAGAATTGTTCTTCGACAGGCATGGTGGTGTTTAAGTTGGAGCGCGAGCGTCCTGCCTATGCGGTGCATGGAAACATGTTGTATTATGTGAAAGATCGCTTTCTGCGCAAGCTGGACTTCACAACCACCAAGGATACGGTTGTGATGCAGCTGCGTCCCGGCAAGTCGCCCGTATACAGCATGTCCTATAATCCAGCATTGAATGCTGTGCTCATTTGCACACGCACCAACAATCTGGAGAATAGCACCTACGATCTATGCCAGATACCCAAGGACAGCGAGAACGATCGTCAAAACGAATCCGATAGCAAACGAAGCTCGGGCATCACAGCCATTTGGGTGGCACGCAATCGTTTCGCTGTGCTCGATCGCAACCAGCAGCTGGTGGTGAAGAACTTCAAGAACGAAGTGACCAAGAAGATACCAACATTCTGTGAGGAGATTTTCTATGCCGGCACAGGCATGCTGCTCATACGTGACCCGGAATATGTGACGTTGTACGAGGTGCAGCGTTTGGTCTCTGTCGGCAGCATTAAGCTAGCCAAGTGCCGCTATGTGGTTTGGTCGCCGGATATGTCGCTGGTTGCACTGCTCTGCAAGCATTCGGTAACCATTTGCGATCGCCGGCTGCAGTATTTGTGCACCGTGCAGGAGAATTGTCGCGTCAAATCGGGTGCCTGGGATGAGTCGGGCGTGTTCATATATACGACCAGCAATCATATCAAATATGCCATCACAAATGGCGATCATGGCATCATACGCACTCTGGATCTGCCCATCTATTTGACTCGCGTCAAGGGCAATCAGGTGTTCTGCTTGGATCGCGAGTGTCGCACCCGTGTCCTGCACATCGATCCCACGGAATACAAATTCAAGTTGGCTCTCATTCAGCGCAAATACGATGAGGTTTTGCATATGGTGCGCAACGCTCGTCTGGTTGGGCAGAGCATCATTGCATATCTGCAGCAGAAGGGCTATCCCGAGGTGGCTCTGCACTTTGTCAAGGATGAGAAGACACGCTTTGGCTTGGCTCTGGAGTGCGGTAACATTGAGATCGCATTGCAGGCGGCCAAGGCATTGGATGACAAGGACAGCTGGGATCGATTGGGCCAGGCCGCTTTGCTGCAAGGCAACCATCAGGTGGTCGAGATGTGCTATCAACGCACCAAGAACTTCGACAAGCTAAGCTTCCTATACCTGATCACTGGTAATCTGGACAAATTGAAGCGAATGAATAAGATTGCAGAAATACGCAAGGATATTTCGGCACAGTACCAAGGTGCCTTGCTGCTGGGCGATGTCAAGGAACGCGTGAGCATTCTTAAGAACTGTGGACAACTGTCATTGGCCTACTTGACAGCAGCCACTCATGGCTTGGATGAGCTGACCGAGTCACTGGGCAACACCATCAGTGCCGAGGGCAGCAACTTGCCGGAGGTGAATCCGAATGCGCAGCTGCTGCAGCCGCCAGTTCCAATACAGCAACTAGAGACCAATTGGCCATTGTTGTCCGTGTCGAAGGGCTTCTTCGAAGGCGCCATGGTGACGCGTGCCAGCAGCAGCGCCACAGCACGCCAAGCTCTCAACATCAATGCGGATGCTGCACTGGACGAGCACAATGCTGGCGGCGATGGCTGGGGCGCTGATGCTGATCTGGGCCTGGGCGAGGATGATGATGGCGATGAGGAGATGCATGATGCTCTCAGCAATGATGAGGCACAGGATGAGGCGGCCGGCGGTGGTGGCTGGGATGTAGGCGATGACGATCTGGTGGTGCCCATTGAGTTGGCCTCTAAGATCAAGGCTTCGGCATTGGACAGCAACTACTATGCGGCGCCCAACAAGGGCCAGTCGCCAGCACAGCACTGGGCCAACAATTCCCAACTGGTGCTCGATCATGTTAAGGCGGGCGCTTTCAACAGTGCTTTCCGCCTGCTCAACGATCAGCTGGGCGTGGTCAATTTCAAGCCCTTCAAAACGCTCTTCTTACAGAACTACGCCTGCTCACGCACTAGCTACACCGCCAATCCCAATCTGCAGTCGCTAAATGGATATCCACTACGCAATTTCTCGGAAACCAATCCGAAGCTCCAGCGCCCAGCGCTAGGCATCAAGCTAAACGACCTAGTGTCACGGCTGCAGTCTGGCTACCAGTTGACCACATCGGGCAAGTTCACCGAGGCCATTGAGAAGTTCCACTCCATACTGATAAGTATTCCGCTGCTGGTGGTGGACACGAAACTGGACACTGCCGAGGCCCAACAGCTACTCAAGATCTGTTCCGAATACATTGTCGGCCTGAAGATGGAAACCGTGCGCAAGGGCATGCCCAAATCCACGCTGGACGAGCAGAAGCGTCTGTGTGAAATGGCCGCCTACTTCACCCACAGCAAGCTTCAGCCTGTCCATCAGATTCTCACTTTACGTACCGCACTCAATATGTTCTTCAAGCTGAAGAACTATAAGACAGCCGCATCGTTTGCACGTCGTCTGCTGGAGCTGGCGCCGCGGCCGGAGGTGGCGCAGCAGGTGCGCAAAATATTGCAGGCGTGCGAGGTGAATCCCATTGATGAGCATCAGCTGGAGTATGAGGAGTTCAATCCGTTCAACATCTGCGCCATCAGCTGGAAGCCGCTCTATCGCGGCAAGCCCGAGGTGACCTGCCCCTTCTGTGGCAGCGCCTACGATACCCAATACAAGGGCAATCTCTGCACCGTCTGCGAGGTCAGTCAAATTGGCAAGGATTGCATTGGCCTGCGCATTTCCACGCTGCAATTCCGTTAAACGGAAAATGGAAAAAAACAATAATTAGAACCCATTCAATGTCGGGCTTTTCCAAGCAACTTTATTTGTATTTCTAGTGTTAAACATGTTTATAAAATATACATTAATCAAATATAGATATTATATAAATATTTCAAAAATAATGAAACGTGCTTTAAAGAAGTGGAAGAGCAGGTGGAGAAAAGCAGCTGAGCGAACAGCAAGGACTAAGCGTTGGGAAAATTAAGAAATTAACCAGAAATTTCGAATCAATTCACCTTGACTCCATACGACCTCATCTTTGCCTTGGCTATGGCCTTGAGACGATCAAGAAACAAATCGACAGCTGCTCGAAGGTGACTTGGACCACTCAAGGACAAAGGTGTGTATAGAAAGTCGAATGGGGTCGAATGAGGGATGACAATTTGAATAATTTACTATATATTTTAGGTATATATACATATGCATATGCTGTAATCAGAAAAATAGTAGTGCGACTGAAATATTAGACAACAAAATTTATGATAAACATATTTTGAAAACAATTTGAAACGAATATTAAAATTAAATAAATATTTATAAATATATATATATTCAAATTGTTTTCAAAATATTGTCGCACTACTATTTTTCTGATCACAGCTGTATATATCATATCTGAATAAGTCGACGCTAAAGGTTTTTGCCCTGCAACCATTAAAATTGCAAATTGTTTGATTGACTTATTTTAATTAATCTGTAATAAATAAATGACGAATAAGCGCGTCATCTTTGAATTTACGGAATTATAATGTGTAAGTTTTATTGTGTGTTTTAAATATATATATATATATATGTATGTGTATATTAGTTTATATATATGTATGTATATATATAGTTAGCATACGTCACTAAAATTGTACATTAAAATATTATGTTTAATACCATACAAGAATACGTTAAGTAATTTACTAAAAGCTAAAACTAAGTCTACGAGCATTTTATTCGAGCGAATCTAAACGTAAGCGAATCCGTATCCGTATCCGTATCCGTGTCCGTATCCGTATCCGTTTCCGTATTCGTATTCAAATTTCGCATTTGGTGGCAAGTTTGGATTGGAGCATTTTCTGTTCAGTTTTCCATAAAGTATTGAGTATTTGCATATTGAGTCTCATGCTGCTGCTGTTGCTGCTGCTGCTGCTGCAACTGCTGCGATTGCTGCTGCAGCTGCTGCTGCTGCTGCTGTGACGGCGCCGTTGCCGTCCAAAAGTCCAACTAACGCCGCCACATACTGGCGCCCACGCCAATGCCGCCGGATGCAACGCCGCGACGTACTGCCTCCATCTCATCCTGGCGATTGTCACGATAGGCGCGCTTGGTATCCTCGAATTCGCGCAGCCGTTGATTGTACCGATCAATCTGATCACGCAATATTGCATCCTCGTGCATCGCCCGTCGTTCGTCATACTCGAGGCAGCCAACGCCATCGAGACGTTCCAGATCCAGCCAGCCGCGGAAGCGTACACAGACACCGTTCATTATGAAATATGATTTAATGTGCACCTTGCCGTGCTCCTTGTCAAAGTCGCACTCCTTGTCGTGCAGGTATGGATTCTGATTGGCATTAAACACTAGCTGCAAATTGGTGCCAGATGCCACAAAACTCGTCTCGGTATGTCCCTCACGACAGCCGTTCATGAAGCGCACCTGACGCTCCTCAATGCTGCGCTCCCGATAGCCCGTATAACGGATTTCGCTCTCGCGACTCAAACGCCGAAAGAGTTCATCACTTTCGAACTTCGATTTCTGGTCGGGCACCACCCGTGGCATCTTGAAGATGAAACGGGGCTTGGGCTGTTCGTAGAGTCCAATTGTGTCGTAGGGTATCATATTGGCCAGTGCAGCAGCCTCGTTCATCATTTTGCAACGTTTTCTAGCACAATCTACTTTTTGCTTAAGAGTTTTTGTTTGTTAATCAATGTTTTGGCTTGATTATTTATAAATTGTTTCAATTTGCTGCAGTAAGCAACACAACGCATACAACAAAAATTATTTTGCGGTTTTGTTATACTAACCGATAGGTTGTGGAGGCTAGCCGATTACACTCACACACATACACAACTTGGTGTTGCCACATGACAAAAATTATGTAACGGTCTGGCTACATTTCGCGCCATATGGTCGTCTGCAACGCGGTTATTTGTTTACAAAGTTAATTTTGGGAATTATCCTCATAGGAAACAGAATATGAGCAGCGACTCAACGGAACCCGTAGAAAATCCTATTGACAATGAAAAGCGTCCACAGTTTGGCACGCGCCTGCTTAAGGATAACGCCGACGTTTACAAGCACAACGCCTGGTAAATATCTGCAACGTTGCTTTGCCAGCAAAACTTGGGAACACACCCGCCAGCGCAAGAAACCGAGTGGAGCTGGTGATCGTATACTCAGCGATGCGCGGGAGGTGTTCGAGTTTAATGCATGGTATATATACAGAATGCAAATAACACCCATATACATGTATGTGTCTAAAATGTATTCCACAGGGACCACGTGGAATGGGATACAGAGCAGGAGGAAGCTGCCCAAGCAGCTGTTGCAAAGAATTCAACTATTAAGATGAGCGATGATCAGCGCGAACGCTTTCAATCGGATGCGCCCAAGTTCTGGGACTCGTTCTATGGCATACACGATAATCGTTTCTTCAAAGATCGCCATTGGCTCTTCACGGAATTCCCTGAATTGGCGCCCATGTCGAACAACGAGCAGTCCGAGCCACGCAGCATCTTTGAATTGGGCTGTGGAGTTGGCAATACCATTTTGCCCCTACTCCAATACAGTACTGAATCCCAGTTGAGGGTCTATGGCTGTGACTTTTCGGCACGTGCCATCGAAATCCTGCGTAGTCAACCACAATTCAAAGACAAGCGCTGCGAGGTCTTTGTCATGGATGCCACGCAGGAGCAGTGGGATGTCCCATTCGAGGAAAACTCGCAGGACATTATTGTCATGATCTTTGTGCTCTCTGCAATCGAGCCATCCAAAATGCAGGGTGTGCTAGAGAATTGCTATCGCTATCTTAAACCAGGCGGTTTATTGATCTTTCGGGATTACGGACGCTATGATCTGGCGCAATTGCGCTTTAAGAGTGGCAAATGCCTGGAGGATAATTTCTATGTGCGTGGCGATGGCACCATGGTCTATTTCTTTACGGAACAGGAACTGCGCAGCATGCAAACCAAGGCAGGACTAGTGGAGGAGCAGCTAATTGTGGACAGGCGATTACAGGTCAACCGGGGACGTTGCCTCAAGATGTATCGTGTTTGGATACAGACAAAATTCCGGAAGCCTCTCTTGGAGCCGTAGAAATCAATGCTACTCGTTAGTTGATATGGTTAGGACTATAAGAAAAAGCTACTCGTTAGTTTACATTCATTGAGCTTTTGTACTCGTCCTTAATTGTTGTGCGAGCTTTTTTTCCAAATACACATAACAGTTAGAAAAGCTGCAAGTTTTCGCAGTTGGCTAAAAAACGTCGTAAGTGAAAATTTTCTTTGTGCTAAGCAAATGTATATAATTAATTATTAAAATATATATTATACCAGTTAAATTTTGTGTTAATCCAACAACTAAGTTTTACCAATATGAATAACTTGTTCAATTGAAGCTCACAATTTGAGTTGGCCAAAAGAAAAAAATTGTGTTGTGTAAAATTTCATTGATTTTTTGTCAAGCAAAGCAAATTGTGAGCCAAATGCAAATGGAATTAGAAAAGTTCACAAATCAATTTTGAAAAGAGCCTTAAAAAATGGTTTCGAGTGCGCCTGGAAGTATGCAATAAAAATTTGTTACAAACTATATGTATGTGAAAAGGAGAAACTATTGAATACACCCAAGTTGTATGTGTGTGTGTGTGTGTGTGTGTGTGTATGTGTGAGAATGTGTGCATGTGTTTGTGTGGGCGTTAAACAAGCAAAAGAGACATTTGAAGCCGACAATTCAATAGAATAAACATATCGAATGAGCTAACGATTACTAAAAATAGTATGCAACTATTTTTATACTTTATTCATCCATCCAACAGTTTGAACAACAAGGGCCAGAGGATTCCTTCACACACAGCACTGCTTGCAAAAGGTTGTCGTGGCAAGTGGTACCCGCACATACACACACACACACTCTCTCACTCACTCACACACACGCATCTGCCTGCCAGTTATTTCCCCGTTTGTTGCCTGTGTGGTTGAGGCTGAGCGTTTTCATTGAAGAAAAGCTCACAAAGAGCGCGGAGGCGAGCGAGCGAGAGAGAGAGAGAGAGAGAGAGCGAGTGTAACGGTCAGCAGAGAGCGAGAGAGCGCTGCCAGCGATAACAAAAACAACGAATAGCCAAAGTTGCGCTGCACTCAGCGACCTCCCCTCCGGCATCCGGCAGCAACCCCCAACGAAAGACGTTTTGGCCAAGTGCATAAAAGTCCACGGAACACGGACAACGGACACAGTCAGCCGTCATCGCAATTTCAGTCCAAGACTTTGGGCGACGTTCAAATTTGTTAATACAACAACAATAACAGCAGCGGCTGTTAAAACAGCAACAACAGCAACAAACCCAAACAAAAAGCAATGTAAGTAAATGGAAATTATTGATTTCTCTTTCTCTCTAATCGTTACGCGCAAACAAAAGGCATTACAGTGAAAGGTCTATTAATCAACAGCGCCCTTGAGGCGGACATCTCCGTGAACCGGCCAATTGGCTTTACTTTCTATTTTGACAAAAGATTTCTAGCTGCTTTGTAACCCCGAAATTCAAAACAATGAAATTTTGCGATATTTGCAAACATGCTAATTATTAATCGATAACATACTAGGAATGTAACAATAACAATTTCAATTGTAAAATTCAGAATGTTAATTTTTTTGCCTGTAGGATTCGTATGTAGGTGTTCGCTCAAAAGAGCTTTCACTGTATACACACACAAAATAAAGTATACGCCGCATGACCACGCATATAACGTATCATATAATTAGTTGCCCAACAATATATTTGTTCAATTTGCAATTCTCAGTGCGATACTTTTGTGAATCTATTGTGTGCGTTGCCACCTCTCACCAACATTTTTTTTCCCCTTTTGCCTGGGCCAACGCTGGTGGACGTGCCCCTGTCCGACGATACCATCGCATCACATGGCAACTTTCCCGCACCGCACCGCAAAATCGATAAACTTAAACACAAGCTGTCGTGCCTCATGACTTAGTCATGCAAAAAAATAAAACCTTGTTGTTGTTCCTTTTTTTATACTTGGGATGCTAATGTGCATATTAAATGCATGATGTACATACATACATAGTACATACATACATATATGTTAAATGTAAGATTTTTTTATTGAAGTTTGATTTTGATTTTAATTACTTTCTAAGCCGCACACTAAAGCATGGGCAAGAAAGACAAGAATAAGGAACCGTAAGTGCCCAGCTCTATGGAGTAGTTCGGCTAGAACTCGCGCACTTTGCCCCCCTCTGACACACACACACACATGCACACGCATATAAAGATGTATCTTCTGTAAATGTTGCTACATCACATCATGTGTAACTTAATAACCCTAGCTAGACCAGTACTTAAATCATTTTGAGTGCTCCGCGGGGAGTTGATTAGAGTCGCCATTATTGGATGACTAATGATGTGGCTTATCTATCTGTAGGGCGGATGCTGCAGCAGCTGGCGATGCACCACCCGTTGATGGCCCACCGGCGGGCGAGGGTGGCGATGGTGAGATTGTGGGCGGACCACGCAATCCCCAACAAATTGCGGCACAGAAGCGCTTGCAACAGACACAGGCCCAAGTCGATGAGGTAAGCATTTCTTACTCCCTCCCTCCCGCTCTCTGTTTTTTATATATGTCTGCATATATATGTATATGTTGCACTTGATTAACTTACTGCTTCTCTTTCTCTCAGGTTGTAGACATTATGCGCACGAATGTGGAGAAGGTGTTGGAGCGTGATGCCAAGCTCTCGGAGCTGGATGATCGTGCCGATGCCTTGCAGCAGGGCGCCTCGCAGTTCGAGCAGCAGGCAGGCAAGCTAAAGCGGAAATTCTGGTTGCAAAACTTGAAGGTCAGTTGAAAAAACAGTTGTAAAATTTCCATTAATTCACACTCATCTTCGCCTTGCAGATGATGATCATAATGGGCGTGATTGGACTGGTCATCGTTGGCATAATAGCAAGTAAGTTAATCGTGCGGAAATTCCTTAATCGTGTTCACATCACATACAAAAACCCAACCAGGAAAACAACCCCATACACACTCACACACACACACACACACACATCAAGTACACACGATTTAACACTCCTTCCAATGAAATCCCATATGTGAATCTTATTTTTCTATAATTTATAATAATTGAAACCTCTTTTAGCTCCAATTTGATTTTCTATCATTTTGAAAACTATGCAAAACTAAATTCATTTGTTTCGTTTGTTTTTTTATTCCGACACCATTTTTTTCTCTAGGTAACTTTATGTAGATTGCTAAAAACTAACTATAAGAAACAATTACTAAGTAACTTAGTTACAAGCAAATGCTAAAACAAAATCAACCCAACTATATATCAAATTCAAAACTCATTTAAACAACTGCTAAAGAGTAGAGAGCAAAACTCACAGTTCAACTGTCGTACGTTTGATGATCGTTCGCTTCAAAACTGAATTTGATTTGAATTTGAAATTGACGCCTTATCGAAATCGATAACAAAAAAAAATAAGAAATCGAACGATTCATCGAGCCATTGCATCCAATTGTACTTAGCATATCATGCGCTCCAACAACCACAAAAAAATAAATATTTAAAAAAATGTTCAACATCATCTGGTTCCATACGATATATAATACGCACCAGGTTCGGTAATTTGATTTAAGGCCGTGTTTTGTCTTTTTTAGTGTAATTATCGTATCATTGTATTTTGTGTGTGTTGCTCTATATGTTTGGGTTGAGCACCATGAACACCCTGTGTCCGCTAAAAGCCAAGTATCTTTCGAGTATGACCTTTACAACATTCATTTAGAACGATATTCATTTGTACCCCGTAATTTGTAGGAACTAGTACTGGTTCATTGTAATTGGAATATGGTTAGCGTAGTCCGTAATATCGTAATATTAGTATTACGTTTGGTTTCTTTTTGTTTTTTATTGACATACTAGATAGTAACTATGACCCTTTGTAACATACTCGAACTCGTCACGCCACGCCCCCGTAATTATATATACATATAAATAGAGTATTTGACCAAGGTCCACAGCAAATGCATAAAGTACTGCAAAACCATTTTTATCTAATTTCTTTTGTGTTACGTTTTCTTTTTCCAAATGTTTGATTATTTTTCTATACACTACAAATCCACACCCAATGTCCATGCCCACGCCAACGCCCACGCCCACGCCCGCGCCCACATTTACTGTGTACACTCACCAAACTTTTTTATCCAACAATTACAGAGAAAGACGAAGAGAAATAAAAAAATAAAAGCAAAAAATTTGTGCAAGCTTTTAGCTTTATGTTATGTTTACCAATAAGAACTATTCAAATGAACAAATTCTTTAAACTTGTATAATTTAAGGTAAAAAAGAAATCAGAAAAGCAAAATATTTCAGTTGCAAATATTATTGCTAGGTGCACAAATCACTTAAAAGCTATTTATTTTTTTTTACAAATAGTAAAAACACAATCACCCCACATAAGAAGTAATTAAAAACAAAAAACAAAAAAAAACATTGGTTCGATTTTAATGGCTTGTATCAAAAATGCAATTCCACAAATTTCTCGTAGAACCTTTCATGTCGGATGATGCTGCTGCTTCGCCATCTCCTGCTTTGCAGCAGGTTCATGCATCCGCACCAGCAATAGCATCAGCATCAGAATCAGCACCACTACCACCACAACAACCACCACACCACACACTCAAATCCGAACCACCACCAACGACACTTGAGAAAACTCCATTGGCTGAGAAATTGACCGATGACCCACCGAGTCCGACGGATGACGTGGCGACTGGACAATAATTACGCTCATAAACAACAACAGAATAATATGAACAACAACAACAACAACAAGTACAACCAAAAAAAACAACCAACAGCACTACAACAACAATAACAACATCAAAGAAATTCAAAAAAATAACTGCAATTGAACCAGATCAAAAAAAAAACATTACACACTCAATTCAAACCATTCGCAAAAACAAAACTATCGAACACTGTAAGCAACAGCAAAAACAACCAAAAAAATATCGATTATCATTTTATCTGCATGTGTGTGAGTTACCGTTACTGTGCGCAAATTCCATTATCATTTCAAACATTTGCGAGTGTGCTTCATGATTTGTTAACTCTTATTGATGTTGTTGCCAAAAACAAAAAAATAATAATAATAATATAATTAATGTGTTCTGTTTTTGTTTTGCCATATACATAAATGTATATGGATAAATTATTTACATTTTAATGCACTAACAGTTTGAACGGGGGACTGAATGGAACTGAAATCAAATTTGTATACGAGTTGGCTGGGCAACATGAAATATTCTACGCTCAATAACTAAACAATAATTGTACATATTCGAGGGCACGTTTAATAAAGTTAAAGTTACTATTAGCTTTATTCGATGTGGACCTAGCTAATTCATTACTATGCTTTCAAATAACATAACAAAGCTTTTCAATACTGCCCCCCTGTCCCCTATAGAAGTCAATTGAAGTGTATTATATATGGCGTATACGTATTTGTAATCGTATCAATGTAATTGTCATTCAATTGAGCAAATCCTTAAGGACACATTTATCTTATATGCCGTTGACCTCGCTCTCTCTCTCTCTCTCCCTCTTTCTCTCTTCAACCAACTCACAGATAAGCTGGGCCTCATAGGCGGCGAGCAGCCGCCGCAGTATCCACAGTATCCGCAGTATATGCCACCACCACCACCGCCGCAACAACAGCAGCCACCTGCCGGCGGCCAATCGGCGCTGATCGATGATGGAGCCGGAACAGGCGCAGCAGCTGCAGCTGGAGCCGGAACTGGAGCTGGTTCCAATGCGGGCGTATAAGTAATTATGGATGGCATTTACTTGTAAAGCCAAACAAACTTTTTGAACTTCTTCAAATATATAAAATGAGATCAAATAAATATAAAAAAAGAATAAATGAAATTAACTCGAGAATTGCAAACATTTTAAGTAAATTATGACTCAGAATAAACAAAAATGAATTATAATATAATAAAAACAATCCTAAGAAGGCGCTCCGGCAAATTAAAGTTGTTGCTAATTTGTTTATGGTTACATTACTTCATGCATATACTTAACAAATATATATATATATATAGACAAACAAAAAGCTATATTTATATATATATATATATATATGTATATGAATATATATATATATATTCTATTCAAGGTTCAGGTTGCTTCCCAAAATTTTCGCATTCGCAAAACTTTAAACTCAGTTTCTACATGACAAAAATCTAGAAAAAAAAACTCTAAGCTTTTGTTCCTAAATAAAAGTTACCAAAAAACAAATTATTGAAATGTATAATCCAAAAATAAAATATATATATATATACATATATACAAATGAATTAATATAGAAAAGAGAGAACAACAATCTACTTATCTATAAAAAAAAAAAAGTAATTAAATATATAAATTTAATGTGCAAAAAAACATATTTCAAAAGCAAATGTAGTGGAAATGAAAATAAATAATAAAAAAATAAAACATTTAGCAAAAATATACAATACAAATAATTTGCAAAACTTTTGTTTAATTACAAAAACGAAAATTGTTCACAATTTAAAAGTAAATAAAAGAGAATATTAAAAAACCAAAACAGTTCAACGATTAAATTAAGAGCTTCTCACACAATTTGTTAAATATGTTTGATTCATTTGGCAAATACTAAAAGACGGCTATATATATATTGTATATCGTATATATAAATATGTTATGAATAAAATTATATTTGACTATTTATTTAAAAAGAAAAAGAAGAAAAGGGAATTACTTAGCTGCATAAACTATTTAACTATATACGATTATGATATATAGGCAAAAAGAAAAAAAAAACACTACACTAAAAATGCAACTCGAAAGAGTATAGAATTGTTTAAACAAACAAACAAACAACATTAACATATTTAAACAATCAAAGTATTTAACAATTAAACAAGCGCCTGCCCAAAGTGCTTTGCCAACAACAAACAAACAAACAAACAAATATATATATACATATATTGAACAAAACAAAATATATTACAAAATATTTAAAAAATACAAGAAAAAGACGATGAAGAAGAAGAACAATGTGCAGGTATTTTTTAGCAATATTCGTAGCGTGTACAAAATATGTCGCCAATTGCTTTATAATATTTAATCAAGTTCGGTTCAATAGAAAACAAAAGCAAAAACAAAAACAAATACAAAACACACACAGACACACACCTACACCAACACACACACACACACACTTCACAACTCATATGCATATAAAAACATTTCAAGAACTAAAACAAAACATAACTATTAACTATTATAAATAAATAAATAAATAATAGAAAAGCGTTTCGAATTAGTTTGATATAATTTATTAAACAATATATGTAAAAGAACAACAACAAACTATAACAATTGTGTGTGTATATGTTAACAAAGAGTAATAAAAGAAAAAACAAAAAAAAAAACATTTACGAGTTGAACTAAACAAAAGACAAAGAAAACAACAAACAAAACGAGCACTCAGTAGACGTATTAGAGCAGAAGATGGTTAAATGGTTTTAAACAGGCAAAAGGCAGTAAAAAAACAATATATATATATATATATATATATATATATATATATATGTGCATATAAATATGTATGAAACTTATATAAACAATAATACTAATTAATTTAATGATTAATTGCACCCAAAACAAATACATAATTATTTAAATAAATAAACAAAAACCAAAAAAAATACTATTTACATTTATAGTAGCAGTGCAGGGCCTGAAAGATAAAGCCATACATTAACTTGTATCAATTTTGCTTATGAGTAATTATTGGCACATTATTTCAGGAACTTAATCGCCAAATTTCAAAATTTTGAAATACTTTGCTTGCGATGGGACAGTAAGCCTAGAGATGATTTAGCTACATCGATTGCATGCAACTATCGATGACAACGGATGCAAAGTTTAAATATTGTAGGACTTTGGCAGAAGTGTTGCCACAGATAAAAAAAAAGCCATTTCATGATTTGATATAGCTATAATTCCCGCTAGCCGTTATTTTAAATGCCAATACTGGCGGTTAAATAGCCAAATTGGCAATTGTTATACAGCTCCCACTTAACTTCGTATATGCATATATTAATATACTCAATATACATATGTATATAAACAAATCCAAATCCATTTTGTTCATCCAAATTTCAAATTTCAACTACTTTTCAAACGCACAGACAAAAATCTATATATATATATATATACAAATATATATGCCCTGTTACATATTTCTATATATTTTATGACGAATCACGAATATGACATGGTCTGGATACACTATAAGTTGGTGCGCAAGCCAAAAAATGAGGGCGAAGGCGTCATCATGAATGTCGGCATTTTGGCCAAGCTCTATAGGCAGGCGCGCATGGCCATTATGGAGGTAAGTACACATTACATTTCACAGTTTCTGTTTATTTAAGAACATATATTAGCAAAAGAGTTGAACCATTAAACAATTACATTTTGTAGTCGGACTAGTTGGTAAGCTAAAGCCAAGAACAGTTTAAGTTATACGTAGACAGTTAGTTATATTGCTTAAAGACTATATATTTATGCGTATGGAGATCTACAACAGTTTCTCGATATCCTTGGCAATGTCCATGGGATCGGTAGTGGGTGCATAGCGATTGATTGGTACGCCCTCCCTGTTCACCAGGAACTTGGTGAAGTTCCATTTGATGCCGCTGCCCAAAGTGCCACTCTGCTTGGCCTTCAAGTACTTGTACAAAGGCGCTGCACTATCGCCATTGACATCAACCTATAAGCAATAGGGAAAACACATTTAGCTATGCTTTAAACTATGTATATATATTTGAACATACCTTGGCGAAGACTTCGCCAATGTCTGCTTTGGAGTCACGCAGATGGCACACCATGGCTTCGCCATCAGCCTCTGGCATCTGGGAGCCAAATTGATTGCATGGGAAGTTCAGGATGGTCAGGCCACGTTCACCGTACTTCTCCTTCAGATCGGTCAATTTCTGATAGTTATTCTTGGTTAAGCCACACTTGGAAGCAATGTTGACGACAAGGACAACCTGACCCTTGTACTTATCCAGCGAGACATCGTTGCCGTGCGTGTCCTTAACGTTGAACTCGTAGATCGAGGCTGCGTTCTTGTAGTCACCGTTCGACATGTCGACCTGAAAGGGTTTTAGAATTGATTAGAGTGAAAGCAGGCAAAGCGACAGAATTTCGATGAAGACCAAAGGCAAGCAACAATAAAACGGCGCACACAATATTAGTTAATTTAGCTACTCTAAGTATTAGTCCAACAAACAACTAACTAACTAACTAACTACTCACGGCAGCTGCTGTGGAGTAATGTGACTTCGTTGCTAAATCCGCACTGCAATCAACATTGCTGACAATCGCGACCAAAGGCAACAGGACAACGCAATAACGCGGGCTTCTATTTACTGTTATTGCAGCTATACCAAAATTACGAATTGTTGCTCTTGTTGTAGATAATTGAAAGCACCTGAATGCCTGCCGTGAAACGCTTTGCATGTGCCTGATATACATATTTAATAGCAAGTGAGAGAGACGGCTGCAAATAATGACGAATGATACACACGTATCTATTATAACGCAATTACTCAATTACAGGCATTTATTGTAGTATCAGAGTTGAGGACTTCAGTAAAAAAAAAGAACTAGTTCATCAACACAAACAACTGGGTAGCAATAAATTCCGATCAATGTTCAATAATATATGTCAAAATTGAATGAATAACGATGACAACAAATTTGTCGTAGTTTAACAAGCTCATTTACGAGATAAGCCATATCAATTTAATAAATTTACTTGCTATTATCTTAAAGTTACTAGTAGCGGTTAATAGCAAATAAAAACATGAATTTGATAAAAAAAAAAAAAGCCAGATTTTAGAGCAATAAATCATTTGCCAGCACTGTTCAGAACTGGCTCAGCCGGCAAATTGTTTGTCCAAGTGCACAACTCATGAAGGTCAAAGACATATTGAAATTACGAATGACTCAACCATTTATATGTACATATGTCAGAGTATGGATATGTTTAATACATACATACATATGTAGCACCTGTGCGTGATTAGATAAAACGTATTAGTACCCCCACGCGATGTTTTCTTTTGCATGCATACAAACTGTAGTGAACTAGAATTGTTTTTGTAGTTCATGGAGTCGGAGTTGTAATTACTTGATTGGTGAAGTAGATGTATGTGCCCAAGGCAGCAGCCAGTGCACCAAGCGTAAGGGATACCAATGAACGACCAGCCATTTTCTTTAAATTACAAATGCACAATTTCACAATTACTGATCTATATGGTAGATAAACTATTTGTGGCTATGCTATTCACAATGCGTATGCCCATTGGAATCTGCAAGCTCATGCTGATGTGCACGCAGGGTACAAAGTACAAGTTGCTCGTTAAGGGAAACAGCTGTGCGCTCTTTAGCTACGCAATCTTGTCAGCAAATCAACATCAGCTATGCTTCACAATCAATTAACTATAATGGATAATATTGCTTACTTATTTCGTAATCGTTTTGTTTTGAGGATCAAATCTAAACTGCCGCCGGCACTGAGTGAAAACACAAATAAATACCTGCTGGGGTGGGCAACGGGCGTAATCTACGTGTATCGATAGTATTATCGAAGTGCGCGTATCGATATGTTAGTTGGCTTGGTATTAAAATGTAATTGCAGTTTGGTCACACTGTAAAAATTTTCTTTTGTGCTTCATTTTTGTGGATAGTTTGTTGAAGAATAATGTTTGCAAAATTTATTAAGAAATGCAGTGCTTAACGCACAAATAGTATGCGCGCTTTTGGCAAAGTGTAGTGACACAAGGGCGCGCCCTTAGCAGCTGTACTGCCACACAAGGATACACATTTCTAATCACACATACAAATACACACACACACAGACACATACACAATATACACATATACACATACATTGTTGTAGCTTGTCCAGAAGAGCGAATAAACGGCCTCTAAATGATGCTTTCATCCATAAACAACTCGTTCGAGCAGGATACTCACGACGTGGACGCCAATTGCGATGGCCCCGATCTGGATTTCGTATACTCCGATGTGGACAGCTATCAAAATGAGATCGCCGAACTTTACAGTTACACGGAGTTCAGTGAATTCCAAATGAATGTCAAGGCATTCGAGGACCAAATGGAGCTATATGACTTGCCACCGAATTGGCAGAAACAGGACGGGACCTCGCAGCGCAGCATTGTGATGAAGCTTGTGGATCAATTGGAGGTCTCCGATCGTTCCTTCCGCATGCAGGCGGCACGCTGCATTCTCTATCTGGCTCAGGGCTGTTGGGCCGAAGTGCAATCCGATGAGGAGCAGCATCAGAATACTCGCGACAATGTCATTGTACTCTATCAGCTGGGCGTGTTCTCCTCGTTCATTGATTTGCTCAACATGGAGATCGAAACGGCATGTTCTCCAGATATTGTGGCAGTGAAGATAACCAATGTGACGCTAGTTGATTCCACTGATATCCGAGTTATACTCTCAGTACTGTACATCATAACGGAGACAATACGTGATGAGCGGGAGAAGGGCAGCGAGGATTACAAGCAGCTGGCCGAGTCATTCGTGCAGGAGATCAATAGTCCGCTGCCCGATGGTGAGCTGCTCGCCGTCAAATTGCTGGGCATGATTACGCGCTTCTGCAGTGGTGCTGCACCACAGTTTCCCATGAAAAAGGTTGTGCTGCTGCTGTGGAAGGTCTCACTACTGGGACTTGGAGGCATGGATGTGCTGAAGAATCTCAAGAATGAGTACAGAGCGAAAGTCGGGCTGGAACCGATCACTGAGGACACACTGGAGGTGACCAAATGCATGCGTGCCAGCTCGCCGCCCGCAACGGCAACGGATATCTTAGAAAACCAATATCCGAAGAGGAACTTTAAGTAGGTTTAAGTTAATTCTAATATATTTGACTATTATTAATTGATGACTTTCTCTTAATAGGCGATCGCTGATGAAGCAACGCTTTTTGGACGAACCAGAGCAAATCGACATGGAGATGTCTGGCAATGAGGGCGGACCGAATGCCAACAATGGCAACTCAAATACAGGCAGCGGCTCTGGCAATGGCGAAGACGAACTCTCCCAGTACTATCGGCCCTTTGACGATCCCTCCGCTTCCACATCGGGCAACAGCAACAATAGCACTGCAACAGCTAATCCAAACAATCAACCAAGTCATATGCAGCCGCCGGTCACGATGCCGACTGTGCAGATAACACCGCGTTTGCCCTGGACGCCAAAGGTGCGCCAAAAGGATATTGATCAATTTCTGGATATATCACGTAATAAGTTCATTGGCTACTCTTTGATCGGCGATCACGAGAGTCTGGCGGGTCTGCCGCAGCCAATTCATGAGGGCTTCAAGACGCTGCAACGTCACATGTATGTGAGTTTAGCTGACATGCAGATCAAGAAGGAGGAGGACATAGCACGCAATCCAATCTCAACGCACGAGGATGAAATCAAGCTGACTCCAGCCGAGATACTCTACCAGGCCATACTGCCAAATTTGCCGCAGTATATGATTGCATTGCTAAAGGTCTTGCTGGCCGCTTCGCCCACATCCAAGTCGAAGACGGAGAGCATTAACATCATGGCCGATGTGCTGCCCAAGAAGATGCCGCTGACGGCCACACAGTCGACTAAGCTCACTGTCGACATGGGACGCCACAAGGAGATCATTGTGAAGGCTGTGTCCGCTATAATCTTGCTCTATCTGAAGCATTTCAAGATTAATCACGTCTATCAGTTTGAGTTCATGTCACAGCACTTGGTATTCGCCAACTGCATTCCGTTGGTACTGAAGTTCTTCAATCAGACCATTACAGAATATGTGAATACGAAGAATTCGATACCGTTGCTGGACTTTCCGTCGTGTGTGATTGGTGAGCAGCCGGACTTAAGTGGCGATAGCTTCGTCTATGGCGGTGAGATGTCCGACAAGCCCTACTCCTGGCGCAATGTCTTCTCCTGCATCAATCTGCTGCGCATACTCAACAAGCTGATCAAATGGAAGCATTCGCGTGTTATGATGTTGGTCGTGTTCAAGTCGGCGCCCATATTGAAGAAGACGCTGAAGGTGCGGCATGCGATGATGCAGCTGTATGTGCTGAAGCTATTGAAGATGCAGACCAAGTACTTGGGTCGCCAGTGGCGCAAATCCAATATGAAGACTTTGAGTGCCATCTATGCAAAGGTGCGGCATCGTCTCAACGACGATTGGGCCTTTGGCAATGATCTGGAGTCGCGACCCTGGGACTTTCAGGCGGAGGAATGCACGCTGCGCGCTTGCGTCGATCGCTTCAACTTGCGCCGTTATCCGGAAGCGACGCAAAAATGCGGCGCCGGTGGCGGCGTCGGCAGCGGCAACAATGGGACAGCGGCACAGAATGCCGAGAATGCACAGCAGTCGAATATGCATGCGGGCAACGGCAGTGGGGATCGGGACTCCAATGGGTATGGCAACAACGGCGGCAACGCCGGCGGCGGTGGAGTTGGCAACAATAGCAGCGGCCAACAGAATCAGCAGTTGCATGATTATGGCGTCGAAGGCGGCTTTCCCAGCGATGAGATACTCACGCATTCAGATTTCGCATTCTTTGGCCATTCCGGCTGGTGGGATCGCAAGGTGGAGCTAACCGATTACTTTAAGGCCAACTATGCCGTCTGGCTGGAGGAGGAGGTATACAATAGTCAAACCGACTGGGATGCGCTCTAAGGTGCGTGTTAACCTATACTAAAAAAAAAAAACATTTACAATAAATTCGGACTAAATGTGATTTTCCCTTGTTTTCTTGTCTCCTTGCAGCTGGCAGCGTAGCCCGCATATTTAAGCATAAAGTTATTAACATACTTTTAAGCATATATAGTTGACAAATTGATATAATCGAATCCAAACCAACTAAACTACTCACTCAAACCAATTGGCAATAAATTCGTGCATGCAGAGCTAATCAAATCCCTTCGACAAAGTACTGTATATTTATGATAATCGTACATGCTATTTATACATGATATATATCTATATATATATCTCTATATATATATATATAATGTATTTATATTTTCAATATTTGTGTTCCGAGGCACGCACTCAATCCGTTCCCAACCCACGCACACTCCATGTGAGCGCAAAATGAATGCAATAAGAACATAACAAAAAATAAGTAATTAAAATTAAATTAAATAAAATACAAAAATCTTAACAAATTCAGCTTTTTCGCCGCCTTCTTTTCCAGGTGTAAATATATAGCGTATATTTTAATTCGGTGTGTGTTTTGTTTCGCACAAGAAAACAAATTACTAGAGTTTTAGTAGAGGTCCATGATCTTACACAGTTATTATATTTACAGTTGAGGCTAAACTTTTCATTCTAGAATCTAAATAATATATATATATATATATGTATGTATGTATGTAGTATATAATATATTGAATTTCATTCATGTGATTTCGCAGTTATTCTTTTTGCTATATAGTATCTATATATAGTTAGCACAGCTAAATATATATTTATATATATTCCTGAACCTTTTATTTTCAACATTACTTTTTGTTGCTCACAAACCCGTTTTAGACTCTATAGAGAATGTGTCCATATGCTTAACACTAGTGGAAAAAACAACTAAATATATTATATAGAACTATATAGAATTCTATAGACTTTTAAATGTACATGATTTTGCTTTTTTACATGCGAGGGTAGTTTCTGTATATCTGAAGTTTGTCTACTTTTAAGACTACCCTATGTCAGCCCAGTGCCTGCTGCCTGCTGGCTACTGCTCCATGGGACAGGCGGTGTGCTGATTATGATGATGATTATTATTGCTGGCTGCTGTAGCCATGTAGAGCATGCCGAAACGCTTCTGCTGCGGCGGACAGGCAATGGGCGAGGCGGTGGGCACATCGCAACGCTCCTCGAAATAGTGCACAATACGCTGGAGCACAAACTTGAAGATCTTCTCTTTGCTAATCTCGCCGTTGAGGAACGTAATGTCCTTGCAGTCGCGATACTCGGCAAAGTTCTTCTCATAGTACGGCCAGACGCACAGCTCGAAATAGCCCGTCACATCGGGCGGATCATAGGTGCGTTGATTGCGACGCTGATAACACTTCTCGTACGGCAAATGGAAATGATATTTGAGATTGCACAGCGCCAGCAGCTCCGGCTGATTGAATATCATGAAGCCCTCGATGAGCAGGACATTGATTTTCTTATCGCGCAGCTGAGCGGCAATCTGTGCATTAATATTGAGACGCATCAGATGATCCGCATGCTGCTGTCGATGTGTCGCCTGATGTTGCTGCTGCTGCTGCTGTTGCAAATGTTGCTGCTGATATTGATAGGCAGCAGGTGGAAGATGTTTGCCATTATGCAGCTGAAAGCTGGCATTGAATTGTTGTTGCTGCTGCTGCTGTTGCTGCTGCTGCAACTGTTGCTGCTGCTGGTACTGCAGCGCATAGTGCTCAAAGTTCGCATAGGTTGCAATCTGTTCCGTTGACCCGTTGATAATGTGCGCAATGTCCGTCAGCATTTGTTTCGTGTTCAGCGACGTAATGAGCTCAAAATTGATCGCATTTAGTTTGTCCACGCGCTTGTGCCGCCTATCGTCCACAGGCAGGAAGTAATCATCCTGTGAGATCAGCTGCACGTCGCCAATTGTATAGGGCGTATTCCAGAGCGGCGCATTGCGCAAGCCCTTGAAGTAGTCGCGCAAGCTGTGCGCCAACGTTGTCTTCCCACCACACGTGACACCCGAGATGCCAATGACCAGCCACTGCGGCATCTTGTCTCCAACTGAGCTCCTCCAATGCGCCGTAAGCCACTTGTAATCGTTCAATCACTGATAATGCCGACGTCGTCGAGCCGATCCAAGCTATTGACGTCGCCTCATCTGCCTTTGGGGTCTGGTCTGATCTTTAGGTTCGCTTCGATTGTGCCGTAATGCTCCAAATGTGATAGAAGCTGAATACGGCAATGCCGCCCAGGCAGATGACCCCAAACACAGTCGGCACGATAAATGCGTATTTCAGCGGCGGAAACAGCGACAATATGGGATTACCTAAGAGCGAAAGAGAGAGAGAGAGAGAGAGAGTCACAAGAGTGCCAGATAAGAAACAGAAGAGAGAAAATGAGAGAGCGAGAGAGTTAGCTTAGTTAGAGAGCGGGTTGGCTAAACGACCTTGACATTGGCCGCATGTAATTTAAGTGATAAAAAAAAAATAAACAAAAGCGAAGTAAAAGGAATGTGATAGAGCATAAGATACACTGCAAACACAATTAAGTGCACATGGGTAAGAAAATAAACAAATATTTAGCTATTATTGCGAGCAAATTAAAATAGCAAGTGTATTCGTGTAGGCTGTGCTCGACTTGGAAATACCCCATGATGCGAGCAAACTAAAAGCTTCAAGTAAGCATATGTACATATAGAAGTGTGTGTTATAGTTGGGTATAGTCGACTTGCTAATACCCTCACTAGTGCCTTTTTTCAAGGCTGCATACATTTAAACAGATTTTTGTGATATTTTATGTAAAAAAATATAGCTTTGTATTTAAGGTAAATTTTTTGTTTAAAAATTATTATTTTTGTATTTTTGTGCTGAGCTCAAATAATATTTCCTATTTAAATGTGAAAATATCATTAAATCAAATATATTTCAAATTTCAACTCTTTAGCCTGTAACATAAGTTTCCACAAAACCATCATACCCCACTCATACATTTTCAATAAGTTCAGGGTATCACAGCACACACCTTATATCATCAGCAAAAGGGAGAAATGTAAGGCAAAGTGAGAGAGAAAGAGGGAGAGAGTGGCGTGTGGGGTAACTGTATATACCAGCATATGTACAACATATACAGTTATAATTGAAAGGAATAAAACGAATTTAATCTGCGCAACTTTAATTACCGCACAAAAGCCGCCAAACTGAGACGAATGAAAGCTGAGATTATTTAATAAAGCTAACAATAATATTGGCACACACACATACATATGTGTATATATGCACTGCAATACACACACACACACACACACATACACATATATACACACACTCGTATTCATGTTTGTTTTGATACTCACCTTCATCGAGTATCATAAACGGCAGTATTGCCACCCAAAAGAAGTAGTAGAAAAATACGGCAATCGCGATTAACAAAATGATTTTTCCGAGCTGCGCATTTGAAGCCATAAATAAGATGATGTAAATTAGACACGCGACCAGCGACGAGCGAGTAGCTTACACTCTTCCTCTTCTTCTATTTTGCTATTTAACTGCGCATAGGGTTATGCACATGCATGTGCATGAATTACACTATTACTTTTTATTATTATCAACAGCAGCAGCAGCAACAACAACTATATATATGACACATGCATGCGGGCTTATTAACTATTGCGTGTGTGAGTGATTTGATTTTTTTAATATTTTAAGTTTTTGCCGCCGTCATAAACAAACAGGTGGTGGCCACAATGTCAATTGTTAGTTGCGTGCCGCCTATGTGTACTCATACATACGCACATATATTTATTTATTTATACATATACATACATATATATATATATGTGTGTGTGTGTTTGTTCTTGGTATTTCTCGTGCGTGTGCTTTTTGGCCAACAACGCTGAATGTTCAATTACGAGTTTTTTTTCTTTTTTGTTTTCACACTGCGCACTTTTGTTATTCTTACGTAAATGCAATTGGCTTTGCTGTGCTGAGCGCACTTTAGTTTTAGTTTAGCCAGTGTTTTGTTGCGTTAATTGAATTTGAACTGCAAAATTTACGTCGAGTCAAGCGCATAACTGTGTCCGGCGATTGCGCGTATTTAGTTATAAACAAAATGCCAGGGCTGCACAAATTACATCGATAAGCTTAAGCTATCGCAATATATTAGTTGGTATCTTAAAAGTATCGATCAATGCTAGTTGGTCTATCGAAATATTTGGCGGCCCTTCTCTGTGTACTCGGTATCGTTCTGAAATAAACTCCAATTGGCATTAAAAACTATTCTGCCGCTTAAATATACATTTAAAGTGATACATTAATATTATAATATAAATATTTTCAACTTGGCAACTAACTCTTTCTAAAAAGTATCGATTATTTCTAACTGTTCTATCGAAATATTTCCAATGGGTGTTGCGTCCCTGTGCTAAGAACTTAACTATTCGCTATCGTAGGGACTAAAGCGCGCGAAAACCAGTTGGAATTAAGAACAGGGATGTAATTTAAATACTTATACTAAAATATACACACAAACACATCAGGTAAACATATGGCTAATCACATAGAGGCAGACATTTGCTCAAAATCTGTTACACCTCCCACTCAGCTAGCAGTTGTCGTGGCAACCAGACAAATAACAGACAACAGATGATCGAGTATATTATAGAAAATTGCGATACGTTTTATGTAATTAAACAATGACACGCTCTGTGTACGAGGTGCAACAGGACTTTGCGCTGAGCAGTGGCCTCCACTCCGAAATCATCTGGGATGCGTAAGTCAATGCAATATATATGTATATAATATGTAAACAGTAAATGCATTTCTCTGCAGTCTTGCAGCTGATCAGCAGGAGGTGCTCAAGCAGAAGATAGCGAACCTTATCAGCGGCGATAGTTCGGAACCCAGCAAAAGTTTGGAGCGACAGCGACAGAAGGTCTTTGAGAATGTGTGGCAACAGCGGCGCTATACGAATCGCATGTTGCTCTCAGCAATTATCTACGTGCTGGTGACACCAGAGAAGGATCCAGAGCTGGCGCTGCGCTCCACCAGCTTCAGCTGTCATCCCGTGATACGGACGCGCAAATGCTTGAGAGAGGATTACGAGAACAGCGACAACTGCTGCATGATCTTCATCGATGAGCATGGTCGTGTCTATGCCAACTGGCGGCAATTTGTCTTCCACAACAGACTACCCAAGGGCACAATGATTGCGCCCAGCCAGGGCATCTATCGCTTTGGCCACGATCCCGACAATGGGGTACATCTAATGGTCCATGCTACGCCTGCTTCCTTTGGTGTTTTATACAAAGCTGGCGATGCTTTGGCCACAGTTGGTGGCTTGGCTGCCAGTGTGCCCGTGGCGGCTGCCCTGGCCATTCCGGTGGCGCCCAACATTCTGATGGCAGCTGCCGTGGTGGGCGCCACTGCAGCTGCCTACAGCACCGTACGCTCCATCAGCTGTCTCTATGATCGCCGCCAGCACTGTCAATCGCTGTCGCTGCTTGAGCGAGAGTCACGTAACAGCTGGCTGGGCGTAGCTGGCGGCGTCGTCGGCCTGGGCGCCATGGAAGCCACCACAGCATTGTGTGCGGCGAGCGCCGAAGTCAATGCAGCTGCTCAGCTGGCCGTGAAGGGCATCAATGTGTCATCCATTGTTCTATCTGGCACAGGTGTGGCCAACAGCGTTTACGATTTGTATTTGGTGAGTCATGCGTTGATGTCGTCATCCTATCTGTTATACTCTGTTATACATTGCTTGTCTGCTATCCTATATATAATTGTGTTATACATATACAGCTGTGGTCAGGAAAATAGTGCGACTGAAATTTTGCAGTCAAAATTAGTAAAAAAAAAAAAAAAAAAAAAAAAAAAAAACAATATTTTGAAAACAATTTTAATTTATATATATAAATATATACATATGTGAATTTTAATATATGTATATATTAATTTTGATTTTTTTATATATATAATTTAATATTAATACTTTTTCAAATCGTTTATTAAATATTATGTTTATCAACAAATTTTGCTAACATTTTAGTTGCACTACTATTTTTCTGACCACTGATGTACATACATATGTATATTCTGTATATATACACTGTTATACTCTTTTATATGTATGCATTTTGCTCTGTTATGTACTCTGCTCTCACTGTTAAAAGACTCCGTAGGTTACGCAAAGACGAGTTCCGTTACTTTTAATGTTAACTAACAGACTTCTTGTGACGTCACATTATCACTTTGTGCTCTGTTATCCCAGGTGAAGTTTGGCGGGCCTTTAAACTGAGATCGGGCAAATGCTCCAAATCAAACAAAATAAAGCATTTAAAAGCTAATTTTTATAGTAAACACCATAAAAATAGTCTATCCTTAATTTTACTTCCTAAAAATACCAAAAATATGTAGATAATGGCAAAAGCTGTGGGGTCTTTTGGCAGCAGCAATTATATGCCCAAAATAGATTATATGTCAGGAATAATGGTTAATAGACAGTGTTCACTGAGTTTTTGCCATAAAGTAATGCTTATTTATGACAATCTATCTAAATATTTAAGTATAATACACGTTGAAGGTGCATCAAGAAACCTGCTGCTCACACCTGCAGCAATCTCAGAAACATAGGAAAGAATGAAATAAAACGTAGTGCAGCAATTAAAAACTCGAAGACTACGTATGAATGTTTGTTTAAAGCCCAAAGAAAGAGATAATCAGCCTGAACCAGCTCCAGAGATCTTGGCAGAAGCTACCAATGCTGCACATCATCTTTGGCCATCAGATTCTCAATATAATGATGGAAAGTGGTAGATATAATGATGTGGATTGATGGGAAACGAATAATACTTTTTAATACTATTCAGTTTTTTCAATTTAAAGTCTTGGAAAATAAAGTAAAAGCTATTCAACACGAAAGTAAGAGCGGTCAACGGATCACTTGAGCGATAACTGCATAGAAAACGGTTTAGAGCAAACAAAAATAATAAAACCATTATATTTTCCGATTAAAGAATCTATATATAACTGGTAATAAAAAACAGTTTACGTTTTTATTTTGTCTACTGGCTTTAATATAGATAACAGTGTCAAATTCGGTTGATTTTCATACAAAGATCAGAGCGCGCGCACCAATTTCTGATAAAGTGACGTTTCACTGTTAACTTAACAGACCGCTTTGCATAACCTAGTATTCCTCAATCGTGCTCTGCTCTGTTATGTACACTGATCTGTTATGTACACTGCTCTGTTTTATACTCTGCTCTGTTATGTACGCTACGCTGTTATCTGCCCTGCTCTGTTACGTACTTTGCTCTGTTATTTACTTTGATCTGTTATGTTCTCTGATCCGCTCTGTTACATACTCTGCACAGAGCAGCATCTCGTTCACAGTTCACTGTTAGCAGAGCTTTGTGCAGTCGTCTTAACTTTTCTTTTATTCTCTCATTCGCAGAAAATCAACGAGGACCAGCCTCTATGCAGCATCGATGTGCTCCACATAGCCGCCAGTCTGCTGATCTTTACGCACTCCATTAACAATCTGCGTTTAGTCAACCGTTTGACAAATGGCCAATCCTTGAGGCAGGCGGTGAAACATCAAGCCAGGTTATACTGTACCCTAAGCAAACAAATCTCTTTTATTAACATAGCTTAATTGCTTGCAGGCAAACCTTTGGCCAGATCGCTAAGGAGTCGTCGAAGCTGCATGGTCAGGTTGCTGGCCAGCATTTTGACATGGTGCGCACCCTGAACGATATACCCTTTAAGGAGACACTGCTGGGCATGCACAACACCTATAAGCATTTGAGAGATGGTGCCGCCACGCTAGCTTCCATGGCAGGAACGCTGATCAGCCGGGATGCTGAGGGGCAGCTGCATTTGAATGTGGATTCTCTCGGCAAATCCTTTGGCCCGAAGTTCGTGGAGCACATTGGCCATAAGAGCAGCTTATTGGATGTGCTTGATGCACTGGCGAAATACTTTGATGGGCAGTCGATGCAGTTGCTCCTCCAGCTGGCACGCAAGTTTCTGGAGGATAATCTCGAGGGCATTGAACGCGGGCTAAATACATTTTTGTCCACGGAACTGGTGCTCTATCGCATCCTGATGCAGTGCATCAATAATTATGAAAATCTGACATTGGAATTCTTATTGGAGCGGAAAGATGAAATCTTATCCATTCTTACAAAATATTTCGAGGCATTGAGGCCGAAGGACGAGCAAAGCTCTACCAAGATGAAGTGTGATAATTGTCAAGGCGTTTACTATACATGTAATATCTCTAATCTATAATGTTTATAAAAATATAATTTAATTTGTTTGGACTACGCGCTAGTGGCTCAGTTTAAGCTTAGGTACGGTAAGGTTTTTTGTCGATAAGTCGAATTTGCATATTTAATCGGAGCTATTTTTGTGTAGCCCTGGCACTCGAATCATGAACTAGTTCTGTTTACAATTCAAATACCTATCGACAACTGCAAATTTTAATTCGAAATTGTTCGCCTTGGCAGTTGGACTTTATTTGATCTATACGACTAATACCCGTCACATGCATTTCTTCGGAGCTGACATTGTACCATATGGTGCCCTCATACGTGGAAAACGTGGGCTTCATCATAACCTGTATACGGCGGATGGATATGCGCGGACTATCCGCCTCCAGACGCCTTCCCAGATAGACCTTAGTGATATTCGCCAAGGTGAGAGGCCTGCAGCGACCCGCAGATTTTCTATTGTGATAGCTATTATAGAGATGGTTCACATGCTGTACCAGCAGTTGGGCCATTTTGAGATCTGCGTCCGAAAAGGTGAAATAGCGATAATATGATCTGCAGGCGCACCAATGATCCGCAATGCCAGCATCCGTGCAGGTTCGATTGACCGACACCGGCAGGAAGAGGCTCTGGCAATTGGGACAGTCCAGGGCGTCGCCCACTAAATGCTTTAGATGATTCGGTCTCCCTATGCGCAGTATGTGCTTCAGTGTGGCGTACAAATCATATGGGCTGGTTAAACGTTGCCGATTCACTTTCAGTGCTTGGACGAATTCTGGATGGGATTGTTGTAGATGAGGCGGTAACCAAATGTATAGGAATGGCAAACGATCCTCCAGCCAACCAAGCGGTGTCTGCCATGTGGGACCAGCCCTCAAACCATGACCACTCAGGAAGAACACAATGCTCTGATTCAGAATGCCGTGATTCCTCAAGCGATTGAGATACTCCCGCATGTACTCATCCATGAAGGTGGTGCGGGAGATGCTGCCGCCATGACTATGCGTCTTCGTCCAGAAGAAGCCAAAGAAGCTGTCGTTGAGGTAGCGACGCGTAAACTCCAAGGCATACTCATAGACATGCTCCGCCGCATGCTGATAGCCCAGACATGTATGTGAGTACTCTATGCTCACGTCCAGCCAGTGCTCGGCCGCCATAAGATATGGCCGCAGGTAGTAATCCACGGGCACATTCCTATTCTGATTGAATGTATTGATGGGCGTGTCGTCCTCCCCGAAGGCCGTCACGTAGCCCAACTCCTGGTAGAGTTTCCAGATGAATTTGCAACGCTCCAAGCCGAGCTCCTCGCGTGGATCGCAGAGGGAGATAACCCGACTGCGATTGTAGCCGGTGGTCAGAGCTAGCAGATTGGGCAGCGTATTGGCTGCCACCTAGAAGGTAACGAAGATGCTAATGAAATCTCTTCCTCTCTCTCTCTCTCTCTCTCTATCTCAATCTTCACTAATTGCTTCCTTCACCTTGTTGTAGCCCGCCAGTTCGAACCAGCCACTGGCATCGAGCTGCTGCTTGGTCATGGGCATTGCTCGCATCAGCTGCTGGCGAGAGATGCTATCGATGCCAATCAGCAGCACACTGAGCGCTGGCTGTTGACCTCCACGTTGATTCACCCACTGCTGCAGACGCTCCCGCACCTCTCTTTGCTCAGGCACAGTTGCATGTCCATTCGTATAGATGCGCTTGCCTTGCGCAAAGCACTGCACGATGAAGCCAATTGTGGAATTGGGCAGCTGGACGCCGCTGGCAAACTGTTGGCAATGCTTGCTCAAGTCAGTGCTCGCCTCGGTCAGCCTTTCCACGGCCATGTAGCAACAGCTGGGCGGGCTGGACAACGGAGCATTCAAATCCAGATCCAGCTTCGAGTACTGCTTGAAGCCATCAGAATTGACGTGGAGCTGATAGTGCTGCGTGCTCGCGTCGTAGGCCACCCAGGTCAGCGGCTGCAGGGCGGAGCAGCGCTGGTACTCGATGCGCTCGAAATGCTTCTTCACTTCCTCATCGAACGGATCAGCATCTTCGATCTTGCACGTCGCTGAATTTAGAATGTATTTCTTATTTGCAACGCTCTGCAGCAACGAGAGCCAGAGAATTCCATGCAAATAGAGTTTCGTAGTCCGCATAGTTCTTAAGCTGACGACTGCAGCCAGTACAGTGAAGCCTCGCTCATTGCACGCTGAGCTTTTTAAGCGCGTAATGCACTTGCAGCTGTTGCACTTGTCACTGCATTTCAGTGAACTGCAATCGATCAGCTCTTTTAGTATTTACATTTCAAATAAATCCAGACAAGTGTGTGTGCATAAAGGAGATAAAGAAGAAGAGGAATAGGAGGAGGAGGAGGAAGAAGAAGAAGAAGCAGAGGAGTAGTATTCAAGTATATACATATGAGAGTGAGAGTGAGAGTGAGAGTGGAGAGTGGAGAGTGGAGAGTGGAGAGTGGAGAGTGGAGAGTGGAGAGTGGAGAGTGGAGAGTGGAGAATGGAGAATGGAGAATGGAGAATGGAGAATGGATAGTGGAGAGTGGAGAGTGCAGAGGGGAGAGTGGAGAGTGGAGAGTGAGAGTGAGTGTTGGAATGTGACTGAGAATGAGAGTGAGAGAGAGGTAGATAGCAATAGAGAAACAAAAGAGAAAGGAGTGAGTGAGTGAGTGAGAGAGAGAACAAGAGTGAGATTGACAAAGAGAGAGGTAAGAGGAAAGCAGTGAAAGACATAAAAGTGGCAATGCGTTAGAGAATGGGCGAGTGGGAAAGAGAGAAAGATTCAGAGAGAGACAGAGTCAGAGAGACACAAAGTCAGAGAGATAAAATGTGAGTCAGAGTGAGAGAGAGAGAGAAACAGAGAGTAAGTGACAGACAAAAGGAGATTGAGAGAGCAAGTAAAAGAAGCTAAAGTTGAGGCAGCGCAGTGAACAGCTAATAATAGTAGCTATGAAAATCGCATAGAAAGGTGCAAAATGAAACAAACCAACAAGAAATATAGGACATATATTATATATTATAAAGATGATAGATACAAATAGTTGATGTTAGAGGAAGACTTTACTTTAAGCATAGTGAACAAGACTATAGACAGTTGTGGTCAGAAAAATAGTAGTGCGACGGAAATGTTGAACGGCAAAACATAGTTTGAAAACAATTTGTATTAAAATTACATATATATTTATATACATATATATCGTTTCAAATTGCTATCAAAATATCACAAAATCTTGCTGAGTCACATTTGAGTCGCACTACTATTTTGCTGACCACAGCTGTATATGTTGCTCCATCTATATAAAGTACTCAACAAACCTTAATATATCTGCCATATCCAAACTCTTTCGAATGTAAACAAAGCTGTTTGTAGTTGTAATATATAGAAACATAAATATATATAGTATATTTATTATATGACACATATTTAAAGATAAACTTAGGATCTGAGAGCTTAATGCTTGATAGATTATTCTACTGTGTAATACTGTGGCAAGACGTGCTGCCCCGCTGCGAGGATCAGCGATATTAGGTACAATTACTCTATGAGAGTGACAAAGGCGACTTAAAGACCATGTATATGTGTGTCTTTGATAAGGATGGAATCTGTTGGTGCTGACTAGCAATGCCTCCACGTTGGGGGCAACATTTAGCAGAAAAAATCCTCGTTGCAGCGATTGAAGCAGCAGTAGGAGATGTTGTTGTAGCTCTTGTCGGAGCTGTCGCGCTTGTGGCGCTTCTCCTGGTGCTGTTTGAGCGGCTTGTAGCGGGGCAGCACATCCAGATGGATGAGCCGATGATAATGATCGCTGCTGACCTTCAGGTAGCCACCAGTTGGAAAGCTGCTGCGCTTGATGCCATGCGGACTTTTCTTATCCATCTTGCCATCTGCAAGGGGAGCAAAGAAGAAATCAAAATTAAATACTAAAATTATTTCAACTTGAACTTGCGCGCCTTGAAAAGGTTGAAAACTTCGCTTTGTTTAAATATTAAATATTTTCAATTATTTTTATTGATTTTTTTATAGTTTTTGTCAACATTTCCGATTTCGTTGGGTTGACTGACTTTCTGACCTTATTCAATATGCATTTATATCTATATATAGACAGACTATATATATAAATATCTGTATAATATATAATACTTACGTGAAAGCTTGTTTTTATGGTGCCCGTTGAAGTCGATGGAGCGCCTCTCTCTGGGCTCGTCCTGCTGGAACAGGCGCTCGCAGGCCTCCATGGCGAACGTCTTCATCTTGTCCAGCGAGCAGTAGGCGCGCGTCTCGCTTAGTAAACAGCTGCCCAGGATTAGGGCGAGCAGCATGAGCTGAGGAAGAGGACAAATTTAAATTAAATTAAATTAAATTTAAAAACAAAAATAATTTAATTGAAATATAAATAAATAAATAAGTAAAAATAAAATAAAAATAAAAATAATTGAAAAAAAAATAAATTAAATTAAATACAAATAAAAAAAATAAAAATAAAAAAAAAAAATTAAAATTAAAATAAATAAAACAAAAAATAAAAAAAATAAAAATATTTAATAAAAATAAATTGAAATAAAAATAAAATAAAAACTAAATAAAAAAATAAGATAAAAATAAAATCAAAATAAAATAAAAATAAAATAAAAATAAAATAAAAATAAAATAAAATAAAAAAATACAAAAAAAATATAAATAAATAAATTATAGCCAGTAGCTGCAAATGTATCTATATCTTAAAAAGTATCTACATCTCAAGTTCAAAAGTATCTGCATATCTAATAAACTATAAACTATATATAATTTTATGTGCATCTCGTATTTGAGTATCTGTATCTCAAACTGTAATTGTATCTTTAGCAGTAGTTCTAATCTACCTATCTGCATCTCACATGGATAGCTGCGTCATATCTCAAATTCTATCTACATCTCAAATTGTATCTATATCTATAATTAAATCTCTAATTGTATCTCATATTTGTGTATCTGTATCTCAAATTGCATATGCATATATACACATGAGTAAACAGCTTTGACTGACGTCGTGACGTCGTGACGGCGTGACGCCGCTGTCCTTGTCGGCTTTATGGTTTGGGGCCAACAAACTGGGTCACAACTCAGGCGAAAATCATAAAAAACTGGAGCGCATTTGCAAGTCGTCGCAGCCAAATTGCCCGCTTAAATGTGCGAAAATTTCCCCGACTTACGACTTACACACAGAGAGCGAGTGACAGAGAGAGTTATAATGGGAATTATGTAATAAGCATTTCCGCATTGACGGCTTATGCTTATTTTATTTCTTACAGAGAACAAAAGCGCATTTGTTGTGCATTTATTTTTAGCACCATACACACAGGTGATATTGCTACCTGTCGACAGGTTTGCATGGTACACACCCCTCTTTGAACGGCAATCAAAATACAACAACGGCAATCAAAAATATTTCGCATCCATTAAGTGAATTTCAATATTCATGCTGTAAATTTCCCATCATTTCATTTGGACACATATTGCACAAAACACTGGGAAATTTGCAACATAAACTTTTGAAATTGCCTTTTTCAGGGATTTTTAACCGACTTAAAATAAATACAATTTTAATTTTATTACAACTCACCTTAGCGTTCATTGTTGTTATTGTTGTTGTTGTTGCTGGTTTTTATTTTTTAATTAATTCCAATTGGTATTTGCAAGTTTGTCTTATATGCACTTGCACCTGCCCCACTGGCAAACGCGACGTATACGTGTTATTTTTGTAAGGGGTTTTTTTTTGGTTTTGGCGGCAAAGCGAAATCAAACGAAAAAACAACCACCGACCCGTCACCTGATAAGCTGCTCACACAAATGAAACTTCTCCCAACGCTGTTAGCTTTTATACGTATGCAAATACAGGGGCAGAGCCAGAGCGCAGGAACAGCAGCTTCGAGCTCTCTGGGTAGAAGGTAGCTAAAGAGAGCAGCGCTCGCGCGTAAGCCAAAAAGGCGCGCCGGCGCCGGCGCCGACGCCGACGCCGCAACAACTCCAATTAGTGTTTAGAACTCAACCGACGCCAGACAAGAAAGGATGCCAATTAACTGCATAATTTCCCATCATTGGTTTTTTGTGAATTTTTTGTTAAGAAATGCCAGTATTGTTCCAACATAATTGCCATTTCCCATCTTTGTGTGTTTGGTGTGTTTAGGAAATGCCAAGGCTGCTTGCGTTGGCTGATTCATGCGTAGCGTTTACTGTTGCTGATAAAGTGCTAACAACGTGTGCCGGCGCCAATAAATCAAACACCTTGAACATGTAATATTGTTTTAATAATAATGTAATGAGGAAGCCGGCGCTGCTCGCGGTCAACCTGCCTTGGCCCCAGCGAGACAGAGAAAGTGAGCCGAAGCGCGTGGCTACTAGCTCGTAGCTATCCCATTTACTCGGTCTGCCGCCTTGTTGCTAGGGCGATTCCGTTACCACGCACGTTCTCTGGTGAAATATGCGTATACATATGTATGTACATATATATGTATATGTGGTTGTGTGCGTGTGTTTGTGTATTTAAGCATTTCATTCATAAACATTTTAACATATCAACGTCACGAGCGTTACGCCTGCGCACACTGGTGAGTTCGTCACAAATACATATGTACGTATATACATACGTAATACGTATTACGTATATGTGTAGCACACATACTCACACATGTAGAGCACTTGCACATGTTTGGGTAATAGTACTTTCACATAGTATGGCAAAAGTCCCAACGGGCAAGGCCAACAACAACTCTCAATGCAATAATTTCCCTCTCATCTCAATTACACTCTCGTTTTTTTTGTGCACATGCGTAGGGTATTTACAATTTCGCAACTAAGTTGCAACGCAGAGTTGAATATTTTTTGAGCGCATAATATACAAAAATATTTATTTAGTTGTCAAGTCTATTTCAATACGACTCTGATAAGCATTATATCTAATACTTAGGGAACATATTTATAATAAGTGGAATATGTTTTTATATGAAAATCCTTTAGTCGTAGTCGTCGTCTGCAAGGGTATTTAAGCAGCGACTTGCTGGACTTGTTTCTTGTATTGCTTTACATTCAGTATGCTAAAGAAGAGAAGAGAGCAGAAAGTGGAGAGCAGAGCGCCAGCAGGTGCTGGCAACGGTTGTTCTTAATGGCGCCGACGTCGAAAATTTACATTTGCTACATTTGCTGTTCTAATTTTACATGTAAGCTTTTCTTGGTACTTGCGCATGCGTGCATTTTTATACTTATGTATATATGTATATTTTTGGCCAGTGTCAATGTACACTTTCGGCCGAGTTTTAACGTCGTTTGGCTTCTTAAACTGGGCAGCCCACATGCGGAAATACGCCCCGTATGCGCAATGCGTGCGCATTTAATAAGACGCAATTGCAGTTTGCATACTTTTCATATATATGTATATACAAACACACACACACACGCACACGTAACTATGTGTGGTATTTGCTGGAACGTGTGTTGTTGTTCCTGTTCCTTTGCCATTATTTGCTGCAAATATAACGGGAACGACGGGCACGTTCTGTGAACAGCCGCCAACAGCAATTCAAGAATATACAAAAACAGACATATGTATGTATATATACTTATATGTATGTATGTACATACATATATAAAAATATGCTTTAATAATCCGCAGAACGAGCAGGAATGTGAATAAAAAAAGCTGCTTGGCATTTACTAAAGTATGCATTTCATTAGAAGTTTCGATTGTTTTTTTCGTTTTACTGTTGTTTATGTGGTCTAGAACAGTTCCAGCTCCCGCGCCTGGACCCAGTCTCATTCATAAATACAAATGCATGCATGTGTGTGTGTGTGTACGTATTTCACAACCTGAATTGAAAAAACCTCACGCCACTTGCCGCCATGTCAACGATCTTCTTCTCGTCTGCTTCTTATACGTACCTGGGCAGAGGGCAGCGAGGCCAACTACTGAATCTTTTTTTTATTTCTTATTTATTATTTTCAGCTTTTTTTTTTTTGGCAGCCAAAATAAAACTGGTTCTCATTCTATTAGATATTATCGTCTTCATCAGCTTCGCCTTCAGCGGCTCTCGAACTTTTGTCTAGACAAGTCCTTGGCAACAGAGCTGAAAAGGAAAGCCAGCCAAGTCTGCTTTGATCGGGTTACTCTGGCTGTCGGTTGTTGTTGTTGTTGTTATTGTTTGGCAGGCGTGTTCCATGAACCAGAGGGCGAAAGTGGTACGTCACGTCCGCATCTGACTTTGGCAGAGAACAACAACAACAACAACAACAGCAAATTGCCATCCTTCTTTACCGGTCTGTTAAAGAATCTTCGCATTCTTTTCTTCTTTTCAAGCTGAAAGTTCAACCAACTCTTCGCATTTCTAAGGACCAGCAAACCGTAAGCGAAAAGATCTTAACTTTTCGATGCTCTTTCATGTTCCGAAATATTTGCTACAATAGAGGCATAGAGACATGACTAATGTGATTTCAATGCCACAGCTCAATGAATAAGCCAACAAGAATGTCCATTTAAGGTAATCAAAACTTAGTCACATAGCAAATGTTAGTTTTGGCCAACATTAATCAAGTTTCAGCGCGGCTGAAATCGAAAGTTTTTCAAATAGAAACGGCCAAGCAGCTTGGTAACACAGACGTCTGCTGTGGGGCGCCACCTGCTCTATCAGCTCGAGCGCCATCTAGCGTCATTTACGAACAACTGCGAACAGCTGTTATGCAGGCCGCGTTTTTTATGTAAAGAAAAGAAAAACAGAAAATGTTCGGAGCAAAAGCGCGACAATTGGTGCGTAAAACAAATTTGCCGGTCAACTGCAGTTGGTGCCGCTGGAGCAGCAGTAGCAAAGCACCAGAGGCAGCAGCAGCTAAACCAGATGCAAATGCGGCCAAGCGACAACAACTAATCCAAGAGCTAGCGGAGCCTCTCGAGACCAGCAGCCGGCCGGCCATCGATCCCAAGGAGACGAGTGTAGTGCTGTTTCCCGGCCAAGGCACACAATATGTGGGCATGGCCAAGGATTTGCTGCGCTTCCCCGGCGCCCGACGCATCTTCGAACTGGCCAACGAGGTGCTCAAATACGATCTGCTCAAGATTTGCCTGGAGGGGCCGCGCGAGAAACTCAATCGCACCGAATACGCACAACTGGCCGTAATGGTATCCTCATTGGCCGCCCTGGAACAACTGCGCGAGGAGCGACCCAAGGCCATAGAAAACTGTGTGGCTGCAGCGGGCTTCAGTCTTGGCGAGCTCACAGCCCTGGTCTATGCGGGTGCTCTGCCCTTCGATAAGGCGCTGCAGCTGGTGCAAGTGCGCGCCAATGCAATGCAGGCAGCATGCGATCAGGCGCCAGGTGCCATGGCCATGACACTGTACGGCCCGGACACCAATTTGGGCGAAGCGTGCGCCAAAGCGTTGCAATGGTGCCTGGACAGTGGCGTGGAGTCGCCCTATTGTGGCATAGCCAACTATATGTATCCACATTGCAAGGTTGTGGCGGGCAGCGTCCAGGCATTGGAGTTCCTTGAACAGCATGCCAAGGCGCTAAAAATACGCCGAATGAAACGTTTGGCCGTAAGCGGAGCCTTCCATACACCGCTCATGGCGAGCGCCGTGGAGCCCTTTACAAAGGCACTGAAGGCGATACGACTGCAGGATCCCATCATACGCGTGTACTCCAATGTGGATGGCAAGCCGTACAAACATGCCTCCCACATCCTGCGCCAGCTGCCCAAACAGATTGTCAAGCCCGTCAAATGGGAACAGACGCTGCACGAGCTTTACGAGCGACGTCCCGGCGTGGACTTTCCGCGCACCTTTGAATGCGGCCCGGGCAAGGGGCTGCTTCAGGTGCTCGAGAAGGTGAACGCCAAGGCAGCGCAGACATCATTCAATGTGACCGCGTGATCGATCGAATCATCAAATATAAACATTGGCAACAACAGTTTTGCTTTATAAAAAAATGTATTCTCTTGGCTAAAAGGAAAGGTGAACAGAAATGCGACATCAGTTGTGGGTGGGGGTATGTGGACAAGGCATGGTAGATAGGTGGACAGGCTCCTAGGCTTTGTAATCTCTGGTGCTCATGCGATGAGCAAAAGCGGCTCCCTTATTCTTGCGGAATCTCTCAAACGGATCATTTAGATTGTTGCCCACGCCCTAAAAGCAGAGTAGAAGAAGTTAGTAACTGGAACAAAGAGGCGTCATCTACGATTCGTGCTTACCTTATACATATCCTTGCGATCGCGCACCTCGCCGCCCGAGATGGGCGTATCAATGCCTTGACTCTTCGAGCCCAGGCCCGTGCCCGTGCCACCCCAGCCCATTTTCATCAGCATCTGATGCCCCTTGTTCGTCTCCTCTATGAATTCCTGCGGCTTGGCAAAGCTGCTGCCACTGCAAGGAAGAGATTAGGAAGGATTAGAATTGGAGTTGACTTTGGTCAGAGTGTTTGAGTGAACTTACAAGAAACTAGGTGGCGTGGGCGATCTGTCGCGTTCCACCCGCCTGGAATTGTTTACATTGTTGCTATTATTGTTGTTGCTGTTGTTGTTGTTGTTGCTGTTGTTGCTGCTGTTGTTGCTGTTGTTATTGCTATTGTTGCGATTCTCGCGGCTGTTGTTATCGCGCTCATGACGCGGTGAACGATTTCGAGCCTTCCGATTGCTGCCACCACCACCACCACCGCCACCTGGTCCGCCTCCTCGACTACGTTGAGGCGGCGGCGTAATGGCGCGTTCCACAGAACGTGACTTGGATCGTGAGCGGGATTTATTGCGAGTAATGGGCGAGCGGGTACGCGAGCGACTGCGACTCTTTGACCTGTAAGCGAAATGAGATATAAATATAATTTATATTTATTTTTATTTATGCAAACTCACCGATAGCAGCGCTTGTTGGTCTTCTTCACTTTCTCTAGGATTATGGGACTGGGTGAGCGGGATTTGTCGCGTGTGCCATTCTTGATCTCCTCCTCCTTTTGCTTGCGCGCCGCATTCTTCACCTTGTAGTACTCGTACAGGCCCAGCTTCTCCCACCCCTCACTGCAAGATCATTTGATTAAATTCGGGTTTATGATTTATAGATGTTGAAGCTACTCACTTGTCCCTGGGACGATCGTGCGAAGGCGCCGCATAGAAGGCATTTAATGCATTTGTCAGGCGTTCGCTTTGCGGCGCTGGTGCCGGCAAACGTATTTCCGCAGGATCGAGCGCCTTGTAGTTGTAATCCTCCAGTCGTATAAGTGGCACTATGAGCCCCGCTGGCAAATCATAATAAGGCGCTGTCGGCACTTGTGGCTCCTGCATGGCCATGGGCGGCTCCCCTGCTTCCAAATCACAGTCCGTATGGGGCAGTTGCTCAACCAGCTGGTCATCCGTTCGCTGTTGCAACACCACGTTAATGGCCATATTGACGCCTGGGTCAGTCATATTCGGGTGTGGCATTTGCCCAAATGGCGGTGGCTGTTGCACTTGCTGCTGCTGCTGTTGTTGTTGTTGTTGCACCTGCTGCTGGTGTTGCATTTGCAATTGCTGCTGTTGCTCGTCGGGATGTCGTTGCTGCTGCTGATGTTGCTGCTGATGCTGCAGTTGCATTACGGCTTGTATGGCTGCATTTAAGACGCCCAAATCAACGGGCGCATCGCCAGCTGCAACGGGCAATTGTCCAGGCAATGGCGGATACTGATTCGGCAGTGGCTGCTGCTGTTGTTGTTGTTGCTGCTGCTGCTGTTGTTGTTGTTGCTGTTGCTGCTGTGGTAGCACCTGACCGTGTATGGGCGCTGGAAAGCCTGGCGGCGGCTTTGACATATCCGGAATGAAAAAGTTGGGACCGCGTGCATCCACATAGTGACTGCCAGGTGGCGGCTGCTGCTGCTGCTGCTGCGGTGGCGGCTGCTGTTGTTGTTGTTGCTGTTGCTGTGGATACCCTGGCGTGTACATGTTGTTGCCTGGCTCATGCGCTGTCGCTGCCGGCGGCGGCGTATTCATATGTTGCTCCTCCACTGCGACGGGCATAGCAATGCGTTGCGCCATCAATGAAGGTATGGACTTGCCCTGCGGTGTGCCCGGCTGGGCCTTTTGTGCGACCAGCATTTGTTTCTCCAGCTGCAGCTTTTGCTGCTCCAGTTGTGCAATTTGCTGCGTGGCATGTTGCATGAATATTTGATGTTGCTTTTGATAGCTGCAACAAGGAAAAGGAAACAATATTGAAGCACTCCAAAATTCTATTTGCACACTCACTTGTCCAGCGTGACCTTCGTGCTCTGCGTGTACTTGGCCACAATATCGTGATGCGTATTCTGCAGATTCGTTTTATACTCCTGCATCGAAGAGTCCGGCGATTGTAGCTTGGATATGACACATGCATCAAAGAACTTGGCCTTGGACTCCCACAAGGATAGCAGCTTCGACAGCTTCTGGCGCTGATCATTGGTGGCAACTAAGCGAAGGAAGGAATCATTATCATTAGTATGCTTCATATAGAGTCAGAGATATTTGCTATATATGGATGCTTACTCAAGTCGGCGCTGCAGAACATCGGTATAACGACATTCTCGAGGCTGTTCTTCAAATCGCTGATATTTTTGCGCATGCTGTAAAAATAGATGTTGGCGCTTAAGCAAAACGTGCCGGCATCTCCCATTTAAGGATGCTGTGTGGCCAGTTCGTATGAAGCTAATCTGTCTGTCAGTCTCTCTGTCAGTCAGTTTGTTTCTTGTGCCTGAACTAAGCAACAATGTTTATCTTATGGTTGTCTATTGAAGTAATACCCTTGCAGAGTGTCTTAAAAATATTGTATTGGTATTGGATTCCCATATTGCCCATAGAAACTACCAACTTTGAACTCTTATGAACTCTGGCATATTTAAATATTAAATAATATATCTGTATATTATTTAGTTTTTAGCAGTTTTCTCTGCTTTATACTAATTTTTATTTTATTTTTTACTTTTTAAGACCTATAAGATGTATATTAAACGCGGATTACTATATTTCCCATTGATTTAATTCCCAACTACTAAAAAAGTATTGAAAAGTCGGTAGACCAAACTCTCCTTCGTCCTCTCTTTGTAGTGAAAGAGTATATTGGCTTTGTGTAATGTCTGTCCGTCTGTCCGAAACTAGAATTTGAAATATATACTCTCGTCCTATAAAGATTTTACCGATACGTGGTAAGTCGGAAAATACTATATCTAGTATAACAGAAACTTTATTATTTTATGTGCTAAAAACTTTATATTTGGATATATTCCAACTCTCTTAGGCAACTATCCATATAAAAATATATAGTATATACAGTTGTGGCCAGATAAATAGTAGTGCGACTGAAAAGTTGGACAACAATTTGAACATATATGTACATAAATATTAAAAGTAATTTTTATACTCGTTTCAAATTGTTTTTCAAAATATTATGTTTATCACAAAATTCTGCTGTGCAACATTTCAGTCGCACTACTATTTTGCTGACCAGAGCTATATATCTACGCCCTTAGGAAAAGTGGAAAATCGAAAGAAAAAAACTATATCTTCCAAAGTTTTGTAGCTAACTTTCTGCCTCTTGCGATTAATCCACAATTATTTAAATGTACCGTGAACGAGTATTAGGTAGTCGGTAATGCCCGACTGCTAAATTTTTATTATCTTATTTGCTCTGTTATTTAGTTTGTTTGTTTTTTGTTTTATTGCTAATTACTATTTGCTTTTTGCGAACTTACCAATGATGGAGTATATCATTAACTAAATATATAAGATGCAATTTTTGCTGAAACGTTGAACCATTGACCAAAGCCCTAAAAATAAATTAACAAACGAAAAAAACATATTTTTGTCCATTTCTCTTTTCTCTCATTCTTTCTTCTTCTTTTTTTTGTTTCTCGCTTGCTGTAAACGCAACAACAACAACATTTGCCAAAGGTGTTTGTTGTGTTGCGTGTTGATTCGCATCGTGTGTAGGTGTTTGTGTGTGTGTTTGTGTGTTTGTGTGTGTGTGTGTGTATGTGTGTATGTGTGTGTGTATGTGTGTGTGTATGTGTGTGTGTATGTCTGTGTGTGTGTCTTAACTAAGCAACTATTCATTGCTGCCTAACTAACGGCTCAAGGCTCAAAGGACTCAAACGACGCTTTGAGCCCCGTTTGCAGCTTCAAAATTCTCTCTTTCAAAACGAATCAACGAATCAAATTATTTTTTTTTGAGAGCGTAACTCGTCTCGCGCGCTCTCTTCAGAAAAAAGAAGACATCGCTCTCTCTCTCTCTGTCTCTCTCTCTTTTGCACACGCTCTCGCTGCGTTTGCTTGCATTTCGATTTCGATTTCGATTTCGATTTCATTTCGTTTCGTTTTCGTTTTGTTTTTCTCGTTTTAACACTCGATTGAAAGAAAGAAACACATGTAATTAATAAATGTTGAAAGATCAATTAATTAAATATAAACTGAGGCATACTTCTTTAAAAGATATTGTAAAACGACATTGATTTTTGCGCTGTCGGTTGAATGCTGTAAAATCCAGTTCTTGCCTAAAATTGCAATATCAAACGGGTTACTCATATTGTCATTGGCTCTTTTTTGCATTATTAAGTTTAGTTAAAGTTTGAATTAAATTTGATTTTTTTTTTTAAATTATTTGTGAATTTGGAATTTGCAGTTTGTCTAGCTCAAAAAGTTAACTGACGTAAACGCATATATAGATATATAAATATTTATTTAGATTTTTAAAACTAGTTTTTTTTTTCTTTAGCCACTCGTAGCTGTAGCTACATATATTTACCTGATGAGATACTATCCTTGGTGCAGGACTCGATGATGGGCTGGAGTACGGCATCAAAATCCCTCAGCACAATGCTCTGCTCATTGGCCAATTGGTCCAGCTGTGTCGTCTGTGCCGCAGCCATCGCATCGTCGATTTGCTTTGTCTTTTGTGTCATCAGCGCCTAAAGGTTTCACGATTTCATTTCATTTCGTTTCAGTTCATTTCATTTCGTTTCGTGTTTGAGTTTTTGCCGTTGATTTGGTTTGAAATTTTCATATATTTCGTATGCGACAATAAACGTGGATTTCGTTTTGATTTTTAATAATTATTTGAGTTTTTATACACAATTTTTTTTGTATTTTTTTTTTGTCAGTTGGTATGAAGAGTGGTTTTTTTTTTTAGGTTTTATGTTTCAAAAAATATACAATAAAGCAAAAATTTAATGTAGCATTGTAAAATTGGTTATTCGATAGGTAAAAAAAACAATAATAATATAAACATATTGTAGAACGTGAATCATTAAGTTAAATGCAGTTATATAAAAGCTGAAAGTATATATGTATATTTATATATATATATAGAATGTATCCAGGACAAGGGACTGAAGAATACATTAAAAAAAAAACAAAAAAAAAACCAAGCATACACACACACAAAGAAGACAAAGCAGAATAGGAGGAGCCCAGTTGAGGTTTGTTGTAATTTCAATACTTTCAAATGAAAGTCGAATGGAAAACTCGACCAAAGACGCTATAGAAAAGTTAACTTCGGAATGCCGAAGTATAAATACCCTAACAGTCATATGTAAGACATAGGTAATAAATCTTATGAGACAAATGAATAGGAATATCTCCTTGAAGGGTAATTCTGGACGGAATCAGATGGGAACCTAAGGCATCGACATTTTTGAAACATTGCATACAAGTGTCAAGATCAGAAATTCTGGAAACATGCAAATGCTGGTAATTGAGAAATTACTCTGCTGCTACGTAAAAACGTATTGCTTCTAAGATCAATTAAAATTAAAGCTGCTTTCCTTCAGAAGCAGTAACAAATATATATTGAATTCACACCTGTGAGAAGAGAGAGAGAGAAAGAGACAGAGAGAAGGGAAATAGTAAATTATTTACCGTATGTTGTGCGGAAAGATTCGCATCCGATTGTTTGATTTGCTCTCGCAGCGTATTCTGTTGTATTTTAATGGCATCCAATTGGCTGGCCAAATTCAATGCCAACGCAGTGCCATTAGCTGATTGTGGTGCTGGAGCTGCACCAGTGCCGGCTGCAGCGCCGGCATTAGGTGGCCACAAATGTTGAGATTTTTGTTGCTGCATACTATCCTGGACATTGTCATGCATAATGGGTGGCAGTTGCTGCTGTTGTTGTTGCTGCTGTTGCTGTTGCTGCGGCGCGTAGTGTGGGTGAGTGGGCGGTGGTTGTTGCATATAAAGCGCATTTGCTGGCATGCCACCCTGCTGTTTTAGCACTGCATGGAAAAATATATGTCAGCAATAAGGAAAATTAAGAAATTTATCTTCGACTCACTTGCCTGCTCCGCTGCCACACGGAACTGATAATAGTTGGCAAATTCGCCGCCATAGAGAAACTCAAACTTTGGATTATTCTGTTGCTTTTGTTTGGTAATTGCTTCAAACTCGGGACCATTGCGTGCCACAAATTCAGCCAGTTTATCTATTATATTGCGTAAACTTGCATCTGCAAAACAGTTAAAAAGTTCAAGTTTTTTTTAGCTGAGCTCCGGAACGTGCGTGTATGTGTGTGTGCGTGCGCGTGTGTGTGTGTGTGTATGTTTTGGCAAATAATTTTCTGCGTACCTCTTGGCGGTTGAGCATCCATTGTTTTTAGTTTAGTATTTGTTTACAAACTATCTATTTTGTAAAGAATAAGGCTTAAATAATCATAACTTTTAACAAACAAATCATCACTTTTTGCGGCGACCGCAAAGAATTTTTTATCAGCAGCACCCTTCTTCTTACTTTTTATTCAGACGCCATATTTAGAGCTGGAGCGTTTGCAATTCGCTGTTTATCGATAAGTTTTCCAATAGAGTTGCCAGACTCGAACAATCGAGCATATTAATTTTTGCTTTTTGTAAAAACCTGCCAGTCATTTTGCATTTTATTCTATTTGAAAAGTAAACATGGCAGTACGTGTAATAAACGACGAATTACATTTTCAAGCGGAGCTCTCCCAGGCGGGAATACGTCTGGTTGTTGTAGATTTTACGGCAACATGGTGCGGGCCCTGTCAAAGGATTGCGCCCGTCTTTGACACGTTTCCCACTAAATATCCCAAAGCCATATTCCTTAAGGTGGATGTGGACAAATGCCAAGACACCGCAGCTGGCCAGGGAGTCTCTGCTATGCCAACATTCATATTCTATAGGAACAGGACCAAAATCGATCGTATTCAAGGCGCTGATATAATGGGTTTGGAGGCGAAAATAGAGGAGCACATTGGCACCGGCACTGCCGAGGAGTCAGGCGAGGATTATGGCCAAGGATTGGTTAGTGATGCGAATGCATGTCCATTTTAGAAATGAATTTAATCGAATGACTCATCCACACACAGATGGAGCTGAACACGTTCATCTCGAAACAGGAATGCGAATGCCTGAATGAATCCGATGACCACAACTTGAAGCACGCTCTGGCTTCGGCTGGTGGTTTCTTGCAGTCGGATTGCGATGAGCAGCTCATTATGTCGATAACATTCAATCAAGCTGTCAAGATACATTCGCTCAAGTTCAAGGCACCCCCACAACTGGGTCCCAAGGAGGTGAAGCTGTTCATTAATCAGCCACGCACCATTGACTTCGATATGGCCGAATCCATGAGCAGCGTTCAGGACCTGACGTGAGTAGAGTTAAGCTAAACCAATACAACAATATATCAATCATAAGCCACTTGCAGCTTGGCCGAGAAGGAGCTGGAGAAGGGCAATCCCGTCAATCTGCGCTATGTGAAATTCCAGAATGTACAAAACATACAGATCTATGTGAAGAATAATCAGTCTGGCGGCGACATTACTCAAATTGATTATATTGGCTTCATAGGCTCCCCCATTATAACAACCAAGATGATGGACTTTAAGCGTGTCTCTGGCAAAAAAGGCGAAAGCCACTAAATCGCATTGCTTGGCATTCAAATTGAACTTTAACTTTCAACTTAAAATTAAGCATAAAACCATAACTAAAAGAAATGCATTAACAGTGGACAACTAACAAATAAAATAAAAATCAAGTTGGCAATTAACCACATCCTCAGCATCAATCACAGATTACTCAGGGGTCGACCATCCAGCTCCTTGTTGAGCATTTGCCAAGCTCGCTCCGCCTGCAGCTGTGTGAAATCGTAATCCCATTGTGAGCTGAAGATTACTTGGGATTTGGCCACAATATCTGCGTTTTTCACTTGGCTGGCCAACCGATTGCGAGCCTCCTTCTCACTCAGATTGTTCCGCTCGATGATGCGCCGAACAGCTTCATCTGGTGGCACTATCATGGACCACACCTCGTGGCAATGAGTCTCCCAGCCCGCCTTTAACAGCACCGCCGCCTCAAGTACGACCACCTTGGGCACCTTCGCTTCAGCACGCAGCTCGTCCAGACGCCTATTCACCTCCACCATCAGCTCTGGCCACACAATGGAGTTTAACGTCTCCAACTCCTGCACATTGCCAAAGACCAGTGGACCCAACTTTGTGCGATCAATTCGACCATCATCCGAGAGTATCTGCTCTCCAAAATGTTTGACAATTTTCTCATAACACGCTTGCCCAGGCTCGTAGACATCATGCGCCACCTTGTCACAGTCTATCACATGGGCGCCCATGTTGCCCAGCCGCTCAGCCATTTTGCTCTTGCCCGAAGCAATGCCGCCTGTCAGTCCGATAATATAGGGGCGTGCAGGCAGTTGTGGGCGTGGCTAATGAGGATTGAAAAAAAGGAGGATTAAAAGTTTCTCTGCCACATGGTGATGGAATTCAAGTTTACCTCCGGCTGTCGCCAGCGCGTGCCCAGCAGATCAATGCGTGTATTGCTGGAGCTGACCTTTGACTCGTGTATGCCATCAGCCACGTTGCTCTCCACAATATCAATGGCGAAAATGTCCAGTTGACGCAGCTGTTTGGTGGCCCGAATCTCGTTGACCTTTTGACCGCCACGCAACGTCTCGGCACTGACCACAATCAGGTCCATATCAGGATCATGTTGCGTCGGTCCAAATGGATCATCAATGGGCACAATTTCATATTGCAGCGTATTATCTATGTCCAATAGGAACTCGCGCAATTCTGCAATTCGCTGCTCCACGGGCAATATGAGCTCTGGCAATATTTTGCCTATAAATAATTCAAAGGAAATTGGTTAGTGATAAGAAGGGCGATAACATCGAAGTGCTGAATCATCTTAGTTTACCTTTAGTCATTGCAGCCGTTGTGACGCCCACGACGAGCCGTTTGCAGGCGCGCAGCACGGCCTGCGTGAGAAATATCTTGTGACCAATGTGTATGCGATCAAAGGTGCCGCCCAGCACAACTGTGGGGTAAGCCTTCTGAATGACATCTGTTTCCAGTAGGTGAAAATCACAGCTATTGCCCTCATTCAGAAAGATCGTGGGCTGACTTATGTTTAGAGCGTTGCGCAGCTTGTCGCACAGCTCCGGCTGATGCGCATCCGAGAATATCATATCAACAGGTTTACGTAGCGACAGGTTGCCGACAGCTGAGTGCTCCTTGAGCGGTGCCACCAGGACGCGCAGATCCACTTTGTTGCCCACATAGCTGCTGCTATCGGCGTACAACTGTGATATAAGCCGACCCCAAGCTGGTGACGCTGCTGATTGTGTTGAGCCTGTCACATTTAGGTGGATGTAGAGCGAGTTTACATATTTTTCAATGCTTCGCAAAGATTTTCCCAGTTGTTTGATGTTGGACACCACCAACAGTCCAGTTGAAGCCATCTTATCGCATTAAATTCGCAATTAGCCAATTGCGGTTCTTCGTGTACTTTGGACTTGATTTGTTATTATCATAACGACAAAACAGCTTAATCGATAAATATTGTGTTTGTTTAGACTATCGCATCACAACCAGGGCTACCACTAGCTTAACAATTTTGTGTCGAGCAATTAATAAACATTTAATTATATATTTACACATTTTTCAATTAAGATTCATAGTTCAGATAACATATTTTTCTTATAATATAAAACCAAACAGAAACAACATTTTTAAAATACACATAACACATTTGAATTAAATAAATAAGTACCAATTTTGTTACAAATGTACCAATCGGCTCAACCGTGACTTCCACCACAAGCTATCGATAACAAAATATAATATCGCAAAAGTGTCTCATCTGCAGTACACCCACCACTGAAGAAAAAAGTTTTTCACGAATTTTGTAGCATTTTTAAAAAATTAAACCATCTCAAAATGTCTCGACAAGCCTCCAGATTGGATGCCAAGAAAGTGGTAAGTAAGCTGAATGGAGAATAGAAACCAGAACACTCACGATTACTAGCTTGTAAGATTAGTTATTTGTTTTTGGTCGTAGTCTTAAGTACCGAACCATTTGAAGTGCCACCCACCCTCAAAATCGGCTTCACATTCGCTTTTGCAGTAAGTGAGGGCGTGTGAGAGGGAAACGCAAGCGAAACAAAATAGCGCAACCTGCGCGCTATGGATAACCATTTCAGCAGTAACCGCACAGCAGCACCCGCAACTAGAATGAGCAACAACAACACCGCCAACAACAGCAACGGCAACGGCAACGGCAACAACAATGCAAACAACACGACCAACACAAGTGGCAACAATCCGAACGTAAACACGACAACGGCAACAGTTGGACAGCCAATTCAAGTGATACCTATGCCGCTGCTGTCGACAGCTGGCGGCCAAATCATCATCGGGCAACCGCAGACACAAGCGCAGGCAGGCGGAGCAGCAGCTGCCTTGCAGCCTCAATTGATACCACTGCAAGCCAATCAAATCATGCTGCAGGCCCAACAGCAGCCACAGATGCAAGTGATGCAGCTGCCCGATGGCCAGACCATATTCTATCAAACGCCCACGATCACATCTCTCGACCCAAATTCTGCAGCTGCAGCTGCCGTCGCAGCACAGCCCGCGCCGCACTACCTCAACATCAATGGCCAATTGGTGCAAATAACAGCGGCGCCCAATGCTAACCAAGGAACGCCCACGGCTGGCCAGCAGATTATAATGTTGCCACAAATGACGGCGGTAAATACAGCAGCAGCTGTTGCTGCCAATGCGGCCCAGGCCAGCAACAATGTGCA